>JAUMJK010000107.1:2300000-2900000 GCA_033558105.1 Coccyzus lansbergi
TGTGCCCAGGTAGCCAAGAAGGCCAATGGCACCTTTGCTTGTATCAGAAACTGTGTGGCCACCAGATCCAGGGAGCTTACTCTCCCTCTGTACTTGGCACTAGTGAGACTCCTCCTCAAATACTGTATTCAGTCCTGGGTCCCTTACCACAAGAAGAATGTTTAGGCTCTGGAGTGAATCCAGAGAAGATTGACAAAGCTGGTGAAGAGACTTGAGAATAAGCCTTACTAGGAGTGTGTGAGGGAATTGGGATTATTTAGCCTTTAGAAGAGGAGGTTGAGAAACCTTATTGCTCTCTACAACCACCTGAAAAGAGGTTGTGGAGAGGAGGGAGCTGGTCTCTTCTCCCAAGTGACCGGGGACAGGACAAGAGGGGATGACCTCAAGCTCCACCAGGGGAAGTTAAATAGATATCAGAAAAAAATCCCAAAATTCACAGAAAGTCATTGAGCACTGTAACAGGCTGCCCAGGGAGGTGGTTGAGTCACCATCCCTGGAAGTACTTAAAACACACATAGATCAGGTGCTCAGGAATATGGTTTAGTGGCACATGTGAGTGGTTGGACTTTATAATCCAAGAGGTCTTTTCCAGCCTAGTGATACTATGATTCTGTGATTCTATGTCAGTCCCTATAAATCTGTCCTGCTGGTTTGCCTATTCCCAACCTGTATAAGCCATTTCTTTTCAAAACTGGGAAGTCAAATTTCTAGAAATAGTCCAGTTCAGCAATGATGAGGATCAACATGCAAAGAGTTGTTTTCTTTCATTATTTTTCTTTTTCTTCTACCTGATATTTGTAAACAACTTGGTGCATTTGCTCATTTAGAAATTGTTATGCAGAAAGCTAGTAGAACCATGGCAAGGGGCAACCAGATGAGGACATGAAGGTGCCCTTTATATTGTGTTTGAGAAGTGCACATTTAGGACAAGCAGTTTCATTCAGGACCGGTCCAATTAAGTTGTTCTGGGGTTTCAGGTCATTTCAAGCTAATGTCTTTTTTGAAGTCTCATTTCTCCTTGTAATATTGAATATATAAACAAAGAAAGGTTTAGGCAGTTCCAGTGTAAAGAAAGTTCTGTGACAGGCTGAAACAAGAAGTGAAGATTAGAGCACAATAACTTAGCTACTTTAGTTCCCCAAAGAATCACCCAAAATCAAGATATATTACAAAAATAATTTAAGGGAAGTACTATTGTAATCCAGTTTCCTTCCTGTTACATAAAGATCCAGAGATATAGTTTCTACTGATTGGATTTATTCATAATCACATGTGTAACTGTAACAGTCTCAGAGAAAATAAGAATCGTTGTGCTTTGTTCATCACAGCAAACATTCTCATTCTCTTGCACACTGGAAGTGTACTCTGCCTTTGCGATAATTACAAATAGCTGGCGAGATATTTTTCATCATTGTTTTTTCCACAAGGAGGAAAGTTTGAGGGAAAAAAAACCAACAAAAAACCAAAACCATATAAACCCCAGTCTAATATTTAATTCTAGGAAAAACTGGGGTTTATTACTTGGGAACGTCATACAATAAAAAAAAATAAAATTACAAAAAAAAAAAATTACAAAAAAATTACTCCTGATGACACAGGGTCATGAAAGATTTTCATTTCCTGATATTGAATTTAGAGTACAATAGTATGTTGTATTTATTTAATGATCATCCAGCTAAAATTAAAGAGCATTTATTTATTTCAGTAGTGTTATCAATTAATCCTTATGTAATAATGAGATTTCAGGATAACTCAAGAAAGTGGCAACATTTTTTTAGGTAACAGTTCCTCTAGAAAATGTTTTCAGGTATGGGAAATGCACTCAGAAAATTTGCTAACCATTAATTTTATACAATTTATTTGCGAGATTTGTCACTGGAACATTATCTTCCTGCAAGACTTCAATGCATTTGAGGTTTCTAAAATTCCTAATAGAAAGGTAAATACTGCCTACAGAAGCTCTGTAACATTTGAGATAACAGAGCAAGTCTACAAATAAATGAAAATTCATTTTTAGAATTACTTGACATTTTAGAAACATCTATTTGTCACCTTCAACTTCCTTTTAAGACTTTCCAAGTACTACAAATTGCAAAGAGCAGCCAGGAAGTAGTCCAATATCTCTGTATTTCCATCAAACAAATTACTGTATTTTTATTTGGAAAAAAAATCTTTTTTTCACTTTTATTCCAGCTTAAAAATGATAAAACATTATGTCTGTAGACTGTTTTCATTAAAATTGTCTTTGTTTCAGCCTCACTGTGTGTACAGTTGAAAAGTTGATGAAGGTGATTCTTGCATTTCTTGGAGCGTGGAGAAAAATGTGAAATATTTCATAACACCTTGATGACTTCTTAAAACTAATATTGCCAAATCTTTCTCAGCAGGAACCAGAAAAACAGTGAAAAATGTATATTACACAGATTCCTCCTGATCCTCCTCCCAAGCAAATACAGAGAATTCTAATCTAAAGAAACATTAAAGTATGAGCAATCAGATTGTAAACTGCTACACAAAATATCCAGAACTGCCACTTGCATTGTTACCTCAAGTGGAGAGAGATTGAAATACCTACATTTTCTCCTTGACCTTGGAACCAAACCAGGCTTCCATTGTGCTGCATTTGCACTTACAGAAAGTCAGCATTTGCAACAAACAGATCCAAAATATTTACCACCTAAGGCTCTGATGCTGATAACACATAAGTATATACCAATTCCTGCCCACAAATAGCCCCATTGAATTACAGCATGAAATTTTGCAAGGAATGAGATCTAAGATTTTGAAGGACATATAAGAAGCAGAGTGACAAAAGCACTCAGACATTGCAGATGAAAGCACAAGCACTTTTATACAACTATCAAGGCAAAGGACAAACCAAACAGGTGTTCATTTAATGACAGTAGTCTTGCTACAACAGTCCTATTTATTTCTTCTCCTTCCCAAGATTACTTGCTACATCAGCCTGTTGTAGCACAACCCTGTTCCATGTCTTAGTATTTTGCCTCACATGAGAATGCTGACATTCATGCCAGGTTACTGCCTTTCCAGCAGTGATCAGCATGTACATCGTGAATTGTAGAGGAATATCTACAGTATAAGGCAATTGGCACTCAGAAACCCAGACTGGCTTTTAAACAAATGATCGAAGCATTTCATCAATTTGGAGAAATCTTTTTTTCCCAACTCTCTCACTTTCACATAGGCTGATTGCATGAATTCTAATGTAACATAGCACTTTAAAAACCTTCTTGGCTTCTAAAAGAGAGGCTTCAGAGAGGTAGTGATTTGGAGTTGTTGTTTGTGGTTTTTTGCATTGTTTTCCTCTCTAATTTTTCCTTGCTGCAGTGTGATTCATCCTATTTATATTCTTTTCTCTTTAAAAGGGTTTGCAGGTATTACGTAAACAGGATTGAATCAGACAGAGAACCCATCTACAAAAAAATCTCTTCTTCCACACATTTTTCACAAGTTCCAACATTCTCTAAACTCCTTTTGCTTTTTTAGTTTACTTTTCTTTTTTCTTCCTTTTCCTTTTCCCTTTTCCTTTTCCTTTTCCTTTTCCTTTTTCTCCCTCTCCTTCTCCTTCTCCTCCTTCTTCTGTTTTTCTTTCTATCTTTCTTTTTTTTCTTTTTTTTTATTTTAAATAAAGTCTACCCAGGTTCTTTTATGTAACTCTGCCTTTTTTTTTTCTCTTTTATTTATTTTCTTCCTCAATAGGCTTCCTCAGGAGAGGATTTAAATCATCTTTTTTTTTTTTTTTCCAGGATGAATCTCTTAAAAATCTCAATAGGAAATGTATGCCTTATTGCAGTGTGATTGCACAAATGAGACTGTGAGACTGAATTTTTTTTCGTTAGTTAAAACTCTCACTGAAATGTCTGTCTGCATCCCATGGCTTTTAAAATTTCAGCATGTCTGAATAAAATGCTATATTAAGGCCACCAAAAATGAGAATGAGGTAACATTTTTTTTTTTGTTGTTGTTATCATGTAGCATTTGTAAACTGTCCGGCAGTGATGATTTTTGTTTAATGTGAGGTGCAGTGCAGGACATTTTGGACAAGCTATTTATTTATATTGATTTTTTTTTTGGTGAAAGTATTGACACACCTATGAGAAAACCCAGACAGACACCACTGTCATTTTACAGCAATCATTGTCTTGTACTTATCACGAATTACTTGACAACCTACACATACAGCACTTTGAAAAGTGAAAACCTGAATGGGTAAATTTTCTTTCTTGGATAACTGTGAAAGATGTAGAAAGAAATGAACAGATTGTCTTAGTTCATTTCTACAGTGTAGAAACAAACACTCAAAATATTGAAGTGCTGTACATTAAGAACAATAAAAAGAAACTATTTCATTTTTTTAGTTGAATTGAGAATAATTGTCTTGACTTGGTTCGTTCTTTTTACACAAGTAAGAAGGTAATAAAGTTAAATAATTTCAAAAGCAAACAAACATGTCTATGGTTGGACTAGAAGATCCGATGGGTCCCTTCCAACCTGGTTGTTCTGTGATTCTGTGATTCTGTGATTCTGTGGTTGTTCTGTGAAACACAGAAATAAAAACTATTTATTGTTTGGAAAAGGATGTCAGTGCGAACTTCACAGCTCTACAAGAAATGGCGAAAGTACAGGACGTCTATTTAACTCCAAACCCCTGCTGACTGGTGGAGAAATAGTCCTTGTTTCATAATCCTAAACTTGACTGTGCGCTCCTTGAATACTGTGTTCAGTTCTGGGTCTCTCAGCACAAGAAGGATGTTGAGGCTCTGGAGCAAGTCCAGAGAAGAGCAACGAGGCTGGTGAAGGGACTGGAGAACAGAACCTATGAGGAGCGGCTGAGAAAGCTGGGGTTGTTTGGGAGAAGAGGAGGCTGAGAGGAGACCTCATTACTCTCTACAACTACCTGAAGGGAGGTTGCAGAGAGGAGGGAGTTGGCTTCTTCTCCCAAGTGACAGGGGACAGGACAAGAGGGAATGACCTCCAGCTCCACCAGGGGAGATTTAGGCTGGAGATTAGGAGGAAGTTTTTCACACAGAGGGTCATTGGGCATTGGAATAGGTTGCCCAGGGAGGTGGTTGAGTCACCTTCCCTGGAGATGTTTAAGGCACGGGTGGATGAGGTCTTGAGGGACATGGTTTAGTGTTAGATAGGAATGGTTGGACTAGAAGATCCTATGGGTCCCTTCCAACCTGGTTGTTCTATGATTCTATGTTCAGTAGGAGTGGTTATGGGAGTGGTTTGCTGAGGAAGCAGGGAGGAGGTGTGCAGCTTTTGGTGTGGAAGTGTGCTTTAATATTATAATGATATTACAACGTTGTTATAATGAGTACAGGCCAACTGGAAGGCAGGATTGCCAGAGCAGTAGGTGCAATTAGTCATCTGATGAAAGGTCTGCTGCACCTGTACTTATTGCATCTCTAGTGACTTCGCATTTAAAGAAAAACTGCCTTCTACTTAGCAACTGAACGGGAGTGGTATTCAGAAAACTTTTCCCTGCATTTAGCTTTAATCCTACTATACTATCTTTTTTAAGACTGACAACAATACCTGGAAACTTGCTGGAAATATCTTGAAAACTTGCTATGTGACTATATTAGTAACTTTTTTAAAATGTTAATGTATCTTTTTTAATGAGTCTCCTAAACATTATGTTAATGTAAACAGTAGGTAGTTAATAAATAGATGCAATGCAAGATCAGAAAAATATTGACATTCCTGAATTTGAAATTTGTTTAGGAGAAAATTTAATCAGAATATCTGTGTACAGACCGTGATGCTCATCTGCTCTGAGATGTAAATTATTTTAATTATATTCTTGCTTCAATTGCTTTAACATAGAAAGATGGAGAAAGCAGAAATACTTATACACTGGAAAAGAAGCAACACAATATATGTATGTACATATATATGTACACACAAACCATAATGTATATGTATGATACAGATAGATGTAATCAAAACGAGGAATTTATTCTGTTATGCATTTCAGGGCTATGAGAAGTTAAACTAAAGTTTAAAGCTCAAACATTAAATACTTCTATTAAAATTGTGACCTTTAGGTCCTTATATATACAATAATAGAACATATACATATTTTGCATTAATTTCCAGTAGAAATAAAGATTCTGTCTCTAAAGAATGACAGTAGTCCCACTGATATCCTTAATAACAAATTAAGTTGCTCAATATCTTTGTTGAAAGAAGAAACAAGAACATAACATATTCCCGCATGGATATAGGACACAGGAACCCTCTCTCTCAATAGCAGAAGTCTGCTTTTATTAAAGAAATCTCCTTTTGGCTTGGCTATGAGACAAGTTTCTTCTGTATGTCCATATTTCTATGCTATTAAATTTCACATTATCAGTCATTCGAGATCACAGCCAAGCTCCCTAAAGTACAAATAAAACATGCAGTACAAATAAAACATTATCAAATCCCTTTTCTGCTTGTTACATACAGTGATTACACTAAATCCACTAAATCATTCAGATGAGGAATGTTAACAGAGGAGATGTAGTGTAAATATATGCTCAAAGCAATTCCAGATTTGCCTCTTCTCTCAAGCAGTCATGCAAGTAGAATGTGGAGACAGAGCTGTCCTTGTATTTTTTTTTTTAAATTGGAACTATCAAAACCACAGAATTCAAACTGAACCATAAATCTAATTTAAATTGTTGGTTAAAATCAAATTGACACAATTCAGTGTGTCGATGCCAGTCTTTGAATCTTTTCTTGCTCCACCCATTCTTTTACAAATTAATTTGCTTCTACTCACTGAGAAAATTCATCCTCTTTTTAAAGAGCTATTGTAAAACTTTGTTTCTTCCAGTAATCTGCTTCATACAGAGATTTTTTTACATGCTCTTTCCTTAACTTTCAGGAAGAAATGAAGATAATAAAGACAAAATGGAAAATATAAAAGCCAAATCACAGTAAAGGTATGCAATGAACACAGTCTGCAAAAGGGGTCATGCTTCCTCTGTTTGTTGTGAATCTTCACCAGCCTTCATTAGGCGGCACTGCTCTACGTATCTCCTGGCATGTTGTTTCTTATTTAAAATAAAAGCTCCTTGGGGTAAAAGTGTCAGGGGTAGAAGTGACAAACCTATGTCACCACAAAAACAACAACAATATGTCCTTAATGCATTGAATTACAATGCATTCACCATTTCAACAGATGTAAGAACACTACAGACAGACTTTGCAAATCATAGAAATTAAAGGGGAAAACAAAGCAGCAAGACCTTTAATTTCTGCTAACATTGTAATGCACCTTTCGCTTCCATTTAGTAGCAATGGGACTGGCTTCATTAGGACAGTAATAAAGTATACTGTGAGGATTTCTCACCTCAGGGTGGAACAAATGACTCTTTTGCATGTATTTTGTGACTTCAGTTATACGAGCAGTTTGATGCCTTTTCAGTGTCTGGAATTTAAATTACAGATATGTTGGCATCTTGCCCTGAGGTCTCAGCCACTGCTACCACAACCCCTTTCAGAAATCTCTAAGGCTTTTATTCCCAAAGCATATGGGTAACGTGTTCCCATGACAGCTGAGCTATAATGTTAATGTTTCCTAACTGTGGCAACACGTCTACAAGGATGTGGGCTGAAACCACCAATTTAAGTCATGCAGGCCACAGAGCATTCTGAAGGGAGACACCTTTGCTATTACTTGCTTGAACTGGTGTTGAACTCTGTTACCCATAGGTTAAAAGGCTGCTACTGATTCCCAGAGCCCCATGAGACCTTCTATGCTAGCATTTATTTGTACAGCAGCCAGTTCCCCGTGTTTTTACAACAGTTTAAAGGATGGCACTGAAACTTGTGCCATCTGCAGCTATGCATCTTAGCAATGGCTGCTTTATTTCCCAGTAGAATAATGTATATTAGAAATATGAAGCTGTACTAACCACAATCAACTCTGGAATTAGATAAAAATACACCAGCTGGGACAGCGAGTAGCATGAAACAGGCATTTTATGGGGTAGTACATGAATTCTCTATCACTTTCTCAGACATTTTCCTGATATTAATGTCAAATAATATAAACATGCTTTCTAAGCCCGGTTATATGTCTAGATTTCAGTCACCATCACCTTATTAGAATTCTTCAGGTCTTTTTATTCCCAGTTTTTCTGTGATAGAGGCAGGGATCTTTTCTTCTTGTACCTTAGAGGTGCTTTGAATCTCTGCCTTCAGGTAAGATGTTCCCCCACCCAGTGATGTGTATGTGATTGTCTCCACAGGTGGGTCTTTATCTAGCCCTTTTTTGTGCCTACCTGACTCACAGCATGCTTTTTCCATATTTCTTCTTTTGGGTAATCACATTTGCTTTCTCTCCTTCTGTTACACTTCCTCTAACCCAGTTTCTTTAACTTGCATATCTGCTTCATTAGTTTGGGTTTCTTTTCCTGTATGTATCTCAATGTTTTCACCTTTTCTCCCAACCAATTTTATTAGTTTCATATTTTTTTATACTCTTCCCTTCTTTAGGCTTCTGTAGCTGTGAATTACTGAAAGTAGAAGGATGTGCAGAAATATAGGCAGCACTTCTCTACTCCCATTTTTCTCAGCAAACATACAATATTCTTGAAGATGAATCCTGAATATTGTGAATGAAGATGTAGTTGGTTCCCAGTGGATCTCCCAGAGATACTAGAACCTATCCACAGGATTTCTCAGCTTGGGTACAGACACTTACTACAACCAGCTTTATCTAAATACTGGATCACGATCCACACCCTGTCAGAGAGGGAAATAAACACTTTCTGAACAACACAATTAATCACCATGATTTAGTTTTAGGCAGTCCTGTTTGAAGCAGGAAATTGGACTCCATGATACTTATGGGTCCCTTCACACTTGAGATATTCTATGATTCTGATTCTACATTTTCTTCTAGTGGTCTGCAAGTCTTCACCTCCTTTTTTCTCCACACATGGCAACAATGTTATATGCAAATGACAAGCACCTTTCATAGTTCCTTTCTCTAAGTTTTGGTTTTGTTTCCTTCTTTGGAATAGTTGGCAAAGAGCAAGCTTCCTTGGGACATGAATAATCATAGAATCACAGAATCATGGATGATTTGGGTTGGAAGGGACCTTAAAGTCACTAGTTCCAGAACAGGATTCCATAACAAATCAAAGTAGTCTGTTCATTTGCCCTGTATTCAGCCTCCAAATCTGATTTTTCCTAGAACATATTTTCCAGTAAAAGGAATTTCTTACTACCTCAAAATTGGAAAATGTTCTTTCTCCCTTACTAGTATTTTTTTCAAGCTTTTTTTGTTTTTTGTTTTGATTTGAATAAAAGTGGATTTAAATTAGTTTATGTATTTCTATATCAATATACTCAATGAAGTAAAAGCAGTACAGGAGAAAGTCAAGTCACATCACAATGCTCATAATGTCTGATTCTAGTTATACATGGACACAGACAGTTTGTGCTCCTCTGGCTCTGTAAGTAAGAGACTCACTTAGCAGACTTGACATTTCATGCAGATATGTTACTTTATCAAATGTCCACAAAGCTGATTTCTTTATAAATTAAAACTGTTAAAGCAGCACTACCTGCTTTGTCATTACAAAGGTGCAGTGTGTTCTTCCTGGACCTAGTCATCATTTTGATAAATAATTATGTGTTCCCTCATTTCTAATTTAGATATTTTTTATATAAAAAAGAATAGGACTGATTTGCAATTGCACCGAGGTATACTTAACCCCTTCACCTTCTTTGAAATATAATGGAGAGATTAAAGAGAAAAAGACTTACTAAGGATGACCCCGTGGCTTGCAGATGATTATAGAGGTAGATTTTACACTAGACTCTTGCTACCAGCTGTGGGAGTAGTGTGGGTTCTGGTCAAATTTCAGTGCAACACATCTACAGATTAGAAACACGAAAAGTGGTGAAAATAACAGAAATATTTAGTCTGCCGTAACTTTAAGCAGGAGCCAAGCAAGCTCCTGACCAGCACCAGAATACTTTGCTTAAAACTCCCTCTTCCCTGCCATCTTGAGCATCTTCCAATACAGTGGGAACCAAAACCTGACTTTTCAAGTGAAGACATTTATGTATGGGCTGATGCAGGTGGAAAGCTGCATTTCTTTGTACATTAACATGCTTCAAAACAGTCATGCTAGCTAAAAACAGTCTTACCAATGCTCCCAGGCAGGATGGAATTTCAGTCCTGACAATATTTGGTCCTGTACATTTAGATACTTCTTAGGTAACACAGTTTTGGTTTGGGGTTTTGAAGTTGTGTCTTTTGGTTTTTTTGGTTGGTTTGGGGAGTTGAGTTTTTTTAATATTACACTGAATATAGCAGTAATACTTCTAGAATGCAATTCATCACTTCTACGCTTTGCCATCCCAATGTTAGTAACAACTCGGGATGCAGGATCTACAAGGATACCCACATCCTTCCAGACCAAAGGTTATTAAAAAATCCTACAACAATTCAAACAGCAGTAAATACCTAGAGTTAGACAACTGCGTCAAGCATCTGAGTCACATCCTAAAATTTCACACATTATACACTCTTCTTCTGAATGAAGTGGAAATCAAATGTACTTAGGCAATTGAAAGAGATCATTAACACTGGTGAGCAGATATTACTGAGCTGGAATTCATCTGACTTGAATTTGAAGTGAGGCAAGTCAACTCTGTGCTCAGATACCTATATGTAGGTGTTTACCTCTGAGTTAGATGTAAAGGAGATAATTATGATAAGGAACAACTTAGTGGTTGAACCCTGAAGGAGAGATTTTGATTTTCCTTCTCTCATTAGACTTCAGGATCCAGAAGATGCTTTTCCAACACACCTTCATGTGTGGGCCCTTGTAAACACTGCCACAGAAACAGAAACATTGTAGAGGAATTGAAAAACACTGGTGGAATGGAGATTTTCTTATATGCTCATCCCTGTATTAAAATTTTTGACTGAAAGAATATTTGCTAAATATTGAGTCATTTGCCCTATGCTGGAAAGATCCTTTTTGTTAAAAAAAAAATCTCCTACATTCCTTTTCTTAGTTCTTTTTATTGTTTTGTTGGTTGGTTTGAGTTTTGGGGATGCTTTTTGCCTTGTTCTAACATCAGATATGGCGGCAAGGGAAATATAGAAAAGAAACAATGGCAGTTTCTAGCTCATGATCAACAAAAAGTTAACTTCCATTCTGGATTCTTTCCCTTTCAGTGGCTCATGAAAAAGAAATCAAGCTGGCTGCAGTGGTGAAAGAAGGAAGAGATAACAACTTTGAGAAGGGCAAGATTTACCTAATGTTTAGTTGGGTTGAACTGTAAATAGAATTCCTTTGCTTTCATGCTATAAGCAATATCCCCTGAGGAAATGATCTTGCTGTGTACTTTTTTAATTTTTTTCTTAGTAATTTCTTTTTTAATCAGCTTAAAGATTAGACTGATTTGGAGATTCAATTAATATCAAAAAGAATTTTAAAAAAAAAAACATACACAAAGAAAACACACCTCTGTAGTTTATTTATTTTGCTTATAGTCAACAGTACCAAAGACAGATTTCAGCCAAATGTATTATTAGTTTAAATGGACTCTTTTGGCTAAAAGCTTGTCCACCAAAAATCTGTATCATTCAGAAAGCTTAGCTCTTAACATGTCTTTTGAAAGCTGCAGAGGTCCAAGGATGTGGAAATGATGATCAGAGAATCCTCTTAAATTCATGACAACCTGAAAAAATTGTATGCTGAGAAGAGTTTTGAAGTCAGTGAAGTTGCCACTAAAATCCTTTGTAAATACGCTTCTTGAAAGTTACAAATAGATTGCACAGTTATGCTACCTGTTTGAACTAAAAATGACTGTGATGGCCAAAACTATACACAGAAACCATGTCAAATCAGAATCTGTATTTTTTGAAGGGAAAATAACCTGATATGTCACTTGCAAAGGCAGCTGGGCCTTTTGTTGTCAGGACCTTCCTTCAGTAGCCCAGTAATTTTGTGGTTTTCACAAAACAAAGCTTTGCCAGCACTGAGAATACTAAACTTTTTTTTTCATACAGAGAAGAGGAAAAGAAAAGGTGCTTTCTTGGTGCTCTCTTGCTTGCCTGCCTTTTATATGTTGTTAGTCTTTTCAGGAAGTTCTTAGTTTTTACATTCTGTTCTGAAATGTTTCTTTGTGACATTTGTTTATAAATATGATACTCAATGTTTGAATCTTAAAAAGGTGAAGCATTAATATATGATGACAGCCTCTACATTCATTAATTTTGCTCAAGTATTTTAAAACACTTTCAAGCTATATACAAGACAGTATTTTTCCTTCCCAGATGGTCTGTGGCACAGTCCACGTGTAGAACCTGAAATCTTTTAGGAATGGATAGCAGCACTATCCACCAGTGGAAGAACAAAAATGAGAAATAGTGTTTCAACATTGTTTAAGGAATGGAATTTGAACCAGAACCACAGAAAACCTACATGTAATGTCAGCGAAATGTAAGGAGGACATTTTAACAATTTCTTAATTATTTTAAATATTTTCTAATTAAATTAGTATCTTAATATATTTATTAAATATAAATTCTGAATGTATTAATGTCTTAATTTTTTCTTTAATCTTGTCCATTTGTGTTTTCCCATTGACTAGGTTTGTTTCATGGTCAGTACACTGCAGATTTTTTCTTTGATCTGTTAAGTAAGCAGCATTGCAAGAATGTAACTGTATGGGACCAGGGATCCAATTAGTCTGATGATAAGTGTTAGCTGATGTTTAATAGTGAGTATTAGGAAAAGATTTAGTTATAATCCTCGCAGTTTTTAGTAAGCAGTAGCTTAGGGATTTCTTGAACTGGAAGTTGATTCAGTCTATTGTAGCCTTAGATACAGGTATGTCCTTTATTAAATAAGTTGGTTTTGTTAATTTATGTTATTTCACAACCCACACTACCCAGACCTACTATGTTCTGGCATTAAAACATGTGGTATAAGAAAAATAAAACTTCATTTTGTCTATTTCTTTCATGTGTTTACTGACAATTTCTCTGGATAGTTCTCATTCCTGTATTATAAATGCAGTAGATAGGTACTGTATTGTATTGCCTCGGTTTGGTTTTGGGTTTTTTTTCTCCTTTCTCAGCCTCTCATTACCCCTTCCAGGAAGGTCTATGTTTTCACACTGACCAGAAATGAGCCATTATCTTGGATGATTCTGAAGTGCTTTCTTTTCTCAGATGCAATAAAAAAAGAAATTGCAGAAATGTACTGAAGGATTTCAATAAATCAAAAACTAGCTAAAACAATGCATATCTCTCTCAGTGGGCAGTAGCCATTATTCCTCTGTGGTCATTAGCACGGGAGAGCTGACTGTGCATGAATTCCTGTAGAAGAATTAATGGGCCACAAATGAAAAGATAATAGCTGAGCTTTTAAATCCAAAAAAAGGAGTCAAAAGGAAGAATAAGGATTATTGTGAAAAGATTAGATGAGAAAATATGGCATCAAACTCTCTGTACATAAATATATATTCATATGCAGTATTGTAGACAATGTGGTTGTTTTCTTCTGCTCACTAAGTTTCAGAATTTCAAAGCAACTGTGTATAAAAAACATTTCAACATCAAAACACTAGGTTGATCCATACCACCACAAAAGCAAAGGATGCTTTTCAGTAGCCTTCAGCAATAGTGTATGACTGCCAGAAGGGTTCTACTAGGACTTAGTTAAAAATGAAATTTAAGGAAGTTGCTACAAAAAAAAATCACAAGCAAGTAAACCACAACAACAAAAAAACCCACAAACCCAAATATAAACACCCCTCTCAACCACCCTAAACCAGACAAAACAACACCCAAACCCACAAAAGTAAAAATATGAAACTCAACCAAACAGGATCCTAGCACTATTATGCTAAACCTAACAACGTTCAATTTAGCTTATTTTTTCTTTCCAACAAATGTGATTCAGGTGACCAGTAATTTTTTTTTTTTAATTTTTTAAGTTAAAGGGAGGAAAAGATAACAAGACAGATAAACAAGCAGACATCCTGTTCATATAATTAACTCTTAGAGTAAAATCACACCAGTAGTAATCTGCTAGGCTGACAAACTGATTCCTTTTTTTTCTGCAGTAAATTTCATGCAACATTAAAAATGCTAAAGCCTTGCTGGTCACAATAACTGAACTGAAACTGAACTGGCCTTTTGCTGTTTGACTGTACTAGCTGCGCTTTACCTTACTGTCCTAAAGTAACAGAGGTTAACTGCTCCCCTCTCTAATCAGTGCTGTAGCTAACTTAACAGTTCTACACAGTGTTTTTTGTACAGCACTGGAACTTAAGTAAATGATCCATAGCATCTACTTGTGTCCCAGCTCTCAAGGGACACCTTGAAAAGAAATCAGTCTTCTACCTCTCATCTTGTAGAAAATATCATATAAAAATCTTGTGAGTTTTATTCTTTCCCTAGTAAAAATATTTCCTTCTTTTCTTTTTTTTTTTTTTCTTTTTATCTGTGATTTTTGCCCTCTGTACTGTAAACAATTATTGAAGTTCATAGGAACATTAAAATTCCTCTGGGATGCATTCAATAGAGTTCATTGGTTTGGACTTTTGTACTGTAGTATAACTACAAATCTTCTCTGTTTAATAACATGATTTTTTTATTTTTTATAATGAGATATTTGTCTAAAGAAATAATGCAACACAAAAAAACATGCTTTGAGCATGTCCATTAGTCTTTTCTACTTATCTGCCAGCTGTTCACAAAGCATCCCTTCTTTGGTGAACTCCGTCTCTAAGCAACTCTTGAGCCGAAGAGGTAGGAAGAGAGGCAGCACTTTTGTTGCAGCCATTTAACATCAGATTTACTTGGACAAGACAGTCAGACAGCAATGCAAAATCATGAACGTGGTGAGTTAGATAAAATCTTACTTTCTTTCCCACTTATTTTGTATACTACAAATTTTTAGGAGATATGAAATATCCATTTCAAATATAAAGATGCCATGTAGTTCCCAGAAAGCATAAAAGTACAGCAACGAGGGTGTGATGTGAGAATCTGAACATAACAGACAATGGTAACGCGCTAAGGTTGTGAAGTTCACAGTTAAAGAAGTTTTCCTTTAGGACTAAATTTAAAGAAAGAAAACTATTTCCATAATGAAAAAGCGAATAAACATTCTTAGCATCTCAGATAGCCTCTGTGGCTACTACACATGTTTCCAGAAGGCAATTTGTTGTGTCCTAAAATGGGCCCCCAGGGTGCAATAAATCAGCCTCCAGAAGAGTTGAATTTTATCTTTGACTTCAGAGAAAACCTAAGTGGAGTTTTTTTGGTCGTATGACTCTCTCATTGACTTTTAAGCTGGTTGATATCAAGCACCTTGTCACATACCTTGGGGTGTACGAGTGAAGCATAGGAGGTCGGAAGTAGCCTACATGACCTATGGCAGACCTGTCCCTTCCTGGACAGGCAAAAGGAGGGTAACTCAGAGTATCTCAAATGATAACAGCTATTTGTGTGTCTGCAAATTATTCAACATGTTAATAATATAGAAGATGGAAGCCACTTTAACTGCCACATTATAAATCAATAACAAGTACTCAGAAATATTATGTTTGATAAGACAGCAAATATGAATGCCGCATACAGTTGAGATTCAATATCATAATAGTGGATTTATTTATTCAACATAAATAAATTTTATTTCAGATATTTTGATCTTTTCATGTGCAAATGAATGACGAAATGGTGATGATTATACTTACGCCCTTAATTATATCTACTTTGCATTTGAGGAGTGGAGTACTACTGAACATTACGCTGTGAGAGTTTGACTTAAGTATTAACTGCCTTATTTTACACTCTGTAAATACCAGTTTAATCCTCTCTGGGTGACCTTTGCCTGACTCAGTAAAAAAGCATTGAGACAGATGAGAAAAGTTATGTACGCATTGAAATTCGTTTCTGAAAAAAGATTAGCCCGTGGTTATACATTTTCTTAGTTTCTGGGTTACTAAAATGAGGGGGGGGGTTAACTAATATTCATTGGTGTTTACTTTTTCACATGTATTTTTACTTTACAAATTATTCATTAGCAAAAATAATTTTACCTTTTTGGCCATCATGGAATCTACCTCACAGGGAAAATGGGAAAAAATTCCCATAAGCCTGGAAAAGTAAAAGGAAAGAATTAATGAATTGCAGCAGAAGAAAGAAAAAAAAAAAAACACCAATGAAATACCTTGCCAGACTGCAAGCTGCTTTTTACCTGAAATGGGGGAATGTGACTGGGGACAGGAGGCTTAAGATTGCAAGGCTTTCCAGTCTCTGTCTTTTTGTTGGCCATAGAAATAGAAAATATTTTTAAGGAACCTTTTTAACTTGCTCCACTGAATTCACTGAACTTCTCATTAATATTTTCTACATGATATTAGAATAGTAACTGAAGATTTAGAAGTAAATGTCCCCTCTCCAAATGTATCCTGTCATGCTGTGATGTTTGCTCTGTCCCAGCTTTACGAAACATAAGCAATGAACTGTCTCTATTCATTTACCCTTTTTCTCCATGTTACAGCTAGTGACAGAGTCTTGTTATGTGACCTACAGCAAAATAGTTGGGGCTAGATTTTCAAGTGCTCAGCACCTTATGTTCCTCTACAGAGTTTTACCTAGTTTCAAAACAACCAAAAAGTGATACACAAATAACACATTGCTATTTGTATGATGGAAAGTTGTTTTTTCAGAAAAAATATCTTAAAAAAATTACTTGAAGATAAATTTGGGGGTTACTGAAAAGTTTGAGCTGGAGAGAAAGATTTGCAACAAAGATGTAGCTCTTTGTGAAGTTGTATATATTCCCCATGGACTCATTAGTGTCAGCTGGAGAGATCACTAGATAGGTTATATCCCCTGCAGCCCCAATTTTTATCTTGCTCTTGTTTTTGGAAAGGGAAAATTGTACAGCAAGAATTTCCTAACTGTGATACATAATGCCAGATACACTTCACATAAGGTCATGGCCTATCAAAAGTAAAGGTGCAAGGAATGATCTATCTTCTCCAGGAGCTTCTGCAATTTCCTTTTGAATAAAAATCATTCTGTTGTTTCAGGATTTTGTGGGGGAAATGAATAAATGAAATAAATTCTGATCTCCAATGGAAATAAAACTACTCTTGAATTTCCTGATCCATAACTATCTTGTTGAGTGCTGACAAAAAAACATAGCTGTTAGTTCTTTATGCCTACAGAAAACTTGAAATTAGCTGAGAAATGGAGGCACAGACGTGTCTGCTCATTTCTCTGTTGCCAGTCATACTTCCCAGCTGCCTGTGAATAATTCTTGTCTTTGTCTTATACTCTGATTGTACACTCAGCTTGCAGGGATCACAGAGTTACAGGACATCTAGAATCACAGAGGACTGCTCTATGATTGTGTTCACTATGGACTACACTAATTAGAAAAGTATAAAAAAGCAAACTGTGAAGCGTGTACAAATATATCTGTCCCAGTGGCATACTACAGGAATTAATTTCTGTATTCCCTTTAGTGTGTTCAGAACCGCTCTGATAAGAGGTGCTACAAAAGACCTAAGAATTATTCATTTATTATTTGTTAGTCATGTTACCTCACTTTATTATATGTGAGAGCAAACTGATTGTGAAAGGCTGATTCTTCAAGCTTAGCATTGCTCAGTTTGCACTTTAGAGGCAGCTTTTGTAGCTTCCCTGGATTTATCTGTAGGCAGAAAGAAATTGTCAACTAGGAACAGATCAATAGAGTAGCTGGAACACGTCCCCATCTCTAACAGCTGTCAGTGTAACTGCTTCAGAAGAGAGTGTAAAATTATAGTGAATCTGATTGTGTGGTGTGATATGTTACAGGACAATATTGTCTAACCTCAATGGGTCACACTATTCCTTAAAAACAGGATTGGATAGTTCTCATAGTTGCACTCTTGCTGTTATAAGACCATTTTTATTTGTGTTTATGGCACGATTCAGCTCTATTCTTAAATCTACAAAGCTACCCATTGATATTGACACATCACCTTCCTGTAGCAATGAATTACAATGGTGACTTATCCAGTTTTCAATGAAAGACATTACTCTTTGAGAATTTTTTTGAAAAATTATATGCCTTTGAATTGAATTGCATGTCTACTCTCCCTGAATTTTGTTTTGTTTTGTTTACTTTCAGTAAAAGGAGATGGGAGAATCTCTGTGTGTCTTGCTGTGTCTAACTGCACCATCTTTTATGTGGATTCTTCTGCAGGAGCCTCCTGACTCTAAGATCACTAAGTTTTTCCAGCATATCCCTGCTAACATTGAGAAATTCAGCAGTAGGAAGTCCCTTTGATGCTGCGCATAACTTTCTAATTGCCCTCAACTACTGTACTGCAGAACAATTGAAAAAAGACAGACTCACTGGAGGAACAGGTTTGCAATGCCCAACTCATTTTACCTGAACTAGATGTGAAGTTAGGTCCACTGAGCTGTGTCTTGAACGCATTAGTTTGGTCTTAAGAGAATCCAATATTTTGTGTCCCCATGGAATATTCTTTATAGCCAGCATTTTAATATACTCTCAGTTTTCTTGTGGTACTTCTTGCTGTTGACTTTTCCAAGTCTACCACACCAGACATAAGCCGTACCCATGTGGTTTCTGAGGCCCCATAACATGCCCGTTCAATCTGTCCTTTAGGTGACTTCCTACGTATTTCCTGATAAGTGTGTTTTGTCTTCCACAAAGCCTGGCACATGCTCAGCCTCATGTTTCTCCCTAGGCCATGCCACTATATCTTTTATTTTCCCACACTCCCTTACATGTGACAGAGGCCACTGCTATTGCAGTTCATCTGTCTAAAGATGTATTACTTGAGTGTGTCATCAAGCAAAGTCACTTTAACAGCATAACACAGCAATACATTATCAGAGAAATGGTATTTTGATGATGTATTGCTGTGGTATATCAGAGAAATGCAAAATGGCAAAAAGACTGTACCTAAAGTCACTGTTATGAATGTAAACTAAAAATGCCATGTCTTCACATAGCTGAAATCTGAGAGTCTCAGCTGATTTATATCAAGAGTAATGAATTAACTTTTTATGAACATCTATATGCATTCTATTTAGTCTTTGTGTGCTACATTCTTTATGACAATTATTCTGGATGTATTTCCTCCCTAGAAAAATCCTGACTTCTTGTTTGTGGGATCATACTATCTTGTTCTCATGGCTGCAGAAGGAAAGAGAATAGAGAGATCCCTCTAACTGTAAATTAAGTCTTTGGACTTATGCCAGCATCATTCATGCTTGAAGAAAAAGTAGAGCTAAATAAATAAGAACAGCTAAGTTTCAAAACTGATTCCTAATGTATTTTTCTAAGTTTTTTCTTTTCAGTAAAAGAGTCTGGAGTTTGGCTGTAGGACAAGTTCCTCTACTGGCTCTATTTTCTATAGGTAATTTTGGCACCCAGACTGCCAAACTGAGCCCTATGCTTAGCACAAAATAACATTATATATGAAACAAGAGGAGTGAATCATTGCATTACAAAAACAGCATCTTCACCAAAACCTCTATGCTAAGTAGGTTTCCTTGTAGTCAGGTTGTAAAGCATGAGGAAAAAGCATTCTGACTCCTGGAGTAGAATCAAAATCAGTTTTATTTTTATACTAATATTTGAAAGACATTATCTGATTATTCCCTACTGCTCTCCTGCAATTTATCAGAAATAATCTCTTAACACTTTGCCCTTTCAGCGTCTGTTTTGAGTTGCCCTTACATGGTGCAAATCTACCCTATTGCCATTGAAATCAGTGGAAATATATTGAAGTAAAATGAAAGGAAGGTAAGAACTACACCTCCTATTTGTTCACTCTACACAATTTTAGAAAGGTTCCCATGATTCAAAATATACTGCCTCATTTATGCACAGATATTTTTTCAAAGCTTATTACAGGATAACTGTTGAATCTGTTTAACCAGCTTCCATAGCATCAGGAGGTACACTTTGATGTACTTCTTTGATGTTTAAAAGGAAGAGCTTTACCATTTCAGGAGGCCCCATATTTGGGTTTCATCAGTCTTTGTATTCATGCAAATCCCTCAGCCAATATCCTTGCAATTTTGCACCTTTCCCGTACATGTTAAAAAAAAGTTACTCTTGTAGTGCTTCCACAAACAGATGTGAAAGTTAATAGCATACATGCAGATACACAAAAAGGTGTCTGGTGTTTTCACTACTCTGCCTCTCTCTTCACATTTGTGAATCTCAGTACTACTTCTTCCCATGCCCATTAAATCTGCTCCTCTGCTGATGTAAATTGGTCTTACTCTATTGACTTCAATAGGACTAGGCCAATGTATGCTGGCAGAGAGTTCTTCATCATGTTTACATCTATAATTAATTCCAACTACTGCCTTTTCACTCTCACATATTACGTTTTCAGAGATTAAAGTCAACAGAACGTTCTTTTTTTTAATACATTACATGTAATAATAAATAAGCCATTGAGAAATGATAGTACTTCCCAAACATTGAGAAGAAATTACAATAAACCAGTGGATTATGAAGATCCATCATTTGAGATGCTAGCAAGATAACAGGTTCAAAAGATGAGTATATTTTATGCAGTTTACATATTGTGCTGTCATGAATCATGCTGTCATGAAAATATGTTACAGATGAAACTACTTTTTAGCCTGTTCCCAAGAAATATTAATCATTTTTAACTATGCTTTTTCATGTCCTATGGAATGGATTAGCCTCAAAAAAATCTTTGCATTATGGGTATCCATCTAAAAGCAAATAATACCAGAAGAATGCTAGCTATCTGTTAAACACTTCCTCTTAGAAGGTTACATTTGCTTGAAGATAGATCTGTTTATCTAGCACATACTCTCCTTCCCACTAACAGAGTAAAATCAATTTGGAACAAATTGTAGCTGATAAGCTGTTGAGCAACATTACCACTAACATTGCCTGGAAGAGGCCATGTGCTAGGGCACCAAGCTGAGTTTGGGTGGGTGGCCTGTACCTTAGAATTAGCAAACCTAGTTGGTCCACTCTCCACCCATCCTGGAGAAACACCGAATTTTGCTGTTGGAGAGGGATCAACGGTCTTGCTATACTAGAATTCCCATTAGGTATCTTAGAACAGAGGGATGAATGTGTAAGAGGGTGCCTCCAGCTGGGTTATCGCACAAGCACAAACTTGTTCCCATGAAGCTCTACTCTGTTACTGTGGACTTCAGGGCACCTGAGAAATGCCAGATAGGAATTACCAGGACATTACTCAGACTTCAAATTTGCTTTTTCTTCACAAAATACCATTAGTGACCATCGTGATTCAAGCAACTACATCTGTATTTTTGATTTATTTATACTTAACATAATATTGCATTACCTGTCAAGAGGGCAGCATAATACTTCATCGTAAATGGATCATCAAGAAAAATGTTTTTACAATGTCATGAATTGTTGATGGCTTCCTCTGCAGAGCTGACTTCTGGAAGTTTAATACAGTAGTATTTTACCAACAACATTTGCACTTCATAACAACATTTTTTTTTAATTTGAGAACAAGCAGGCCTTATTAAGATTAGTTACTTCATGGTGCCCAAGGGAGAAAGATCTTAATTTGAAAAGAACACAGTGAATTTGAGATGGTTAGTGTCTGTGCAAAAATCTCTGATATTCTATTTTACTTTTAACATATAAATGTGTGGATAATGCCATCTTGGTCAGCAGAAGTGGCAAGAAGATTGAGGAAGACATTTGACCAAACATATAGTCTAATTCAAAGTCTGTCAACAGAGCTAGTTCACCAGACAACTCAAGGGAGGGAAGATTCATCTGCTTGCTGAAGGGTTGGATACTGAACACAGCAGAATTAAATATCCTGGCTGAGCAAATAGATAGTCTGATGTTTTCAATGGCTTCCAAATACTATTATGTATCCACTTGAATTTAACTTTTACGAAAACAAGGCAAAATAAATGTTTTGTCTTTGTGTCATTTTTCTCTGTCTCCTAAAGTATGTTTAAAAAGGAAAAAGGTTTCTGACAACAGCTAAACATTCATCCTAGTTTGTCTTATAAGACCACTTCTTCCCTGAACCAAGTGACTTGAACGCATAAACCCTTTCATAGCAAGATATGCTGAAGATTAAAGAAATAACTATCTTTCATAATTCACATATAGCAGGGGTGAAAAATAACCTGTTATTATCTGGAGCAAAGAAAGTAATTTATATCCAGGCATGAATACTTAATCATTGCACCAAGTGATGTCGCCCATACTAATACAGACAAAATAAATCAACCTTCAAATCTACTGCAGCCCTTAAAATAAAAGGAAGATAAATCAGCTGTTTGCCACTGTAAAAAAGATCTTTCACAGAATAAGTACACAGTGATTATCCTTCCCCCCAAAAAAGCTCAAGAACAACTTTGGAAGGGAGGGTCAGTTTGATTATCATAAGACAAATTAATTACAAAATTTTCCTGATATCTGCTAGTTCCCCAGAAAAACATGATTGAAGGTCACATTTCTTTGTGTGGGAAGGGAAAGGGGGTTTCATTTTTGTTTAGATCTTTTTTCCAAAATAAAATGCCCTGGAGCTAATGTAGCAAAACATTATTTTCTGAGTTCTAAAAGTCCTGTTCAGTGCTATTGTTCATCAATCAAACTAAAAGGCTTCCAGTGGTCTTAAAGTCAAAACCAGATAAAAGAATATAGGTATAGGTATAGGTATAGGTATAGGTATAGGTATAGGTATAGGTATAGGTATAGGTACTGAATTTTCTTTCCTTACTCCAAGTGTGAGTCATGCATGAGGAATAATAAAGTCTTGTAAACACTGGTTTTGAAATGCTTGTGTAACCAAGTGAACTCATTTCTTGGTACCTACAGTTCATGCTCTCAAGTAGTCAGATGTATTTGTTGATAAATTTGGACTTTGGGCTGCCAGGGACAGATTGCAAGCTTCCCAGACACCTCTTCCAGATACAGACTGTGAGCCTCCAAGTATGCCTTAGCTATTTACATATATAGAGTCTGTTACAGCCTGCGGTCAAGCACAAGACATTTTTTTCCTCTGTGTTCTTTGTCAGTCATAGCCCAGTCAGACTAATCAGTATAACATACGCAATCAGTGAACATCTACTGCTTAATTTCAATCACATCAGATGCTTAAAATTTTCTGGAAGGTTTAGCTCCAGATCATGATGGTGCACAGACAAATACACACACAAACAGAGTATTGTGAGAAGCTCAAATCAATTGCATGTTCTGTTTCATCTTATTTAAAGAAATAAATACATAAAGTTGACCTTACTGGAAGGATATGGATTGATCTCCAGAAAGTGAATATAAACTACTCCGTTTATAGCAGTGGCTGTAGTGTAATTTATGTAGAAGAATAGCACTAACAGTACAGAGCTTCCCTCATATTATGTTAATATACCTTAAACATAATGAAGAGAGATAAGTTCATGGGAATAGGAAATACATGGTGCGTATCCACTTTCTACTCTGCCAAGGGTCACAAATAAGATACTGGTAAATTTGTACCTGCCTTGGTAGAACTTTTTTATCTGTATTCATAAAGTACCTGCAACAGTGGTTTCTTGTCTGTGTTCTTATTAAACAAACCCTGACACTACAAGATAGTGTTGGGACAATGGAGACAGACCAATGAGGAAGGTTCAGACTAGACATAAAGAAACTTTTCCTTTAACTAAACATCATTTAATTAAATAATGCAATGCAATGGGAAGGAAAGTTCATACATTTACAAAAAAATAGTGAAGATAAAGTCTACAAAATATTCTTTTTCAGTAAAGAAGCTGTAAACATTAAAGTAAATTTTCTTTGAGAGTAAATCACAAAAACATTAGGAAAATCTTTAGAATCAAAATCATTTTTCTAATAAAAACTTGCGATTTTCATCAAACACTGCCAAATAGAAAAGAACTAATGTATATACACATGCATATGTTTATAAAACCATTAGCAATTGTGCCATTTTAGGTATTTTATGCATAATCTGCCTATTAAAGCTTCTGCAGTATTTTCTTAATGTGCAAAAAAATAATAGGTTCACAGAACACAGCAGAGTAGAGTTTTATTGAGGTAATTTCCAACTTTAAACATTTTTATAGTACTAAAAAAATCAAACACAGCTACCACAAGTTTTTTTGTAAATCAGAAAGAGGGTCTTAGTGTACAAAGGCTGCTTCCTTACAGTACCCAAACCTTTGAAAGCAAGTTAAAAAAGAGATGCCATTAGAAAAGCGAGAAGAAACATTAAAGAAAAACATTGTACCAAGAAAAAGTTCATATCACAAATAACTTCACTATTAGACCTAAAAATATTTAGGTTTTAAGTGTAATTTTATAACAGTCAAAGGTTTATCACCATGAGACTGGGGGACAGTTTGAAGGCACCGAGCTGCTGATAAAGAAATCTGTTACACTTTAACACCAGAGTTTGTTCCTAGTTATATTTCAAGAGACTACTTAGAAAAAAACCATATTAGGGGAGCAAAAAGGAAGGGAGATGAGGAAATAGAGGAGAAGAGGGGAAGAAAGGATGGAATGGAACAGAATAGATCTCGATTATTTAAGTTTTGAGGTAACTACATTGATCATACAGTCCAATTTGACCAATTCAGAGTAGCACCATCCTGACCAAGTTAAAGCAAGTTTTCAAGGACATTGTCCAAAGGCCTCTTATGCACTGTCAGACGTCGACAACCTCTCTAAGAATCCTGTTCCACAGCTTGAGGGGGTTTTAAAAGAGGGTATTCTGACTAATTAATCTGTGCCCTTTACCTTTGCTTAAAACTGAAGAAAATAATGAAAAGTTACAACAAAAGAAATTGTGCCACAAAACATCTTCTTGAAGATTGTATGAGAGGCTACTTTTATACCGTAATAAAACATTTAGTACTTTCTCCTAGATACAAATAGTCACTCTTTTGTCACCAATTTAAAGGAGAAACCAAGAATAATTTTGAAAATAAGAGACAGTGTCTCCACATGATCTCCTCAGATGTTTTCAGTCAATAAAACAGAAGCAAAACAAGAGATGTTTTTGTCTTGATTTAGTGGAGGAAGGGATAGAAAGGGGACAGGCAGAGCCCTTTAAGGAAACTGCTATGTCATGAACCTCATTCACATGGAGGTAGATTGGTACAACCCCTGCTCCATCCCACATAGCAGTTACTAAAATCTTACCCATCAACATAACCTCAAGTACTCTGAAGTCCATGGGCATTAAAAAACCTAAATTAAAATCAGACTACAGTGTTTAGCATCTTGGTTGTTTGTTTAAGTAAAAACTTAGGGAAGTGCCTATAGGATCCCAAAATACAGGAGGCATTAGTGTGGAATAAGACCATTCTTCCCAGATTTTCATCCCCTTGTACCGCAAGATTGAAATAAAGCCAAGTATCTCCCATCAGGGACAATGCTTCCATTAAATACCCTTGGCAAACTCACTGTCCTAGGGTTGATGTCTCCAGGAATATATCCAGAGAAAAAAATACCTTGCTGTGTGTGCATCTAGTGAAATCAAATATCGCAGTGAAACCTTGGATCAGTGCATTTTTCAGGTAATATTGAACTCATTCTTGCTAGCTAAGTAAATCTGACTCTCTGCAAGCCTACTAGGGTCTATGCTTCAGTTCTGGCCAGGGAGCATGCTGACGTCTTTCTCACAGTTTTCATAGAGAAGAGGTGAAATCTTTGTCACAAGCCACACCACCTGCCATAGCTTCCAACCTAAAAATAAAATCTGATCTTCATGTCTCACATTTTTCTTCTCTATGTTTTATACATCAGGGGATGACACCAGTGATTATTTGACTCTTTTGCTGAAGCTTGCCAAAAATCAGGTTCTTGTTATATCCTTTCTAAAAAGAGTTACATTCAGAAGTTTTGGTGAAATAACTGGGGAGAAGTCTCAAGCACATGACACGGCATATTACATAGAGGCAAGGGGAAGCATCATCAAGGAAAGCTTTAGTGAGTGAATGATAGAGTGTGAGATGGATAACAGATCTCATGCAGATGCAGAAGGAGAAATTATGTTAGTTACAAAGCAGAAAAAAGGGGACATGAAAAAGTCATTACTTTTCACAAATGATCAGTTTCTGTCTTTTGCTATCCATTTCTCCTCTTTCCAAACATGGCATGCATGGCATGGCATCTTAAATTAACAGACCAAGAAGGTATTTTGTATCTATCCACCATGACAAATTAACAGACTTATGAAAAACAATAATAAAAATACAAAATATGTTTAACTATGGAAGGTCTTCTTCATCTGTACAGTGCAGACATCAGATTCTGATTAACTGTGATACAGAATAATCTTTTCAATTAATGCAAATGAGCTGCACTTTTGTGTAGACTATTACCAGAGGGCATTCAATGATATTTTTATTCACCACATTTGACCTTAAAAATGTTTTGTAGTCATCAAGGATACAATTCTTCACACAGTGGGGATGTAGGAACAGCTAATTAAGTGGTGTTTAATGACATTTGTTCCTTAAAGGAGGGTTGATTAAATGTAGCATGTAATTTTTTACCAAATCAAGCAATTCAGCCAATTTTCAAATGTGCTTAATAAGCTAGGCCTTAATAATTATACATCTTACATAGATGCTCCACAGCTGCAATGGTTTGTGCGCTGGTAAATGTAATGTTACTTATTTGTGAGCCTTACTTGGCTAGACTGCAGAATTCTAATTTCTTATTCCAACTGTATTTTTTTTTGAGAATAAAAGAGATTGTATCAGTTTTAACTAGCTAAATACACTCTATATTCACTTTTGAACAGTTACTGAGAAGATACCTTGAAAACATTTCACAAATGCACAGTTTTCTAAAATCTTACTTTGTCATCTTTTAAGTCATCTTCTGCAAATAAAATCACAATTTACCTTGGATTTGAATCGTAGAATGATAGAATCATTGAATAACTAGGATGGAAAAATCCTTTGAGATCATTGAGTCCAACTGTACTTGTCCACTACTAAATCATATCCCTAAGGACTTCATCTAGCGACCTTTTAAATACCTTCAGTGATAGTGGCTCAGCCACCTCCCTGGGATGCCTGTTCCAGTGCTTGATAACCATTTTGGTGAAGAATTTGCTTGTGATGTCCAATCCGAACTTTCTCCGGCACAGCTTGAGGTCATTCCCTCTCAACGTATCACCTGTCACTTGGGAGAAGAGACCAACACCTGCCTTGCTACAACCTCCTTTCAGGTAGTTGTAGAGAGCCAAAATGTTTTCCCTCAGCTGCTTCTTCTCTAGGCTGAGCAATCCCAAAACCTTCAGCTGCTCCTCATAGCACTTCCTCTCAAGCCCCTTCACCAGCTTTGTTGCTCCTCTCTGGACTCACTCCAGGACCTCAGTGTCTTTCCTGTAGCGAGGGGCCTAAAACTGAACACAGTATTCAAGATTTGACCTCATCAATGCTGAGTACAGGGGCACAAATACTTCCCTGTTCCTGCTGGTAACACAGTTTCTGATACAAGACAAGATGCCACAGGCCTTCTTGGCCACCTGGGCACACTGCTGGCTCATATTCAGTCGGCTGCCAACCAACAACCCCAGGTCTTTCTCCCCTAGACAGCTTTCCAGCCACTCTTCCCCAAGCCTGTAGCACTCTACAGGTTATTGTGTCCTGGGTGCAGAACTCTGCACTTGACCTTGTTGAACCTCATCCCGTTGGTCTCAGCCCATTGATCCTACCTGTTCAGATCTCATTGTAAAGCCTCCCTACCCTCAAGCAGATTGACATTTCCTCCCAGCTTATTGTCATCCATGAACTTACTAAGCCATAACTTCATTGAGTCATGAACTTTTTTGAGACATGACTTGCATGGCACACAACTTGCTTTTGAAAATCAACTTGACTGCACATCAACACTGCTTTCATGGACCAGGAAGATTGAAATGGTATCTGGGATGAGTGAGTCAGTGAGTCAGTGAGTCAGTGAGTAAGCAAGTGAGTTTATATACCGGGAAATCTGGAAGAGATGGAACAGGTAGTGTTTCTTTTTCTCTGAAAAAAAAGGGAATTGTTTTCACCATGTCTACAAAAGCTGAATAATTGCATTCCACCAGGAACTGCTGACATCAGTTGTTTACTGTATTAGACATACTAGGGAGTATAATGCTTTATAACTTTGTTTTTCTTTGAAGATTGATATTGCAAACACATCACTACACCCAGACATCTTGCCTGTTCCTCCAGAAGAACACAGGCCACCTATAGGTTTTGTATCGCATCTACCAGACCTGTGAAATTGTCAAGCAAATGCTGCGATACCCAAACACCAACATTGCTGTTTGGACAGCATAGTTAAAACTTACAAGGCTGCTGACCTGAGTCACTCTGCATTAATGAATCCCCACCTCAAGTACGGTGTGCAGTTTTGGACACCTCAGTACAAGGACATCAAACTATTAAGAGCGTGTCCAGAGGATTGTGACCAAGATAGCGAAAACCATTGAGGACACGACTTATGGGGAACTGCTGAGTTCATTCAGTTTTCTCAGCTTGGAGAAGAGAAGGTCATCACAGTCTACCACTTCCTCAAGGAATGCAGCAAACGGGGAGGTGCCAATTTCCGTGCTCTGGTGACATGAGGAAATTGTCTAAAGCTGCACTGAGTGATGTTCAGGCCAGATATTAGGAAAAATTCTTCACTGGGAGGTGGATCAGTCACTGGAAAAGGTTCCTCAGAGTACTGGTAATGACACCAAACTAGTAAGAGTTCAAGGAACACAGAATCATAGAATCATAGAACAACCAGGTTTAAAGAGACCCGTCAGATCATCGAGTCCAACCATTCCTATCAAACATGTCCCTCAGGACCTCATTTACCTGTGCCTTAAACACCTCCAGGGAAGGTGAATCAACCACCTCCCTGGGCAGCCTATTCCAATGCCCAATGACCCTCTGTCTGTAAAACTTCCTCCTAATCTCTAGCCTAAATTTCCCCTGGTGGAGCTCAAGGCCACTCCCCCTCGTCATTTGGGTGATGCTGTTAGTCATATGGTTTATTTTTAGGTAGATCTGCAAGGAGTGTAATTTGATGATCCTTTTGAGTCTCTTCCAATTTGAGGTATTTTATTCTCTAATTGTAGTCTTCTCCCACTCTAGACTGTAGTGACTAAAGTTTAATTTGATGGTAGGTGGAACAATCAAATCTAATGTTTTATCAGCCAAAAATCTTACCCACTCTCAGAAAGTTCTTCATTGATTCCAAAGAGTTACAGGTATACATACTTTGGAAAGAAACAACACCACCACACTCTTCTTAGCAAAATAGTCAGGATGAAAAGATCTGTGAATAGACTGAATGGCAGAGACTCCGACTTTTTACTTGAAAAGTACCTGAAATTCTCCTACAGTTCGATATTTGCAGATCAGGGATAAAATACTTAGAAGGTTCATAATCAAAAGGTTATTGCTTTTTAAAAATATTAATTTTATGTTATAGTTGCAAGGGCTGTAACTGCACTCCAATAGCCATCAGGGGTCATATCCAAGTTTCATCCGCCAGCCAGTAGTTTCACTTCTGTTAACTGCAGGCAAGTTTATGTATGTGTGTTTTGAAAAATAATGATAGTTGTGACTTACTTTCAAGACTTACTAAATTATTAAGGCCCTCCAGTGGTATGAGGTGCTCCAGTGGAGTGTCACACATTCAGGACAATCATAACAGGAACCTGACTATATTGCAAACATAGATTTAGCTTTCATTTTAGCTCTAATTCATTAATGATAAATACATTTTAAGTAGTATAATCTTGTAATGATAAATTGTTAAGTTCTAATATTCACCAAAGATTTATTTACATGATGATATTTTTGAGATAATTGAATCATAAGATCGTAGCATTATAGAATGATTTGGGTTAGAAGGGACCTTAAAGATCATCTAGTTTCAACCCCATTGTCAAGGACAGAGACTCTTCCCACTAGATCAGGTTTCTCAACTCCCCACGCAACTTTACCTTGAACACCTCCAGGGATGGGGCATCCACAGCTTCCGTGGGTAACCTATGCCAGTGCCTCACTACTCTCATTGTGAAGAATTTCTTCCTAATGTCTGGCCTAAATCTTCCCCTCTTCCAATTTAAAGCCATTCATTCTATCACTACATACCATAGCAAAAAGTCCCCCCCTCCAGCTTTCTTGTAAACCCCTTGGGGTACTGGAAGGTTGCTATGTAGTATCACTGGAGCCTTCTTTTATCCAGGCTGAACAACCCCAACTCCCTCAGCCTATCCTCATAGCAGAGGTTTTCCAGTCCTCTGATAATATTTTGGCTCTCCTCTGGACCCGTTCTAATAATTCCATGCCCTTCTTATACTGAGGATTCCAGAACTGGACACAATAATCCTAGTGGAGTCTCACAAGAGTGGAGCAGAAGGGGAGAATCACCTCCCTTGACCTGCTGGCCACACTTCATTTTAAAGAAGCTCAGGATATCATTGGCCTGTTGGGCTGCAAGAACACATTACTAACTCATGTTAAACTTCTCATTGAACAGCACCCACAAGACCATCTCTTCATGTTTACTCTCAATCACCTTATTCCTCATCATGGTTTGATATTGGGGATTGCCTCAACCCAGGGGTAAGACCTTGTACTTGGCCTTGTTGAACCTCATGAGGTTCTTACTTCTCCAATTTGTCAATGTCCCTCTGGACGACATCCCATCCTTCCACTGTGACAACTGCACCACTCATCTTGGTGTCATCTGCAAACTTGCTGAGGGTTCACTCAGTCTTGCTGTTAATATTATTGATGAAGATACTAAACAGTACTGGTCCCAGTACTGATCCCTGAGGGACATCAATTTTCACAGATCTCCATCTGAACATCAAACCAATGACCACTACTCACTGAATGCAACCAACCAACAAATTTCTTATCCACCAAACAGTCCACCCATCAAACCAATATCTCTCCAATTTAGAGAGAAGGTTGTTGTGGGGGACCGTGTCAAACATGGAAGTCCAGATAGATCACATCTTTTGACTTCCTTATATGCATTGAAGTGGTTAACCCATCACAGAAAACCATTAGTTTGGTCAGGTAGGACTTGCGCTTGGTGAAGCCATGTTGACTGCCTTTTATCACCTCCTGGTCCTCCATGTGTTTTAGCATAGCTTCTAGGAGCATCTGTACCGTGATCTTTCCAGGTATGATACAACAACCCTGGTCTTACCTAGTCATTGTGAATGATGGTTTGTATTAGTGGTTTATGTGTTTGATGAGACCCAATAGCCATGACAGAATAAAATTCCCATGTGTGGTGCAGCAGCTTTGGCACTGTGTTACCACACCCTGATGCCTTATGATTCTTTAAGCTGTGCACCACAGTCTACATATGCATGGTAATACCAAAAATTATTTCTTATTAGAAGTTTCTGAATTTATTCAAGAAATAAATATTTAGAGTAAACAATTAATTATTATATTTTAAGATCACTGTAATGAGAGATACCAAATAGCAACCACCAATTACAGGTAATATTTGCATTACAGATCTTTTCAGGACAATGAAACCCACCATACATCACAGATATTTAGCAGTCAACTAAAGATGACGTAAATTGAGTCCAGTGTGAATATTTTCTTACTTAAATGCCTAATGTCAGTCCCAGAGGTGTTCTTTTTTTTCACATTTCTTAGTTAGTATTCTGAATTTAAATCAATCTAGCACTCGCTTTCTTCCACTTGAGAGATTCAGATTTTCAGCCTCATTTTCTTCCTGTGAGTACCTTCTTACGAATCTTTTTCTGAAATGTGAAGGGCAGAGGACCTAGTATCTGTAAAAATTTTCAGTTACTTGAACTACCTCCTACTTCATCATATAACATAGTCTTCAGTTTCCTATGTGCCAAGAGTCCACCAGTTGAAACCAAGCAACTGTTCTATTTTAATAAGAAATTTGGTGGAACCAGACTCATTTTGGCTAATGAACTGGCTGACATAAAAGGCTACGGTGCCAGTTCACAGCACAAGTGGCCAGTCAACACCATGCTCAGCATTTCTGAGAAGTCATACATCAATGACCATTGACTGCCAACAGCCAATAATAAGGACCTGCTCAACAGACATGAAAAGCCTGGGTGTTCACAACTCTACCTTATAAGCAAGAAAAGAGCAAATCAGAAATGTTCGTATAATTGTCAACTGTAAATTTCAGCCATTACAGTTCATTTCTCTTTTTATTGTTTTTATTGTAGTCCTGCACTTAACTAGATTTGAGGTTTTGGGTTTTTTTTATAAAAAGTTTAATTAGTGGAAAAGAAGCTGCAAAGTTAACAGTACACTAGCTTAGAACTAATGAAAAATATTCAAAATAATTGACTACAAGTCTAAATTTAATAAATACAAAGGACAAAACCATTAAACAACAAATTGAATTGTCTTATGATGTAAGTTTCAATCCAGTTAAAAGGAGTTCAGATTTACACAACAAAAAATTAATAACATAGTTTTCAATCAGTTGAACCTTTTTCTTCTTTCGTATTCCAGCTCAGTCAACAGATCAAAAATGCAGCTATTTGCACAGCTTTAATGTCAACACTGGAGATACTGGAATTCTCCAAGGTCAAGTATCACCAAACTTTCCCTTTTATCCATTCAGGACAAAACCACATTAAATGGTAGAGGTAACGACCTCATCTCACCTTAATAGCAGGTGTTCAGTTTCAGTTTTTTCTTATACACTCTTCAGACCATGGGTTCTTCATTTGGTCAGTATGGAGAGTGAGACTAATGTGATTAAATACACATGTCTGTATTTGAGCTAAATAATGGGTAGCTACTTAACAGAGGCAAGAAAAACCAAAGTATACAAATGCATAGTTAGAAAACTTCTTGTATCCCATTTCTGACTGTAGCTCAGACTCAAGGTATCTGTTTTCCACCTACAAAGAATGGAGCTTACATTATTTTCTTCAAATTCACCAGTATTCAATATTTCTTTCTGGTATTTTCTGTGACCCTTACCCAGACAAAGAAACTCTTTGCCATAACAAAGAATTTCAATAAACTAGAACCTTTCCCTTTATGCTTTACTTTCCCTTGAATAACAGACATTATCATTGATAAGGAAATTAGCCCATAGGAAGTGATAGGAGTAATATCCCTGGGATGCGCTGAGGTCCGGAATTGCCTCAGCAGCATTTTTCCTTCAACGGGTAGTCAAAAAGGATAACTTGACTTAATGATGCTGTTTCAGCACTAACTTCTTTGCTAGTCATTGCAAACATTTTGAAGAAAACAGGTGTTCCAACATGCTTCACTGGGCAGAATGAAAAACAATTCCCTCCCTGGTGTCATTGTACATGATGTATTCAATGATTGCTACTTTCTGATCAAGAATACGTTCTCTTATGTAGTAGAGAGCAATCCATCTGGTTTTGTAGTCTGGAATGAGTTGTTGAAATAGAAAGTCATTACTTTGAGGGGAGGAGGAGAGTAGTGTCTGGAAATAAAGCTGGCTGAACACATTTTGCTTAACTTTAAAATCAGCTGAATACTAGAAATGCTGCTGGAATATTTGAGGGGTTGTTTTTCAATAATGGTTGAAGCATATGTAGATGGGAAGGAAGGAGAAACTAAAAGATAAAGGGAGAAGAAAGTCTAATTAAAAGTAAAAAATATTATGAATCAAATTCTTATCCAGTATATGTTATGGTTCTAGAAGTAATAAAGTCCTGCTAACTAATGTCACATGAGGATTTAGTCATGTGTATATAAAGCCCACTCTTAGAATCCTGATATCATCAGCAGTCACACCAAAAAGGCTGCATTGCCCTTAATTGACTGGAAACACCCAGTTTCCTCATCCAAATATAGAAATATATTTCAACATTTTAGCTACTGTCTTGTGACAACAGTTGGTAAATGCAGTCCTTCCATAGGGTAATCACAGTATTCAATATTCCGGCATTACCTGGAAAAGCTCAAAATTGGCTTTTGATGAAGAGAAGGACTTGATTTTGTTAAGAACAGCATCTAGCACAATGCCATGGTGGTGGTCATAGGAAAGAGACTCATGAAACAGGACTAACTTTTGTACCTAAGATACAAAGAAAATAACTTTCCAGGATATTAATTTTTATTTCCTAAGAACAGGCCTAGCATTAATGGCATTATATTCTTTCTTCTAATAAATGGGTAAAAGTGTTCATTTACTTTTATTTTTTTCCTCAAGAATTATACTAGGAAGTCAGTCCACCACCACGGTGAATTCAGCCCAGAGGGTAATGGATCATATGTTGCTATTATTCTGTTCTTCTCTGTAACATATCATTATGCCTCTATGCAATGTCCCTTTTTGGGCAGCAAATCTTTTATCTCAGACCTAAAAACTCTTTTTGAATTCTATTTACCAATTCTTCTCTGTTGTAAAGATAGATAAATAGGCAATCAAACAGAAACTATGGAGTACACTTTACAGGAGAAAAAAAAAATTAAAGCAATTAATTATAACAAATCGACTTAAAAAGTCTTGTATACACTTCAGAAGATATTTTTAGAAGAAATATGAATATTTTTAGATAAATGAGTTAAAAGAATACAGAGCAGTTTCATGTAGTTGCTAGTTCAGAAGACCATAGTGAATGCTTAAAAGCTACCATCTTAAACATACAGCCTGTATCAAAATTAGGGAATTGTAAAATTCAGTGCATGAATTCAAGAACAGAAAAAGAAAGGAAAAATAGACAGCAGTGACAACATTAATTTTCTTAGCTTAATCATTTCTTTGTTCATGGGGGAAAAAGAGGACTAGACTTATTTTCTATTGACATATGACTGCTAGGAACTTGGATGCTCTTATCAAGATGTCTATGTGCATCTGGAAATCATGAGATCTTACAGATTGAAGGAAGGTGAAAAAGTTGTCAAACCAGTTTTGTTGACATTTTAGAACAACCTCTCAGAAAGGGAAAATTTACTGAAGGCTAGTAAATCTGCTTGAGAAGAAGACAGAATGGGTTATCCCATGGTAGGGTTATGAGTTTGGCGTGTCTCTAACAACAGTGAAAAAATACCCAACTGCTAAATTACATGTTATAGCCTGGCTATGCTTATACCTATGACTATAGAGATTATTGAGATAGAAGCAAACCTGTAGCCTGTGCTGTGAAGTTCCCACCACAGTGTCTAACAGAGGGACACTCCTTATATAGCAGAGTCATGAGTGATTATTGTTGTTTAATTGCAGGTAGCTGCAAAGCCCTATCATTCAAAGGAGAAAGAAATTATCAGGAATAATTGGAAAGCTTTGGTGTAACAAAACGGTAGCTGTTGCACTGAACCATGAAGTGGGACACATAACTTTGTGGCTGTGGTGGTTTCACCCAAGCCAGCAGCTAAACACTAAATAGTTCCTCTCTCACTCCCCCCACTGGGATGGGGGAGAGAATTGGGAAGGTAAAAGTGAGAAAACTTGTGGCTTGAGATAAAGACATTTTAGTAAGTAAGGTAAACGCCACGTACAAGCAAAACAAAATTACATCTGCTTGGAAAGACAAACACTATACCTCTGAATATCTCTCTGTCCTCCTACTATCCTGCAGCTTTTATTGCTGAGTACCATGCCCTCCAGTATGGGATATTGCTTTGGTGAGCTGGAATCGGCTGTTCCATCCCAATGTCTTGTACCTTCCCAGCCCACTTGCTGGTAGGGAAGTATGAGAAGCAGAAAAGGCCTTGACTCTTGGTAAGCAGTCCTCAGAAGTAATGGAAACATCCTGGTATTATGAACACTGTATTCCTCACAAATCTGAAACAGAGTACAATCGAAGCTATTATGAAGAAAAGTAACTATATTCCAGACTAAATCGGTAAAATTCATATCCTTTATTCCACACCATGTACATCATGATGAAGTCTCACATTATCCAATGTATCCTTACTAGCCAACACCACCCTTCCCACCCACTGAGGCACAGTTAACATTCCCAAGTCAAATATAATCGAGAAATGGCAGGCAACCCCCATTAAAATCAATAGGAATATTCCCATCACTAAACCAGATTTCTCACTCTAGAGAACGGTTTGGAAACCTCACTATTATAACATGTGCTCAACAGGCCTGATGCTATGAATAAGTCCATGATAGCTCTCAGAGTGGTTCTTCTGCAGATCCATGGTTAATCCACAAATCAGACACACTGTGCAGTTTTTGTTCCCCTCATTCCAAAAGTTATATTAGAAAGGAAAAAGACTCAGAGAAAGTAATAAGTATGACCAAAGAACTGGAAGAGCTTTCTCATGAGAAAAAATAGCATAATGATTCCTCTAGAAGCCTGACAATTCTTTTGCTTGAAAGACAGGCAATTTAAAGGAGCTATGACAGAGGTCTGCAGTCATGAGTGGCATGAAGCAAACAGACAGGGAGTAACTTTTGACAGTGCCTTCAGTATAAGAACTACTTGCAATCAAATGAAGCTAATAAGGGTCCAGTTCAAAAGGAACGAAACAGTATTTCATTCTTCATACAATAGGTTGTAGATCAGTGAAACTCCCTGAGAAAAGATCTTGAGATCCATTGATGGATGCCCAACAGTTCCACTGGTTTAAAGAGAGAGTGGAAATTTAGAGGAAGAATTCACCATGGATTACTAAGTAGGCCAAAAAGAAGCATAGGATAGAAGCACCATAACTGCTTGGTCTGTTCTTACTTGCCCCTATGCATCCCTATTTCAGCAGTGATTGAAAACATAATGAAGGACAAATTGGACAGTTTTCTGAACCAGTACAGACACTTTTTATGCCTTTTGAGGATTTTGGTCTTTTAAACATAGTTAATTAATTCATGGCATTCTTATTGTGTACATAATAAAATAATTAACTGTTGCTTGGTTTTCAAATACCTTCCAGAAATATTGTGTTTACCTCTCACTTCTATTTTTCACCCAAAGAAACTTCCTGTAGAAGAAGAGAAATATTTCTTTTTACCATTTAGGATTTGATTGTGGAATTAGTTTGGTTAAGTAGAATATAGTTTCTTATACAGAAAATAGGAAAAGACTTCAGATGCAAACTTTTATCAGAGTTGCATAGAACAGAGATACTCATGATGTCATTTGCTGAAATACAATTTCTTTCCCATTAGATTGTCATCCCATGTTAATGTTTGCTTTTGTCAGTATCAACTTGTTAAACAAGGCAGGAAAGTTGGGAGGGTGATATGAGCTGTAAGTTATTCTTATCCCATTGCAGTCTGCAGTCAGAGTGACTTTATCCTTATACATTAGATTTTGTTGGGGAAGGGAGATGTTGGGATTTTATTTTTTCCCATTAAGTTAATGCAGAAGAATCTAATAAGACTTGCATTGTTCCTTGCAAAATCACAAAAGCATAAATGGGATGTATCAGACAGATCCTATTGTATAATCACGCAGACATCTACAGCTACCCTAGTACACTGCTAAAAATAAAACAACTGCATTGTTTACAGTAATCTCATATTGATATAAATGAGAAATTGAAATTAAATTATTGAGACATATGCTTTCTTCCTATTGCAGTTCATCTCATCCATGTGCTCAAAAAAGGAGGTCTTTTCCATTCAGGCCCACAATTTCACAGAGGAATAATTGATAAGATGTGAATGACTTAATTTCTCTGAAAGAAGGGAGATTTGTTTTCTGTTTTTAGATCTTTTGGTCCTTCCTCACCTCTAATGACATTCATATGGTGCCACCTAGAATTAGTGTCATAAAATACAAGAACAGTTAGAAGAAATCAAAGCTTCTTTTTTAGAAAAATACAGAAACGTAGAAGAAGAAAGCCTATAAACATATGGTGTTTAGACAGGTGGTCTGTAAAATACAACTTTCCTTAGGTGAAATTGCTGTCAATGCTTTTAATCAAAAGACTACAAAAAGAATAGCTTGTCCTTTTCCTTTCTCATCTCCCTTGTGCATTTTTATTTTATTATTATTTTATGAAAAATAAAAGTCATGTCAACATTCCCTGTTTGCATATGTGTGTTTTTGACAAAATAAAGGAAGAAACAGGGCAGGAGAAAAAAAGAACGAATTATGCTAAAAAAGCTTGTGAAGTGTAAGAAAATAGTGAGGGTAATGAAGGTACAACTTGTGACTGACCATGGAAGGGAATACTAATGACTTGGTCTTTTTGTCACTGACAGTCCCCCAGTGCTCTCAGTAGATTCTCTGCATCTTATTTTTGAGATGGCTGAGCAGTAACCTGGACTTGCTGGAAGCAAACTGTAAGATCTGTTGAATATAACAGAAGTGTAGGTTTGCTTTTTGTTTGCACTTAAAAGAAGGTATTTGATGGGTGCTCTTCAAGAAGGAAATCCTGTCAGCACAGAAGCAAGCTGTCCCCATGTGCTGGAAAATGAGCCACTGGGGAGAAAAAACAGCTTGGTTGAGCAGAGAGATCTGGGTGAACACCAAAAAGAAGCGGAATGTCTTCGAACTTCAGAAGAAGGGACAGGAGTCTTGAGTGGGCTACAAGGAGGAAGTGAGATCACGCAGAGGAAAACTCAGGAGGGTTAAAGCCCAACTAGAGCTCAGACTGGCCAATTCTCTGAAAGATATTTAAAGAATCTTTCTACAAACACATCAATAGTAAAAGGAGGACCAGGGAGAATATTCAGTCTTTAATGGATGCAAAGGGAAAAACTGTGAAAAAGGACAAGGCTGATGTACTTAATGCCTTCTTTGCGTCAGTCTTTAAGAGTGAGGAAAGTTGTTCCCTCTGTGTACATCCTCATGAGCTAGAGAAGCAGAATAAAGATCCGATGGGTCCCTTCCAACCTGGTTATTCTGTGATTCTGTGATTCCTACGGTCCAAGAGGTGGTGGTTAGAGTCTTGCTTTACCCATTAGACACTCAAGTCTACGGGGCTCGATGAGATCCACCTGAGAGTGTTGAGGGAGCTGGCAGATGTATTGGCCAAACCCCTTTCCATCATCTTCCAACAGTCCTGGAAGACTGGGGAGGTTCCATTGGACTGGAGGCTGGCTGATGACGTGCCCCTCTACAAGAAGGGTCGCAGGGAGAATCCAGGGAACTACAGGCCTCTGAGTCTGACCTCAGTGTCAGGGAAAGTCATGGAACAGGTGATCTTGAGTGTTATCATGAAGCACATGCAAGAGAACCGGGTGACCAGGTCCAGTCAACACAAGTTCATGAAAAACAGGTCTTGCCAAACTAACCTGATCGCCTTATATGACAAACTGACTCAGCTGCTGGACGAGGCAAAGGCTGTGGATGTGGTCTTCCTGGACTTCAGTAGAGACTTTGACACAGTTTCTCACAGCATTCTGCTACGGAAACTGTCAGCCTCTGGCCTGGACAGACGCACACTTTCCTGGGTGGAAAACTGGTTGGATGGTCGGGCCCAGAGAGTGGTGGTAAATGGTGTTAAGTCCATCTGGAGGGCAGTGACAAGTGGTGTTCCCCAGGGCTCAGTGCTAGGTCCAGCCCTGTTTAATGTCTTCATCAATGACCTGGATGAAGACATTGAGTGTACCCTTGGCACGTTTGCACGTGGCACTAAGCTGTGTGGAAGTGTCGATCTGCTGGACGGTAGGGAGGATCTACAAAGGGATCTAAACAGGTTGGACCACTGGGCTGAGTCCAAGGGCATGAGGTTTAACACAGCCACATGCCGGGTCCTGCACTTGGGGCACAACAACCCTATGCAGTGCTACAGACTAGAAAGCTGCCTGGAGAAGAAGGACGTTGGAGTATTGATTGACAGGCAACTGAACATCAACTAGCAATGTGCCCAGGTGGCCAAGAAGACCAGTTGGACTTCCTTGTCTACACTGGACATACCTGGTACCAAACAGTTCCAACACCCCCACTGAAGGACATAGCTTAATCTAAAATTATGCTTTTCCTCTGACCTGGAATTGAGTGATATCTTGAAGAACTCTGCACTGTTAGAATGTCCAATTTCAACACTCAGACTCCTCAGAGTCTTAAAATCTCACTTCCACCCACAGATGTCTCATTCCAGCTCTTCTCCTTTTAAATATGTGATTTAAAATCTGTCCTTCAAAGAAATATACCCATCTATAATTTTCTATGATAATATGAATACTAACAGCAAGCATAAAATGCATCAGAAACTGCCAATTTATCTCAAAACCAGCTAGAGGAGATGTAGTGCCTTATGGCAAGATGACATCCTGATGTTTAAAACATTCTGCCAATCTTTTTAGATTGCTGCCTGTCCAGGACAAGATTTGCTTTATTTTTGTTGTGCAATTGCTAATTTATTAGGGCTTCATACCCAGCTGGATCTTTAGCCATTGATGTTATGCAAGTAATAATTTCTTTCTCTCTCCATCCTTATATACCTCCTTTACTTTTTTCACAAGGATTTCATCAACCATCTCAAATAATTGATCTATAGAAGTCCTGCATTGCTAGTCAACTGTTTCTAAACGTGTACCTTCCTCTGTTTCTTAATTGAGATTTTACCCTCTAACAGAGTTTTCAGTGTTTACTCTGAATCTGACTTGTCTGTCAGAAGTGAAAAGAAGAAAATCTCATCCAATTTTAGACTGTATCTTGGTGTTTTGTGCAAGTGGAAGGGGGAGCACAGAGTAGTGGGTACTAGCATGCACAGCAGTGCTGGGAGGTTACCAGGCAACGAGATGGAGATGTGTCACAGGGGCAAGGGAGATGGGGTAGATGAACAAATGTATGGACAAAAGATCTGAGAAGATGAAGGGAGGCATTACGATTGCTAAACCTCTTCCTTATTTCTTATCTTGAGCTGCAATGTAGTCCATAAATACAGGTAGTACAAAGTGACTTAATTGGTTTACATGGGCACTTGGAGTCAGAAGGGAAGGAGAAAGCCTGGCGTGTGACCTGATCATCAAAGGAACATCCTATCGGTAGCCCCCTGCATAAGCAAAAGGGGACAAAGGGTGCATATGAACATAAAAAGTGCGTGTTTTGCTGGGAGAGGGAGAATCACTATACAAAAAATCCTGTTGTAATATACCTAGAAACAAAAAATATTAGTCAGAGTTGACTTCAAATAAGTTCACAGTCCATAAAACAGATTAAATTTGGGAGTTAGATTTTCTTGGCTTTATAAATTTCTTAAAATACATTCTTAAACTAATTTCCCATCCTTTCGTCTCCGTACAAATCTTTTAAATAGAATTGGCTTTCTAAAAAATGAGAGAAACAAAGAAATGTGTGGATGTAGAATCCTTGTCTGCCTACCTTAACGTTTTGCAAGGGAATTAATGTCTATCAGCCCTTTTAATGAATATTCTATTCCCTTGTTAAGTTTACAAGCTTGAATGAACTGGGATAACTGTAGGTGTTTAAGGAACCATACTTGCAATTTGGATAGTTATAAAGCAAGATAATGTGGCAACATCTGTATTCTGTTCCTTCTGTACTCTTTGAACCAACTTCAAAAATCTCTTGCTAAAGGTCAAAACTTGGGCTTATGTTTCCCTGAAAGGGAAAGTTTCATTATAGGCACCCAAAACTTGCAAGAAATGTGCAGTAAGTTTATTTAATTACATTATTAAAACATTTTAAATTCATAGGGTTAGTTCCTCTCTTCTTGGATATGAATTGTCAGAATTTATAACATTACCACTAAAAACTAGTCTAAAAAATCTGCATATTTTGTATTTCCTGATATTGTCTAAAGATATTTATTCTGCAAATGATAGTATATGTGTAATGGGAAACATAAAATACTCTGAAAAATCTAAAAGCTTATGCTTTTTTTTTTTTCTATCAAGGGTTTTTTTTCACCTTTTGTCTTTCCACAACACTATGGGAAACTGAGAACTGATTTTCGAGCCTTTGACAACAATGATCCAGCAATTCATGTGAAGAAGTCAATTTTTTCTCTAGGTCATTACAGGAGTGATGTTTTTAAAGCCCGCAGTTCACGGAAAAATAGCTATTGCTTTCTCCTTGGAAAAACAAAGATGAAAAAGGACAATGGCTATTTGAAGGTGCTGCTTTCCTCAGCAGTCTTCTCTTAGCAGAATATAAAACTTTGAGTAAAGAAACAACCAAATGTTGCTAAGTTGGTGTCTGAGGCACCAGTGACATGCAAAGAACCGTCTTCCTTGTTATTTAGCTACCATTTCAAAGCATTTCCCCCAGGGTAGCTTGAGGGTGAGCTGCACCAGCAGGAGGCTCCATTATGTTGTGGTCTCAGCACTTTTCCACAGTATCTTAGTTCAAATTCATGTCACATATTATTCATTATAGAGCTCGGGGACTCCCAGGCCTGCCAGTTGAGAGGTATGTCACATGCACTCGCAAGCTATAGAAACATGGCCTTAGCCCTTGGTTTCTGCAACCATTTATACCAAACAAGCTACCATGCAATCACCCTCCTACAGAGAACATTAACATCTAATATTATCTTTTTACATGTGTCCCTCAGTAACTGGCACAAATTGCTTTAAAGATGAACCTGCATCGTCAAACAAATAAAATGCTTTTTAAAATGAGAATTTATCCATATTTTGCAATGTTTTCCATCAGAATGGCATTCAGATTGCAAGATGTGCTGTTGTAGACTGTAATGCCTGTTCATTTATCAGAAAGTGTATATCTACCATGCACACATTAGAGCCATGCATATGGCCATCAAGAAAATCAGTGTAGAAAGAAAACTTTCAGATAGCATCTGCCAGTGAAACAACCTCCTACTACCCTAATTAAAAAAAATAAATGAAGTAAATCCACAACTCTGCTACCTCTGAGTAAGTCATAAGCTGGTATTTGTTCTCAAACAAGACGATCATTAAGACAATTTATGTTACTGAAGAAAACATATATATTTCTGAGTTGAAATTACAGGGAAACAAACTGATCAAGAAAACCCGTGGGTGTGAAAGAAAATGTTGTAAATTAGGAGATGAGACTGGGCAAAGAAATGTAGCTACCTGGAGAAACTGTAGATACACCAGGTATTGTCCTTAGAAGCTACCTTAGAGAAGGTCAGGAAAGCACTCCTTGTATTTTCTAGAATGTGGATGTGAATTCAAATATTGTAAGTCATTCAAATTTAATAATGCCTTGAATGTAGGACTGCCAATGAGGGATTACTGTATCACATCCCTAACTGTATCTTTTTAGAAAGGGGACACAGCAGGGGTTGGAGGAAACAGATGATCCTACATCTGCCTGTTGTGGAGCTATTTTTGTAAAGGTTACAAGATTACAGTTCTGATTACTGTCAGAGATGCAAAAATCTGGTTAAGTCTTTTTAATGAAATTGTTCTCCTCAGTATATGTTACTCTATCTTAACCAAAGCACTTCATGACAAAATGTGTCAACTGAGTTTTAATCAGAAAAAGATTATTTTTGTGTTCAGGGCAAACATCCCGGTGAGAGAAAACCTGCTTTATAATACCCAATATGCTGCTGATTAAGCCCTCTTTAATCTCTGCAGTTGAAGGAAGTCTTGATTCTCTGTCCCAGTCTAACAATTTTCCTGTTACCAGTGAATATTTTAACCATGAGGAAATCGTATCACAAGCTCTTAGTTCCTTCCTCCCCATAGCTTCATACGAAGGATTTCCAAAGGTGCTTTTTACAATGTGAGGTAAAAGAGCAAAACGCTTCTCCCTAAAATGCTGAACTATTTCCCAGGAAGCTCTTCCAGTCTGCAAGTCAGCAAGAGAGACTGGGAAAATGCCATTTTCAGCTTCTGTGCTTCCAAGTCAGCAACAGCAATGCCATGCTGGACAGTAAGTCTTTAGTTTCACTTGCATAAAATCAGGATCACACAAGGGTAAGGTAGCCACATATTTGAAAACTCATATGAGATGGTGCTTTATGCCTATCATCTGAATTATATTCCTAAATAAATGGAACAGGTCCTGATTTCACAGTCAGTCCTCGCTGACCTTATTAGGCTGCAATAACTATGTAACATCAGAAGTCACAACTCCTGCTTGGATTTTGCTCCAGTAATTCAATTACGGTGCACGTGGAGCATCCATGTAACACCAGTGCTGTGTATCTAGGCCACTTGAAATATAAATGGACATTATTAAAGAGTGGAGGCATTTAGATATAAATAACTGAGGAGGCAATCAGCTTCAGAACATCAGCTTTAAAAAGCAAGCTTGTCATTTACTTACCAGCTCCTGTTTCCCATTTGCAATGGTTATTTCCGTAAGTTTGTTCATCTGTTTTAAAGAACTACTTTAATCCCAGTTTGAAGTGAAACTTGCTGGTGTCAGCTATTGCTGGGTGGGAAGAGGGGATTCTCAGTTCAGGTAAACTGGGTCAGTTCCCTTCTTTGTCATTATGAATAATTTCATTGCTGCAGTTCAAAAAAGTCATATAAATTGTCTGGATCACAGAGATACTCAATTCACATAACAGCAAATAGCTAGAAAATGTACGGGATTTCATTTATCTATACACAATGTGAAAACTCAATTTTTCTTTCTCTGACAATTCAGATATTTTTTTTCTTTTAGATATAGCATTTATAGTAATTAAAATCAGTTCAATTAATGTGGAATAATTCCATACCCTTAAATAAAATCAACTATTCCCACTTTTATGTGGAAATAATATAGACTTCTTCATTGTTACAACATTTTTTTGGTTTATCCACTGAGTTCATTTGAATTATGAAGTGTGACAGCATAATTCCTTAGATAATTCATGATAAAATATGATATCATTTAGCACAAATAAAACATTCTATATTGCTTTACCCGTAAGCCTGTCATGAATCCTGTGAGTCAGCATATCACTAGTACTTTTACTTTCACAGTCTGTGAAGCCTCAATTTTTCCTTCTCAAGTTTCTGGGAGTTTTTTGATTGATTTTTAGTTGTTTTGTGGTTTTGGGGTTCTTTTATTTCAGATGTGAACCCAAAGATGTTGAAAGTAGAGGAAGCTTGAGACTCAGAAATGACATTTCTCCTTTGGAATATTTTTTCCATAAGGTTTTAAGATTTTAAAACATTTATGCAGTCTTTGAGTTCCTGAATTATCTTTCTAAAAATTATTTTGTGCTGTGTAGATGCAAGAAAAGCTAAAAAAGTCTCATTTTGAAATATAGTTAATCATGAGAGATTTCAGTGTTATGAAAATATATATATATATTCACCAGATATGGAAAAGAGATGAGAGAAGTTCTACCATTGTTAAATATTTTCTTTTTTTCTTTCTTCAAAAAAAAAAAATCATTACCTTTCACCACTGCAATGTAACAGGGAGATCAGTTTCAAACAAAGAGGAGATAAATTTCCTGAACTTAACAACACCAGGATTCAGGTGATTCAGATTTATTCTTCGGTGCTGATATAGAGTTCCAAAACATTTTTAGCTAATTACTTTTGGTTAAACTGACTCCATTACTTGTATGAATAGGACTGCACAATACGAATATTTTCTCTTATGTGGATAAGGTTATTTGTGAATTATTCATACTGAGTGTACTGAAACAATTTGTCATTTTCCTGGAAGGGAATTAATTGTCTTTTTTGCTTTTTAACTATTTCTTTTCTTTTTCTAAGGGGGAAACAATGTCTGACAGTCTGATCCAGTTTTTGTCTTTTTAGTTCTTACACTAAAATAAGGTTCTCATTTTCATTGCTTATAATTTAAGACGAAGATCTCAGAAAACAATATTTTCTTCTCCTTCATTACTAAATCTGTCTTTTTAATATATTATGGAGGGTTATGTCTAGTATGGTTTGCAAGTTGTGGTCTCTAAGTACAATGTTTTCACCAATTCCTCCAGGAGACCCTGCTGCAGTCTAATGCACTGCATTTATTCATAGCAACATTTCCTAAATATTGATAAACTGCCATTATGCATATAACATTACACTTAGCTTAAAGACTTGGTGGAACAGCCGCCATGCTTTCTTTTCCTGGTAGCATGTAAATATGTGTCAATTCATTATTCTTTTGCTCACTGGAAAATTTAAAGAATGACTGGCAATTTTTATCTCCTTCAGGGTAACAGTCTTTAACACCTTCACTCCTCAGACCAGAAACCACTTAACCTCAATCAACAGTCTTACTAAGAATTTCTAGTTTGGACTACCTGTGTGATAAAATCTTCCAGACAAGCTTTTTAGCCCAAAAGAGGCATCAGTTCTTTGACTGTTCCCCTAGATGTCCTCACAGGCTATTCAAAGTCACTCACAGACCTGCGGGTGCCCACTAAGCCTTAATTCTTCACAACACTGTAATTTCACTACAGCTGCAACCTGTCCACCAGGCATTGTTGGTAAGGTGAACTTTTCACTAAGCCCTACAGACTCCAACCTTGTTGCATAACATTCAAATCATGTCAAAGACAAATTTGGCCCATTGTACACAGCCACAATGCTTCAAGGTTACTGCCCAGAAAGAAAGAGATGGGAGGATGGTTCAAACCTAATGAAATTAATTGGAGATCTAATTGATGAGAAAACATATAAAGCAAGTAGGATTGTGAAAGAGTAATGGGGCTTCATGTGCTTTATGCAGTGTATTATACTGTGCCCTACCAAACATTCAAATGAGCTCATGTAAAGTTAGCTTGACTGTCTCTCCTGTATAGTACTTTGAACAATGCAGAGTAGATATACCTAAAATATAAAAATGAAAGATGGACACTTGGCTCTTAAAGAAAAGGATGCGTCCTTAAAAGAAAGGATGAAGGTGAAAGATGAGTAAGAAAAAACAGTATGGGTGGTGGATTAAAAGAAAATTTTGATAAGGACATTAGGATCTTCTATTTGTAATTAACTTGAATGAAATCTGCATAATTACAAGTTTTGAATAGGAACGCTCAAGGGTAAAAAGTGGAAGCTGCTCTGCCCCTTCAGTGGATACTCATCAACAAAAGAAGAGAAATGAGTCCTTGACTGTTGTTGGGATCCCTTGGCAATAGCTGTCTCTCATGGTATTTCTCAAGCAATAATTGACTACTTTGATTTTGCAGTCCTTTTCCACTATGGTGAAGTCCTGCTTATTTCTAAGCTGTAGAGTCACTACTTTCTAGAGGAGAAAAAATTTTGGAATAATGACTTGAACTGAAAATATTTTGGAAATAATCTTGGAATAATGACTTGTACTGAAAATATTTTATTTATCTCAGTAAGTCTTTCATAAGAAATCAAAAGTAGTCATTTTGGGACTAAGTTACATGCTAACATTTAAGTACATTAAGAAACTTCCAGAGAAGGCATCAAGCCCTTGCACCTCACCATAAGTTTTACTACATTTACATCAATTAAGCATTATAAATAAGTGTCAGTAGGATTGACGCCCCTCCACCCAAACCCTCTATTACTGTAATATCCCATTAGGATCTATTTATTCATTATCTGTAGTCTCATTAGCACACTTACTGACCATAAAAACATTACATCAGCCTCCATCTGAGGACGATATGCTGGGTATATTAAAAGATGCTTCTGAAACTCTACAGAACTTAACAGTTTCTTTAAAGTTAGTACAACAAATGATTCATTTTCTAGCCCTTGCCTTTAAAGATGATGGAACTAATTCAATTTGGGGGTGGGAAGGAGTGAAGCAGACAGCACAATGATGCATAAACAGCCAGGGTTCGTAGACATGTCTAGGGATGTAACTGTCTGAGTTTGGGAAACAGAGGAACAGGAGTACTGAAGTGTTATCTCATGGGTAATGCTGGCAAGCTAAACTCAGGCATAGGAATGCATTTTCCATTTTCTAAATTGTCATGTTCCCACATAGGCTCTGAGACATGTTTTGCAATCTTAAAAAAAAGAAAAAATAAGTAAAGGATTCATAGGGCTTCAAAGGTCAATTACATTAAAAAAGTGCTGAATCCTTTTACATTAGTGCTCTAATGGTTTTTATTCCAAGGGTTTTCACTCAGATATCAAATTCAATCTTTTCCTTCTCTTGGGTCACGGATACTTAATATTCCTTACTGACGCGTAATGAACCCTTTTATTTCTCTTTAATATGCAGCATCTTTAAAATTAGTCTTTTAAACAATTAGCTCAATCTGTTGTTCAGCAGCTGGATGTCAAAGGTTTTTAGGGGGTTGGATTTTAGACTTTTTTATGTTTCCTATTAGATCTCTGTTATTGCCAGTTATTCTTAGGATGAAATTGGATCAGGCAGTAGAACTCAGAGGTCAGGAAGCACCTCCAACCTGAAAGTATTGGGAAAATGAAATGTCAAAAACACTGATGTGTAGAATTTTGCCTATCACTTCTTCTGAGAATCACTTTCCTTTTCTCTAATACAGAATTACAGAATCACAGAACAACCAGGTTGGAAGGGACCCATCGGATCTTCTAGTCCAACACTAAACCAAGTCCCTCAATACCTCATCCACCCGTGCCTTAATCACCTCCAGGGAAGGTGACTCAACCACCTCCCTGGGCAGCCTATTCCAATGCCCAATGACCCTCTGTGTGAAGAACTTCCTCCTAATCTCCAGCCTAAATCTACCCTGGTGGAGCTTGAGGCCATTCCCTCTTGTCCTGTCCCCTGTCACTTGGGAGAAGAGGCCAGCTCCCTCCTCTCCACAACCACCTTTCAGGTACTTGTAGAGAGTAATGAGGTCTCCTCTCAGCCTCCTCTTCTCCAGGCTAAACAACCCCAGCTAAACAACCCATACAAAGAGAGAATCACCAGCGCCTGGTGAGTATTTATCTTGAAAAAAATATTTTCTTCTTAGATCTTTAAGCTGTGGCCTACCATACATGTTACACTGTCTGACTGAAAACTGAAGCATCTAGAAATGAAAAAGATACTCCCAAGTGCTTTGAAGAAAGACTGAAACTCTTGTACGGGTATAGTTTTCTAACATTCTCAAGGGAAAATACAGCTATGGTAAATACTGCACTGAAAACATCTGGAAAGCTTCAGATCTTAAGTCTTTTTCCCTCCCAGATATTTTCTGCTGCTCAGCATTAGCTATTCTCAACCCTCCTCCTTCTTTTGCCAATCACGCACACATCAAAAAGATGAAAGCAGCAGGAAGAGAGGACAAAAGAGAGAACTGCAGAGAGAAATGCAATGCTCTGAAACTAATTCAAAAGGCAATGAAATTAGGATAGCTGTATTCACCAGTAATGATCAGCATGGACACTTATCCTCTTAGCACCTTTTAACGTCAGTTTTCTCTTTATGTTGCTTGAGTAAGGACATCCTCCAGACTCATTTTCGATTAAGCTTTCTCTGCTTGGTAGTGGATCCTTAGATCTCATTGTGTTCTTCTGAGCATTTACCTGGGATGTAAACAGCTCACCATGTTACTGTGCATTTTTTTTTACTGTGAAAACAAAACAGACTCCTATTCAAACAAAAATAAAATAAAACAAAATTAAAAAAAACCCTAAACCCAAACCCCAATTGTTGGAACAGGCAGGTACTACTAATTGAGAGAAAATATCTTAAAGATCATCAGGCTAGAGAGTCTTAAAATGCCACCTCAAGAGCCTCAAAGAGCATCTGTTGCCACCTGAGGGTTGTTTACTGACCTATGTGGAATGAGATGCTGGATGTGGTATATGTGGGCTGCACATGGTTACTCCCAACAGTGTCTTTCATGTCAGATTCAGTAACAGCTTGATTGCCCTCTGAGTGAGAGTTACCACAGTGCTTTGCAGAAATGTGGTCAACATTGATACACTCTGCAAATTTCTTACCCAAGTCAAAGAAATCCTGTTGCTGGCTTCTGTAGATCTTATCCTTGTTAGCAGTCTCAGCACTGATACTAAGATGTGAGGTACCAAAAGCCACTAAATCTTGCTCACCTCTTAAATACGATTTCACTGTTCAAGAAAGCTTGTCACTGGGGTAAATAAGGGCTTCAGTAAGTAAAGAAGGAATCACTTACGATTTTCATAACCAGCATTTTCTATGAACAGACTTCCTGTGAAAAAAAGAAAATGCTTCCAAATCAACAAGTTAATGACTTTAGAAAAGATTGTGCATGGTACTGAAGGTTTGTTGGGGTTATGTGAGCGTATATTGCTGTGAGAGAGTGAGCACATGCTACACTGATCACTGATACTAATCAATTGTGGAACACTTAGTCTAAAAGAAATTCCTGCCACTCACAAATTTATGCTCTGTTCCAGTCTCTTGGACTGGATGACACAAACATGGCTGGAAATGGAAGAGAGACTAGTACTGCCTAGTACTTTCAGAAAGATATATAAGTTCTACCCTTCAGATTCTTACTATATACTTAACATTTCACAGTTTTTAAGAAAATATCAAGACTGGTAACCTCTTGTAGGTAATTCACATAAAATTTAGAAAATTATTTGTTTACTCCTTCAGAAAGAAAACACACTTATTGCAGTGATTTTTAAAGTTTCTCGGTTCTTTTGTGTATTTACAGTGTGTTTAAGAAGCCTGGGTATGAAATATTGTAGGGCAAGAATGCTGAATATCTTGATATTGTCTGTTTGTAAGATTAACAGAAACACGACATGATTGAAGAGTGACAGAACTCTCTGGAGCCAAGTCTTGTGTCTCCTGTCTAAGATTGAAAATGCACATCAGCTAATACACCTGACTGGTCATGCTTCTTCTTTCCCTTCATAGCTGTCAAGGCAGTAACCTGACAAAACAGGAGACAATCTATGTACAATGCAATGTCTCACTTTGCATATGTTGTGAATTTTTATTAGTTAAATTTTCTGCCATCAGATCCTTCATTTCCCCACTCTTACTCCCTGTCTTCTACAGTAATTTTCTGCTCCCGTCAAAGATTCTGTCATCATTAGGAAACAAAAATACTCAGTCAGGAGCATCATGGGGTCAAAACCATCTACCTGGTCCAGGCCATACTTGAAATACAAGCTAGGTTGCTCTTCCTCCCTGCTCAGTGTGAGGGATGATAGTGTAAAGAGAGAGAAAGAGGAGAAAGAGGCTCTGCAAAGGCATTAGCACACTGAGCTACTGATTTTGCTATCCTGTTTTGAGCAGTGAGATATAAAAGCAGTACTGTTTCTATGACACTTTTCAAAATATTTCAGTATTAAATATTAAGCTCCACAGATCAGATCCAAAGGCACTAAAGAGCACATAGATAGAGAACAAAAAAGCCTTTTAAATATCTTGGTACATCACTTTTTCAATACCGAATTTTTCCTTGGATTTTGTCCAGTCTAGTTTAATTGTCCCAGCGCTTTCCTTTAGAGGCTGTTCTCCTGCCAAAGACGTTCAGGCAGATGGTATTAGCAAGTCAGGGAAAAAGGGACATTTCCTGTTTTGTGTTCCACCAAAGATACATGGAGGCACTTTCTTGATATTTGGCCACGATATCTGATTTTTCTGCTGCCAAATTTTAATACGTTTCAGGAACAACAACCTCATTTTTCAGTTCTCACCCTATGGTACCATCAAATCCTGGTCATCCATTGCCTTGATGACTGTCAGAAAAAGGACATTTTGAAATTATGAAATCTGCCATGGGTTTATGTTATATGTGTTCCAATATCTATGGTGATGTATGATTATCCTTTAAATGCATTCTATTCGTATTGTGTTGTATCATATGCATTACAGTATTATGGATTTATGTAATTTCAATGTAGACTATGCATTATAATCTATTACATTTTTCCACTATACATTGTAATACGTGTTATCATTACATAGTAGTTGTATTTGCATATAATTTGAAATATAAGCACAGGTAGAAATCTAAATAAGAGCAGGATCTGTTTTATCCCTAAAAACTTCATTCTGACTCACTTAAATCAATGAAAGTTTTACAATATCCTTCAGCAAGACCAAATTAATCCCAGGATGGGGGAAATAGCATATCCTTGTTCTAGGAAAGCCCACAGCTTCACCAAGTAATGTTGTCCCATCTTAACCTCAGTAAAGATCTTTTCCTGTGTACAAACCCATTTTTTGTCAGGATGTTTGCAACCAGTGAATGAATTCACAGCAAACTAGTTTAAAAAGTTACCTAAAAATATATACAGAAATAGAAGCAACAAAATGAGCAAAGACTAAGGTTCTTGTTCATGTAGGAGAGCATCTAATAGTACCTATTTAACTGTATATTTATTAGCATGGATGTTTATACTGCAAAAATGAGCCATCTGTATGTGGCTCAAAGGCATCATATCAAGGTCCACAGAATCATAGAATCATAGAAGAGTTTGGGTCAAAAGATCACCCAGTTCTAACCTCTGTGCCGTGGGCAGGGACGCCTTCCAATAGACCAGGCTGATCGAAGCCCCATGCAGCCTGGCTTTGAACACCTCTAGCGATGGGGCTTCCACAATTTCTCTGGGGAACGTGATCCAGTGAATCGCCACCTTCAATGCGAAAAAGAAATTCTTCTTTATGTCCAATCAAAATCTACACTCCTTCAGTTTAAAGACATTACCTCTTCTCCTATCACAATATACTCTCATAAAAAGTACCTTTCCAACTTTCTTGTACCCCCCCTTTCAGTACTTTAAAGCTGGTGTAAAGTGCCCCTTCTCTTCTCTGGGTTGAATAACCCCAACTCTCTCAGTCTACCTTCAAAGGAGAGGTGCTCCAACCCTCTTATTATCATGGTTTTCCTCTGGACTTGCTTCAACAGGTCCATGTCCTTCTTTTGTTGAGGACCTGAGAGCTGGATGCAGTACTCCAGATGGGATCTCATATGAGTGGAGTAGAGTAAGAGAATCATAGAATAGTTTGGATTGGAAGAGACCTTGAAGATCATCCAGTTCCAATCCCCCTGCCATGGGCAGGGACGTCCCACGAGATCAGGCTGCCCAAGGCCCCATCCAACCTGGCCTTAAACACCTCCAGGAATGGGGCAGCCACAATCTCCCTTAACAACCTGTTCCAACGTCTCACCACTCTCATGGTGAAGTAATTCTTCCTAATGTCTAGTCTAAACCTGCCCTTCTCCAGCTTATACCCATCCCCCCTTGTCCTATCACCAGAAACCTTTTTGAACAGTCCCTTTCCAGCTTTCTTGTAGACCCCTTTCTGGTACTGGAAGGTTGCTATATGTTCTCCTTGGAGCCTTCTCTTCTCCAGGCTGAACAAGTCCAACTCTCTCATCCTGTCCTCATATGGGAGGTGCTTCAGCCCTCAGTTCATCTTTGTAGTCCTCCTCTGGACCTGTTCCACCAGTTCCACATCCTTGTTACATTGAGGATTCCAGAACTGGACACAGTCTCCAGACGAGGTCTCACAAGAGAGGAATAGAGGGGCAGAATCATCTCCCTCAGTCTATTGTTCATGCTCCTTTTGATGTAGTGCAAGGTATGGATCATTTTATGGGCTCCAAACACACATTACCAAGTCATGTCAAGTTTATCATCAGCCAGCACCAATAGTATTGCCTGTTTTTCTGCTAAAGTAAAAAAACATAAAGTATTAGCTGGAGTCAGCACCGTACTACTAGTTTTTTCATACAGGCTTTTTGTCTTGAGATCTTGGGCAGGATTTGTCTGCACTTTACCATGTGTATAACATGCTCTCCGTCTGTGTTTAGGCATTTAAATTAATATTCTGGCCATTAGGTTACCTCTATTGTTCACTGAGATAGCTGGAACTGTGGCTACGTGAAAAGTATATGTAAATCAGGTCATGATCACATGTGGCCTTTGAATTTGTTTAATACTAGAAGATGAAACCTGAATGGTTTTGATCAGTCAGCTCAAATTACAATGACTCTTCTTAGTGATACACTTGCACCTTTATATTTTGATATGTTGCTTCTATAACATGAAAATTGTAGGTTTTTTCTAGCACATTCTGCACAACATCCACTCATTTACTTTTGGAATTATCTCTTGTGACCCTTTTGGCTACTTACAGTAACAAATCATACCAAGTCAAATAAAACTGGGCTAGAGAAATTTCCATTTGATTTTGCATCATATTTTTTCACTGTATGCCATAAAAGTGGAACACGGTAAATACGTTTGAACATGTAGCTTCTTACATGCATTGTGACATCCATAAAATCCTATATTCTGAATAGAGAGATAATATTATAATTACCTGAATGTCATGTAAAGGTATTAGCTAATACAATTTTCCTTGTTTTGAAAGACCGTTTTCAGTTTCTTTCTAGTATCAGCTGCTCTTTGTTGTTTTCATTCTTTGTTTGTCTTTTGTTAAAAGTTAAAATAACTTCTGAAAAAGAAAGTGAAATATTGATTTTAAAATTCATTGTATTGGATATGTTCAGCATTTCTAATGTACTTCTTTTCCCATGCCCAGCTCTAAAAGCCATGAGACCTAAGGCTTCTTTAAGGAAAAAAACCCCACATCTGAAAAAACAACCAAGAAAGCATTTTATATGAACAGCAAGCTCAAATCTTAATTACCTGTAGACATTCAGAGATAGTTTCAGACATTCACACAGGTGAAGAGGGGTTGTTCATGTCACCTTTCTGTAATTATATGAAGACAGGAGTGGAAACCATCGACACACGGTGAATGAAACCAATCTTGAAGAGGGCACTATTATAAAGAATCAGTGAAGTATGCACCACTAGGCTTTGACCTTCATGCAGCAGGAGGCAATGGAACAGAATTCTTTGATTTAAGAGAGAATGTTAAAAAAAGAATTAGATAGTTTATGAATCACAGAGGGCCAGGATTGCAACTAGCACTGCATGGGTGCACGAGAAGATAAGAGAAGGTTGTAAGGAGCCTTCTCTCTCTCTCCTTGACTCCTTTTTGGTCCTTGGACTTTGCAGACGTGAAGGCTTGAGTAGAAACCCTAAGGAGTGTAGAAAAGAGTAATAGTCCTTTCATTTTCTAGGCTATATCACAGAGGACAGTCAATGAGGAGACCTCACAGTGGATGGGAAAGTGAAATCTGTCACCTTTACTTTAACTACAGAGTATTTTCAGTTTCTATGGACTCTCTAAACTCCTAATCCACTTTAACCCAAACCTAGAATGTCTCCAATGGCATATCTTCAATACTATATTTCAAACTGGACTGCAGCATTCTGAGGTTTTTTGAACTACAAAAAATAATTAAGACAATTAAATGGTCATTCAGTAGGATTAAGTTTTCAGAAAAAAAGTTTGAATAATTTGAAGGCTGATCAAGTAGGAAATATTGACAACTAAAATTCTTCCTTAATTTAAACAGTTCAAAATCTGTAAGCTGCCTCTTTCTTTTATTCCCTAGTATTTATTTAGTGCTGTCTATGCCTCCTCAGCACAATGTTAAGGGGTATTTCAGATTCTTTTGCAGATTTCTGCTGGTCATCCTCCTACAGACTACCAGTTTCTTCTTCTGACGTTGTTCCTTTATTTTTGAGCAACAGCAAAGTAATGATGGACTGGATGTTTCTGTCTACAGGTCAGTAACAGAGATTTCCAAGACTGTTGCTGGAGAACTTCTCCATGGTTTACCTGTTTATTTGTGGAAAGCTGCAGACATACAGCAGAGTAACACTGAGCTGGGATCTTAGCAGAGAATAAGGGCTGAGTTGGGCAGACGTCAAGCAAAAGAATTACAACAAAGATGATCAGTATAAATGGTCTTCAATCTTCTTCTGACCATCAGTCTGATCTTTTTGATCGAATACACACTCGTTTAATGTCTGACACCCTTCTTAAAACCTTTACTAAGCCCTCACATTGCACAGGGAGAAAGACATCTTTGTTAGCCCTAACACAAACAAGGAATGAATAACAATCCATGTGTATTAAATCAGCCCTAGGGGTATGAGTTAACCCATCAAAATGTCATCACAACAGTGGAAATGTCACACCAAGCCTCATTGTGCCTATTATCAGTTACTGATTTTTGTACATTGTAAATTTACAGCTGGAATGGAACATGTCAGTGTGAAACCTTAGGAGGGTAAAGTGTCATGAGGTCACATTTAGATTAACCAAGGATGAGCATCTCATCAGCAGTGTCCATATCTCAAATGGCATCCCTCTCTCCAAAAGCTGTACCAATCTGTGGCTTTGCTTCCTCTCTTGGCTGTTCCAGATAGTATGTGTTACACCCCCATAAGATGACAAACCTCATTATTTTACTTGGCATTACATGTAATTTTAATGACTTTATATTTGCCTTGCCTTTCAGACATTATAAACAGTATTTGACTCTGAAAGTTCCCATACAAATGTTCCACAAATTGACAAATTTGTGAATTCTCCACCTGAATGGTATAGGTCAGGCCCTTAGCATCATGTGTAGTTATGTTTGGCTTAGTTATACCTTTTTTACTTTCACACTTGACATGGATACCCTGCTTCGAAATGCTCCAGCACTTCTTTCCCCGTCAACTCTTAACTACGACCATAAACAACCCAGCACATTCAAAATGCTGCAGTCAGAGAGGAACATATAAATATTTCATCATGCACTGGCTCTTAGAGAAATGCGAACAAATTAAGGCTCTCATGTCTCACTTGTGAGATCAGTATTTTATCTTCTCTCTATTAAAAAAGTAATAAACACAGAAATGCTGTAAACTAACATGAAGTCTCCTGAGCAACATGCAGCATGTCATTAGTCTGCTATTTATATCACATACACAGCCCCAGAAGTCATGGTATAAGGAAAGGGTATGCAATAATTAGTGCCGGAAGAGAGCTGAGTTCAATGTGCAAATGAAACAAGTACTAATCATCCAGATGGTGTCATCTCTCCAGAGTTTCACTCTGACTGAGGATTATTAATCTTTCTTTTTCATAAATTTTTGTTCTTTTTAGTGCAACCCACAGCAAAAGCAAATGCAGAGGGTTAAGAGGCAATACAGTACCATTTATTACTACTGTTAATTAGTTGTGTAATAATGATGCCTGGCGATGTAAAAGAACAGAGAGCAGGTCCCTACTGTGCTGGAGTCTGTATAAATACAAAGATGGTCCCAGCTAAGCAATGTGAAGGCAAAGTGTCTCAGACATAGAGCAAGGCATTTCTGAAGCCACGTGATTAACATTTGTGACATCATTTTAATTTCCACCATCACTTTATCTCCTCCTCTGCCCATCACTATTTCTCTTCCTTCTAACTTTTCTTTCTTTTCTGATTTCCTTTTCCAAAGTTCTGCTCCCAGTCTGTGACCTTGGATTTCTGCAAAAATCATGATTATTTTCCCTTCTGTCCTCTTTCAAAAGCTTTTTCGAAAACAGCACTCTTCCCACCAATTCCTTCCTGCTTCACAGAATCCACAAGCCCGTTAGCAATTTATAGCACTGTATAAGTATATGATCAGAGTCATCTGAGAGGCTAAAAATCTGCTTTTGGAAACCAATATTCTGCTTTTACTGAAGTCAGAGAAGTAACATGTTTTTTAATGAGGGCAGATTCTAACGCATGTTCTTTTCTGTATTTTCAGATGCTTTAAAGCCAGACTTAGCACTTCTACAATGATATGCTACCATCAACAAAATGTAGGGTATAATTTCCTTTGCCCTAAAATCTGTATCAACTCCTACTAAAACTGAAGATGTCATAAATGTTGTTCTTGTTGTTACTCTTAATGTTAATATTACTGTTAAATATATACCCAGCATTGTACATTTTGTTAGCAATAGTACTTGTTTCGTCAATAGAGATTCCCTGATATCAGCTGAGACCCAAAACTCTTCAGTCAGAACTGACACTTCTAATATGTTATTTTTACTATGAGAAAACATTAAAAAAATGAGGATTTTTTTTCCTGTTATTCCTATTCATCCATTTAGAAAATTTTAAAAAAATGTGGACCTGACTTCAGTCACTTGTGACTACATCACCTATATATGGCTCCAATGCCATAAAGATAGGCTTGTTATAGTGGAAACCAGTTATATAATTAATAATAAGTTATATATATATATTTCCACTTGTTATAGTGGAAATCAGCTGCATAAGAGTCATACACTACTTGAAGATGCGACAATTTAACTTCCTGCCATGCAAAGAATTTCCTTATGTTTGATAGAAGGGGCTACTGCCCTGGACTGTAAAATGGAATGCCACAGGGAGCAGGAAAACAGTGGAGAACTATTGGTTGGATACTTCTTTTTGTGAGATGCTTTTGGCATCTCCTCAGTCTTTAGAGGTTCTGGTCATCAATTCCTTATCTGTAAAATTAGAATATTTTATTTCAGGAACTCTTGCAGACATGGAGAATCAAAGATCATCAGTTGTTCTTGCCCTAAAATAGGGAAAGGCTGTGAAAAGGTTTCAGAGCACAGCAAGAAGGGCAGCTTCTCAACACCTAAGTCTTAGTAGGCTCTTGGCTGAATTGTCACCTTGAATTAAACTCCTAAGCTTCCAGTACAATGACTGGAGAGAGACTAGAAGCTGATTCAAGAAAGCCACCCTTCCAGCTGATGTAGAAGGAGGAATTTTTGAGGAAAGGTCTGTTAAATCTCTCTGTTCCCTGAACTTAAGGTGTTTTTAGGCTCCAGTCACCCTTTGGTGTTACCATCACCAGGCAGTTACCATCTATCAGGATACAATTGGAGATGGGCTAACCACAGCCTTGAGGCTGAAGTTAGGTAAATGAATATGCCAGTTGTTTCTCAGAAAAAGAAGACAAGGTGCTGGTTTTAAAACACAAAACTTCCAGAAGAGTACTAGACCTTGGTTCAAATACCCCTCTTAGTTTTGATGCTTTTCTAATATAGGGAGAAATTATTATACAGCAGTTTCAGTGAACGTCTTTCCCTATTAATTAGCCAATAAACAGACAGTCTACATGACTCTAAAGCCTGTATGATGCACATCATTATCTATGGATCTGGCGAATGAAGAACAGACCAAAACAGTTTGCTGATGCTGATACTTCTGCTTAGGAATGCAGCAAACTCTTCATCTTGTCAGCAACCATGGAAGTACAAAAGGCCAGTGAGTTTATTGCCATCCACCTTGAGAGATGAGTCTTCTGTGCCAAGCTTCACTGCATTCACTAGGTGAATTGCCTTTGGTCATTTGTGGGGGCTGAACAATTTCTGTTCACCAGTGAAGCTGTGGGAGTTGGAGGGTATTTGAAGGTGCGACTGGAAAGGCTGACTTATCGTGACCTTCACCTGCATGAAGAAAAATTTTTTCTAGATGTCCAGAAATAGAGTTTTTGTGGTTGTTTTTCTGCAAAAGAAAGAACAAGGAATTGAGGGAGTGGTTGTCTGCAGTGTGTGGGTTGGAAATACCTTTCTCTGCTCCAGATAGTGCAACAGAGCCTACATGGATATGGATCCAAATGTTTGGCTATGGAGCACTTTTTTCTTTTTCTTTTGTGAAAAAAACATAGCAGGGTTTCATCATAGTATCTAATGGTATCAATACTTTCCTTCAGTATTGCGAGAATCTCAGAAAGCAGGAGCTTCAGAGTACAAGGGAAGGAGTAGTAACTATGTCTTTATAATAGCTTATTTTCATTAAGAACAGGGGTCAAGGGAGAGAGTAAAATATCTTTTGGTAGTGGTAGCAGAAACAAGACACTCCTCATACTTGCTGTAATGCAGAGTTTTCTTCTATTGCAGTTCTTGTTACTAATTTATGGCTAGCACATTCAGGTCCACAAACATGAGTTGCCTCTCTTTCCCTTTCTCAGTCCAAGCCAGAACGCTCAGCTTACACAATCACAAGCAACACAAAGCTGGCTTTCCTCACCTTGGCATCTCAGATCTGCATGTTGCTTTTGTTCATCCATATAGGGTTCTGGGTCTGGGAAACAAGACCCCAACCTGCCATTCTTCCCCCTGGTAGTATAACTAAGGCAAAACATAATTCCTAAAATTCACCACATTATCTATTCTGTCATCTCTAGAGGAATAAGAAAGATGAGAGAGTTGTGCTATGCTCTGCCGTTACCTCATTTCTCTTCTTCCCTTTCAACCATGTGCTAGCTTCAGTCTCTTGGAGCTTCATATGTCAAGAGCAGGAAGTAAGTGGGGAGTAGGATTTTCCTTTCAGCATTGTTCAGGCAATGACAGGATGTTGCACAGATGGAAGAAGGTTGTTTATACTGAATGCGCTGGAGTTATTGATAAAAGACAGCTTCATCTCCCTCTGAACAACACCTTCTGTCCTGGTGTCTTGAACGGGTGCCATGAGCTCCACTCCAAGTTTAGTTATAGCCTACAGGCAAATAATTTTTTGAAACACAGACATTTTGAAATGAAAGTTTCAAGTTTTCTTTTCTTTTTTTAATACTTTTATATTTGACTTTATTCATTCTTTAAACTATTCTTGGTTTATCATGTACAACTGACATAATGCTGTATCTTGCTGCGGCAACCATATGTAAAAGAGTTTGATGGGAGGTTCTCCCCTAGCTATAATATATACCTCTCAACATTATGGTTTTCTTAGAGATGTCCATCCCTGAGGAATGTAAAATTCACTGTGGACCTCCACTCAGTGAGGATCCCCAGCCCTCTCAGCCAGAAACCTCTTCTCCAGTCCAGGAGTCTATCTAGTAAGATTTCATAATCCAGCCTTCAATCTGTGTTCTGTTACCACTGTTTGCTCCTATCTATGCTTTTATGTAAAAATCTTATGAGACATTCCTTTATTTCTGCGTGTAGACTACAACTTTTACTGTGTTTTGATGAAACCAGGATGAACACATATCACTCATAACAAAGACTCACTGCTGCCCTTCTTGAAAATGCCTTCTCAGAGTTCAAGAGCAGACAGAAATGGAAGTGAAAATGGAGGATTTACAGGAAAAGGCAGAGGGAACAAAACAGAAAGTATTGTCATGCTTAATCTATCTTAATACTCCCTTACCTTATATGCTGGATGCAATTCTCATCTCTGCATGACAAAAAGGGTGAGCTAGAACTAGAATAAATGCGAAAAAGGCGGGGGGGTGGGGAATTACTGAAGAGATAGATCATATTCTACACTGACAGGTACTAAACAGAAGGTCCATTTATCTGGAAAAGGATGGGGGGGATGGAGGTACTATGGCAGAATATGTAAGTTTTCTAAACCCTGAAGAAAGAAAGGAGGCAATGATTTTGTATATTTCTCAGAACCTAAGTATAAACTAGAGTAGGGACAAAAGTAAAATTATGAGGCAGGTATTTGGTCAACATCAAAAGGATTTATATTTTCATACAGGGCCCAAGGACATGGTGGAACTCATTGAAGCACAATTTCAGAAATGCCACAATGTGATTTGATAGATTCTTGGAAACAAAGTTCATCCACAGCTATTAAACATAAATATATACATCCAGTGCTTAGACAGAGAATTGCCTAAAATGCTGGTTCCTGGGGATTTAGGAAGGTATATCAGGAGATATGTCACCCTTGCCTTTTCTTGTCTTCTTTCCTGTACCAGCTGTCAGGAACAAAATATTGCTCTAACAAACTATAGTCTGACTAAGAAGAGTCTTTTTTTGGTGCCCATAATCACTTCAGTGATTATATTGTTATCACTATAATAATGGCATTGAAATACAAACCTTGGTGTTACTTGCTTTCACTGAAGTGTTAAAGAAAATCGAGAGAGGATCTTTTCCACCTACATCTTTCCATGATAGCTCTTTAACTCATTGCATCTTGATTAAGAAATACCTGCACAGCCTGAAGTAGAAGAAACTCAGAGACAATTATAAGAAATTTATTTCCTAGAAATCCAGGTCCAAATGCTCCTAGTCTTTGCAGGACTTCTGCTGCACAGATACCTGTGACCCTGCTGAACCTGCTGCAGTCCTTTCTTGACTCTACCTCTGCCATTGTTATGTCCTGTTTGTTTATCAAGGAAAGGCATGGACAAAGGGGGTTTTGTAAGGCTCCCTGTAATCCAATGTAATCTCGTTAAGTGATACGTAACAAAAGTAGGAAAGCCTGTTTTCACCCTGGTCCTCACACTGAGAACAAAGTGTAGATATATAGACCTAAGAGCAGACTTTGTAGTGGGATTCCCATGAAATCTGCAAATGTTCTTGGTCTGAGTGGCCAAGTCTAAGCTAATAAACCTTGCTGAGGAATCCTGTAATAGTTATTCTTTCTCTCTTTAACACAAATAGAATAGCTGACTGGCTCCCCTAGAAAACTTCTAACTAGCCCTTTGCCCTCCTTTATGCTGCCAACCTGTAAAAAGTTTCAAAAACATGACTTGGATCATGGCAGTAAGATCAATCTGCCTTCCTCATTGGGAGGTAGATGGAGAAAAAGAGCAGAAGCTTAGAGGCCCTAGTCAGACATCCTGCTGATGCTGGAGATAGTATCTAATAAACCAGTTGTTGTTCAGTACACTCTGGCCTTTGGTGGTGGCAGAGCCTACATGATATAGACAAGTATTTAACCTCCTGTGCCCTTGTTATGCCTTGTTTGGCATGGTTTCTGCCTTGAGGAGGGGACCAGGAGGCACAGAGGTCAATTGGCCCACACAGTTTTACACATAAAAACCATCAGCACACTTGGCTATGGAATGCATTCCTGCCAGCATATAGGTTTCCTTCCTCCTGTATAGATCTAGGATGTGCTAGAGTCAAGAATCTACTGAATTCAGTGGAATTTTTTCCACTTATTCCTTGTGCTATGGAACTGGCACTCTGAAGTTTTCAATTTTAGCAACGAACATAAGACAAAGAAATAGTTGTGGAGGTGATAAAGGAAATAAAAAGTTATTTTTTTCCTTCACCATCATCTTCTCTTGCTGAATGGATTTTTACTATTCCTTGTCTCTTTCTGTTCCAACTGCTAGTATGTCCGTAAAACTACTGCTTTGAATCATTTTGAGGCATAAACAAGAATCTAAAGCACCTCACTGTAATGTATATGGTATTACAAAAGGTAGTCTCATCAAATTTTTACTTCTTTCCAGAAGGATCATTAGAAATGAAAACTCAATGGAATCCTTTGGTGTCACTTGAGCATTTCACGGGTAGTCTGTAGGTCTCAGTCAGTGTCCATTTGTGCTGGAGTTATAGGAAAAAAGGATTATTCAGGAGAGTGAGCTGTGGAGGTCATCTAGTCCAACTTACACAAAGGCAAACTATGTTGTCAGAAGTCCTATGCGTTAGATTTTATGTTTTTTAAGATATTTGGATCTTTGCAAGGTGTCTACATATCTTTGAGTCCTCTTTAAATTAGAGGTCAGATAGTGAAGTTTTCTGCAAGAGCAGGTGGGAAAAGAATGACTCATAAGAACTCTTCTAGGTCTAGACCCTTTTACTCACAAGAAGGAAACAAGTGACAACTAGTCTTGAAATCCTGCATCTTGAAAAAGCCCAGGGAAGAAATACACTGTGATTAAATTATTATTGCCACACAGGTCACTTCTATTCTCTTCATTTCCTTTTTTTCTCCCATGACAGAGTGATAAAATAGGCACCTGAATTATACAGTGTGAATTCCACCCCGAGAAAAACCTGAGCCTGACAGGCTTGCTTCATAATTCACGATCCCTCACATGCAAACAGGTAAACTAGGATCTACTGTTTTTTCTGAAGAATACAGTGTGGTGCTGAGGGACACCTTAAAATGAGAAGGTTGAGAAAACCTACAAAAAACAAAACAAACCTTGCTTTAAATATACTAAAGAAATTAAATATGTTTGCACACGGGAAAAATAAAACAACGCACTTACATGGTCATAATTGTTTTAAAGAATCTCAGGATTCTAAAAACTAAAACTTGTATGTATAGAGAGGAACAGAAATATTTTTTTCTACTCCCAACCATTTCTCTGAGTTGAGATACCAAAGCTGGCATACTTGTCTAGCCACAGCATCTTACAGAAAGTAGATAGATACATGTATATTATACTTCGAATCATGGAATCATAGAAACATAGAATAGTTAGGGTTGGAAGGGACCTTAAAGATCACCTAGTTCAACTCACCCTGCCATGGGCAGGGACACTTCCCACTAGACCAGACTACTCAAGGTCCCATCCAACCTGGCCTTAAACACTTCCAGGAATGGGAATGTTCCCTTAACAACTTGTTCCAACGTCTCACCATTCTCATGGTGAAGAAATTCTTCCTAATGTCTAGTCTAAATCTGCCCTTCTTCAGCTTATACCCATTCCCCCTTGTCCTATCATCAGAAAGACAGATCTCATCTGTTCGTTTACCTGTGTCCACTGTTGTGGTTACCCCATCATAGAAAGCCACTAAATTGGTCATACAGGATTTGCCCCGGTGAATCTGTGCTGGCTGCCATTAATCACCTCCACATCCTCCACGTGCTTTAGCATGGCTTCTAGAGGATTTGTTGCATGATCTTCCCAGGCACAGATGTGAGGCTAACAGGTCAGTTGTTCTCAGTGTTGTCTTTTCTGCCCTTTTTAAAAAAAGGCATGATGTTAACCTTCTTCCAGTTTCCAAGGACTTCTGATTGCCATGACTTTTCAAATATCTTGGAGAGTGGTTTGGCAACCACATCTGTCAATTCTTTCAGGACTCTGGGGCCCATCTCATCAGGTCCCATAGACTTATAAACGTTCAAGTTCCTCAGATGGTCACAAACATAATCATCCTCTACTGTGGGAGGGGATTTATCTCCCGGGTCACCATCTTGCTGTCCCATAACCCAGGAGGGGTGAGGAGAATGGTTATCAGTGAAGACTGAGGCAAGTACTTGCACACAGTTTTATAAAAAGTAGCTGAAAACAGATACCGAACTATCTACTTCCTATTGGAAAAAATATCTCCCCAAGAGTTTATATGCTCTATGATTTTTTAAGGCAAAGTAAATTCTCCTGGATTTTGAGAGGTGTGTGGCCCTGGAGCCCAATTCAATGGAAGTGTGTTCCATATTGTTTAAAAGACTGGTACTCCAATTGAAAAAGAGAGATCAATGACAGCAAGCTGAATATTTCCTGAACAGCTGCTGTTTGCTCCCTCCAAATTACTCAATGCATGTTGAATTTGTAGATACTGAATTCCCTTTTGGATGCAGATTTAGTCTCTGCTATGGATACAGCTAAACAAGACAGAGCACTACTATTTAGTTCAGGAAATGGAAGACATGGAATGGTCTTGCAGGAGAAGCAAGGACAAATTTCAATCACTAATACAGGAAATAAAGGTAGTACAATCACATGAGGGCATCAAGGAATAGAATTTTTAATTATACTTTAAAATTTTAAATGGTTTCCTAAAACAATGTATTTCTTCTGTCCATATTTTGTGGCATCTAAAGTTCAGAAATGTGACTATTTTCAGACAAGACTATTTCATGAGCGTGTAAGTTCCATCTCTAAGCAAATGGAAAAGCACTTTCTTTTTTAACACATAATTTGTTGAGCAGTTCAACATCTGAGTAACAAACAAGCTGCACTGGGATTTGGGAATTATGCATTTCTATCCTCATTTTTCTCCCCTGGGAGCTTCTTGTAAAAAGTGTTCTCAACATAACCAACATATCAGATAAGAATGACACTTTTAAACAAAACAATTACAGCTTGAGGAAATATCATCCTGTTGTAAAATCTCCTGATCGTCATGTAGCTGTCTGACCCTTGGGAGATTTGGTTTCAATTATTGTATCAGAAGGAGGAGCCTCAAAGCTATACCTTACTGGTAAATACCCAGGAAATACCATACTCTGTCTCCCAGGAACAGAGTATGCTGGGTCAAAAGTCAATGAAATTCTGCCATTTTCAAGCAAAAACTAAAATACAATTTTAAAGCTTTTTTCTTCTGACAAGAGAAGAGCATTAATGGGAATAAGATTGTGCAACCCAATAGTTAGGGAAGAGGGAAGTAGCATTTCTCTCTCTCTCTTCTTCTTCTGAAAAGGGGAGAAAGTTGACCATTTCATCTGTTCTGTAGTAATAATGAAAACCACTCAAGACCTATTATCTTGCTACAAAACCATGGTGTAAATCCGTGCGACTAGACTTATCAGTCAAGAATGGGACAGCCTCATCTGTGTTGCCTACTGAGAGCAGCCACTGACTTTTGCTATTCTTGATGCCACATCTAGGCATGGTCTGAAATACTTTTAGATGTACTCATCAAAGCAATTCTAGAGAGAGAAAAAACAGTTAAACCTTATCAATTAATTTTGTGCTTGAGAACATTCCTCAGCCCGGTATAGTTTACTATTCATTGCCCAAAGAGGCTGACATACGGAGTGTCCTGTTCCCCAAGCAATAGAGAACAAAATTTATAAAACCTGAGAAAGTACATCACATTAGGTCAAAAAAAGCAGAAGCTAATCTTTCTGGAACATTTATGTGGTAGGACTTCTTTTATAGGTGGGAGGGTATGGAAGCACTTGCATTAATTCCTACTTGCAATTCATGCAGTGGCTAGGAAAGAGAACTGTGAGTCACAAAGAAGATTCCTCCTTAAAGTTTATTGTTCTATTTAGCTCTGTATCTTTTCCAGCATTAAATCTCATTTGGCGGGGAGAAGTGCCTTCTCACAGATGTACATTTTATAACAGGCATTTCAAAGATTCAAGGACTAAAGGAAAGCATTTCTGTCTTAAGTACACTCATCTCTCAAATGACCAGTCAGCATATGTAGATGGAATATTCAGTTACTGTAATTTAGTACGCTACAGAACACAGAGTACTGAGAAGCAGAAGTCAATAAGAATATTTAATAAACAGGAGCAGAACAGGAAGACTACACTGAATTATTGCCAGCTTGTTATCCTTACGGGCCCTATTCTATCCAATTTACTCTCCTTAAAAACTAATTTTCCTTTATTTCAGTTAGGCACTCAACCTTCTCCACCATTCACAACAACTGCCTCTTCCGAAAATAGACAAGGGAAAAATAGAAAAACATAGTCAGGCTGAGGAAGAATAATGTAACCGAAGCAAAGAATGCAGTTGGAGAAGTGGAGATAGAGTCACTTGGCTGGAGATCAGGGCTTGCTGCTGGAATTTTTCTGGGTTTGCAGCATACTGCTTTCTGTACAATTTACTAGTGGGTTCATAGCAAAGCAGATTTACCTCCTCTTTTTTTTGGTCCTTTTTTTTTGCAGGGGTGGGGGGGTATATAATTGGCCTTTCATCAAGCAGTATATTGTTAGCCTTTAAGCATATTTTTACTATGCTAATTGCCTAAAGTTGGGAAGATCCAGAAAAGACAGGGTTTTTTTCCAAAAAGAAATAATAAATTATCTACCACAAAATAAAGGATAACATTTTTGGTCCATCCTTCTAGATCAGTGCCACAATTTCAGTCTTACTCATCTTATTGGCTACGAAATTCTCCCTAGGGAATCATTTTTTGAAACAAATGAGAACAAAGGACCTTGCTCGTAATTGCAGTGGAGATTTCCAATCTCAATGATAGCATGGGAGGTCATGAAACAGATCTCAGGACCCATCTGTTAAGTCTGGATTTGGGTTAGAAAAGCAGACAGAAGATTGTGAATTCAACAGCTCTTCATGTCTTCAATGCTTGACTTGCTTCCCCTGTAGAATTGCTTGCTTCAGCCTTCGGAGTATTGGTCAGACATCTGTCCTAGAAAAAAAATGGCTCTGTAAGGCTGAAACACCACAAAGAAACATCACAACCACATTCCTTCTCTCAGCTAAAAAAACAGCCAGTAAGGACATTTGTTCGGTTGCTCTGGACTGTTCAGTAGATTTAACCACTGGCATGTGCTTATCCTCCACGGAACATCAAAATTATTCAGGAAAATAAAAGTGATTTATGCAAAAAGTCTGCTAACTCAGTCACACATTTGCATCCACGTTAACTATCTACATGGATAAACATGAAATTTTACTGACAACTGCCACTGAAGTAATTGGAATTGCTCTAAATCCAGTGGCTAAGTGTATGTTAAGGTATTTTCTTATAGATTCATATAGTCTAGGCTCCCCTTCAAAGTTGACTCCTAGTCACCTTAGAGAAAATAAAGAATCTGGCTATGAAACAGAAGGATCATATGGGGCTCCTTTTTGTTGGGTAGACACTAGTAAATCCCAATTGTGCTGTCCCAATGACTCCTCTAAGGACTGCCACTCCACTCACACAGCACAGAGGTGCCCCCAAGCAGCACGTAAATGTTTCTATACAACTGGAGCACCTCCCATATGAGGACAGGCTGAGAGAGTTGGGCTGTTCAGCACTGAGAAGAGAAGGCTCCGAGAACACCTTACAGCTACCTTCCAGTACCTGAAGGGGGAAACAAGAAAGCTGGAGGAGGACTGTTTACAAAGGCTTGTAGTTATAGGACTAGGGGCAATGAGTATAAACTGGAGAGAAGCAGATTTATCCTAGACATAAGGAAGAATTTCTTCACCGTGAGAGTTTTGAGGCACTAGAACAGGTTGCCCAGGGATGCCCCATCCATGGAGGTGTTCCAGAAGAGGTTGAATGGGGCCTTGGGAAGCCTGATCTAGTAGGACTTGTCCCTGCCCATGGCAGGGGGTTTGGAACTAGGTGATCTTTAATGTCCACTCCAACTAAAACTATTCTATGATTCTATGATTTTATGATTCTATGAAATGTGCTGTTACTTCTGTGGAAACATTACAGTTTTCTGTGTGCCTTCCAATTAGGAAATTCAGACATTACAGTTCAGTGTCTAGGTTTTCTACCTAGTGAGTATGTCAGAGTTTTTTTATTTTCAGGTAAATACACAAATGAGGCTTTGGAGGTTGCAGTCTTTACCTCTCGCTATCCATCTGCCCCTGGAGTTGGGAGAAATCCCAGAACTAAAGAAAGTAAAGGCAGCTTTCCATTCTGCATTAGCTGACACAACAAGAAACCCCCTGATCAGAGAGTGGAGAACCAGTCACAAGGGCATTTTCCAAAGTGACTTTGAGGACATTACATACCCTGGGCTAAATGTGACCAGCAGATTGTTCTAATTGTTGCATAGAAGGAGGGGATTCTGCTGTTGAGAAGCAGCTTGTAAAAAGATCTGGCTCCTTGTGCCTGCAGAATATCAAGAAGTAGGTCCACAGGCTCAAGAAGAAAAGGAATGAACCTTCAAAAGAGACAGATGAAGACTGAAATGAAAAATATATGTGATAAGAGAATCCCCACTTCCCCCGACTCAATTCAGCTCACTGTGACGGGCTACTCTTGCCAGTAAATGTGTTTTCTTATTTGTTTTCTTCTCCCACACTCTCACTTCTCTGTCTCTTTCTTTTTTTCTTTACCCTTCTTATGGCACACAGTATTTCCCATTACTTTTCCCTGAATTCTCACAGTAGCTTTTCTGACCTATCACCTTGACTGACCTGCAATGGAAAGTGAGCTTTGTAGTATTTCAGGAAACCAATCACTAACAGAGAAGCAAGAGAACCCAATTCACAGCAAATCACACTTTCACTCCAAAAGTAAAGTTGCTGTAGATTTTTTTTTCTTTCTCTAACCTCTACCTTTTTATTAACTCCAGTCAAAAACCCACCCATGAACAGGCCAGACCAAGTACACTTCAAATGCTGAGTTGCACTTTCTCATATAACAGACGAGTTTGAACTGCAGATACGATGTAAGTGGAACACTCATCTTTTGCAGTTCAAAGCTTTGTTAGACACTGGTGAAGTCAGCTCGAGAAAAACATCAGCCTTATGGGTCTGAAATGCATCCTTGCACTATGATGATCAGCAGCACCCAGCATTTTCTCAATGGTTTATTGTGGAAATCTGCATTCTAATACTCCTGTTAGAGGGAGGAAACAGCTTTTAAACATATCCAGATGTAATAATATGAGACAGTTATTGGTTAAATAGCATCTGCTCTCAATACGTATTGTTACAGTTAATGGGAAATACACACACACACATGATCATGGGGAGGATATGTCATGCAAGGATCAACAGGTTTCATCTACTGTTGTCAGGGTTGAAGCTTTCCAAATTTAGCTGTAATAAGGCAGACCTGTCCATGGAGTTAAAAACAACCCAATCCTTTGTGTCCTATAATTTTCTTGTTACAGGATAAGTACAGGGATGCTTGGGCTGTGCTCAGTGGGCTCAGGGCCATGTATTGGACCAAATAAATCAATCAATGACATATAATCATCCATTCTATCAGTGGAACAAAACGCAGCTAGTCTTATCTTTATAATGAAGAAGGGACTTTACCTTACAGATATTTACTTTTGTGTGGTTCTTCATTGCTGCTGTCTAAGTAAGGGTAAATCTTGGCCACTTCATACAAACAAAAGAAGGAAAAACAAAATACAAATTATTTTCACTACTCTTTTAGCAACACTAGGGTTCCTTTCACTGTTAGAGTGATTGATGCAAAAAATTCCATAAACTGCAGTAGGATTGGGATTTGGCATGTTTTAAAATTAAAAAAATCCATTTTTAAAGGTCTGCCATTTTCCCCCTTGTTGGATGAAATTGGCTGCATCTCCACTATGAGATGTCTACTGCTGCCTTGCCTCTGCAAAGGAGTCTACAGTCATACTGAAATGGATAGAAGGTTTCTTTTTATATAAATATTACATTGAGAAGGAGAAGAATCCTGCTAGGATTTGAAACATTTTTCTCTGGCATATAACTTAAAGGCAGCAAAGTTGCATGTATCTGCTAGTTGAGGATTGAATTTTTTTTTCTTCTCTAGTTAGATCTTTAGAAATTGAGGTTCTTTCTAGAATAAAATTTATTTCTCCTTAAATAAGGGTTGTACTGTCACATTTCAGACAACAATGAAACACCTCAAGCTGCTTGTGAAAAGGCAAGTTTAATAGCGTCTGCTTCTGAGAAGAATGACTAACTTTGCTTTGAAAGGCTGACCTAAATCGAAGAATGCAAAATAGGGAGAGAAATATAGATCAGTGAATATTCAGAAAACTGAACAGTTGTTTATACTTTGATAAAAGTGCCAGAATAATGACTTTGATAATATGTACTCTAGTTTTTTCCTCATATCAAACTTTTTCATGTTGTTTAGGAGAAAGGCTGTAATTCTCTGGCCTTGCTGACTAAAAGCTCTCAAACTTTGTTTTAAACTGCAGTGCATGGAAACTCATTTGTGTTAAAAGTCTGTCATCACAGAACGAGGATTACAGCAGATTTAATAGATTCTGATACAATCAGGCTAGGGGTTTAGCCCTCTTTCCTAATCCCACAAGGCTTTATTAAAAACTTTTTTGGTGTCAGCATAAGGTGTACTGCACTGAGGTTATAACAAAGAAGAAAAATTATCTCAACCTCTCTATGCCTGCATATCTCTAAAAGGAAACAGTTTAGTGACAGAAGAGCTCTGGTGCCGAGTACCCAAGTTTTCTCAGGCAGTTCCCAACATAGTATTGGGAAAGAAATGAAAGAACAACAGAGACAGACATATGCACACACAGATGAGTGAGTTAGACTTAAAAAGCTGCTTGCAAACCATGATTTAACTATGTACAAGTAGATATACAAATGGTCTCCTAGCATAACAGACAACCTGACAGTTTTATATTAGATAGGAGATAAGATTAGTCCTACAGAAATACAGTTAGATGTAAACAAATGCTAGCTGACTGCATATTGCCATATTTTGATACAGACATATTTGCAAATTCATGCACTTTATGAAGCCAGACACAGGATTTTTATTACTGGCTTGCAACAGAAAATAATAAATGTCAGGATATGTATGTGTATAAAGAATAAACAAATAATGCTCTTTGAAGGGCTATATTCTGACTTCCTTATTATAACCTTCCATTTTAACAATAATTAATGGAGAAAAAAGCTGGCTGTCTCCAGTTCTTATAGAGGTAAAGCTGTCTTGCAAAATTACAAGCAGCATTTGAAAAAGCATTAAAGAATAAATGACTTCAATGTCATTCTCAGAAGTGGTCTAGCCTCACAGCCTTAATGATGTGGGAGCTAACACAGAGCCTCCACGTTGCCAGTCACTTTGAGCTACACAGGCCCCAAGCTCCCTCTCTGATACTCCATTGCATCAGTACAAATGCTCCCTGCCTCCCTCACACACAGCATTTCGACATCTAGGTAATATTTGCAAAGCCCTTTGAGGACTGAGCATGAATGATTTCACAAGATCTAGTAAAAAAACCATGTCAAGCCTTTTTCATTGTTCCAAAAAGAAAGCAATTCCATAAAGCCCCCACATTAAAAGTACTGTTTTTAATTTTATTCTTTTCCCACTAAGAAACTATTTAATAATCCAAATGAGAACCTTTTAATTTATAAGAAAGTTCTTTCTCTCCCTTAGGACAAAGACTTTCTACTTTTAGTAGATCAAAAGTGTTTCACTTCCATGTGCGATGTGCTGTCCCATAAGGAATACCATGCTTTTAAAAATGTGAGATGGCCTCTCACTGTTATACATGTTCCTCTGCTGTGATAATTGTGGGGCTTTATTCCCACTGGAAAAATACTTTCTCAGAACCGGACAAATGGCAATCCCAGGCATCAAAGTAACCCTTTCAGATTCAAATAAGCCACACTCACATGTAAGGTCTTTCCTGTTGCACAGTCCATGGTTCAGGGATTGGATTCAAATGACATCTTAAAATCATCTGTTACTTCCACAGAAGCAGTGAGCCTTGGTTTTCTCAGACTCAACCCAAAACACTCGATCACAGATAAATTTTAGGGTGATATTAAGTTCAGGGGTTGGATTTTTTTGATTATGCCTTTGTTTGTTCTCCTGAAAAAGGGAAGTATTTTGTGTTTATAAACAATTTTGAACACCTCTCAACTGTTATTACCCACATTTACCTTTTCTTCCCCCAAAATAATAAAGCAGAAAGCAAATTTGACATCTGCCTTCTCAGTCCCTCACGCACCCAATGCTTTTGTCACTTATCAGAGGCATTATTTTCCAAAGAAGAAAAAGTCTTCACAAAACAGTATGCTGGAAAAACATGACAGGAATGTTGCAGACCAAATCTCTGCCACCTTAAGTTCATTTAATGGCACCTAAGTGGCATCTCCACTCCAACAGCACTGGCTGCATCAGGCTGTACAGACTGTTGTTATCCCCCGTGTCACACTGCAATGATAACTAGCTCCGATACACCACTCTACTTTTACAGCCACATGCACCACCCCACCCCCATGCATTTATCCAAGTTTTCATTTGGAATTAAGTGTCCTGCAGCACCAAGTGGGCTGAAAGTTTAAAATCTAAAAATAAGCAAGTTTTAGTACTGCCTTAGGTTTTCAGTATGCTGTCAGTGAGTATCTATGACAGTAACACAGTGTCTCCCGTAGCATACTCAGTAGAACAAAGAAAAGTCCATGCAGAGGACTGTATTTTCGCTTCCATGCATCCTGATATGTCCTGATACATGAAGGGAAAGACTCCTTTCAGTAACATCAACTGGAGCTGTACAATTGCATAAAATAAGGACAGCTTCTACTCCAAAAATCCCAAAAAAGGTACTTGATTGCAGAGGAAAGGAATTCTTTTTGGTTGGTGTTTGGTGAAAGAGAACAAAATACTGAAATGGCCAAGAGGGGTACAAAATTTATTCGTGGGAAGCATGTGTTGTTGTCTGTGCCCCATCCAACCTACTATGTTATCTAAGGCAAGAGATGATAAATAAGAAAATGTGAGGGTGACTCAGTGGCCCTTTTCAGAACCTTTCCTGTAATGGGGATAAGGATTTCCCCAGTCAAACTACTCAAGTTCCTTGTGAATTTTCCTCTTTTCTTATGAGAATTCCCTTTGACTAACAAGCAGAATTTGAGTTTTGATAGTCTGCACTGTGTCATTTCAGTCACACTTGTCTCTAGAGGGTAAGAATGAGCACCTTGTGGATGAGAAGCCTTTGTTGAATTAAATTTCCCCAGCTGACGCTGTGGGTCATGCGATTGTGTAGAGCAGGAGTCGGGAAGTGCATAACAAGGACCTCAGTACTGCAGCAAGGGTAGGTGGTTACCATAGCCAAGACACCTCAACCCATCACTATTAATCAACACAGCCTTGGCAATTCAATGGCCACAAATATTTCCCAGTTGTCTTCTTAGATTTTGGATGCCTTGCTAGACTTTAAATTTTATCTTTAATGAATTTTCAGGTAACGCTCTCAGAGAGTAAGCAAAGGCATATGAGTTCCTACGAAAGAGTGCGCTAGAGGCACTCTAATTATGACCCCATTATTGCTGTAGCCCACCATTTCATAAAAAGTTACTACAAGCTCTGCTTTTTCCCCTTACATACATTTTAAATTAAAGTAAATCCAGTGAATCCAATCAGGTTAGTGTATGCAATTTAGAGACTAATTTGGTCCAATTTTATTGCTTTTCTTTTATTTTTTCCTCTTAATTTTTAATTAGACTGTAAAAAATGAAACCTGTTTTTATTTATGAAAGCTGCTTCAAACCATGCATATAAAAAACACTGGCTAATTGTTCACTTTACCATGGTTATAAATATTGAGTTAAATGAAATATGACACAGAGAATGATCAGAAATTTTAAAAAGTGATTTATAAAAAAGGTAGGAAAAGCAATGGAGATAATAAAGGAAGCATGTGTATGGATATGCATATGTGTACATATATGTATATTAAAAAAAAACCCAAAATAAGTACAGGATATAAAAAACTGAATACTTAAAGAACAAAGCCTAAAACAAATAAAATGCTTAGAATTTATTTTCTCTGTCCTGTTCCATCATAAAAACTCAAAGCCCAACAGAGCTAAAGAATCAATAGATACTTCACATTGCACATATTCTAAAATAGAAATTTATTAAATAAAATTGTTGTACAGCTTATCTTTAGGTTTAGTGGCACAGTCTGATATGTGGCCACTGCAAAAATCTTTCCTAAGAACAATAAAGCAGAAGGAGGTATATGAGCCAATGCATTGGCTGTTTCACGAACACTGCTGGCAGACATTTAAAAATTAACTGTCTTCCAAAACTATCAAATCTCTGAGGGTTTTGTAGTAAGATTTTGTATTGGGTTTGCATGACCAGGTTTTGGTAGCAGGAGGGGCTACAGGAGTGGCTTCTATGAGAATCATAGAAATGTTTGTGTTGGAAGGGACCTTAAAGATCACCTAGTTCCAACCCCCCGTACCATGGGCAGGGACATCCCACTAGATCAGGTTGCCTGAATCCCCATCCAACCTGGCCTTAAACACCGTCAGGGATGGGACATCCACAACTTCCCTGTGCAACCTATTTCCAGTGACTCACCACTTGTAAAATACGAGTGTCTGTCTGACTGAGAGCTAGTGATACCTGTGAGGTGCTCAGAAATTAAAGGATGGAGATCATACAACAAAATGGCTAGATCACCTTACTTGCATCCTGAGGGCAACCTTCAAAAGATTAGTATGTTCCATCAATTGTCACTCCAAGAGATCTCATGACACTTTGCAGGTCCCACGTAACACCTCATAATGCTAGAAAAGGAAATATTGTTCCCTACGGATATTTAGAGATATTCTTATATATAGGTTATCTTTGCTACTCAGCATAGAATATATCTGTACTTGAGTGCCAGTCAATCCTTAAATCTTAGCAAATTCCTCAATCGCAATGTCATCAGTAAGGATACTTGCTAATCTTGGGCTTATTAACTTTTCATTTGCAGTGGTTTCTCCAACCAATAGGCGTATTCCTTCTTTGCTACAGTGAGAAGAAAATGAGGCCTCTTTTCCCAGACGAGATAGTCTAAGTGAGATACTTATAAAGAAAAGTTTCTTCTCTGAGTCTTCATATTGCTTGGGATAATATCAAGTAGTAGGTAAGGCACCAGTTCTGTACAGAAACAGCTATAGTTGGCTACTAAGGAAACTTATGCGGTTTTACCTACCACAAAGGAACTGAGAAAATTCCTGTGACTTATTCACTGTGATGTCATGGTGACGTCAATGCTGTGCAAACGATACCTTGTGTGGTCCACAAAGTGTGGTTTGGGTGTAGCCCTGTTCAATACCTTTATCAATGACCTGGATGAAGGCATCGAGTGCTCCCTTAGCAAGTTTGCAGGTGACACTAAGCTGTGTGGAAGTGTCAATCTGCTGGAGGGTAGAGAGGCTCTACAAAGGGGTCTGAACAGGCTGGACCGCTGGGCAGAGACCAATGGCATGAGGTTTAACAAGGCTAAATGCTGGGTCCTGCACCTGGGGCACAACAACCCCAAGCAGTGCTACAGACTGGGAGAAGTCTGTCTAGAAAGCTGCCTGGAGGAGAAGGACCTGGGGGTGTTGGTTGACAGCCGACTGAACATGAGCCAGCAGTGTGCCCAGGTGGCCAAGAAGGCCAATGGCATCCTGGCTTGTATCAGAAATGGTGTGACCAGCAGGTCCAGGGAGAGTATTCTCCCTCTGTACTCAGCACTGGTGAGACCTCTCCTTGAATCCTGTGTTCAGTTGTGGGCCCCTCACCACAAGAAGGATGTTGAGGCTCTGGAGTGTGCCCAGAGAAGAATGATGAAGCTGGTGACGGGGCTCAAGAATAAGTCTTCTGAGGAGCGACTGAGAGAGCTGGGGTTATTTAGCCTTGAGAAGAGGAGGTTGAGGGGAGACCTCATTGCTCTCTACAACTACCTGAAAGGAGGTTGTAGAGAGGAGGGAGCTGGCCTCTTCTCCCAAGTGCCAGGGGACAGGACAAGAGGGAATGGTCTCAAGCTCAACCAGAGGTGGTTCAGGCTTGACATAAGGAAAAAATTCTTCACAGAAAGGGTTGTTAGGCACTGGAGCAGGCTGCCCAGGGAGGTAGTTGACTCGCTTTCCCAGGAGGTGTTTAATTTGCTGGTGAAGGAGGTACTGAGGGACATGGTTTTAGAGATTGATAGGAATGGTTGGACTCAATGATCCGGTGGGTCTCTTCCTACCTGGCAATTCTATGATTGTGGTCATTGTGATCATCAAATAAATAACATAGGAGGAAGGCAAGACATTGTCCTTGATGCTGTGGCTGCAGTGGCGGCTACATGAAGGCGGTCGGAGCAATCTAGTTCCTGTTCTCCTCCATGTCCTTTCTCCAGAAGGAATACTCAGAAAAAAGAACCTTCCCAGGAGACTGCTTTGCCTGTGCTAGTCTGTTCTTCTGAGCCAAGGGGACAAACTCCCATGGGCAGGCAGAACCTCCTTTGGGTAGTTAGCATATCCTATCATGGAGAGTGCTATTGTCTCATTGATCTACTGACAACCAGCCAGGTGGAATTCAGCTACAGTCTGATGAGTATTAAGTAGGAAATCATAGGACAGTTTTAACCCTGTATGTCAATTACTGAGCGGGAAATTGCATAATAGAAATAATTTCAATAAACTGGGAGAGGAGGGAGGAAAATTTCCATTCTATCCAGATTAAATACATGTAACTGACAATTAGCATTGTATATGCCATGAAAGCTAACTTTCAAACCTCAAGCTTTTTTTCGTAGAGGTGAAGCGAGGAATATGTTGTTCACCTGTAAAGATATAAATATGTGCATATACATATATGTGAATACAAATAAAACCTGCTGGATTTTTTTCTTTACTGCTTCTACAAAACATCAGCTATTTCAGACTGTCACTCTGGTGAAAATACGAGCATGTGTATGAAATTGATTTAATGTCAGCTAAAGGAACATTAATCTAGCTGCAAACTTTCACTGTGGGGACATGGTGCAGTAAATTTCTAGTATTATAACACTGCGGTTGATATTGCATGATATATGACACCTTCATTTGGAAAAGAAAAGAAAACTTTCTTCAAAACCTTAATTGACTCTCCTATATTTCTATTTACAAATTTTACTGGATAATAAAGGAGATAAGTATAGCAAGTAAGCCCATATTTTTCAAACACTCTGAAAGATATACAATTAAGGTACCCAGCTCACTGTATTCTCTCCATAATATCTGGGAGTTAACAACCTTTCTTCAGATTGATTTCCTACATGGATTTTTTGGTTACTAATAAAGAAGGAGGATAAAAAGAAAATGTTTGTGCTTCCTAAAAATCCTTAAAAGTGAAGCTGAATATTGAAGTGCCTCACAGGATGTTCTGTAGCTATTCCAGGTAAGGAAAGGTCCTGGGACTGCACTATCATTCCTTAGTGTAAGTCCAATATGGAGTGAAATTCTTTATCATGCTTACTTGAAACCATATAAGTCAAGGGACTAACTTCAGTGGCTTCATATGCTTCAGAAAAAATACAGGGATAATAATTTTATATAAAACAGTTCACCCATAAATAGGTGTTGATGCCATTCCCATTACACTACTTAGAGGTCAGAGCTTTGGATCAGTGGACGGGGACACAGTGATACTTTTTCAGAGTCAAACAAACCACCAGGCAATTGTCACCACTGGGAGGTGGCAGCTTACAGCAGAGATGGTTAAAATGTGTTCTGAGACCCTCCGTTAGCTCAACTTCACATACATTACATAAATTACTTGGCTTCTCACTTATAAAGGGTGAAACATGAAGGATAAATGCCTTTTTCTGCCTGACGACCAAGGATCATTGGTCTGAATTTGAACATTATCTTATATCATTAGGCAGGCTGAATGGAAGCATGGTCCTATTTTCTTCAGTAGTTATTTTTCTTACTGCAGGAAGGAATCATGCTCTACTGCCTCTTTACTTTTCAGCAAAGACAGGAAACAAGAAGCATATGCAGGAGCAGCCATTCATGCTAGAAGGTACTTAACATCTTTAGAAACAGTACTGACCTTTTTGGTTTCGGTCCCAGTGGCAGTATAGCTAATACCCTTTACAGGCACTACCTTTCTGATTTCTACCAACATTTCAGATATTCTAACACAAATTCTTCTACTTTTCATTATGCATGTGTATACACACACATAGTAAACAGATGCCTAAACATACAAATGGGCTAAGCTTAAGGACAGTTGGGTTTGTAACCAGGCATGCTTTGTTCATCCAAAGAAGTAATGCAAAAGAGACAGCTCCTGCAGCCTCAGTCCTTGCACTATGCAGCTTTCCAGTAGATCTTCACTGAGTGCAGTCTGACTAGGGTAGGTCCTTCTTCCATTTAGTGACTTTCCGAGTCCCATGTAAGAAGGCTTTCCTCTACTTCCTTTCAAATGAAGTTCTGGTAGGAAGGCACTATTGAGACTTCACTGACTGTCAGGGCGAGCACTTGAACTGACTCCAAAGATTCTTTGAAGTCTCCAAAGGCAAGAGCTTTTTGTGAAGAAGTACTAGTCCAAAGCCTGTCATGCCCCCTACAGTATTGACATGCTACTTAATGGCATTCTTTTTTCTCCCTGTCCCTCCAGATGGAACAGTTGATATGGGGTTTGACAGTGCTTCCAGAGGCAGCTATAAAGAGACCCTGATGTCCCTGCACAGGAAGGGGACGTGGTCCTGCTGACCATACCAAAAAGTAGATGCCATGGTGTTCTGTTACAGACACTTTATTGCAGACTGTAAAAGTTATCCCATTTGCATTTGTAAATAAAGGCAGACCCATCTGCAGACTTTGTTCAGCCATATCAAAGTAATCTATCCCGTGGATTATCTTGAGGTCCTACATATGCCACCTCACAAACAACTTATAGATGTTACAAATAGCTGGGTCCTGAGGTTGTTTTAGGACTCTGCTGGGAGCAGTCCATTCTGAAATCTAAACTACCTGAACTGCCATGCAGAGATCAGAAGTATATTTCAGCAAGAACTGAGAGGGAAATGCTCAGAGGTAGCATAAATAGGATCAGATTGTCCTTAGTTTAATGGAGAAAGGACAATAAAATGTAAAAAAAAAAAAAAAAAAAAAAAAAAAGTCCAGTTTCAGCCTAAGAGACATTCCATTGTCTGCAAATGCAGATCAAATCAAAAATTTCAGGCAAAAATAAATCACGGTAGAAGGAATAGAAGGAAGAGAGGATAATTAAAAGAGACACAGTGGTTTTAGATAATATGCATTTTGTACACAAAAGCAACTAAACTTCCTTTGAAAGTGACTTTCTGGTAGAGGATAAACCTGAAAAACTTCACTCTAATGCTGGAGTTTCAGAAGACAACAAATGTCTAGAATCGATAGTGGAACAAAGAGGTAACTTCACCTTTTGGCAATAGGAAAGGGCATGGCTCTACTGGATAAGTGTATATTTCTTTTGCTCTACTGGTTCACCTAGTACAACCTTAAAGTTTTCAGTGCTGCCTGCTTCAGAGATTCCTGCAACTACCATGCAATAAAGAATGTTTTCTTCTACTTCATAGTACTTACAGATTATTCCTGCCATCATGGATTTTAGGCAGATGAAAAAATGGAACTGAAGTGGTTTCTCTCTGAGACTGAAAAACTGAATCCTAAGTCACAGCTCATGTAAAATTATTAAAATGTAAAAATTAAAATAATCCCACCTCAATGATTTCAGAAACAAAAATTTTCAATTAATATATTTCTTCATCAACATGCCTATTTTAAGTCTCCTGAAAATCTTTGTTCTTTCAAAAGAGTTAAAAACTTTGTATTTTCACCTAAGATTGGTACATATTTGTTTCCTTTTGTTGTCCATTGAACATTTGTTTATTAATGGCTTTCACTAACTGGTCACTAAATTTAGACATTAATTATTTCCAAATCTTCTTTTTACCTTAGTACAAAAGCATTAAATATATCACTGGCCAGTATTTCCATTAGCTCTTCTCTGGATTAAGAGAGGCTTACTGCTGATCTCCCTGAAGTTTGCAATGTCTTTCATGCAGTAGGGAATCCAGCACAGGACATGACTCTGCTGATGTGGTCCCATCATCCAGGACTAGTCCATCTGCAGGCAGATTGTTTTCAATCTGCATCTCACATACCAGTAGGTGAAGGTATTCAGTACCACCCAGGTTTGGCTTTTTACCCTGACAGATATTTGTGCCTCTATTTGCGATGATGAGTCACCCTCAGATTCCTGGCAGCAGAAGTTGTCAGCTTTCCAGTACTGTGGTTTCTAAGTTCTAGGACTATCAGGTTGTTAACATTATGGGCTGCTGACCTAACAGGATTGTCAGCAGATGTCCCCGTTGAATCCTTCCCAATTGTTATGACTTTCTAAACCATTTTTCTTTGGCTTCAGGATGCTTAACTGAGCTGCAGAACACTTCCTCAAATAACAAGGGTACCAACAACAGCAGCAGAAGGAAAAAAGGCTCATGCAGTCAGTCAGGGAGGAAATTAGGACACTGAGGTTGGGAATTGGGGATAGGGGAGAATGCTGCAACTGACAGGAAAGTACATCGAGTCTGAAAAGCCTTTTTAGGTGTGTATACAAAAGGACTCAAGAATATCCCACCTGAGACTATGTCCGTGCTCACCTTCTGAGATAACTTCACCATTACTGCAAAAGAGAGAATACTTTTTGAAAACTAAGACAGCACATACACAAGAAACCTATAGTTACACAACCAGACAGGTTAAGGGTAAAAGAGGCTGTCCAAAAGAGCTAGGAAGAGCTAAGTGAAGCTCCTGAAATTTATATATATACCAACATAATATAGGTACTAAAAATGAGTAAAACTGACCCAGAAATGTGCAACACAAAAGCAAACAGACTTATTGAGTAACAACCACCCCAATTTCACTTTTATAATGAGACACATCTGCACCCTCTATAAGGTATGGGTGAAATACGGTAATTTCTGAAAATGTGGATTTGGGAATTTTTTAAGTTTTTTCTTTTGGCCCCTCCCAGAACAAGGAAAGGAAAATGGTGCTTTCAGAACCTTCTGTTTCACACTGAGATTTGATCTCCCTCTGGCAACATAGAATAGTAGAGTAATTTAGGTTGGAAGGGACCTTAAAGATCATCCAGTCCCCCTGTGATGGGCAGGGACATGTCCCACTAGATTACACTGCCCAAGGCTCCGTCCAACCTGTCCTATGTATGCTATTGCTATGTGTAAAGCCAGCAAGTGACATGGTCATCTCGAAGCAGAACAGAACTGGTTTTCTTATTCTGCTAGTGTCTTATGTTTATACCTGTTAAGTTCTCCCTCTGAGTCTGTTCTATAGTTTCCTGTTCTGCTGTGTGATCAGTAAACATACTAGCTCCAAGGATTCACAGCAAGTCTTGCTTTGATCTGAGCTGTCTATATTATTACAATATAGCTGAACAAGAGGATGCACAATTGTTTTAAGTCTGGAATTGCTTATATCTTACATATTGCAAAGTTTCTTATGAAGGAGAGGGTTCAGTCATACACAAGCACTGAATCTTTCTTCTTTCACCAGTGTATCTTCATCTTCCAGCAGGGTCTTCCCCTGGAACTTAAGGTAAAAATTCTCCATTAGCAGAAAATAGTTCCTAGTTTTTCACTCAATATTTAAAGACAAGGTGCCTGGTCAGTACTCAATACATGTCTTGTCATCTTAGCAGGGCAGATCAAATTCTAATCACTTGACCACTATTTTCGCTTCTACTTCCCATCCGTCTCTCTGACTACATCCTGACAAATGAAATAAACAGGACCAGAATGACACAGGGCCAGGGCCCCAGAATTTTCTGTAACTGCACATAGTTTTATTGATCTGCATACTGTCTTGCACCTTTTCAGACAGTGGTCAGGCTGGTTCAGGGAACAGTGCAGACCAACAGCTGTTCTCAGGAGGTAGTTCAGATGCAAATGTATGTTTTGGAGAAGGGAGTTTAGCCACAAATACATAACCTGCAATATGCAATCTTCCCTGAAGGCAGTGTGCTGGTAGATTTGTAGCCTCCCATATTTCACCTGGCTTAAATATTTAAATACATCCTTTAAGCAGTTGTTATATGCCCCATTCTAGGAAAGCTACTGCCTAATTTTGACAGCCATAAAGGTATCCCTGTGAAGTAAAATAAGGGCATCTTAACACTTGAATCTGGGAGACAAAACCCTCTCAAAATTGACTTGTAATTCTTAACAGCACAAGAGATGAATGACTAGTGAACTTTCCATAGAAATTTTGCTCTCAGATCCTCTAGGCATGTCTGAAAAACCCCTTGATCTCTGTAAGATTTATCCTGTCATAAAATGCAGACTGTCACAGAAAGAATTTAAAGATCTTTAAAGGAAAGCAGTACGCAAAAGCAAAATATAATTATTGCTGTACAGCATTCAGATTTTTATTGAAATTCTTGGGACTTTTATAGGAAAAGATAGTGGGAGGGAGAATCAGCACATAACATAATACAGAAAAGATTTGCACTGACTTTACATGCATGCTTCTCCATGGAGTTTCACTGATCTACTTACAGAAGCAGGAGAGGAGATCCCAAGCTTCAGAATGAGACTTCAACAGCAAATTCCATTTACTACAGGGGAAAATCGGACTTTCTTTTTAACTGTCTCTCTCAAGTTTTTTATTAATAAATTTTCAGACAATAAAAGAAAAATAAATACAGATACCATGCTAAAAATATTCTTCTATCTCAGAAAGTGTTCTTAAAGTAATTTTGGATCCCCATCTGTGTCTACGATGGTACAATGAACAACTGGTTTGTGCTGAATCTGTCATACAAAATATTAAAAAGCCCATAAATTCAAATTACATATTAAAATATGCATTTAGCCCAGGAACTTAAACAAGACTAAGGGAAAAAAATTCTTTTTTTCTTTCTTTTAAATTATTTTAAAATCTTAATGACATGCATTTTCTTTTCTCCACTGGTTCTACTGACAGCCAATTTTGATAGGTTCCCTTTTTTAATAGCTTCCAGTATTTCCTGATAGGTAGCAACCCAGTGTTGACATTGTGATTGGATTTGATAAGACTACCAATGCTTAGAAGTAAACTTTATTTTGGAAGTCATAGATGTCATCATTTTAAATGTGCACACAGTCCTGAGATACTATACCTACCTTGCACAGGAGCAGGATGTGATACTACATGAACCACTGAAATCTTTGTCTTATTTTCCCTTGGGTAAAAGTCCCCAAGGGAGCGACTATGCTTTTCTCTCTTTCCTATGTATTTACTTATGCATTTCCCCAGTGCTACCATAGGAATACAGGCATCCTACTCAAGTAATCTTTTAATGTTCCTCCTTGCGTTGCTATAAAAGGAAAAAAACCAACAAGCTAAAACCACCTCATTTCTATGATTTTATGCAATGCACATTTGGAGGAGCTCACGAGAAGTGGTTCTGATATTTATTATTAAATCTGAAGATTTTACTTTTCAGTTGCTTTACCTCCTTTTGCAGTTCTTAACACATCTGCTTTAGGAGGTCATCAGCTGCATGAATTATAACTTGACTTTGAACAGGATATTTAAGAACTCAATGTGAATCACTTGATATATGGCACATTTGATCAGCTGTGCAGTCAAGGTCCTTGCTCTGCTGAAAACCTGACTACACAGCCAATACTACAGCATCCCCGGCTGACAGGAGGATACAGGGTCAGTAACTGTACTACGCTAAAATCTGCACCACTGTACAGCTGGTGTCTTGCCTGTCTCTCCCCGTTATCAGCCTTTCATTGTTGATGTAAGAGATCCAGGTCTTCTGTCTGTCCTCCATCTTTTTGCTCAGGCCACCCTGTCACCCTGTCAGTTGCAAGAATTCCTCTATCCAGTTGGTTAACTAAGAACAAGGTTTCTGTTGTCATCCTCCGCTTACACAAGAGCGGATCTAACCTCAGAGAAAATCCTTGAGCTTGAACATGAGGGATAATGGAAATATCACTAGTGAGAACTGGTGAAATGTCTGTTTTTCTTTATTATTATTTTTTTTTTATTGATGAAAGATAACTGTTTAAAAAAGTCATATCCTTTCTGCAATTTTTTTTGTTACTTTAGAAAGACTAAACCAAAAGCATTTTTATTTTCAAAACAGAAAAAACTTCCTGTTTAGTAAAAGTGACATATGAATCTTTAAGACAAGTCAACAATAATGGAAAGAACAGTGTTTCATGGGAAAGTAAGTATAGATGAGGACACCAGCCTGAAAAAGAGAGGAAACCTCTTGACTACAGTTCCCATGAGCCACTGTGGCAGCCTAGATAGTCATCATTCAATGCCAAATATCTGTGCATTATAGGAAGTTAAATCACCTTGTTAAAATGAAATATTTTGATATGAGGTGCTGGATTTGAAAGACAATGCTCCATTTCTGCTCTGCAATGTTCATTCAAAGTCTGTTCTCTGGCCTCCAAGCTCCCTGATCCTACTACCATATTTTGTGGGAACTACATCTTCAGAGGAAGATGTAGTTATGGAGTAATTAATCCAACTGAATGCGTTTGAGTCCATGTGATAACAGGGTAGCTATATAAAGGTGCTGAGAACTGATTGATGTTATTGCCAAGACACTTGTTATCTTTGAAGGACCATGTATGTTGAGAATGTTTCTGATGCCTAGAGGAATGAAGATATTGCTCCTTATTAAAGGAAAGGTAAGAGAAAGAATTGAAGGGAACAACAGGATGGTCATTGTAACTGCAGTCCCTGGAAGGTAATGAAATAAATTCTCCTTTAAGATATTTCTAGCCACAAGAAGGACTACAATGTAGTTGGAAAAAATCAAGCTTGACAAAGTAGGTTCCCTTACATGATGAGACTGGCTATGGGACAAGTGCAGGAAAGTGGAGGTTTGTGTTGAGTGTCCATGCCCAGGAGTTGGCAAGGAGTTGCAGAGTGACCCCAGTCAGTCACAGGCAGTTCCAATGGTCCCAACCACAGGACACAGCTGAGCCCCTCAGCCAAGTTGGGGGTGCCAGGGGGAAACAGGTTTCTAAAAGGGCCAAAGGCAGCAAAGGAGGAAGCCAAGGAAGGAGTAGCAGCAGACAGAGCCTCAGACTGGAGGAAAAGGAAGGCAGAAGGCACTGCAGACCGGGAGCAAGAATATCTTGCAGCCCTGGAGAGAAGACACTGGAGCAGAGATCAACTCTGTAGCCGAAGTAGGGGCCCAAGATGGTAACAGGTCACCCCTGAAGTACTACAGCCCTGAAAAGGGCTCTCACTGCAGCAGGGAGATATGTGAGGATGGAGGAGAGACCAAAAGGGGCTATGATGGACTGACACCAACGTCCCAACCACATCCCTGTGTCACTCGGGGGAAGAGGAGTCCAGACTGAAGGGGTGAAGATGGGCAGGGTAAAAGGTGGTGCTTGGAAGATGTGTCTGTTTCTCACTACCTGAACCTATTTTATTTAGTAATAAATTAAATTAATTTCTTAGTGGAGGTGTGAAGTTGGGAATAGGGAAAAGAATGGTGGGAGGGAGCTATTGGTTTAATTCACCTTTCTTTTTACCCCTAAATCTACTTTAATTAGCTATATATTAAACAAATTCTCAATAAACTGAGTTTATCTTGCCCTTGATGGTAACAGGTAAGTGATCTCTCTGTTGTTATCTCAACCCACTGCCTTTTTCATCCTATTTTCTCCCCCTGTCTTGTTAAGGAGAAGGGAGTGAGTGATGTCCAGTGGAGTGGGCTTTGGGCCAGAGTCCAAGGTCAACACACAGTGATGCTGTTTATCTTGACTTCAGCAATGTCTTAAAAATGGTCTTCCCTTGGTGTTCTTATAGCCAAAAGGATACATAAGTTATGGGTTGGGTGAGTGGATAGTGAGATGAGCAGAAAATTGTCAAGAACTTCGCCCCAAAACAGTGATGATTGCTGGTAAGAAGTTCAAATTGCAGCCAGTTACTAGTGGCTTTCCTCAAGGATCAATACATTTCGATTAATAATGCAAAATCTAATCACCATATTTTACTCTATTTTATTTCCTAGTGTTCTCTTCTGTTCTCTTCTAATCACTATATAAAAAATTCTCCATGAAGGACTGTAATTTCTGTTTAGTAGAAGATGTCAAAGTAAAACTCAGACTAGACCTCACAGCCTTCAAAGCCTGACAACTTTAGGATGCATTCTTTAGCAAAAAGCGCTCAAAACATAATGTCCTTCCATTATTTTCAGATTTATTCCAGCTCCAGGGCTTCTTTAAACCTCTTTTGATCTATTTGCCAGAGCCATCCAATGCATTTTAGACTGTCTCTTGTTTTGTTTTGCTTTTTATGATTATCTTTATAGCATCAAGGATATTATTTCCAGGTTTATTCTTGACATATATCCAAACCGTTAGAGTCATCACTCTGTAACACCATTATGTCTTATCCTAGTGTTTTCCCTATTACTTCTTTTTTTCTCCACAGACTTGAAACTTTCTACATACCTTCAAGCAAGTAATTTTTAAGCTAAAGCTTTGTCATCAAGTTTTTCTGTTTGCCGGCATTGGTACCCATATACCAATACAATATGGTAATTAGAGCATACATGCTGATTTTGTGGTTATTCTTGCAGATACAATGAAGCAGTGTTTGTAAAAGGGGAAAAGAAATCCTTTTGATGCAGTTGACTCAGGGTGGAGGAGGTTCAAAGTATTGTGGGGTATTTTTCTTCTTTTATTTTCTTTTATTTTCTCTTCTTTTCTTCTCCCAAGAAGAAAAACCCAGAAGCGAGAACCTACAGCAGAGGATGCTTTCATATTTCTACATTAAAATTTTACCATAAAAGAAAAATTGCAAATTAGACTATTCCCCCCCACCACCATTTCCTACACACAATTTCTCCATTTCTTCCATGACAAAGGTTTTCTCCACTTGTACATCCTCTGTTATTCTTGAACTGCTTAATCACTCAGTTCGAAAAGACCTTTGGGACCATGAAGTCCAACCATACCTGTTCACTACTAAGCCATGTCCCTGGGTATCTCAGCTGAGCTTCAACAGGGAACTGAATTTTCTCATTACCACATTTCCTTCTCTGCCCTTCTGACACAGAGAGGACAGATCATACCTGGAGATAGAGACTGGATACTTGAGCCAAAGGCTAGGATCTGGTTCAGTGATGGATCTGCCAATCACATGGCAGGGGAATGTAGGTTTTATATTATATAAATCAATTAGTGTATTATATAATTTTTTTTACAGTTACACAGAATGTTGGTTACAATTTCTTATGAATGGGTCACATGCATTTTTTGTTATATGTTTATGATGCATATTACATGAAATTAATAGCAATTTATAAACAGACACTCCAGAAAATACCTTTTACATGTATTTATAAATGTGTTTATGAGGTTGGCTATTACATAAAACTACCAGCAACAGCTTCTTGAGGAACCCAGTTCTGTCACTGTATGTTAGGTAAGATCTGAAACACTGTACAGAGCTCCTCAGGAGACATCAGCCTCACGTTGCCTTGTTCCTGCTTCCTGATTACATTTAGACAAGAGGTAGGGGCTCAGAGGGGGCTGTTCTGAGCCCAAGGAAATTTGAAGAGGCAGAAGAGTTTAAATGTCACCATCCTTGAACAGCGCCTGAAAAATTGTTGTGGGAATTCGATTTTGGAGCTAGACACATCAGTCTCACTTATACCTTGTGCTATCAGCCAGCTTTCATGCCTGGATCAAGCCCCCAAGCTGGAAAGATGGCTGATAGATAGTTTTACTCCTAAATCTTGCACTGATACATTGTTCCCAGGATCCGTCCCACCATTTCTTTCCATGTTGCACATTTTCAGCCATTCAAATATTACTTAACAGGAACATTTTGAGTCCAATTTCAGTTAGCAGCTGCTTGTGTAGTGTGGTGATGTCGTTGGATGAGGTATATACTTCCAGAAATAAAGTTACATTGGTTTATACCAAACCTTTTTGTAATCACTGGAATCTATCCCACTTGCTAACGCAGAACAGGGAGTCTGAGTAACAGGAAAATACTCTGTATAATACATTATTGTTCCATGGGGTAGTTTGTCAGAAACAGTTGGGAAGGTTGTGATCCACATTCAGTTCTGCAAGATTACAGCAAGGGAGGGGAAAAGAGACAGAAATTTCTGGAACAAGGAGCAGGGAGAAGGAGCAAAGAGCAGTATAAGCAATTCTCAGAAGCTCTTTGGAAAAATATAAACAATCTGGTAAGGAGGAGGAGGTGTGGGAGCTGAGCAGAAGCAAATTAAAACGATAATTAGAAGTGGGGGGAAGAGTTGTAGAGTACATTTTAGCTGGTGAAGTCAGGGATTTCAGATGTATTCATAGCAGACAGATGGTAAAAAATGGGGAGAAAAAAATAATGAATAGAACACCCTATAATCAATTCCTTATCATTTATATTAGGGGGATTTAGTTAGGGTTTGGTAATAATGGGTTGGTAGCCTTAATGCACATTTGTTTTGGTTTATATCTTTGCAACAGTGTAAGAGGGACTAGAGAAACCAGAAACAAAAGCTGCATCCCTGCTTTGTTTTGGGGCATGACCTGGAAGAGTAAAATAATCCTCACCATTCACCTAGACTATTATTTTAACTGTAGTTTTCACATTATTCTTTGTATGCAGTTGGGACTCCCTTTTTTCCTTGGACACAAATGTCTTTCGGCACCTAGAATTTCAATTAATGAATTTACAGGTTAAATAGAGAACTAATTTTCCCATGTCTATAATGTATACTTTCTAATGTTTAAAAAAAAGAGTAGAAATACAGAATAAATGAAGAATTCAAGCATCTCCATTTCCCCATCTCTGATAATATCAAATAAAAGAAGCTATAACGAGTGAAACAGGAAAGAAGAGAAACCATGTCTCCAGTGTGATGAAGAAAGCATCACTTCCCAGTGAAAGAAAGAGATTTACAAAGCAAGTCTGACCACTCAGTGCACTCTCATGGCATTGAACTGGGCAGAGACTAGGATACACAAATGACCTATGCAAACCAGCCTGGTGATCTTTACACAGTGTGCTCTGAAGCCTCAGCTCTATGTCTCAGCCTTTTGGGGCCAGCTGAGGTGTCCCTGTGACATACTGTTTGGCACAGATGTTCCAGTTTGGGTTGCTTATCTTTTCCAGTGGCTAAAGAGAGATACTTAATATGTTTGATGCATGAGGACAGTAACCAGAGGCAAGTTATTCATGCACTTTATTATTCATGGAATCATGACTCCAGACAGTATAGATGAGACCAAATTGATTTTAAATAGAGAAGGATTCGTATTGAAGGCCAACATTTTCAGATAATTTTACTGGTTTCAACAATATTAAATTTGTACTACCTTACTAATGAAGGAGATTTACAACAGAAGCAATACTAATTTGTGCTTTCAAAATTAAATGGAAATTCAATGGGAATGAAATAAAAAAAATTCAACCTTTGTGATTAGTCTAATGGAGTCACTCCTAAGAAGATGATTATTTTATTTTGAAGTGTTGCAATGCACACGTTATCAGTTCATATCTGTTTGGAAGAGTTTTTACTGATTTGGTTTGGTTTATTGCTGCTGAGGTACTGTGACAGTTACATAAATAGTAAAAGGATTTTCATAATGTCACGGGTAGATGTGAGATCAAGAGGAAGAGTTATCCCTCCTAACCATGGATCTCGCATATTTCGCTTCATGCCATGTTGTGCTGCTTATGAACTGTGGACATGGCTCTGGCTACCAATATCTCCAACTCCAAGTGAGGGTTGCAGCTGTCCCAGTCCTGGCCACACAGGCAAGTAGAAACAAGGCAGTCTCACTCCCCTTGATCATTACTGACAAAGTCCATGCTGTGCCATAGTTTTCCCAGAAAGTCTCAGAAACAGCTTCCCATTCTCCATGCTCCCTCCAGGTCAGCAGTACCAGTCATACAATGAGCTGTTTTCACCTGCTAGAGGAAATTCCCTGCAGCAGCTCTGGCACAGATCATGTTTACTCCAAGTGTCTTCCTATCCCAGCTGACAGATGCCCCAAGTTCCTTTTCGAGCTGCCCGAAGAAGGGAATAAAATGGTCTAGAGGACCTGAGGTAGAAAGAAGTGCCAGAGTATGATGAATAACACTGTATTCTCTGGAGGTACAGCCTTCCTTTGAGAAGAATTTCTGAAGAATTAAAGCCTTCATTTCCCCCTGGCACCAGGCCTGTCTTTGCAACAACTGTTTCCATATTTCACTTATTTCGTCTTGGACTCCATGATTCCTTAACAGATCATAACCTGCGTCACTTCATCTCCCACTTAACTAATTTGATGAGGAAAATGGAACTGCTACGGTAGCAATTTAAGTGTATTAAAGAAAAAAGTTAATGCAAAATTTTGATTCACCAAATTTAAAGTCCATTTCCATTACATTTAATAAGTTCAGCCTCTCTTAGTTCATCTGTACTTATCTTTAAGTCTTCATGGCTGGGTGGCATTAGAAATAAGAAGATTATTCATAGTAGGGTGCTCTGCCTATGAACTTTTTCTTAGCTCTCAGTAGAGATAAAAAATCTTTGCTCGACTGTATATCACTTCATAATCACATGAGTGGTCAGCTTTTCTGTTCTTGTGACATCAAATCTCACACCATCAGATACAGACCTTTAAAGAAATACCAAAAAGGAGTATAATTAATTCAGAGTAATCATTAAAGTAGGAGAATAGTCTGACACATGCTTTTTCATTTCCCTCCAAGCATACATGAATGATGAGACCCAAATCACAGCTCTTGTAAGGCAAAATTTCATGAATTTGTGTAGGGAGAGAGGATGGAAGGGAACTCCCTGTATGAATTCTCACCCGTTGACTGTAAATCCATGCACAAACCAGTTCGGTCTGAACATCTGTGTCGTGATGTAGTGTGCCAAATAAAGGAAAAGTAGGCGAAGAATCGAGCCCAAGCAAAAAGCTCTGCCACGACTGACATTAACATGGCGGGGAGGGAGCTAAAACGTTGTCTCTAGGGTGGCAGCAGGTGCTTAAATTCTGAAAGATATAAAGAGTGATTGGGGGTGAAAAAAAAGGAGAGAGAAACTTCCATACAATCTTGCAGCCGCAGCAGCTGGTACTTCCCTGTCTGTAGAGTCAAGGAGAGGGAACGAAGCCCTTGGAGCCAGCAGAGGAGCAGGTGGGGGAAGGAGTCTCTGTTATTTGCAGCAGACGTTCCTTAGCAACAACCTTGAGCAGATGGGAGTCCGGGTACTGCTTTACAGAAGCTCTGTCAGCAACCCCTCGCCCCCCTCAGCCTCTGCCCTTGGTGGGGGGAGGTAAGACGGCAAAGCCTACCAGGGAGCTTTTCTCCAGATTAAAAAAGAACTTAAAAAACACAAGGAGATAACATTTGCTTGTGCTACATTGAAGCCCAAAGAATCAAGAACAAATTTCATTAAAGAAATTTGATAAATAACAAGAAAATTGTTGTAATTAGCTACATAGTAGTCCTAGCAATTAAAGAAGCGTTACACTTGCATATACACAGACATACTCTTTCACTGCAGCTGAGTAACTTAGATTTCTAGGGATGCTGAGAAATCTTGGAAAATTAAAGAACACGTTTGTAACCAAGAGTATTTTAAGGCTACTCTGAGCCACACTTGGGGAAAAACAAATGAAAAAAATGAAAGCCAGCAGGTCTTAATCTGAACTGGAAGTAAAACATAAGGTGATGGATGATCCACAGTTAAAATATTTACTTGGAAATGGACAGAGCACTGATGCAGAGGATTCCAGGGAAGGTGTGCATTGACAGAGGGATATATTACCCCAAATAAAAGAAAACAAAAATCTTCTGTGGGATAACTACTTAATCTTGTAAATGGAGAATGTAAAGAACCATCGAAGTTGAGCACAGCTAATAGCAGAGGTGGAGCTGCCTGTAGATAGTGCCCATAAGATCGTAACAACACCACACTCTTCAGAATCTGGTAAGAAATATTGAGTGCTCTGATATATTTCATCACATTACCACATATGTAAATATTGGCTTATTATCATTAAAGGAAAATAAATTCTACTGCCTGCATTTGATCTGGCATCATGCCCTTGAGACTTGGTTGTAATCTGCATGCAAAAGCAAGAGGGAATAAAAGTACAAAGGCCATAAAATTTCATGGTCAATAAAAAGCCATAATTCTATCTAGGGGGAAGGACAAAAGCCCTCTCTTGAGACTTTGTACATAATAAGAAGTGGTGGGATTTCTTGCAACTTCTCAGGGATAGAAGGTTGTCTGAAATATATTTTTGGCCAAATTGGGATTACATCAGAGAAATTTGTTCCATCACTTGCTTTTTTTCTATTAATATCATTATTAATGAAACACTGATAGATTATTTATTTTGGTTGATTACTTTGATTAATCAATACCTGGTGAACATCTTAAAGACTGAGAAATAGCTCTGTGGCCATCAAAAGCAAATAAACACTTGATTATGCAGTCTAGTGAGTCAAGCTCACCCATGTGGGACCTCATCTCCTGTGTCTCCATTTCCCTTCTGCTGATCTAACCTCTTAGCAATACTTTAGCAATTCCTGTGGGTGATACAAGTGCTGGATAGGAATTAAAAAAAAAAAACCCAAAACCTACAGATGACTCTGAACTTACTTCCATTAAAGTCAGTGGACGTTTTATTCCATTATCATCAAGGATGCTAGTTTGAGCAAAAATGTTATTTAATATTTTTTTCTTTGACAATGTATGGACAAAATGAGAAGAATTCTTTTTTTTTCTTGCTTCTGTAGAGAAAAGCCCAGTGTAGTTAGAGTAAAGCTGAAGTTTTCTGTCTTATCAGAATTTGTTGAATAGTCAAAATTGTGCTGTTTTGAAGAGATGGTTAGTTTTACAAGCTTCTCATTTGTACCCTACCAGTTTGCCTGTTTCAAACGTTTCATCCCACTTGTTCATCCACCAAGTTACTAAAGTTTCTGATGATTCCCAGTTTCTTGGAAGCCCAGTTTGTGGATGGGGCAAGGTCAGAGCACAGAGAGGCTTGAGAGATCCTCAAGAACAAAAACTCCTTGCCTGCTAGCTAGCAGACTCAGATTCTCCGAGTCACCAGGGTTTCCACGACTCCTGTTCATCACCTCCAGAATGAGGGCTCAATCCCCTTTCACAGATAAAATTAAACTGCTGTTTCTCCTCTGACAAGTAGTAGAAAAAGTTACAAAATATCATATCTTATATGGAAGACTTCTCTGCCCAGATTCCTTAATCCAAAACCTAGGAACAGACTGAACCAGCTTTGGTAAACAGTTAAAATAATCTATTTCTGATCAAGATGTAGCCAAACAAGTGTCATTGATTGTGTGGTCTCAGATGTGGCTGTTTCTGAGTTTCCAACCTCTGACCTATCAGGTCCATTTCCACACAACATGAAGCACACTGGAATAAACTATCGAGGAGGATTTATTGGTTTGTTTGTTTGTTTGTTCTGTGCAGTAATAGCCACAGAGGTTTCACAGAATGTTTTACATATCTCAGGTAAAAGGGTAGCAATCTTGAGCGAAAAGGCTCTACCATTTTACCCTACTCAGGTGTGAGCCCGTGTGCAGATTTGGCAACACCTATACATTGATTGTGCTCAACCTAGGTAGTCCTGCTTTGCCATCTCTAATGTACTGCAAAATAGCTGTTTTAGTATTTCATTAGATACTATTCCTAGCTGCCTTAATGTGAAATAAGTTCTATTTAAACTGATACAGGAGTGTCCTGGTTGGAATCTGCAGTACTTTTGTTGATTGATGTTACTTCTTCGCTTAAAAGACAGCTACAAGTACTGTAAGCAGGCAGGTAAGGGTAAGATAAGGCAAAAAAAAAAGCAATATTATTGCTGTAGTTGCTATTTTAGTACAAACAAATTGCAGCTGCAATCTTTCTCCAATTAGTAGCAGCAATTACAACCTTCCATCTTCTTAGCCATTGTCAGGCAATAGTTCTCAAAATGTAGTATGGGCAAGAACTGATGTTGGTGGGCAATGCCCAAATACAACATCCTTGCCCCGCAGCCACTGCCAGCATGTCCATTTTCCTTTTGTTTAATCATGTAGTTTAAAAAAGCTTCCACCACCCCTCTTTACATCCAAAAAAAAAAAAAGAAAAAAAAAGCCACTACTGACATTTCCAGAACAAGATATGTAGGTTTCTATTCATTATCATTTTACCCTCCATTGGGGCTGATTCTTTTAAATGCTAGGAGAGCTAACTTCACGTTTCATAGAACATGCCTTTTTTTTTATGCAAAGCATTAACTAGAATGACATTTCAGCACTGATCCTGAGAAAAGGACATTGCAAAGTGTCTTTATGGTGAGATAAATCCAGTGTAGCATGAATAAAAAAAATTTCCAGTGCATTTCCATTCTGATTACATATCTACTTGGAAATCTAGATAGCTTGTTTAAATCATCAATCTACTGGGTTCAGTGCCATGGAAATTGCAAAGAAATTCTGTTTTGCAGGACCTCCTGTCCTTTATGCTGTTGAACAAATTTGAATGTGCCTATGTACAGGGCAGAGAAATTTGATTGTGATGCTTCTCTTTGTGGACTGAGTCACTTAATACTAAACTTATTTTTTCAGGCTCCAGTTCAGCGAGTTACGTCACTAGACTTCAAAATTATTTTTTAAAATAGAGGGGTTTTTTTCTTTCCTTTCATTGTAAATCTGTTCTGTGTGAGTGGATTAAGGTTTCATAGGATCCTTTTTAAATCATCCACCTTTTGTATCATTTACTATTGTCTTACTGTGCAAGCACTATTGTTAATTCTATTTTCCGCTCATAAAAGTAATAACATGGTAAACAATTCCTTACTTCATTTTGTGAATATTCATCCTTTTCTAGAAATTCCATTATTACAGCTAAGCCCTAAAGATCAAGAAGAATATTCCCCAACAAAGATTCAGGCACCAAATGCAGCAACTGATGTGTTTCGTGGTGATAGTCACCAAGCATGCAGATGGTGACCTGTGGGACAGGGAGAACCTACCCTTCAACTTCCAGGTTACTTTATTTTCAACATACTTCACATATTACACAACATCACAGTAATTACAGGATACACAGATACAGTGCTGAAGATGAATTGAACATTTGCAGAGCAAACCTTAAAACCTTTTACATTAAACTGTGATTGAGAGGCAGGAAGGAGTCTCAAAACTGCTGTTTAAAAAAAGGCTTTCAAAGAAAAAGAAAACCCAGGATGGAAGAGGTCATTCTTGGACAAGTTGTTTTTTCTTTTTCAGTTTTGACATTATGTATTTATTTCATTTCCTCTTGGTTTTGACACTAAATAATTCCATTATATGAAACTCCCTGTATTTCACTTACCCCTAAAAGTCTTTTCATGTGTCTTCAGGTCATTTCTTTTCATACAACTTTCCCTATTTTTAATTTTAAAAGTTATCAGGTATTAAATACTTTAGATGTTCTGGTGCACTTTTATTTCAGGCCTCCTGGTGTTTCTGCAGAACCACCTCCTGCAGGAGAGAGATGCAGTTTTCATGCCACATTGCTTTATAATTTCCATTCAGAAATAAGTATAATGCCACCTCCATGGTAGAGGTGCAGGTTAGCAGCCATCTCCTAAATTCTTGTGTAACAGCACCATCTCTTGTGCAAGGTAGAGGGAAAGATAACCACAAAGACAACACACAGACAGTGGGAATAAACCACCTTAGTCTCCAGTGGAATCTTCTTCCAGGTCATGCTGCAAACCTATCTCCAATACAACTGTGATATGGTCTGGAAGAAGATTGCACATAACAAGGGTTTCTCAGATCTGGCTTGTCTGGGTACCACCATAGCTGTAGGTCCATTCCAAGTTCTGTTCTGGACAATTTACATATGTAAGAGCAGTCCACCTTCCATATTCTCCACCCAAATATTGGCATATTCTCACACCCTTTACTGAGAGCAAAACTCATTATCTGTGCCCAAGCCTCCTACAGTCTAGAACTCAGAGTTATGTCCTCATAAACATAAACCTACAGACATCACTTCTATCTCAGTACTTTCCCCATTGACACTTCCCCACTATCACTCCAATGCTTCCTGCCTCATCTTTCCTTACCAATTATTTCTCACCTATCCTCTCAGATATTAATGGTCAAGCAGGTATTTAGATAGAAGTGCATAAGTTCTTACCCCTTGGCTCCGATACAGCTCTTTGAAGAAGCAACTGGGAGCAGCTGCCTGTATTTGCACCTTTCCTATCAACGGCATGCACTCCACACTTCAAAAACTCTGGAATAAAATATTCCAGACTCCTGAGCTGCCTGTACATCTGTCTTTTTACTAGCAATAAGGTTAGTCTTACAAATAAAGTAAGAAAACTTCTTCTAAGTGGAAGGAAATGACCTTTTTTTGTTGCATGTCTAAGTAAACTACATAAAAATAACATGAAGACTGTGACATAAGACAACCAAAGATGGTAAATTTAGGCTGACATTTCATCCTTAACTTGAACTGTTCAACAAGAAAGTGTAGAGTGAAAACAAAGATTTGACTTTAATTCAGATCCTCTTGGGATATGTCATTCTGCTATAAGCTTAAAATATTTTCAGGTACTTCTCAAGCTGCCTGTTATATGAGACAGAATCACCGGGAAAGCAGAAATGCTGAAAGACCATCACTGAGGATGAAAGTCCCTTAGGACCAGATGCTATAAAGCTAAATCATAACAACAGAGTACCCTGCCCAGACAGCTCAGAAGTAAAGTGCCAGAAGAGATACAACAAATGAGCCATTCAGAGTGAGAGAGAGAGAGGGAAAAGAAGAACAGGCACTGGCAGAATGGCTTTGATAACATAAAGAATGAAGGTCAAAAGAAAAAGGCTTGTGAATCTTGACATGGCAGTTTCTCGCACGTGGAAGTTACGGTAGCGAAAGCATCAGTAAGCTTGAGGAAGAGTTCAAGAGAAATACACATGTAAGGCTATCTTCTATACTTACTCATTTAGAACATTCCTTGGGGTGATTGTGGGTTTTTTTATAGTCTATCTAGTTTGAAGCTAAGTATTCTGAGATTAAAATTATACAATGAAACACCTTAGAATATAAAATGAAAAATCATACCAAGTTACACATGGTACACTTGTCGAAAAAATTCTCCCAGTTTGAGAAGTCAACCAAGAAGCCAGCACAGATGTTTTGGTTCATATTTGAACCCAGATGAATCCTCATTTCTTTTTATATTTAATGGCTACAAATAATCTCAAAAAAAAAAATAGAAGTTAAATTAATCCTTCTAAACCTGATCCCCTTCACTTAATGTAAATTTAATGCTATGAATTGGATTAATTGGAAGCTAAAGTTTTTATTTATAATTTATGTGAAAATGTACTCAGGATATCAATCATGATGCATTGTCAGATACAGGGCTGTCCCCTGTAATTGATGCTCCAATAAGGCTCAGTGCCCTCCAGAAATATTGTGTCTCTAACCCTAATAATTGTAGACCTAACTGCTGGCACACCTCTAGCTCCTGGATCATTTGGTTACTGGAACTGATGCTCTCATTTCTGGCCCTAGGAAACAAATGGAAGACTCATGGATGATTTCTCACAAGACAAAGTCTCACATTGATCGCTGGTGAACCACTCATTTGTCATCCACCTTGGCAGAAGAAGAAAGAGTAAAAGTGCCTCATGCAGGCTAAGCCAGTTATTTTCCTTCCTTGGGGACAAATTGCTGTGGGTTAACCACAGTGGACAGCTCAGAACTGCACAGCCTCTTGCTTGCACCCCCAGCTGGGATAGAGAAGAGAATCAGAAGGGCAAAAATTAGAAAAGCCCTGATAATCTTCCCCCTCCCTCAGTTTTATTGTCAAGCATGATATCATATGGTCCAGAGGAATATCCCTTTGATCAGCTGGAGTCCCAGCTGTGCCCCCTCCAAACTCTTTGTGCACCCCCAGCCTGCTCACTGCTGGGGTGGGGTGAGCAATGGAAAGGTGTTCAGACTGTGTACATGCTGCTCAGCAATAACGAAAACATCAGTGTGTTATCAATGCAGTTTCCATCAGAAAATCCAAAATACAGAATCATATACAATCTAATATTAGGAAAACCAACTTAATGACAGAAAGAGTATACAGAGTAGTAAAAGTATACAAATCAAGACCCATATCTGTGTGGAAATTAAAATGTGCCTCTAGACAAGTTTTTGGAATTCATATATTGATAGCAGGGTTAGGGATGGAAACTTAAGAATTGACGGGGGACAGGGCGGGAGAGGGTGGCCTCGGGCTCCGCTGGGGGAGATTTAGGCTGGAGATTGGGAGGAAGTTTTTCATGGAGATGGTCATTGGGTATTGGAATGGGCTGCCCAGGGAGGTGGTTGATTCACCTTCCCTGCAGGTGTTTAAGGGATGGGTGGACGAGGTGCTGAGGGACATGGTTTGGTGTTGGATGGGAATGGTTGGACTAGAAGATCCGATGGGTCCTTTCCAACCGGGTTATTCTATGATTCTATGAATGCCAGAAGGTAGTATACTCGCCTGAAATAGTCTTTCCCATATAGTGGAAAAAGGCACAGCAGAAAATGAAATCTGTAAAAAAAAAAAATAAAAATGTAAGAGCTAGGGAATTTTTAACCTATTTTATCAAGAGAAAATCTTCAGTCAAAATGAGAAAATTTTGGTTGAAGTTATACAGCAGATTTGTGGGTTTGCAGCTCAAGATATGATGCATGGACTGTGAAAGTGATTCTTCCTGGCTTCAAAGTACCTAAGAAGTCAGTGATCGAAGGTGAACATATGAATAAAGTTCAAAATATTTTTCTACTTGTTTTTCTGGAATATCTACTTTTCTCAGACATTTTCTTTTCATCATTATTGTCTTTGTCAGTCCTTGGAAATCCTCACCAAGTTAGATGTAGACCAGTATCCTGTTGTTCCATGTCCTTCTCAGATAGACAAAAAAGACATCTTCTGACCCAACACCACTTACAGTAGCACTGAAACTGAACACGTTGGTAGAGGTGGGGAAATCAAGGCTGCAGAAGGGTTGACTGTAAAATGTTCTTTGTAGGGTTCAAGGCAAGGATGGATTTAAGGGATTTTGGTGAGGGGAATGAGGCTATGAATTTTGCCATTTCTTATGGGAAATGCACATCAATAAGAGAGAAGGCAACAAACGGAAGCTGGCAGATCGTGGGTGGAGAAGAGGCAGGAGCTGACATTGTGATACTGATTGAAAGAGGCTGGGGGATAGTTCATTTAAGTTCAGTTAAGTTCATTTAAGGAAAACAGGTGCTTTGTTTTGGTTTTCTTGCAATAACAAAAGAGAATGCTGAGGGAAGTGCACAAAAATGCCATGAGAGGGCTGACATGGTCAAAGTAGTTGCCTGGGAAGGCAATCCTGATAGCAGTGATTTACACAGATATGAAGGCAGCAGGCTTGTATACATTGGGGTGACAGAAAAGTATCTGGCTTATCAGAACTAGAGCTGAACAAAACCCAGGCAGGAATATCAGAATGACATCAAAAGTCTTAATTCAGGAAAGAGGAGAACCTAAATTTGGACAAAACCAGGACCTGCAAGACCAACAGAGCAGTGGGATTATCTATAGCAAACCATTTCAGATGATTGCATACAGTGTCTTTCATATGAGCAGGAGATGGATGTAGGGAAGAAGTTTAAAAGGTAGCTAGGGTGGGGTTTTTTTCAGGTATTGTGTCTTTCGTATTCCTTTTCCTTTTTTTCTGTGAAGATATGTGAGGTAAAGAAGCAGATAGGTCAAGAGGGGAATGCTTGCATGATGGGAGAATCACTAAGGCAAGAAGAGAGTGAGTAGATAAGAGAAGTGGATAAAATTATTCTTCCCCTCAGCTTGGGATAAGAACCTAAATTTAAACTACCCAATTTCCTCATGTTTTGTGGAAATACAAATACTTAAAATATTCCTCAGTTCCATTTCTGTATTTGTACCTTTCTAATGTGTGCTTATTATTGTAAAAGCAAAAGGGAGAGATAAAAGAAACAAACAATCGCTCACCCCCTGGCAATTGATGGTTTTAATCATATTTCTCTGAGGAGAATGACCAAAGATCATGAGTTATTTTGGATTTTTGTTCTACTTCATGACTGCATCACAGTGTCACTCATATGGTACTAACTCAAATATGCTCAATTCCTTCAGCAGGATGAGTCCTGACTGAAGACCCAAACAACTCTGATGAGAATTTACTAAACACAAATTCCTCTCACCATTAATAAAAAGAAAAAAAAACAGAAAACAAAAAGACACCAAACAGTATTTTAGACTTACTAAATTTCTTTCCTGTCTTATTTGGAATATGGTAGAAATTTTGCTGTACTTAGTAAATGGCTTATTAAAATAATTGTGGTAAGTAATTTCGTACAGTGTAAAGAGCTGCCATCAGCATAAATTTATGAGTTAAAACCAAACCACACATTAGACAAAATCCCTTATGAGTTCTAACTCATAAAGGACTAGTCATTTTTTAATTATTTTTTTTTCCATTTTTACAAGAAAGCTCTAACAATATTTTTTTCCATCCATTTAGGCCCAGCTTGAATTTCAAGGTAAGATGTTTGGAAATATTGTGTCACTGTGTAAAAATATCAAAACAAAGTGGTAGTTCAGGATGACAAGACAACATATCACTGCCCAGCTGGGATGCCAAGAGGAAAATCAAAGCAAGCACTGGTGTTTGTAGGCTCCTGCACAACATGACAAATGTGCATTGTGATCTCAAGTGAAAGGAAGATGAGCTCTGGAAGAGTGTAATGAACGATGCTTTGTCTTTGAGAGTCAGCAGCACTAGGAGCAACTGCAGTTCCAGTAAAGCTCTGTTACCTAAAATACTTTCATATAGAGCTGTTGCTAATCAATAGTAAGAAGAACTTCTTTTCCTGTATGTTCTACAGAAAAGACTCCAAGCAGACCTCCTACAACAGGTTCATGGTTGTTGGGGGTCCTTGGAACCCCTTCTGAAAGTCAGCAAGGAAGCACAGAACTCACAGGCTGGGATACATCTTGCCTCACTTGCCAAAGAAAACCTGTGTCTTCTACAGGCTCATGATGAACAATCCTCCATTTCCAGTAGAGGGAAGCAAGAGATATTTGACAAGTGACTAGTCCCATCCTAAGGTGACTCTTAGGGTGTTGCTGAGAGTCTTGCTGCACTCGCTGGTGGGATGTGATTGTGGTTAAAAAAGGAAAGGAGAAAGAAAGGAGAGGAGAGAAGGGTAAGTATAGAGTGTTATGGTTCACTTGTATCTGTCCTCCTGGGCTATGCTGAAGACATGGGGTCCCTGCCTGTCACGACCTTCCAATGCACATAGAGATAAAGGTACTGCTGATTGATTAGAAGCTTGGTGATTGATGAGAAGCTCAACATGAGCCATCAATATGCACTCACAGCCCAGAAAGCAAATTGTATCCTGGGCTGCATCAAAAGAAGCATGGCCAGTAGGGTGAGGGAGGTGATTGTACCACTGTATTCTTCTTTTGTGAGACCTCATCTGGTGTACTGTGTCCAGGTCTGGAATCCTTAACATAACAAAGATATGGAACTGTTGAAAAGGGTCCAGAGGAGGGCTACAAAGACGATCTGAAGGCTGGAGCATCTCGCATATGAGGACAAGATGAGAGAATTGGACTTGTTCAGCCTGGAGAAGAGAAGGCTCCAAGAAGACCTTAAAGAAAACTTCCAGTGCCTAAAGAGGGCCTGCGGAAAAGCAGGGGAAGGATTTTTCACAAAGGTATGAACTAGGGGGAAGGGTTATAAAGTGGAGAGGGGCAGATTTAGGCTAGACATGAGGAATTTCTTCACCATGAGGGTGGTGAGGCTTTGGCACAGGTTGCCTAGGGAAGTTGTGGCTGCCCCATTCCTGGAAGTTTTCAAGACCAGGTTGGATGGAGCCTTGAGCAGCCTGGTGTAGTGGGAAGTGTCCCTGCACAAGGCAGGGAGGTTGGAATTAGATGATGTTTAAGGTCTCTCCCAACTCAAACCATTTTATGATTCTATGATTCTGTGAACTGTCATGCATTCCCTACAGTGCCCTATTGTCTGCTCACCTCCAAGGAAAACAGGTACCCTGTTACTCAGCTGATCACCAAAAGGGAGGAGTGTGTGAGCAATGCTGATTGAGTTTGGAAAGGGGCAGAAGAAGTGGACAAGGAGGTTGTACCTGGTGGATAGGTGAGTTGCTGATGCTCATTCTGTGTAGTAGGATGGTATAAGCTCCTGTTATTGAATGAATCACTACACATAGATATAAATAAATAAATAAAACTCTCTTGCACAAACATGAAAGCTAAGAGTGTTTAATTCAGGCTTGACTGTTACTTTATTCTCTGCACTAGGACAGGACCACTGTGAGATATAAAGAAGCATTGACTCTATTAGGTTTTAGCTATTCACCATATTAATCATAATCCAGGTCACCTTTCAAAAAGTAAATAACATCTTTAAGATTATCAGACTCAGTTTTGAACAACATTTTTCTTATTAAACAAGCACACAGGACTGGGAAAAATCAATAGGAGAGTTAGAGTAGCCTCCACGCCCAGGGTGTTTGCTATCACAAGTAAGTAGCTGTAAAAGATGACAAAGCTGCCACATCATGGAGAAAAGTAATTTTACAGGGCTCAGGTGGGTTCAAGTTTCCATCTTCTCCCCTCCTGTAATTCTGTGCATCATGTGTTTCCACCAGCTAAATGAATCTGCTAGCCTGCCAGACACAGATGGTCACCACAGTGACAGAGCTCTGTGTGCTAATTTCCATTTTATATACCCTGTTTCCATATCTTTTCTCTTTAGCAATAAAGAAAGGAATGCTAATTCTTCACGGACAGTGCAATTTGATGTGATTGGGTGGGTGTTAAGAGCTCACAGTTGCAGGTGGCTGGCTGATCACATTCATCTATGGAAAGGAGAGGATTCTCCTTTCAGCTGGCAGGAGGAAACTTGGGTGACCTAAAGTGCATTCATCACCTGAGTGACACAGTCCACCTCCCTTACTACCCCAGCGACCTCAAATAACTGCAAAGAACAATGTAGATTCAGTGGAATTTGTATCGTTTAGGCTGAAGCTATCTTGCATAAAAAAACATTTTAGTTTCCAGATGGTCTGAATTTTCCTGAGTGGTTTCATAAATAAGAAACATTAAAAATTATTTACTGATTCTAATTTTTAGGGGGGAGAGATGTTTTTGGCTTTTGTTTATTTGTTTGTTGTTAAGGGAGGAGGCTGTTTTTCACCAAAATGGAAGTTCATCTCAAATTCTTTCTTTGTAAGAGCTATTATTCATTTTTTTTGTAATGAGATAATTAGAGCTTGCATCTGGAGTGGGAAGATCAGTTGGAACAAGTAAGAAGTAAGAAGCCTTTTCAGAAAAATGTTTCTAATACAAAGGAAAGGTAATAAAAGGAAAAATAGAAGCAGAGAATGATAAACCAAATTGCCTATGGTTTTAGAGCATCATTGTGTCTGAAACAGAGTCCTTGTATTTGGCTTCCATTCAGTAGTATTGGAGTGGAAGATACCATGCATCAGTGAAAATGAAAATATATGTGTTGGAGGTTAAGGACACTGAGAAAAATAATAAAAGTTTTAAAAGAATAGAAGTGGGTTTGCAGTAGTACCCAGTGCAGTACCAATCTCAGACATATAAGAATGATACTACTTCTCCTTCACTCCACTCTGTAGCTACTACATGGGTGAAATCAAACTGTTCTGCTAGTGACTTTAAAATAGGTGCTATGCTTTGCAGTTCACTTCTGTTACCTAGATTAATGGGCTATTATTTTCAGTGTTGGTCTTACTACCTTTGATAATTCTGACTTGAAATGCAGCTACTGGTGATCAATAGGGCCTCTAAAATGTACATATTTACATTATTAGAAGTAATAAGTCAGGCACAGAACTCACAGTTTACTTTGTAAGCTGTGTTTTCCAGGCAGTTTCATAACCTTCACCTGTCCTCTGCATATATTTTGATAACTAGTATTGAATGACTCTCTAAAGTGAATATTCTAAATTGTATAATGAAATTAATCAATAATATTTTCTATCCTTGGTATTACATTCTGGGGACTTTTAAGTGTATATCTCTGGAACACAGACTTGTTTTAACAATGTTTTAATATTAATAGCTGGTTGAAATGAAACCAAAAAGGTTGGCTCCATTTTTAATGATGCAACAATTGGTCCTTATTTGATATAACAGAACTTTCAATCTAGAAATACATATTCCATGAAAATGAAATTACTTACAGAATTTTCCCAATTTTAAACTGAAATTCTAGGTATTGCTGCAGATTTCCTGCCAGTGCTCTGAAATGATGACAGTTTGCAATCGGATTAAGATCTTTTTAAATCAGCATCTGTATTTGGTGTTAAGGCCACAACGTCTGTATGTAAGTATGGTCGATGCATGTTACAGGCAGGCTTTCACTACAGGCAATCATTTTTCAAGGTCGAGTATGTGGTCACCTAGAAAAGCCATATGTGGAGCTGTCAGCATGAGAAGAGGACTGCCTCTCTAGGCCTTCTGAGATAAGGAAAGGTCTCTGCATGAAAACCCGACCATCTGTATAGACAGAAAAACTCACAGGATTCAGTCTACTTGAATACCTAGAAACTCAGTCTAGATAAAGCCATATATGATTGTTTCACAAATACATAATTTCTGTCTCTTTCTCCTACACACCCTTTCATTTAAGAAGATAATGATTCATGGTTACCTCTTTGTAGCCCTTCCTGAATTTGCCTACAACCTGCAGATACAGACAATGGGCACTTTCCTGAGGTGATAGTAACTCAATAGAAGTTCCACGATAGGCTAACCTGCAGTCTCCGAGTATCCTGTGAAGCATCTCTTGGGAGCTCCACATTGGATGGAGGGATAGTATCCAGTTCTTCAGTATGGTATTTAACCATGATAGTCAACAAATCCTTCCTTTCCTCCACCCATTCTCATTCTTTGCGTGTCTTCTATATGCTGCAACAAGAAATTTGTCTAGGCAGCGGAGCAGTTTCAATACATGGTCCTCATTCATCTGTGAAGCAGGTCCAACATATACATGCAATATGTGCATGCATTTCCTTAATCAATGTCTGGAAGGTAATTTATATTAATTAACAGCATTAATTCATCTGCCTCAGAAGATGATAGTTCCAGTGATTCCCAAGTTATATGTTATCCATGTAAAAACATGTAAGTTTTTTTAAGAACTAATAGTAATTGAGGGGATTTTTTTTTAGGTAAAGAAGGAGTGGGAGACACTGCATTTGGGTTACAATATGGTTAGATAGTTATGCTATGTGTGGCTGGGATAACTCTTTGGCACAGATTTACCTATATATGTACTATTAACTCTTCCAGCCTGTGAAACAGGGTGGGCACGTCCAGATTGCTAGCTGAGAATGGTCCCTGGTCTATGATGATTCCCAAACAGTGTCTAAGCTGCATTTGGGAGAGCGCCAGCTGGCTGGGGCCAAAATCATAACAGGAACCATTTAACAGGACAGGCAATCGAGTTCACATGTCAGGAAGATTCCCTGGCAACATTCAATTAGCTAGGATAGATGTAGTCCAAAAGTCTAAACTAATTACCATGAAAAGAGACAGTAATTCAGTAGTGGTGTTTCATTGCCATATGTTGGCGTCTTTAGGGTATGGGGAGAAAATAAAACAATCTTAAGGAAGGCTTCATCAAAAGAAAGCGCTAAAAGACAATTGCAATAGGGAAGACATTTCAGGCATCACTTGTGACACTGTGAGCAGAGTTAAGATGAGCAAGGGAAGATTCAATGAACCCATAGGAATGGTACATGACAAGACAGCACTTCCCTTACTTCCCTCCAGATTATTTCAATAGAAGGGAAATATAGTGAGAAGCTGAAGAAGTGAATTATTCAATAAGAATCATAGAATCATAGAATCAACAACCAGGTTGGAAGAGACCAATCAGATCATCAAGTCCAACCATTCCTATCAAACACTAAACCATGTCCCTCAGGACCTCATCTACCTGTACCTTAAACACTTCCAGGGAAGGTGAATCAACCACCTCCCTGGGCAGCCTGTTCCAATGTCAAATGACCCTTTCCGTGAAAAGCTTGCTCCTGATGTCCAGCCTAAAACTCCCCTGGCAGAGCTTGAGGCCATTCCTTCTTGTCCTGTCCCCTGTCACTTGGGAGAAGAGGTCAGCTCCCTCCTCTCCACAGCCTCCTTTCAGGTAGTTGTAGAGAGTAATGAGGTCTCCTCTCAGCCTCCTCTTCTCTAGGCTAAACAACCCCAGCTCTCTTAGATGTTCCTCATAGGACCTGTTCTCCAAAGGTGTGCTGTTTCATTTCAAAAACAACCTTTGCTCTTTTCACGTTACTGCACTAAAGCCTGATCCACATGGAGAAGTCAAATCAGCTTTTATTTAAACTAGATTTCAAGATCTGGTATCCTGAGATGGTCTCTTGGATGTAGTTATTGTGAGGTATGTTTACAAGAAATAGAAATGCTTTGTTAGGAACACTTACCAGGGAAGATAGGTGTAGCACACACGTTTGAAACTTAAAAAAGCCAAACTTTCCCAATGATACAGCAACTGTGCAGGATAAATCCCTCTTCAGATTGAACTGAAGTGGTTGAACAAATATAAATATACGCGTTTTAGAAGGAAACAGCAACTTGTCTTTCTCTCACCATGGATTTACAAATGAGGTAAATGAGCTGAAGTAATCTACTTGTTACTGTTATTTGGGGTAGCACACACCCTGGAAGAAGGAGGAGACTGTACTCTGACACTTCTTTCTGCTACTAACCTTGGATCCATATCTGCAGATCTATAAAACCAGCAAATGTCTGGATCACAGGAAGTCAGTGTATCAGCAAGGAGGTAAACGACTAGTACCAAAGCCATTTCTTGCACTACGGCTTTGTATAGTATCAACCACTTAATGTTTTTGAATAAAGACTAATCACCAAAGGCAGAAAAGGAGGGTCAATTTCCTCCATATTTGCTGGGACACAAGCTGGGGTATGACAATTATCTAATCCTACTCCTGTTAAATGGAAATTATTTGTCTGCTGAACACATCCGATACAGTTCAACAGTGAAAAGAAGACTAGTTATAACTACGCTCTCATTGAATGGAAAATGTACATATAGGACATGAAGCACACGAAAGTACCTCAGTAGCATCTTAACAAGTTCTCCTTTATCTAGACAAGTACAAAATTTGTTTGAAATGACTGCATCTCAGACATGCCTCATCACCCACTTGTCAAAACATGATGTATATACCCTGTTAGCTTTTACCAACTTCCATTCACTAAATTGCAGGAGATGGATAAAGGTCAATTGGTGGCTGAAAAAATTGAGTTTAATCACAAGCCACCTAAGTGAGGGAATCTGGATTATATAGTACATTAAACTTACTCTGCTCAGCACGTAAAGGTCATTGTACATTGTAAGGCAAAGGTTGTACTGTGGAAATGCTAATTGATTTTTAATACTGGCTGCTGGTTTTCCTGCAGAGGGTGTCAAGTACCTCTTGGGAGTTTACTGACATACATACCCAATTCTGTCATAACTGCCATCCTATGCCAAGAAAAATAGGATAGGTTTTTGAGGCTCAGTGCAGCAATGCTGGAAAAGGACTAAGAACTTGAGTATTGATCATGACTCTGCCATTGAAAGATTGTACCACTTCTGTCCAAGTTGACTAATGTATAATGTATTTGCATCTCTCATCATCTAGAAAGCAAGATAATCCTGTCCTCTTGCCTGTGGGATCCAGAAATGGAGAGGGCAAGTTATTATCATTCATGGAACTGGTCTGAGCACTTGGTCCCAGGTCCACAGGGTTTTAAATGGTTAACTCATCTTGTATTTCAGTTAACTAGTTTAACTTATTTAACTTAGTTAAATAGCTCAATAGAGAAAATATGTAAACAAATTAGAATGTGTTAGAAGGTTTGAATGCCCTTAGGAGAGGCTGCGGGATAAGCATTGTTCAGCCTGGAGAAGAGGTGGCTTTGGGGCTACCAGTACCCATGGGAAGGTCATCAAGAAGAAGGAGCCAGGCTTTTCACAGCAGTGCACAGTGGGAGGATGACAAAAAACAAACTCAGAAGGTATCACGCTGGATACAAGGAGAAATGTTTTTTCACCATGACGACAGCCAGAGAGTAGTGCCGTTTACCCAGGTAGATTGTATCTTCTTCATCCTTGTAGGTTACGAGACACAAATGGATGAAGTTCTGATTAACATTACAGGACCTCATAGCTGACTTAATTTTGAGAAAGTGGCCGAAACAGATTTCCTAGGTTCCCATTTGACCTGAAAACCTGATGACACTATGAAATGGGTTTATTGGTTTGGGTACTCCCAAAACTCTGGGAAAACAGACAGACAAGATGATCTGTCATTTTTCATATCCAGCACACAGAGAAATAATTGTAAGTCCCATGTATTTCCAGCAGCTTCCTCGAGCACTTCTGAAGGGGAATGTGATAGTTTCCCTTCTGAAAAGAAACAAGTTAATATTTTTGTTCGACATTTGCATACATGTCCAACACCCTGCTTCTGAGATTTAGGTTAGAGATTAGGAGGAGGTTTTTCACACAGAGAGTCATTGGGCATTGAAATAGGCTGCCCAGGGAGGTGGTTGATTCACCTTCCCTGGAGGTGTTTAAGGCACGGGTGGATGAGGTCTTGAGGGGCATGGTTTAGTGTTTGATAGGAATGGTTGGACTAGAAGATCCGATGGGTCCCTTCCAACCTGGTTGTTCTATGATTCTATGATTCAACGGCATGAAATGCATTCGTATCACAAACAATTACAAAACATATGCAAGTCCAAATCTTCCCAGTGCCTATTCACTAGTCAGATGCATTTCTAGGAAATCCTGAAAAAAAGAAGATTGTAAGGTTTGGAAGGATGTTGCTGAAAGGGCTTTCTCTTCCTGGCTCACAAGAATGAGCTCCAATGACACTCAAACCTCTATCATGGCAGTAAGATATTTCTGTGTTTGGCTAATCATCATTTGTCTTAGCTCACTGGTATGTAGGTACAGCCATAACCTATGACAGTTGTCAAACAGAAGTTAATGATGAAGGCACATTAAAAAAAAAAAGCCAAAAATAAAAACCACAAAAAAAGCCTACACCAAAAAAGCAAACTTTCACTGTTTCAGAATTCTTCATTTCTAGAGAAAAAACCTCTGGGACTTCTTTAAATGGCACTTCCAGTACTTTACACAACCCAACGTTTATGTTCAACTTGTCACAGCTTTGCAAAAATGCTAAAAACAAGAAAAAAAAAACAGAAAAAAAGAAATGAAAAATCACCATGAGAGCTTAAAAGGAACAGAGGAAAACAAAAGACAACTCATTCCCTGTGCAATCCAAGCTCCTTTTTGTCAGATTTAAAGAATTTCATCCAATTTCCCTATTAATCAGCTGATAGAGTGGACCCACATTCTGACATGAAGCATAAGATAATGTCAACATTATTTGCAAACTGCTGCAATACAGTGACAGCTTAATGTTTATTACTGTCAAATTACTGTCATTTTAATAAAAGGACCAAAGAGCTGGCTTTGCTAAGCACAGCTCTCAGTCCCACTAGACTAGTGAAGCTGCTCCCTCTTCCCCTACGCTGTTCTCTGTGATGGAGCACAGTATATCCATTCATCTGCACAGACAGCTTTGAGAACACAGTAGCTAAAGAACAATGCAGGGAATTTTAAATACCACTACATCTTTTTTTATCTGAATAACCTTTTATTTTTTTTATATTTTTTGTGTAGTTTTGGGGGCTTTGTGTTTGTTTTGGATTTTTTTGTTCCCACCACCCGCTCCCCACTACCACCCACACACACCCCCTGCCGAAACCTTCATATGTTTTATCACTACAGTTTATTCTCCTAGAAGCTATTCTGCCCATAGCATTTGTCCTGCTTGGGCCAGATTCTGCTAGCTTTTCTCAATTTGAAAAGGTTTTTCTGCTACGTCAGTTCTGGTACTGTGAAGTCATATGCTACACAGTTTTAAGAAAGATATCACTGTGCCACCTCCTAGATTCTAGTCAAATGGCACGAACATTTTCCTTACCCATAATTTTCTAGTGTAAAATGAAAATACTCAGTAGCTGGGCTAATTCACTCCATAGGCTTGCATGCAAACACCCTGAACTTTATTTTAACATCGTTAACATGGGCATAACAAGAGCTGAGATTTGGACTCTTCAAGATTCAGCCTTAGAATCACTGACCATTTCCTAGAAATAGTAATTCTAGGGGCTGACACATTTCTTATGCAAAGAAAGAGAAGGTAAGCACTGTCTATTGTGACCTTCTAAACAAGGTCTGTGATTCCTTTATCCAGCTTTGGGCTGGATAAAGTACTGTTGAATCTGCATTTTCTGAAGGGAAAAGTACATATAAACCTCCTCTACTGAATGGATTTGGGCACCAATAGTAGGAATGGAATTCCTTTTGCTGCCCTCAATGCATTCATAACACAGTAGTTCAGCTAACAGTTAATTTTTTTTCAGTAGAACTTAACATGTCAGATTATCACATAGAGTCAGAGTCAGGAGGACTCTTTTTTGAATTGGTTCAAATAAGAGTTGTAAAGACCATTTAAACTTTCTAGAACAATGAAAATAAATTCAAGTCATACTTTTCCACACACAGTTGAATACCATGCAGAAATACACATTAAATAGCAAGTGCCACAGAAATACACCTAATCTGATAGGTGGGAAACCAAATAGAGGTGAGTAGAGGATAAAAAAGAATTTGTTTTAGTTGTGACTGGAAGATCTATTAAATATTCCTCCCTAAAATCTCTAGGCTCTCACCCCTAGTCCAGCTCAGTGCCTAAACCAGGCACCACTGGTTTCATTGAGTTTTAGAAGTCAATTTCCAAATGTGAAACTGAAGTTTGTGGAATAATCCATTACAAAACAAAGCCAAAACAAACTTTGTTAGATGCCTGCATATGAGAAACTCAAGCTTCCTTTCACTGCTTCTCATGGTCTATTCAACTCTGAATCAGATGATTACATATAAAATTTAATTAGTTTAATTAATCAATTTAAATTAACCTATTTAAATGTGCTTATTTCATTTGGATCCATAGTTTGATGTTCACCATTTAGGGATGCATTTCACCTCACCTGTTAAGAAAGTAATGACCATCTCTTGTCCTGTTCATGAGATAAAACCATTCTCTCATCCCAGATACCTATTCTACATTGCAGAAAAACTTCCAAACCCTCCTTGCAGCAGTCCTTACTTTAAGAACGTAAGGCTGCTGGGATGAAGGGGGCCTTGAATTACAGAGCAGGAAAGAGAATCTTATATGCACAGAGAGTCTTTGTGTGAAAAGCTTTTTTCTCAGTGAACTGCATGTACACAAAGCCTGATCCCAAGGGTCTGAGAACACATCCTTGTATTTTGGAAGAGAATTTTCTAAGGTGGCTTGGGTAATACTGAAAAACTGAAAGAGCCGTGACTGGATTTTTACCTGCAATAGGAAGGAGCAACCCTTCTTAACACACAGCTAATCTGGAATGAGTTATCTGCATCAAGGTCACTTCTTCCTTGTTCTCATTCTGTGCCATGAGAATTACCATAATGGTGTAACTTTCTTTCTGAGAAAAGATATTTGGTGGTTGGTTGGTTGGTAGGTTTTTGAGTGTTTCTTTTTAACATCTTATTTGCATCATAGATTGCTTGCTTATTTTCTAATTTTGCCAAAATCTGACTCAGGTCTGATCTTCTTCTGGTATAAACTGTGAAATTACCTGGAAAACTACAGCAAAAAAACCCCATAAACTCACATTATTTATAACTCATCCCAGGAACAGGCAAAAGCAGCACATCTGGTAGAATCTTAAGGCTGGTTTGTTTTTTTTTTCAATTTCAAATACAAATGACCTTCAGTAGAATGAAATTTAATTGCAAAGGTTTTGTCTGATTTAGTAAGCCTGAAAATCTGTCTTTTCTTGAAGAGATCACTAAATTATTTTCCTGGGTGGGGGGAGGTGAAAAGAACTAGTCCGCAGTAGGGATATAATAATTTAAGAATACATCTCTACCAATATCCAAACGGTGGCTCTTAAATCTGCAGATGTCTGAAAAAGATTTTAAAGTCAAATAAGGTGGAAGATTAGGAGCTTTTTATTCCCAGGGAATTTCACAAGCTTGAAGAACAGCAATTGCTTTGTCTTCTACTGAAACGTGGCTATCTCCAGGGTAGAGAGAAGCAGCTGTGTAACACCACACAGTGATGCTACACAGGAACTTGACAGGAAGGGAAAAATTGCATGCGAAACCACAGCGGCATCGGGAACTTATCTAGACAAACTGTGCAGTCATTACCCATTCAGATTATTGAGACAAAGATGGGAATTAGGCTTCCTGTACCACAGTGCCTTTGAACACTCCTGTGTGGCGAAGCTTGAAGTTGGATATCTTATTTGAAGCCTGGCAACCACCACATTGTAGGGCCCTTTGCTCTGCAAGGGCTGCTGCAAATGCTGTTCTAGTGTCATAATGGCAGATACGTTTTCATTGAGGAGCAATACTTGGTTACAGGCTGAGCTTGCCAGCGCTAATAAATTGGGCTGCTTCTGGATTGGGGAAGGAAAAAACAAAGTAGAAAACAAAACATAAAAAAAAAAGCAAACAGGAAAGGCAGAAATCCAAATGTGAATCAAATGCTGTGCAGCCCACAGAGTCAATGGGGACCTGAACTGAGATAATAAACACGTGGCTGTAGATGAATGTTAGAAGGCTTAAAAATCTGGTTCACTCGCTTCTCAAAGGTGCAGGGTGAAAAATAACTGTACTTGCTGAAAATCTAAGAGACAAATAACCTGTTTTGCCAGAAGCTTAGGAGGTGGTGATGGGAATTTTGCTACACATAATTAAAGCATTGGTAAATGTAAAAGGCATCCAAAGAAGAATTATTGAAGCAGTTCTTGTGAGGTTTATAAATTGCTGCTATAAACAGGAGGCTAGTGATCTGTTCTTACCTTCCGTAGGTTGTAAGTTGTCAGAGAGACCTGGTTTGTATAGGCAGCCTTCGCATGACTCAGTTGGATGACAGGAGTATGCCATCCTGCCCCTGAACCATGGACCTCTGCAGGAGAATAAGAGGTGGCCTTCACATGAGAAACTCAAGCTTAAGTGCAGGAATTAGACTGGTTAAAAAAACTCATATGAGTTCTGCTGAAGGAATGATCTGTATCAACTAGAAAACCATCATTTGCAGCAAGACAGGACTCAGACCTGCTTCTCTCACCCCCTGTATCTGGACCTGAGGTCTGGCTACCTGGAATACTGAGGCAATCAGCCTCACCATTTCTAGCTTCGTGAGATAATTAATGCTCAGATGCCTTAATCAGACAACAGTAACCGAGGTGGAGCAAGAAGCTTACACAAACAATGTCTAGAGGACAATACCCCTTACATTTTTATTCAGTTTATTTAGTCCCCAGGATACTACTGCAGCATAGTGTTCTGCATGACCACAGCAGTACCATAACGATACAGTATTGATCCTGGAGCACAGCATGATGGTAAATAAAAAGGACTCGTGATCAGAAATAATTTCAAAGAGTTATCACAGAGGACTGAGAAAAAAATGCATGGCACCTCAAGCAGGGCTTTCATTGGGCCAGCAAGAGACAGTTACTCCAAAGGCAGTGGGACTTCTGCACCTGATGCTTTCTGCCATGTTAGAAATGGGCAGATCTTATCTACTGTAAGCTACAAGATGAAAATGACTGAAAAAAAAATGATAACAAAGGATTGAGACTACTGTAAATATGTTAGAGTCTATGTATTGAGTGTCCATGCCCAGGTGCTGGGCTGGCAGAGGTGATCTCTGTGGAGGGAAGCTGGGGCTGCTCTGTGCTGGACACAGGTGATCCCAGAAAACTCCAGCAGCCCCATTACAGGACACAACTGAGCCCCTCAGCCCAGCTGGGAGCACCAGGGGGGAAACAGGTTTCCAACAGGACCAAAGGCAGCACAGGCAGATGAGGAGGAAGCCAAGAAGGGAAGTAACAGAGGGAGCCCTGGGCTGGAGGAGGAGGAGGGCAGGAGGTGCTGCAGGTGTGGAGCAGAGACCACCCTGCAGCCCACGAAGGGACTCAGGTTGCAACGGGGGATAAGTCCTGCAGGAGCTGTGGCTGTTGAGAGCCCAGGAGGGAGCAGGTTGTCCCTGCATCCCTGCAGCCTGGGGAAGGGCCAGTGCTGGAGCAGGGAGAGGTGCAACGAGAGGTCTGCGATGGACTGACCCAATCCCTATCCCTACTCCTGCACCCCTCTGGGGGAGAGGAGTCAGAAGTGCAGTGGTGAAGATGGGCAAAGTAAAAGATGGTGGTTACAGGGTGTTTTAATGTTTGTTAGTTTCTCAGTACCTGAATCTATTTTACTTGGCAATAAGCTGAATAATTTTTTCCTAAGTTTGTTTTGCCTGTGATGACAAGTCATGAGTTCTTGTATACCATTTACATGGCAAGGTTTTGGTAGTGGAGAGAACACTGCAGGAATGGGTTGTGTGAGAAGCTGCTAAAAGCTTCCTCATGTCCAGTAGAGCTAGTGCCAAGACAGAGCTGCCACTGGCCAAGGCTGAGCCCATCAGCAATGATGGTAGAGCCTCTGTTATAGCACATTTAAGGGAAAAAAAAACCTGCTGCACAATAACTTGGAGAAAAGAGTGACTTGTGTGAGAGAAACAACTCTGCAAGTACCAACAGGAGAAGGTTCTCCAGGCACCAGAGCAAATATTCCCCTGCAGCCCACGGTGAAGACCATGGTAAGGAAGGCTGTCCTGTTGCAGCCCATGCAGGTTAACAATGGAACAAATATCCACCTGTAGCTCATGGAGGATCCCATGCCAGAGCAAATGAATGCACATGGAGTCACTCCTTCCTTCAGAGGACTATCTCTGGTGGTTGGTGCCTGACACTGGAGCAGAGGGACAAAGTGAGGAGAAAGAGAGAGACGCGGTGAAACTGACTGCAACCTCATCTTCCAGCCCCACTGAGGTGGAGAGTCTAGAGAAGTTGGGAGTGAAGTTGATCCCAGAAAGAAGGAAGAGGGAGGAGGAAGGTTATTTAAGATTTCTTCTTGCTTCTCATTATCTTACTTTGATTTTGATTGTCAATAAATAAATTAACTTCCCCGAGTCAAGTCTGTTCCTCTGTGATTGTAATTGCCAAGTGATCTCCCTGTCCACATCTTGACCCATCAACATTTTGTCATATTTTCTTACATGTCCAGTTGAAGAGGGGGAATGAAAGAGCAGCTTGGTGGGCACCCGGTGGCCAGCCAAGACCAACCCAAAATAGTGCTCTCTCCATCTTCATCTTCATCTCAACCTGTGAGCTTAAGAGATCTGCTTTTTCTTTAATAAATATAGCAGCCCTGCAAATATTATAGAATCATAGAATTGCCAGGTTGGAAGAGACCCACCAGATCATCAAGTCCAATCATTCCTATCAAACACTAAAAGCATGTCCCTCAGGACCTCATCCACCCGTGCCTTAAACACCTCCAGAGAAGGTGAATCAACCACCTCCCTGGGCAGCCTGTTCCGACGCTAATGGGAATTTTTTTTTATCTCTAGTTACTTCAACACTGGCAACTTGTACTCACACAAGTAGCTGTCTCAATCAAAGCTGTAAACATTTTGAGGCTGGTTTTATCCTAATCAAACTGTAGTGTATTATGGTCATATACTTAAAATTGTGACTCTTGTTCTTTTGAAAGTTACAGGTGGATCAAGAGACCTGTCCTAAGATATATCTGAGGCATTTAAAATTTTAAAGCCTCTTGCAAAGAGTTAAGAGGAACAACATAATCAATGAACTAATGTAGTGTTGTGTCCTGACCACCAGATGTGAAATGCTGCAGGTGCTCAAAAGAAAGTAAATAATGAATTGTAGTTCACTAGATTTTTGATGTGTTTTTTTTATTTTAATACTAAGAAAATCTTTGCAAAATAAATGCCTGCATATAACTGAAAATATTGCTTCCTCTCTTGATGTACCTATTATAGAACAAAAGCTGTGTAGGGATAATTAGTAAGTTGCAATGTTTCTGAAGAATTATCTGATTAAAATCATTCCCACTTACACAATCCTTCACCTTAATTGTTAGCAGAGAAGTGTATGATCAGTGAATGACAATGATGGGTCTAATGGTGGGGTGTCATAAGAAAGTCATCTCTTTCCTGCTAAGATATTCTGACAATCAGAAACTTATTCATAATCAGCTCACTTACAGTCTGTGTTTACACAAGAGGGAAGACAAGAGGAGGAGGCATAGACTTCATCTCTACTGTGTTTATTCATTAATACATTAATTCTATTACTGTATTATCAGTAGTAATTACTTCAAAAGCAGTTCATGTGGGTCAGTAAAAAGGTATCAGCTAACCTCTGGCAACCAAATGAGACTACGAGCATGGAAGAGGGATGTCGTGTATGGCAAGCTGTACTAGCATACTTCTTTCACCTTCTTCCGTGGCTTTTTATAATAACTGTTTATAAATAACCTATAAGAACTACAGTCCAATCTTAAGATCACATTGTGTGGGTCCAAAACACTCGAAACATGTAAGCCACAATATAGAGTGGCAAGATATACGCTCCCCAATACTATAAGCACCTTTGAAAATTCTGCTGATGCTTACAGCATCATTGAAGACTGTACTGAACAAAACTGATTCAATGGTCCCAAGGCCTACGGGCTAAGGGAGAAAAAAAAAAGGTGTGTATAAACATCTTTCTTGTACTATGAATGACTTGAGACGAAAAAGTGAAAACAAGAAAGCGTGTCATGTATTTTTAACTTCATTTTCATGTATTTTTACAGAAGAGAAAGGAGGAAGGACCTGTAGAGTTTTAGACTCCTCTCAATTACCTTCAGCTAGGTAAATGATGAGTAACTAGTCCACTGTACTATATAACAAAGAATACAGGAAGACTGAGGGGAAGATTCTTCCCAATTCCCCTCCCCACTCCTCCTAACATATATAAAATCAAATGTAAAGCAAATGGTTGCTTGGATGTTATGCCCATCATCAAGAACGAGGCTCTGGGGAACTACAGGTTGGTTGGCCTAACTGTGGTCTCCAAGAAGCCTGTGGAACAAACTCACCTAGAAGCACATTTCCACACATGGGAATAACAAGAAAGCAACTAGGAAAAGCCAACATGAATTTAACAAGAGCAAATCACATTTGACCAACCTAGTTGCCTTCTGTGGTGACTTGCGTGGTAGACTTAGAGAGGGTGGTTGATGTCATGTACTTTGACAAGCATAGTAAACTTGCAGTCAGTCTGGAGATGTAAAGAGAAGCTGGAAGAACTCCATAGTAACTGGAAAATGAGGTTGCATTGAAAAGGAACAGCAGGACTTCAAGGGTGGTGGTCACTGGTTTGAAGATATGGTGGCAGCTAGTTCCTTGCAACATGTCTCAGGGTTCATGCTGGAGCCAATACTGAGCAATAGGATGGAGTGCACTGTACCCACACTTGTAGAAACGTGGTGAGGGTGGGGGAGGGGAAGGGGACTGGGACATAATTAACGCATTGCCAATAGGGCTTCTATTCAGAAGAAAGGTTCTATCACAGAATGGTTGAGGTTGCAAGAGTCTCTCAAGGACATCTGAACCACCCCTGCTCTGCTCAGGCAGGGCCACCTACACCAGGTTGCCCAGGACTATGTTAAGACATAGAACTACATTTTGAGTTCTACATCAGTGTCCTGCAGTTATTGTTTCTACTTCTGTTGCTTTCTACCCCAACAGATTTTTTTCATGTTTTTTTCAGTGGCCTAACAACGTCAGGAATGTCCTGCGAGAAAACTATGCTTTAAAATCATACATCTTAAATATTTTTTTTCTAAAGAATTGATGAATTGATTTTAAAACAGAATAGTAACTCTGTTTCCCATATATGTTCTCCTACAAGCCAATGTGTTTTTGAGGAAATTTCTGAGGAATATTGCACCAATGATAAATTTCAGGCTTGTTTTTGCTTTTCTTATGTACAGTGCAAAATTATCTACGTGTATTACCTCTTCCTTAACATAGTGTTTGAAAGTTAGTGAATTCCTTAAATGTTAAGAATCACTGAGGCATGAAGTCTTTGATTTCCATTAGCAGAAGTGCTGCATATTTTCTGTTTCCTAGTTTGAAGATTTCCTGCAGGTATTCCAAAGGAGAGCTAATCTTATTTAAACAGCTCTGGATAACTGGATAAGCACACTCGAGGCTTTTATTTTCCATCTCATAGTTATTAGTGAGGGCCAGATACAAATATTTTAGACATTAGACTGAAATAGGAAATCTTTTCCTTCCTATTGTTCTAAGTTTTTATGCATAGAAACTCAACTGCATTTTCTCATCTTTAGACTTTCCTTCAGACAATCCCATTTAAACCTTTCCTTTAAGCAGCAACTAACATTTACAACAGAACCATAAATTCCCTCTTGTACAAGTCCTCTCAGCCAATATTCTAGTTAATCCTTAGATTTAAGACGCTTACCAGCAAACAAAAGCATGTAAACACATTTAACAGAAAGCTCTGGAAACAAACACGGAGTATGAAAATGTCCTTATAAATACATAGGCTAAGAAGGCTATATCACAGAAACATTTGGAACAGAAGCCATCAAAGACAGTCTGTCTTTCTCTTCTGCTTACAGAAGCAGAAGATAAAGCTTTTACAGAAGAAAGGACAGACAGCACATAACAAACCTGGTTACACACACATCCTCTCACCTACACCTTCTTATTTTGAACAGCAAATCACATCTTCCACAGGCCTTACTTTCAAAACTGTCTTCAGTGATTTTCTCCAAGTATCTATTTATTTCTAGACCCCATCGATTGCTGCTGTTTTCAAGGTATCAGCAAAGCTAGATTTGGAGCACAAATGCGAGCAGGATTCACCACACTTCACTTGAGATACTTAAGTTATATATATAAGTTTAGCACAGACATGCATCAAGGGGGAAGAGTCAGGTGTTCCAGAGGGTGAACCACCTTATCTCAGTGCACAAGAGATGAGTTGTCCTTTAAGCTTATTTCTCTTAGTTGGCTGCAAAGGGAGCTGAGGTAACCAATGAAGATTTTGTCATCTGAGCTGTAGATATATAAATTGGACTTGAAAAATGCATCTTTTTTTTTTAAACAAAATTTAGAAACTCATTTTCTTAGCAAGATGATACTGGTTTTCACAGAGCATAATTTGCAATTCACCACAGCGATATACAAATTTCTAAATGCGTGAAGAACAAGAGTCGCATTATGATAGTATCAGCAAATATCAACTTACCATTACTCTCCCTTTTTGTAAAGGTGGTTAGAAAAGCATAACATTTATATAATATATACTCATAACCAGAGAATTCATGCTTTTTAATAAAAGGCATTTTGATCATCTTAAATCTCACAGATTACTCTGTTAGCCTGCAAATCAAGAAGAAAGTGCTTTCTTGAGATAGAACTACTAGACAACAATCTTGGATCCATGACTTTTGAGTTCAGACCCGATTATTAGATCATTCAATTTAGTCTGCTATGTAGGAAAACCAATAAAAGCCCATTCTTCTGCATGTAGCTTGCTGCTGTGGTTAATCACTCTCACTTGAGTCTAATTTCTCCTTTAAAGCTGCAGGGCTTTTACACTCAGCATTAGTTCTTACTTTTTTTTCACTACTAGATTACAGTCATTTAGTGCTTGTTATTTTCTCCCTGTACAAGCAATTATAAACCATAATCAAGCTTTTTAAGTCTCTCACAGTAAGATGTCATCTTCTGTCCTTTGAATTATTCTTCTGAAGAGCCCTTACCAAATACATTAAATTATGTACACATGCAAATAAATATTATTCAGGAGTACACAAAGTGACTTTTCAAAGAGGTATTGATTGTGGCATTTACAAAAATAACTACTTATGCCTTTGAAGGATATCACCAAAACCATTGAAGCTATTCTTCTGTGAGAAATTCCAATGCCAGACTTGATAGATAAAAGTAATTAAAAAAATATGGCAGCTATCATAGACTATGCCTGTGACCTACGTTTCTTCTACCCCTCTGATCTAGGATGCATCACTTGAACTTATTAATTTTGAGTCAGCTCCAGGGAATAATTGTTGGAATAGTTTATGCCATAAAATGACATTTTAAGGATTAGTATCTATGGCATGGCTTCCTAAGCAAGCTCAGGGAAGATACCCTCTGGAATATGAAAGCTTCCACCCTCCATTCCAATCTGAAATCTAAAATGGCTTTTAGTATTTTGTTTGCTTTTTAACAATTTATCTTCCCTTCCCCATTCCCCACCCTGTTTCCTTCTGTGGCTTATGCTTATATTGTTTTTTCCATTTTCATTTCTTCAAATCTGTGAGTGTAAGAAAAAGTTAATGTGATTCATGATCACCACGGTAAAACTTACATAGAACTTTATCACAGTTCCTTATGCATTTAAGCCACAGTTCTTTCAAGAGAAGCAACTGCCTGAGGATGAATCCCCTCCTTCATTTGTACTTCCTTAATTCTGTCAAGTCTTAGACGGACTCTTTTTCTAATGTAAAAATAATACAGTCTTCAAGTGAATAATGAAAAAAAAAACCAAGTCTCCACTTTTCTTAATAATATGCTGCATGAGTAAAATCATCACTAGAATATTTTAAATATCTTAGGGAATTTTCTATTCAAATAATTTTGAGTTAAAGCCTCAAGTACTGTAAAAAAGTGAAACTCAAATAGGGTTAATTTTCAGATGTGGATAACACTGATCATCCTTAATTAGATGACCTCTAATATGCATGTAGGTTGCATTCACCATAGCTTATACTTGGTCTTCTCATTTGCTTTCAAGTCTGTAATTGATAATCCTGAAGGACCTACTGAATTTTTCAAACAATAAGTATTTATATGATATAAGCATTATAAAATTATTTAGTTAGAGCCCAAAATCCATGAGCAAGTGTTCAGTAGTATATTTCTGTAGCAGTCTGTACTATGTGAAGCAAGAGCATCTTCATCCATGAACTTCTGAGCTGGTAACTGCATTATCAGAAAAGAGAATTCAACAAATATATACTTCCTTTTTTCCGTATATCTTGAGAAATAGTGGATTCTGTGAGACTGGGCCTGCATATTTTCTCTCAGCAGGAAACACACACAAAGCAGCTACCTTCACATTCAGAAAGCCAGACTCTTAAGAAGGATGAAGAAACGAGGCAGTTTATCAAATGAATAAAAAGTGAGCATTTAATCTTCATGAGATACTTAGGGCATTAGGATCTTTTAAACAGCAGCATATGTTTACCACTTAGTTTTTCACTACAGAAGACAAACTATTGAGTTCATGGATTGCTTCCTGAGTAAGCATCTGAAGCAGTTAATTATGCTTTGCATACAAGGAAAAAATAAAAAGTCTATGGACATCACTAAAAACACAATTTCCCTTTATCTTCACAAAGGGGCCAGTATTTCAATACAGGTAAAAACTTAAGATTCCAAATTTCACTAAAAATATATAGATGAGATAATTTCAGCTCTGCTATATAAAATAGGTCTAGGTATAAAGAACTGCATAAGTGTTTAGCTTTGCAAAAGCAGAAACTTAACATCAAGCACTGATTTACATTTGATTTCTCTCAGGGTACTACAAATGAAATGTTTAGTCAGGAATTCTAGATCAGTAGCTTTTTCATGAAAGAGTACAAGTTATTTTGAGTACTGAATTTAAGGATTCCTGAGCAAATTTGTCATCAACCTTTGTTAAATCTAAATTTATTATTTTGATTTCATAACTTTCAAGTACATCTTTGAAAAGTGAAAGTTTCCATTAAACTCATTCCCTCATTTGCTATTTTTGCAATGTCAACATTTCATACTTAAAATACTTTGTCAATGAGAAACCTAAAAAATACTACACAGCAAAGCAGCTTTATTCCTGCCCTTGGCTACAGTTCCTAAGCATTTTTAAAATCCAGGTCTGCCAGAGATGTTCTCTTGATTTGCAGTCACAGACAAAGTCTGCCTGAAGACAAGAGTCAATGTACAGCAAGTTTATTGAAGTATGAGGCTACACAAACATTTGTAATCTCAGCAATATGTGCTTTAACACTAAAAGTCTTTACTAATTTCCAGTACCAAAGGGTTTTTTTCTACCCATAAAATTAATGCAGCTGTCTTGGACAAAATTGCTGAGCTTTTGAAAATAACCCTTCGTCCAATCTATCATTTTCATAAATTTAAAGCTATTCAGATTCTTGGTGTACATTTAATTCAGCTGCAACAGTATCAAGGTTCCTTGAAATTGGTAATCTGGAAATTCTACTGTAAGCTGGGAATTCTAGTGCACAATAGTGAACCTGCACAAAAATACAACTACAATACTAAAAGCAAAAAAGGACTGCAAAGTTCTGTGTGAGAAACAAGCAGAACTACTCAAGGACTGTTTGGATTCTGTTTCCCATCCATGACTATATATTTTTAACTTTACATTTTTATCTTTAAATTTCCAGTTCCTTTGCCCAGAAAGATGAAGTTCCAACTTGAAGAGTAAGCTCTACAGTATCATTTGGAAAGATCTGTGACCTCAAGGTTTGTTCCAATACAGTCATAGAATATTATATCATAGATTTATTACATACCTAAACTTGGTAACATGCCCACAACAGGATAAAAGCTATTGGAATGGCTGTGCTGCACAATGAACAACTCAAAAGAAGCTGCAGGCTTACATCCTGGCTCAAAGTAGTAATGCAATGTCACGTGAAACTGGTATCTCAGAACAGAGGACCAGGACTGTCCCACAGCATAGGTTAATTTAATAAATGACAGGCAAGACAAGAATGTGTGGTTTCTTCAAGTGAATGTCAAAATTGTTCCAATGAGACCCAGATTACACACAAAACTCAATCACAAGATAGGCACGTATCTCCCCTTTGCAATAATAAAAGCAGAGCAAAAAAGTCCAAGCTTCAAAGTGTAGAAACAGCCAGTCCTTAAGTTTTAAGCAAAAGAAAGCATCGTATTTGCAAGACAAACAGCTGGATAGTCTGCAGGCAACCAACTTTGGCTTGACCCAAATAGTTCCCACATCAGGCCATTCAATAATCAGACAAGATCTGAGAAAAAATCCTGGCTTTGCTAGACTGCTTTGAGAATCACATGTTAAAATAAGTCATGCCATCAAATGATTTTAGTATTGACATTAAGCAGCAGCACTGTTGTTCATAATCTAAAGTGGAAGGTTTGATACTTATTAAATAGCTCATAGCACTCCCTCAGATGAGATTGTGTTGGTAATCCTGGTGTCCAGTCCAAATTACAGCAAGTCAAATTGCATTCTGCTTATCTAAATTACACCCATGATACCCATATAGAATTTTTATACTTGACTGGTATTTAAAATTTTGAGTGCTGTTCCACACCATGGGATCCTGCCTGTCATTCTGAAGGGAATCATTATCACACATCTCTTGTGCTTATTCAAAGGCTTTTGCATTTTGCTTTTACTTTATTTAAATAATTGCTATTGCATGTTGTGGAAAACATAACAAATGCAGCTGCAGTACGGTGAGAGATGATGGCAAGTGAAGTCTTTCCAGATCAAGATTAACTGATAAAATCACCTGTCTATTAAAAATGATACTTAAGACACTATGATCAGAGCCAAGGTTAGTAAGAAATCTTAGTTTTTCCACATCCTCAAAAACTTCAAAGCCATTCTTCAATAGTCAGTATATGGTATTAGAAGTTATGCATACATGTTGAAGAAGCATTCAGTGTGAAGCTATTGATTATTATTTTTAAAAATATAAGTGACACCCAAATTATGCTTTTCTTGGTATGAATTCAAAATTTGGTGAAGAAAAATACATCTGATGAACCGCAACCAATGAATGGTCGTAGTCATGCAAACAGTACTCAGGAACACAAGGAATTAAATTATCAGAATTTTATTTCTGTTACAAATTATCACAATCACAATTAATACAAAACATAAAGCAGTGAGGAAACTTGAGTTAGATACAAGATTCATCAAGGTGTAAAAGCCTTATTGAGGACTACTAGAAAACCTGTGACTTTATATAGAGATAACACTTCTATGCATCAAACACCAAGTGAAAGAGAACAAGCAGCATAGTATAATTGACAGGGATTTAGAACACCTTCATGTTATACCAGTTTCTGAAGGAAATGGAAGTTGGAATATCATTTCTACCCAAGAGTCTTGTTTTGAGTAGATCTGCTTATAATTAGCTATTAAGAAAAGCTTCAGCATAAAACAACCTTTAACTTATCCACGTTGTTCATACATTGGACAAGCTGTTTCAAAAAGCATTTAAATTCTAATCATAAGACTTCACACTCTCACAATTGCTGCATAAGGCTAAAAAGAATCACTAAAGGAACATGACATTGCATTATTGCTTTGTAACAGGAACTTTGATGAAAACATTTTATTGAGCTCCAAATAAAACATTGTTGCATCACTAAACAATGAAGAGTTTAAATATACAGTTATTTTAAAAAGTATAATGTACATTTTAAGGCTTTAATACAAGAAATACAGAAAAGGGTTTTCATACTCCGTAGCCTGTCTCGTTGCTGTCTAGGCACACGGGTAAGTACAATGCTCTATGCAGTCCATAATTAACATGGCAGAAGGTCCTGAAAAAGAGCAAAACATAATTTATATGTATATATCCTGAGATTAGCAACTACGAACTCTCTGAAGACTGTCAGATTATAAGCAGTGGGATCAAGCAATTATGCATATAATAAATGTATGTAGATTTATGGAAACTACTTCAGAAACAGCTATCATTGACACTCAATGCAAAAGTGATAAAATGGTTCTATGAAGGCACACTAATTATACAATTAATAATAATCATTAGCATTACTTGTTTGACCAGTAACATACAGCAGTTGACCAGTAACAGAATACAACCCCCTACCAGAATGGTTAAACACTCCTAGGGTGGTTTGTCACAATAAATGAAAAGCTACCTTCTACATTAATGTATTTGGTTTTACATTTACAGACTTCTTGATTATTTCCCCCGGCCCTCTTCCAAATTTAATGGATTTAATTTCAAAGATTACTCCAAAGGAAAAAAAAAACAACCACCCATAAATGCAATTGCAAAACACCATAGTAGTGCACATTATTTCAGGAACTGTAAAGAGGAGTTTGGTACTGCAAATATATGTTTTCTAAGAATACTTAATACCAGCTGTTTGAACAGATGTAGCTTCTTGTATACGCATGTATAGGGCATGGGAATTGATACAACTTATTTTAAGAGGCATGAAAACAGATTTTCTTAGGAGAATTAAGACTTATCCGTGTGGAGCACTAAAGAAGACAATGGGCTTAAAATTCATACCACTACATGGCTCAATATATGCAGACTTTTGTCTTTGACGTATCTAACTTACATCTTGCCACTCATTTAAAAAAAATTGGACAAAACTTGTTAACTTTTCTGTCAAGGTGGGCCACAACTATATGGGAGCACCATATCATCACAGACTACATTCTTGTCAGAAGCACATCTGGCACATGACCGAAACAATCCCTTCTGACCATCAGATGGGTGTGCTCCTATTAGTCAGGAGGGGAATTTTCTTTTAATTTATTCATTGATCTGCAACAGCCAGGCACATGACATCCTGCCACACAACTGTGCACCCAAAGAGCCTCCAAATGATTCGATAAGGACACCTTCTCTCCCAAACAGAGAACTTCAAGGGCTGAGTAGCAGATAAGTGGCACAAATGCATATTGACACATTCATCCTCCATATAGGAGGCACTAAGGAAAGATAGCATAAAAAAAAGAGTTGGATAAATACTACAGAACATTGAACTCAAGTCTGATTCACCTGTTCGTCTACTAGCTACCTCTGCTACTAAGTAGTGTAGTTTTAACCCATCAAGATTCTTCTTACGTGGTTAATATAAAATTTAGTATTTGCAAATGAAAACTTATTATGACTTAAAGTACATAACATGAGGTTTCACAGGATGTTAATAGAAATAGAGATTTGGTCAATTCCGTTGCAAGTATTTTTAGAAGATATTTATATACTCAGTTTTGCCACAGCAGTTGGTATCAAATCTTTGCCTTTGGAGCCCCAGAAGACAGAAACCTTACTCAAGCTCTCCTACTTAAAAGGGTCTTTTGCTTTACATCTTTGAAACACTCTCAAAATTGTTGTGAAGGCATTTTGTATGTAACAAGAAGTTCCTTTAGCCTGTGACAGGAGTTTTAAATTTACTGTGGTTTACAGAGTCAGTGCAACAGTTGAAATATTTCAAAGTATAAAGCTCTCCAAGTCATGCCAACTAAAGGCACTGATATCATGAGTTTAGCAGGAAGAATTACCACTCCATGAAGAAATAAAGAATCTGTTCTATTTAAAATATACATCAACTGAGAATACAGTTAAATTATTTCTTACTTTACATATTGAATTCACCAGAAGCAGTAGAGTTAGCTATTCTTTGGGTAATGTTTCTCAATGGACTTGTTCTCTCACATTTGTGCCAAAAAAATCAGTCTACTCATTTAGCAGAAAGGTTTTGACTTAAATCATCCTATAAAATGCTTTCTTCAGCACTGGAAAACCACTTTAGACATATATGCTTATCAGATTAGAGTTTTAAGTTCCCATTTGGAGACTACTAGAATAAAATTATATTCATTTCCTTTCCCCTTTGTCTATCAGTAAAACACTTAATTGTTTGAAATGTTGTCAAAGCTACCTATAGCTGTCAATAAACAAGCAGCTAGAGGAAAGTGTCAACACTCTGGGACAATTTCACATCCTGTTTAGTGATAGTTTAAAACTGATTTCTCCCATGAAAACTGATCATGGCTTATGATTTTTACTGGCCTCCAGCTAAGTACTTGGAATCATTACATAAATTAAAGCCTCATGTCTGAAGAATTAAGGACTTGATCAAAAGTTCTATTCTCTCTCTACTAATCACACAGATGAATAAAGATACATACCAAAACATCAGATGAGTAAGATTTTTATTCTTGTGGCTGTCCAAGGAGGTGGGATTCCTGCCAAAGAAAAAAAAAAAGATATTTTTACTGAACTCCAAGAACTTTCAAATAAAAACTAAAGAAACCAATGTAAATCAAACTAATTAATATAAACAATGAGAAACGGAAAGCTTCAGATAACATTTGTAATGTTTAAGTTACCAGAATTTATGGAAAAAATAATATATTACAAACTATTGGTTATGAGGTTTTACAGTTGTTTAATAGGGAATAGTTTGTCCAAATTTAACTAGCTAAGCTAAGGCTTTTTAGATTACTAACACAAATTGAATGTTTTAAAATGAGAATTTAGGTGTCCTTAAAAAGTCTTTCCTACATTCTAAAATGAAACTAAGTTGTAGCCTCCCTGTTTTTATTGGTTATATTAAGATAAATTAAGTGAGATTAAAGTCTTATTTGATTTATTTACCTTTGCAAATGAAGACCGTTTTAAGGGTTACACATCCTCTGCCTCTGACGAAAGCGACCTCAATTAGTCAAGTCAAAGTCTTTAAAAGCTTTGTGTTTATTGCTTCCAGCACGGAGCGAGGTGGTCATTAACGTATCAAAATTCTCATAAAAATTCCCAAGTTGCACTACTGAAAAAATGCTCAACAAGGTGAAAACTAGTCACATCTTTTTCAGAAAATTCATTAGCTATTTTAAACCATTTTTAACAAAAATAGTTTGATTTAATATGGCACTCAAGCAGATCCATACCATTTGGATACTTTAAACAGCATTTATATCTACTGTGAGTATATGTGTGTGTGTGTATATGTATATATACATTTAGATTTATACCATATTTTTAAGGAGGTTGCACAGTGTTTAATATGAGCCTTTTATGCTGATCACTGTTAAATGTGTTTCTCCCTGTTTACTACTATTTATGAAGTTTTATTATAAGATAAAGCATAAAATTAATCTCACACACACTGATTTTCTTTCAAAAGTTTATTTAGTATCAAGCAAGGGTAAATCTTTGCTTAACACTACAGAACATTTCAAGACTTCAGTTACAAAATACCAACATTATTTGCATTTGTAATTTGCTTCCCTTTTTACGCATGTATGCAAAGAGAAAAACTAGCAAATGGCTGAAAATAAAAACTAAAAGCTAAATTCTTGAAAAACCTTTAAAATAAAAGGTTACGCTTATGTTAAAAGAATGGACTAATATTTAGTAAACCTATTTTTTGTTTAACACTAGTTAAATCAAAAGTTATTTTGTTTGATCACCTATTTTGCAAATACAGTCTGGAAATAACAAAGTTCCTTGTTTTACATATCTTTCTGTCCAGGTTGTTCTTTCAACAAAATGTTTTTAGTTCAGTCCATCCATTCAGACTTTTAAGCGCTTTCATTTAATAAAAAGGGATTGTTCATAGAAAAAATTACTTTGAACAGTATACAGGACTGGTGGAGATTGGGTATTTCACAACATCAGACAGTACAATCAGTATCTGGCATATGGCTGGTCTCTGTAGACTCCTTTTGTTGACCTTGCAGAAGGTGCCTTGTGCCTTGAGTTGGTCCATTCTTCTTGCCCTACAAGAAGGGAAAATATACTTAGATCCTTTACAACGTTCTCAGATGCTGTACTTATTTTCTCCTTATTTAATTGTGAATTTTATTTACTAAAACCAAGGTGTACAAAATGAAGTCTAACATGCAAACCAAAAAAATCTGGGTACAAGACATCTCTATCAGCTGCTCCAAAATGCTTTTCCAGCACATAACAGAAAGTATGAGAGGCTAACTGCAAAAATATTCAGGGGTCCGGCAGTCAGCTGTACCTGCCTGTTGCAAATGCAAAGAAATTCCAGCTCTTGTAGTAGACTTACAAATAATTATGCTGTGATGGAAAATATCAATTATGTATAAGCAAATAAGCTACGCCTAGACATACAGTACATCAGTACCAATTTAGGTTTAATTCAAATATGCAATCCAATATTAGGGGTAATAAGCACACACTTTCACTAAAAATCAAGAAACATGAAGGCAGATTCTAAAAAAAAAAACTAGAAAGGTAAAAGAGATTGCATGCTTGAACTTAGTTTGTTGTCTAAGTTTGCAAAAAGCCTGTGTATTTAACTTCCCATAATCCTATTATATTTTAGTGGTAATCAGTATCAACAAAATAGTGTATTGTCTTAATAAATGAGAATCTGACCTACTGTATCACACATTTACAACAAAAGAGACTACAAAGAACCAAATGCAGAGTATAATGAAACAGTACTTAGGTACCCTCTAATTAAAGAAATTGAGTACTACCCCCAAGAGAAAAATCAGAAACTCCCCAAAAGCAAACAGAAAACAGTGCATGTGTTCCCACACCTGCTTTCGGTGAATTGCCGTGCCCTAAGCAGTCTGTGCCCCTAAGCTATCCAGAAACTAAGGATTGAATTGAAATGACTATGTACAGTAATCTAAAATGTAGGTATGACTTTGCCTTTCTTTCTAGTCAATTAAAAAAATACCAAAGAAAGTCAGTCAACTATCAAAGAACCTCTGTACTTAGTTATAAGGTAACTTCCTTGTGCAGTAGATATGTGCCATTAGGTCACAACAATCCCCTATGTCAAGCATCGAAATTCATCATCTCTTCAATGTCTCATCCTAGCTGCTTTATTTTTAAAAATTTAGAGGCTGCCTGCAGAGCCAAAGTTATATTCTACACCTAGGTCTTCAGAACATTTGCTTAGAGGCAGCATTCAGGTATTTTCTGGGAAACTGTTTCCTCTTGGCCAACTCAAGGGAACTATCAGCTCACCATGCAGTTGTAGAGTGCTTTGGACTAGAAGTTCTATGTTCTTTTATATAATGTAAGGATGATTATTAGTGTCTAACTCTGCATTTTAGAATGTACTTGAGGGACAGCTAGTTAAGCGAAAGTATAAAACTATTTATTTCTATGTCCAAAAAACTTCCATGACTGTAGCCCATAATCATTCTTCAAGGTATTTATAGTCTTCCTCTCAACTTGAGTAAATATACCACTTAATATTCTGAGTGGTTGTGCTTTGATAAATAGAAAACCAATTTTAAATGCAAAAGCAATGAAAAAAATCCATATTTTCAACCTTAAATACTGCAATCCATTTCTTCCCCCATCAGTCAACTCTATCTACGCTAAGCAATTCCATATATATTTCCCCTGTCAATTTTGCACTCATGAAATATTCTTAGAAAGATCAGGCTTATAATGGCAAACAGTTTACTTTAATGATGAAATAAAATTTATGCAATATATCCACCAAAACCAATTAAAAATGCTAGGGGACAAAGGAATTTCAAGTGACCTCTTTTTTGATGAATTGACTTTCCCCTTAAGCAAAATAATTAGTTTAAAGCAGACCACATGGGGCAAACTTCTGTATTAGGTGCATTTATCACAACTTGTGGTCATTTTAGTTTTCTGCTAGAATGCACTTCCAAATGGAGCTCAAGAAACACAGGAAAATTTTAAGTAAAGCTTCAAAAATCACTGAAGCATGGCTTACCCAGAATCATAACTCTTCAACTAGTTATCAACAATCCTCACATGTTTGAGATTTGTGATCTGCACTATGTTTCTCTGATCTCTAGCCAGAGATTTAACATTTATCCCTTAAGCAAAGGTGCTTCTTAACATGCTTCATACTTCTAATCCATAACAAATTTCTTTAATTAAATCTGTCACTACCACATTTCTAGCTTATAAAAATGCAATTTTTACTGCTAGCACTTTTTTTTGCTTCATTTTGCATTCTTTTGTCTCCGTATGAGTAACCCACTGCCCTCGTGTCTATTAGCTACCTAAAGCACTTTTATAACCTTTACATAATGACTCCCTGCTTGATTTCACAAGAATGATACATGAAAATGAATACAAAGAGACCATGCAAGTCTAAAATGCACTCAATTACGCCCCAATTCAGCTGAACTTCAGCATGTTCTTACCTCATCCCAAGTTTCAATGCCAGTTGTGTCACACAGGGAAGCACTTGCTTCCAGCTGCAAACAGCTCCTCAAAAAAGGTCCTAGTCCCCTATTTTTTCCCCTCAAATCTCATTGAACATGATGTGAAAAGGGTATCTTACGCATGTTTTACTTTTTAAAATTTTTTTATTTCTTGGATTTTAATTTCACATGACTTAGTTAACAGACCACAGAAACCTCCTTCAGGATTTTTCTTAATAACCACATGAGGAGCTTTGTGACAGCACACAAAGCCCTGAACAGCTGCTAACCACTGCAAAACTGAAGACTGTCTTATGGAAATTCTTCTCTGATTATTTTTTCTAAGATTCTACTACTGTAATCATTCAGTACACAAAAGCTACTCACCATAGGAGTCGTAAGTGTCTTCATTCAGTCCGTGCCCATAGTCATAGTAATCTGCTCCACTGCACAGGAAGAGGGAAGTAGGAAAAAGAACAAGAAATAAAGCAGTTACACTTCAAGAAGCAATGCTTATCATTAGGCATTCTACCTTTGAAAATAAGAAAGCATGAAGCATATAGACGTGTCCTATGGTCAGAAAGGTAAACATCTGTGTCTGTGACACAAGGCAGCTCAGGTCCTGTTTGTTCATTAGATAAACTAAATCATGTTTACTTTAATTTAGGAACTTTTATCCAAGCCTCTGGTCCACAGCAGAAATGCATATATGAGATTTTTGCATTTAAAAGTATAGTTGGGAAGGCCAAAGGTCTTACGAATGTCAATGAAAAGAACAGGATGTGTCAGCACTGAAACAATTCATTTGTCAAATAAATGTCACTACCTACTGAACCCTAATATTTAGACTTTGCATCCTTGAATCCATAGATAAAAATGCCATACAGGTCAATCAACTTGCCAATCAGATAGTTATACAGATGCTATGCTTATACAAGCTCCAGTATCATTTCAATAGGCAGAAAAGAAACAACAACCGGAACTAAGGAAAAAGCAGAAACCCGCAGCTGTTCAGATTCAAAAATAAGTAATGAATACCATAACTACAGCCTAAAAGTCTTCCATTTCATAATGGCATTTGTATTAATAACACTGACGGGAAACTGAAGAACAAGTCTTACTACATACTACTCCATTATGCTTTCATATTTCATGAAAGTATGGTCTTTTACATAGCTGACAAGACAAAAGTACATTAGATATGTTTATACGATATCAAAACAAGTCTCTTAATTGTTTCTTTCCTTTTCTTTTCAACCACAGCCAGATGAAGGGCTAACTAGATTTGGAAAGTACTCTAAAAACTTATGCTACCAAGCCTTTACCTTCTAAGTGAGAAGGAAATCACTAATAAATGATCAGTAGCAAGTAATTACTAATATTGACAAAATGTTTCCAATGTTAGATGGATTGCTAACCAAGTAAAAACCAGTGAGAAAAAGCAATTTATACCTGCTAATTCATTTTAAGGCTAAGTATTTATGTCAAATCACACGTCACAATCACTTCTAAAGTGACACAAGAAAAAGATGATCTGTCATATTCAGGTTGTTTGTGTTGCAGTTTAGGTGTGGTTTTTGAACTAAAGAGTTTTAAATCCCACAGAACTACCCAGGCCAGAAATAGAGTTCTGATGTGTTGAAATGTAAATCTAAAAGAGCTGATGCGTACTTGTTACTGCTGGTATAGGGCTTCCTAAACAAAAAATTAACTAGAATGCACTAAGAAAATACACAAAAATGTTTCTATATACAACCTAAACGGTATCTGTGGTTTGCAGTCCACGTGATGAGGACCCCAGAGCAATAAGGGCAAAGTTTGAAGCATAAGAAATAACAATTTTGCCCTGCAGCAGCTAGTAATAAAGCAGTCTTTATTCTGACAATCAACTTCAAACTGACATTCACTAGCCTTCCACAAAGTACTTGATTATTTATTTTAAGGCTGTCATCAAGTTTGGAAGCCTATAGCAGTTGAAACCCTATCCCCATATCTGTCAGTCCTGTCAGAATAACTTTCGCAGGGTTTCATTTCATAGACCTAAAATATCTAATAATCTAGAAGTGACTCATTTTACAGCATGTAAGCCACAAAACAAATAAACATCAAAAAAGAATAAACTTCTACTCCTACTGAAAGTATACAAGGACCTGTGTTTATTAACAGATAAACTCTTCAAAATAATCTTTTGAAACTGTACAAGTACTTATGTGAAGCAGCGTTGCCTTGTGTAGTCCAATACTCTCTATTCTGACCACTTTAATTTGTGCTCTACAAACAATTCCAATGTTCTCTCAATTCAACTATATGTTAAACATATGCAAAACTTCAGATAAGACAACTTAGACAACAACCCAATGAAGAAAATATAGACAATTCTAAGGAGTTCTGCGTAAAATGGAAAACACTAAAAATTGCTTGTTTCACCTGTAATAGTCTGTATAGGTAAAGAACACAGTCAAAATCAAGTATCTGAGGTTTCTTTCAAAGAATTACAAAAGAATATAGTGCTGCATATGACATTACAGCTTACAGGACTTTTTTTTTTTAAAGCAAACACCTGGTAAAAGGGAAACTGTACAAATTAACCTGTAATATAAAATTTCTTCGTAAATTGTATATTTGAGCTCACTAAGATAGTGGAGGTCAATTCTACTTAGAGAAATTAAGTAACTATATTACATACTTTTACCCCTGGACAGAAGGTGCGATGTCAGTTTTTTTTTAAAAAGCATCCTTGACCTAATTTTTTATATATATGTTCTCCTGTAACTCAGCTTCTGACTGAAGACTATTCAAACTATTTCCTTTTCATCAATCATGCTCTCACAGCCTTCTGCTAGAGAAACTGTCAGCCTCTGGCCTGGACAGACGCACACTCTCCTGGGTGGAAAACTGGTTGGATGTCCGGGCCCAGAGAGTGGTGGTAAATGGTGTTAAGTCCAGCTGGAGGCCAGTTACAAGTGGGCTTCCCCAGGGCTCAGTGCTGGGTCCAGCCCTGTTCAATGTCTCCATCAATGACCTGGATGAAGGCATTGAGGGTACCCTTAGCAAGTTTGTGGATGACACTAAGCTGCGTGGAAATGTTGATCTGCTGGAGGGTAGGGAGGCTTTGCAAAGGGATCTAAACAGGTTGGACTGCTGGGCTGAGTCTAATGGGATGAGGTTTAACAGGGCCAAATGCCGGGTCCTGCACTTGGGGCACAACAACCCTATGCAGAGCTACAGACTGGGAGAAGTCTGTCTAGAAAGCTGCCTGGAGGAGAGGGACCTGGGGGTGTTGGTTACCAGCTGACTGAACATGAGTCAGCAGTGTGCCCAGGTCACCAAGAAGGTCAATGGCATCCTAGCTTCTATCAGAAATGGTGTGACCAGCAGGTCCAGGGAGGTTATTCTTCCTCTGTACTTGGCACTGGTGAGGCCGCTCCTTGAATCCCGTGTTCAGTTGTGGGCCCCTCACCGCAAGAAGGATGTTGAGGCTCTGGAACGAGTCCAGAGAAGAGCAACAAAGTTGGTGAAGGGGCTGGAGAACAGGCCCTATGAGGAGTGTCTGAGAGAGCTGGGGCTGTTTAGCCTGGAGAAGAGGAGGCTGAGAGGAGACCTCATTACTCTCTACAACTACCTGAAAGGAGGTTGTAGAGAGGAGGGAGCTGGCCTCTTCTCCCAAGTGACAGGGGACAGGACAAGAGGGAATGGCCTCAAGCTCCACCGGGGAGATTTAGGCTGGACATCAGGAGGAAGTTTTGCACAGAAAGGGTCACTGGGCATTGGAACAGGCTGCCCGGCTAGGTGGTTGAGTCACCGTCGCTGGAGGTGTTTAAGGCATGGGTAGATGAGGTCCCGAGGGACATGGTTTAGCGTTTGATAGGAATGGTTGGACTCGATGATCCAGTGGGTCTCTTCCAACCTGATGATTCTATGAATTTGTCCTGGAAGGGAAACCCTTTTCTTACTACTCCTTTCACTGCCTCTTGTAGTAAGGAGAACAAAACCACAAAAAAACCCCACCATTCTTTTCCTCTTCTGCCTCTCGTACACAATAAGGAAAACACATACCATGGATCCCTTTCTTTTCTAACCCGGCAAGGCTAAACTTGGAGTCTGCTTTCAGTTCATGTTTTCAAATGTGAAATGTTTTCTTGAGATCATTTTCTTCAATTTCCTTATTTTTTCTTACTTCTCTAGTTGGTTCCAGGCAGTTTCTTCCTATTATCAGATGGGGGCAGCACCCAAAAATCCTGCAGTGTCTACTTTGTCCATAGATAATTATATTACATGCTAGAGTGAGGCAGGTTTTCAAGTAGTCTTCCTAACCATTCAGTAAACAGAGCAACTGCAATCAATGCTGGTGTATCAGCTGTGAATCAGGTCATTGTACAAATAGAGTTCTTACTTATATCAACTCCTATTTAAGTTCTTTTGTATTCTCATTCCAGCACATCTTCAGGCTGACAAAGAAGCAGAGTTGGCAAAGAACAAAATGCTCTGATTTTCCACTCAAACATAAAAACCTGGAACCACCCAATGGTATGGAAGGATTAGCAAACAACAAGAAACGTAAGAAGTATGTCAGCTCTGATTGCTGAGGGCTAGGCATTAATCCAACAATGCTTAGAGGAAGTGTGAAGTGAGGCTTAAGTAGTTTAAACAAGGCCAGGGAGGAAGTGCCTGTTTTCTCTGTTCAAGAAACAGCAAGACAGAGAAGACTAATCTCAGATTTTAGCACTGCAGCAGTGATGAAGTAAAGCCTTAGAAGACCTTCTTTATCTAGTAAAACAAAGTACTTGGAAGCTTCCTACCATTTTTCTAGAACTGCTGTGCAGTAAGAAGTGTCAAAACACTTTAATTTAGAGGCGTTCAACATAACACTTTAAAGGTCTTATGGAATATGATCTGAATTTCTCAGGCTTTGGCTGCTAAGGTGATTGTTTCTGAAAAATATCTTGATGAACCATAATCGAAGAAAAAATATCTGTAAAAAAGCAAATAGCAGTTACTACTCTTGAGGAGATGGTGGATTCTTAAGGTACTCGTACCTTTTATCCTATATTAACTACTAGCTTATTCTGTCTAGAGACAATGGGGTATTCTCTTGGGACACATATGAACAGAATGGTAATGTGTCAAAACAAATGCTCATGAAGATATCAGAACAGGTCATGAGGTATTTTGGGGACAATCCTAGAACAGGCATGTTAATCATACAGTACAAGTGTTCTGCGCTATTTAAAAATGCATGAAGGTAGTCAAAATACATCATAATTAAAGCATGTGGTTGCCATAGCCATTTATATTTGATAGAGACATCTTTTTAAAAACCAGCATTATGCCATTTCTGTGTTTGAAACAAAAGTAGTATGGTAGGGAGACTGATTACTAAGAGGAAAGAGCCTATCTGAACAAAAACTTCTAGTTTAATAGAAAAGCCCAAACTTAAGCATTAATGAACCTGGTTACTGGGTTTGATCACCACGTGAATAGAAATTTTGTTCCTCTTTGGTGATGTGAAATGGTTTTTGAAACCAGCTCAGCTTCTTATAAGCTCACTATGGGAAAAAAAAAAAAAAATAAAAAAAGGCAAAACCCACCCCAGCAGCCCTGCTCTCTTTTGCACACAAGTATCACAAATAGCTTTGTGGTCGATACCTTTAGACAGAAGCCAGGACTGTTATGGAAAGTGACCAAAAGAGCTTCCGAACAAAAAGCATCCTTTTGCACTAAGAGTAGCTCCACAAGCATCACCTTTGTGGTTCTACACTGAGGTCACACAGTAATAGCAAAATAGAAAGAATCTCTCTAGCAAGAGCCTTTATGATAGACCTTGACTTATATGATCACATCCAGACAGAACTCTTCCACAAGGACAAGCCTCTAATGCTTCCACCATATCTTTACGCTCAGTGGTTTCATATACCAAAAACCCCCATTTATAAACAGCAAGCAGGAAGAAGAGTGTCCCAAATGTTTGTCATGACACAATCACAGAATCACAGAACAACCAGGTTGGAAGGGACCCATCAGATCTTCTAGTCCAACCATTCCTATCTAACACTAAACCAAGTAATGACTGCACAGGTCCAGAGAAAGGCCATGAAGAAAATCAGAGATGTTCTGACTCTCTGCTATGAGGACAGGCTAAGAGAGTTGGTGTTGTTCAGCCTCCAGGAAGGCTTTGTTGTAGTGGTCTTCTAGTACCTGAAAGGGGGTCTACAAGAAAGCTGAGATGGGACTTTTTACAATGGTATGTGGAGACAGGACATGGGGGAAAGGCTTTAAATAGGAAGGGGAAAGATTTAGACTAGACAACAGGAAGAAAGTCTTCACGATGGGGATGGTGAGACACTGGAACAGGTTGCCTAGTGAAGTTGTGTATACTTCCTCCCTGGAAGTGTTCAAGGCCTGGCTGGATGATTATGCCTTGAGCAGCCTGGTCTGGTGTGAAGTGTCCCCACCCATGGCAGGTGGGGTGGAACTAGATGATCTTTAAGGTCCCTTCCAATCCAAACCATGCAATGATTCTGTAATTCCATAATTGTCTTGAATATTGAGTTGAGTAACTGTTAATGCTTCTATGTATCATTGGAACATAATAGTCTGTAAATCAGCTAATACCAGGATAGCATAGAACCAGTATATCAAGAGGAGATCCACATCTTTTCTTGCATGTTGCAGATGGATTTGTATTTAATGCCAGTTCTGACACTTCTTAGCATAAGTTCCTTTGCTAGATACTCATTCCTGCACCTCAGATTATGTCTGTAAAATAGATAATGATCTCAGAAACTGAGATCTCTATGTGAAAGCTTTATAAAATACAGGAAAACGATGCAATCATTCTTCAATTATACCCCATTTAACTCTCACATGGATAATACAATTAGCAAATCTATTACTTATAATCATAAAAGATGACCAGTGTCCCCTCAAGGATTCCCTTAACTATCACTTTTTTGAAATTACTTTTTATGGCATTAATTCTAATAAATTTCACTTCCGTAATACTGTGAAGCGTCCTCAGAAGCATCTTTATTCTGGTGCCACCTACTAGGCACAGAAATACATCTATATACACATTTCCATCAGAATTCTACATACATTATAAGACTCCCCCTCCTGATTACCGTATCGTGCTCTGGAATCCTCAGCAGAGGAAAGCAATGGATAAGCTGGAGCAGATGCAGAAGCTATGAGGATGATCAGAAAGCTGGAGGGAGCTTTCAGGCTCCAGGGAGACCTTATTTTAGACTTTAGTACCTAAAGAGAGCCTATAAGGAACCTGAAGAAGGACTTTTTAAAAGGGTATGAACTGATAGAACAAGTGGTAGTGGCTTTAAAATGAAATAAGAAAAAAGTAGTTTAGCTAAAAGGCAGAAAAAAAAATCTATTACTATGAATAGCAAGGCACTGAAACAGGTTGTACAGTCCCTGGAAGTGTTCAAGGCCAGGGTGTATGGGACTTTGAGCAGCTTGATCAAGTGGAAGATGCCCCTGTCCCTGTCATGGCATGGGGGTTGGAAATCTTTGAAGCCCATCCCATCCCAAACCATTCGATGATGTTACATCTCACTGAATGGAGTACAAGGCAGCACTGCCTCTTATACATCATCCACAAAAACCACAGACAGTATGTCACCATTCTGTCATTAGAAATACTAATTAGTGAGAAAGGTACCATACCTTCCTGTCTTTCTAATTTATTGAAGGAGTAGTACAAGTTTCATCAGTTTTCTATAAATTTGATACCTTTATGCACTTGAAAATATAGAGCATTTGACAAAAAACACCATTCCATCAGAGATTTGTGAGACTATAATTCAAAATAAAAGATATCATCTACCAATGTGTTTTAAGAGATTATATTTAACACTTATCTTTACAGGGCTGCATAACCACAGGCATTGAACTGACGTTAAAAGCAATGTACTACCATGCTTGAGATGTTTCTGGTGCTTCTTTAATAGCCCTTACATAGGCAAGGTTCAAGCCTTCACTCTCTAAGTACAATAAGGCACACTGCTCACACCACTTACTTTCATAATAAAGGTAACTCAAACTTAACTGCTAAGACTTGTTTGCTGGACTTCTACTACTCTACTACTGGACTCTACTACTTTTATCAACATGTATGCTCCAAGCACATTGCACCTGACAATTACATCGCAATAAATCTTAAACTCTGATGATTTCTAAACTGTTTTTCATTATCTGTCAACTGAATGAAGCCAACACTGTGCTTAAAAGTACGATTTAGAGCCCCCAGCACTTCTTCTAAAATAAAGTACAAGCAGAAGAAACTTACAAATAAGCCCAATTTCAAGTTTCTCTGCAACTACCTCTCTTTTCTGAAGTTGCCCAATTAAATAGGTTCTTAGTCAAAGGAAAGAGGCAAGATATGTCTTCCTTTGAAAGTAAACCAAATACTAAAGGATATTCTAGGATGAAAACTGCAATCTTCAGTTACTGGTGGTAAACATTAAAAAGTTGACTATGTACCAGCAAAACAGCGTCACATTTTCATCTACAAAAATGCGTTCTGTAACAGAAATGTTGTGAACCAATGAAGCCTGATTTGTTATGCCTCTCACATTGAATTAATAGACACTGGCCTCCAAGAAACTCATTTTTCTGTGACATTCCTTCTCCATCACTGGGGAAAATAAATCTTCCCCACATATGTTCTTCTCTGTCCCTATCTTGAGCAGTGTGTGCAGTTCTGGGTGCCACAGTATAAAGAGGATATCAAGCTACAGAAGAGGCCACAAAGCTGGTGAAAGCTTTAGAGAGTGAAAGCTGTATGAGGAGTTCAGGTCACCTGGTCAGCCTAGAGAACAAGAGATGGAGGGGAGAATACAAAGGAAGGAGGAGGAGGAGGCACTGATCTCTCCTCTCTGGTGACCAATGACAGGACCCAAGGGAATGGCAGGAAGCTGGGCCAGAGGAGGCTTAGGTTGAATATTAACAAATGTTCTTCATACAGAGGGTGGTGGAGCATTGGAACAGGCTCCCCAGGGAAGTAGTAGCAGCACCAAGCCTGACAATACTCAAGAAACATTTGGACAACGCTGTCAGACACTGTATGAATACTGGGGGTTGTCCTATGTAGGGACAAGAGCTGTACTTGATAATCCCTGTGGGTCCCTCCAACTCAGGTCGTTCTATGGTTCTATAACTTTGATGTTATTTCTTTATTCATAGAGAGATTATGCAGTCTCACTTACTTATTGTAGTATCTCAATGAAACCACTTGAAAGTTTACTATATATTTGAAAGGTTACTTCCAAATAAACACTAGCTTCAATTTGTATGACTTGGAAGCCTAATTATCCAAGTCCTGTCTGCAAATACATTTAGCAGCATCCTGCTGAGGTTCACCAACTGGATATACTCCTTCCTCTTTGTTACCTCCACCATACAAGCTTCAAGTAACTTTTTTATTGAAAACATACTGTAAGTAAATCGAAGTACTTATATAATTAATATATTCTTAAACTATGACTAATTCTTCAAGTTACCATTAGTAATCACAATATAGCATTTAATATTTAAAAAAAATTCACCGTTAATGACTAATTTACAATTAAGGACTTAGAAAATCTTACTTAATAACTATCCATTTTTCCACCTGTGTAATTAGACTAGAAAACAATCCTAAATACTACCAAATACCCATCCTCTTATAAGGATATTGCAGTAATTCAAGCAGCCATTTAAGATGCTGTAAAAATTACCTAAGTAAACCAAACCATTCACGAAACGAATAACCTAATTTATGAACTAATTCCTTTTCTGACTCTTAAAACATTTAAAATTCCATGTGCTTTTTGTATTACTATAGTACCTCTAGGTTCTTTCCAACAGATCTCTAAACCTTAGTCATAGTTCAATAACAAAGCCATGAAGAAAACTAACATTATTTCTTCTATCTAAAAAGCTTTTTACTAAGTATAATTAGTACAAATTAAAAATAAACCTAACATCTCTGAAATAATTCGGCAACGTGACTAATCCCAACAAGATAAGGATTCTAAACATCCTTTCAATTTTATGAGTAAAGCATACGATAATATCTGTGGCAAGAAGTTCTCATTGCTATACTTGAACTGCCTTAGTCTTATTCCTATTTACTGAGGCTTCAGATTAGATTTCAGTAAAACCATTTTCCTTTAAAAAAATCAAGCATGTATGCCAGACTCACAAATAAAACTACCTGCTGTTGAGGCGCTTCCGAATATTTCATCCTGTCACATTTTATATTTTAGCAGGTAAAAAAAGGAAAAAAAGCCATAAATCTGAAGAACTAGATCTGAAAAACTGCAAAAAACCCCCCCAAAAAAACCCCTCTGCCAATAATACAAGCACAAAAATTTAGCAGAAAACCATGACAGGGATTTTCACTTAAAAGATACAGCAGTTTGTTTATAATGCTTTTGAGGCTTTATTTGTGCAGAATTATAACCTCTAATAATCCCATACATACCAGGTGTTCCTAAGCAAAAGAAATTGCAAAATGCTAGCCATTTGCGCTATACCAAGAAATCAAATGACTGTGGATTGAATTGATTTATAACTCACAGCGTGAAATAGAGACAGCTACTAGCATTAAAATCCAGAGAATTACATCTTGAAAAGCTACAGTAACAGACACTGTTTTGCAAATAATGCATATTTATACAGCCTGAAAATGCATGATTGCTGACAAACTTAATGTAAATTTAAAACATGAGCATCACAAACAGAATGTTAGCAACTAACTTTCAAATACCAATAGCAACACATCCATAAGCCAATTTTAAATGCATACACTCAGCTCTTTATGAAAATCCTACTTTTATAAACAGCAATGTTATCATCCTTTTGTATGACTAGTAAGCACACTTTCAGAATACACCTGAAAATTTGAGTTCCCAGTGGAAAACAGGGAGGGTTTTGCCAAGAAGACCAGGAATCAGCTTCCTTCAAAACCAGGGTCTATGGAGTGACAGAAAACGAACGATATAGAGATTTGAAGGATTTCACTGAAACAATTTATGTAATTTACACATCAGTTGAACAATGCCTACTGCTGCATTTCAAGGTGGTTATATTTTTAGTCCTCTTTTCAACTTGATATCCAGTTACTTAGTTCTTAAGTAACTAATACAAGCTATGAAACACTCCTCCAATCTTTCAGACCCAGAGGGTCTTTGTGCATAGAATTTCTCACTTTAAAGAAATTGGCTTGAATCACTCACTGCGAAAACAAATATAAGGCCTCACCACATGGCACTTATAACTGAGTTTTAAGCATGCTTAGGAATTACTACATGTAATGTTCTTTTTATACTTGTAGAGAAGAGATGCTTTAAAGTAAACTTGCAGATGCACTTCCGAACACATCAACCAAGAAAGTGAACACGACAACTGAACAAACATAGGCGTTACTAAAGAGAAAATGCCAGTTCCCTCAATTCAGATTAGCTTGACTGGATGGCCCCAAGGTTTACAGGGCACTTACATGTATTTTAATATATAACATTTTGGTGTAATTTGACATGGCAATAATTATCCTTAGATATACAAGAAAAGCAACCAGGAAACAATATTTAAGCTAATGCTATAACAATTGTTACCAAGAAAAAAATTAGAGCATAAGTGCAGAAACTAGAAAACACTGCTGGTATAGTCTACAGTTTTCTACAATTATCTTAAGAGCTAATATTTACCCTCCTATATCAGTATTTAGTTTCTCCTGCAATGTAGCCAAGATGAGATCACGAAGACTGAACATCTAAGCCAGTTTTTACATCATAAACCCTAATTAAACACAAAATTACTACATCACTATACAAATGACTTATTTTTGCCCCCACCCCCGACACATGCAGATAGTTATACAAACTATTCCTTTAATAGTTTAGACTGTTGATTATGTGTTGTAGGTATAAAACCTTTAAGTTAGATAAAAGATGCTTTTTCTTTTTCTCAGTTCTAAACAGGCAAGCCTAAACAAGTTAAATGAAACTTCTGGGTGATATGAAGCAGACAGATGGGGTTCTCTGCTTTTTATTCATTGAACAACAGAAGAGTTTGGGTTGGAAGGGATCTTAAAGATCCAATGGCCCTGCACTGAGCAGAGACATCTTCAACCTGATCAAGTTGCTCAGAGCCCCTGTCCAACTTGACCTTGAACGTTTCCAGTTACTGTAGTAACCACGTTAGTCATTCTCTCCCAACAGTAAAGTTAATAGCACACAGTAAACCTTTAATTCTGTTGGAGTGGTATCAAACCCGGCCCCTTTCTCGGGAACCTTGTCACAATCTGAATTTCAGTAACAAACCTCGTTCTCTGGCATGTTAACTCTCTGCAGCATCTGTCACTGCTATAAATGGTTGATCATAAGTACCTCTGTAGTCATCTCAATGCTATTAAGCAGATGGCAGCGCTAAATTCGAATGATGTAGTACATCTCCCTGGTGGACTTTGTTTCCATACACTACCATTATTCTACAACTCCTGAGTGATAAATCTTATGTATTCTAGAGAACATTAAACAGCAAACTGACAGCGCCAATTGATTTATTAGCATCCATTTCCCTTTGCCCTATTATTGTCTTCACAAACACTTGTGCACATCGTGTATGGAGCCACTGAGGGACAAAAGCACTTTTGCTCAATTTGAAACATATTTCAGAGATGTAAAATAAATAGAATTGTTATTTATGCTGAAAATGTCTAAGCCAATCTACAAATTTAAATGAAGACCAAACTAAACGCTCCAGTTTCCCTCACAGTACCCTGAATTTTCACAATAAAATTCATCTAGCATTAACATCAGGCCACTAAAACGCTCAGTACTTTCTGCAATAAATCCAAGTAAAGGATTACAGTTGTAGATAGATTTGGGGAATTCATTTAAGAGTCAGCTAGGCTCTGTATGCACTGGTGAGGGGAGCTGACAAATCTACAAAGATCCAGCATCGGAAAAATATCAGCACCAGCATGAGCATGATAGTTCACACTCCTAAATCCCACTCAAAGGCTTTTTAGCATACAGCTGCACACGTTAATTTATTACATAGGTTTATAGAATAATGTTTATGAAAGAATTACTATCTGCATAATGTGAAACCTGCCCTGCATGACAGTAACAGACTAGTCTTGCTGCTCTCTTTGGTTTATGGTTGATACACAGGGCCTTGCTATCGCAGCTTTTGACAGAGTTCCTTATGCCCTAACCAAGATAAAACTACCTCAGCTGCTTTAAGTATTTACTAGTATTTCATTTTGAGGAAACTGACAATTATTTTGTTAAAACAATTTGATCACTCTTCTTTTTATAGCAGTACTGAATAGCCTGGTTGATTAACCATCCCAATTTATCCTGGTTAAAAAAAATAAAAAAATCTAACAATAGTCTATAAAAAAACTAATTTACTTGCATCATCTCTTCAAAAATCAGTTACCTAGTCAAGCTCAGTACAGTTCCAAGAGATATTGTTTGAGTCTAAGCATAAAAACTATGTTAAAAGACATTCTGAAGCACTACTGAGACTTTGTTGCACAAACAATTGTGAAAACATTTTTAAGGAAATCTGTCTTTTATAGGATTACAGGGAATTAAGATGGACAACAACTTGAAGAATATTGATGCTTCTTTCTCTATTACTGTTGTGAGAGCTTTTAACTAAAGCATCAGATTGTCAAGTAATCAAGGGTAAGGTCTCACACAATGTCAAATAAAATGTCATCATTTAAACACGCGTGATTTGGTAGAAGCAAGCAGTCAGGTTACACAAGAAATAAACATGTTGCTCAAAGAGGTGGCAGCAGCCCCATCTCTGCAGACACACAAGGTCAGGCTGGACAGGCCTCCAAGTAACCTAATCTAGTTGAAGATGTCACTGTCCATTGCAGGTGGGTTCGATTATATGACCTTTAGAGGTCCCTTACAACCCAAATCTTTCTGCGATTCCACTGTATGCAGAGGCATGCGAATTCTCAGCTACCTTAACACACACAGAAACACAGTATTTTATTCTTTATATCTGAACATATCACCCATCCTAGTCTCTCAGATTTAGCCATTTCTGGGAAATACACTAGAAAGTTAAAAACAAAGGAGGAATCACACTGTGGTGTACTCAATGGTCAAATTTGGGGAATTCCTATCTTGAACAGAGAAATGAAAAATAAACTAAAGGTAAAACAAGTATTTCAACTGTCTCCATTGTATCACATAAGTAGATTGTACAGAATGCAAATTCGTGAACATTAGCCAAACTTGATGCGGTGCAGGAAGAGGGTTCATTTACTGAAAAACCTATTGCAAAATACTCAAGAAGCTTACCCATCTTTTCAGCCTACTAGCCATTTCAAATTTCCTCTTTATACACAGAACTGTTAATATTGGTTTCCCTAGAATATTGTGATATCGGAAGACATTAGAAATACTACTGCTTAAGGTTACGACTCTTCCTTTACAAACAGAAAGGAGTTATTTAAAAGTGCTAGCCACTAAACGATTAGTCTCAAACACGTGAATGCTCTCTATACAAAAAATGTATTTTCTTTCCATGTTTTAAGAGGGCAACATATCAAGAACAATAAGGCTAAATCAGGAAAGCAATACAATTTTCCCCAATTTCCTTCACTGTAGGGACATTATAATGCACCTAAATATGATAAGTATCTCTTACTGGCTACAAAATGACATCTTGCAATATGGGCTACTATTTGACATTCAAATTAAATATAGGAATGCTGTTCTAGGTAGCTCAGATGGCTGGTTATAGTTATTACTTTCTGCCTGCCAATACAGCTCTAAAAATTTTTGCCAAGTCAGAAAATGAGCGATACCCTGTGAGAAACATGGAAGTGAATCATTTCTTGCTTCCTTTTACCACAGAACATTTAAAATTGGGGCAGGAGGGTGTGAAGTAATTATCCAGAAGATGATGAATTCAACAAAACTTAACATATGCACCGTGAAACTACAGGAAAAGTAAAAAGAGAAATAATTTTACGAATCTCCTTCCATTCAGGAATAAGTATGTGTACATATACCAAAGAGTACTATAACTATTATTATGTATTAGTCCTTTACTAAAGCAAGTTAATTTCTCGGGAGATTTGCTTTTTGCTAGCTTTTATTTCAAAGGAGGAAAATCTTTGTAAGGGCATTCTTTATATGGAAAAAAGATCAAAACCAAGTAATGTTTAGTTTTGGCTCAGGCAAATTACTTTGTAATGAAGTCCAAATGTTTGCGTGCAATAAGCCCATCTACCAACACTGGAAGCAGCAAACCAGAACAGAATTACTAACATAAAAGTTGAGGACTATTTTGGTAATTTTCTTTTTTGGGGAAAAAAATCTATTACCAGCAGCTGTTCTCTAAATGTAATGTACTACAGAGCTTCATATTTAGAAGGTGCTAGACTGCTGGTTTCTTAAGTCATTTTTATCAGCTTTCAGTGCCTTAAAGAGACTCTGTAGGGAGCCAAGTTTCAGACACAACGGCATTTCTATTCTGTTAGTTCTCAACAATGACACACTCAAACTTTCCAATTAGCTTTTTCATATGTTTCTGGGCACAGGGAAATATCCACTTACAGAACAAATTTTAAGCCAGGTGTGTCAACACTACCGCAAATCACACATGGGGTGCAAGTAGTTGTGTTTGCAACTTCACTGTGAACAGTCCTGCACTATTTTGAATAAGGTAACTCCAAAAAAAGTATTAAATATTTCATAGAAGGTAAAACAATCCAACCACAATGTCCACCTGTTGTTATCCTCCTTTCCTACCATGATCTACATGGTTCGAAGCTCTAGTAAACAGAAATAACCAAACCAGTAATGCAGAACTAGAGTATTTTATTGTACCTTTTCTTCAATATAGTTTCAATCATTTGAAGTTTATTGTCACAGAAGTTACAAAAAATTTGCAATAACACTGCAAAATCTACTAATAATTCAACTATGAAACCTTGATCTAAAAGAAAAAGTAAGAATAAATCCCCTGCTAGAATGAAAGCAAACTGAAAAAATCCTGAGAAGAGAAGCCTCCAAGGAGACATTCTAGTACCTGAAGAGGGCCTACAGGAAAGCTGGGGAGGGGGTGTATTAGGGAGCAGTGATAGGATAAGGGGTAATGGTTTTAAGCTGAAAAAAGGTAAATTTAGAGAAGCATTTTTTTTTCTGTGGGGTTGGTGAGTCACTGGAACAGGTTCTTCAGAAAAGTTGTGGATGCCACTCCTGTAGGTGTTCAAGGCCACCCATGGCAGCAGGTATGGAACCAGATTATCTTTAAGGTCTCTCCCAGCCCAAAGCATTTTACTCTAGGTTTTCCTTAATTACCTGAACTTCTGAAAACGTTATGGCTTATGATTTGGTGTTCCTGAAACCGTTTAAAGTTCGCATTTCTTTTTATTTTCAACCCCTTAGTTACCTGACTTTTATGCAATATTAGAGACAAAACACTGGAGGGTTATTTCTAATAAGCCTCTTACAGTATTTTTGTTGTTTAAGGTATTAAAAAATCTTTAAGTAAAGCTGACTTTCCAACTGGAATATCTCAAACGTAGCTATGGCAGATGTGGAGACTTACCTTTGTGCTTGAGTGTTATAGCTGTTATCATAGGAATCATAGCTTTGTTCATCATAAGCAGTTCCATAACCATCATCGTACTCCTGAAATGATATGAACAAAAAGTAATATTAACTCTAAGCACACCGCAGAAAATTAGTTCTAAATATGAAAAACAATTATCTCCTGAAATGCATTTATGACATACAGCTACCACAAAATGGCAAAAATCTTAATGATATTAGCAACTATTCCCATTTAGGAGGCCACATACAAAACTAATTATTTTATGGTATACTGAACTATTTCCTTAAAAGTTTTTGTTAATTAACATGGTCTTGTACAGAGACAGTACAAATGCTCCATATTTGACTTTGAGATGAGTGAACTACTGATGTCCAAGAAAGCTCTGGGAAACATTCAAATAAATATTATGCAATGACTTTGGCAGCTGACACTTCTGGACAATAAATTCAATATTCTGGGTAGACTAAAGATAGGGAATAAATTCCTCAGAGATAGGACTAGCAAGAATGTGTTTTTAGTTCTTCAAATACCCTCTGTATACTCTTAAACTTCTCATAGTCTAGCAACGATTAAGAAAATAAAAGCAAGGATTTCTTACTTCTCTTGCATCATTTACAGTGTATACTATTTAAGTATACACTCTAGTAACGCTCTTCCCAAAATAGCACTAGATTAAATATCAACTTCAACAAACCATTAAGTCCAGCAACAAGCTACACAAAAATAAGATAAAAACAACTGAAAATGATGCTGTGTTGTCCCAAAGAAGGATGAACTACAGAAATCCAAAAAGCCCATCACCAATTTATGGCTTCAATCAACAGCAAAGCTAACTGATCTTAACACATGAAAAGCAGAAACAGCAATTCCTCCTTTTCACCGATTCCTAGGAATTTCTAATATCCAAATGCTGTATGAATACACCAAAGACTTCAGAGTGGATATTTAAGGGTATCTTGTCCAGTTTTGACCAATGAGAATGACCTAATAAGAAGATGCTTTGATGATATAAGGACCCCAGTATGAAAAATCGGGCATCATCTTTATATGTAGTGTTTTCTGACTAACTGTGTATCAAACCCTGGCAACATAAGAGTGAAGCCTCATGAAAGAGCCAACTTTTTTCCAGGAAAAGGAAGCTTTAAGAGTCTTTCAAGGATGACAGAAAACAAAACTGAATAGCAGTATCAATTACATAGGAATGACAAATGACAGAATACCCAACTCTAGCCGAAAAACATCTCCAATGACTGGCAGCTTTCTTGACATAATAAGGAAAGCTTTCTAAAGTAGATGCCACTGACATCCTCAAAAGTCAGGAAACCAAATTTGGTAGTAGAGTTTTTAGCATTTTAAGTTATCTGATATTGTTTATATGGAAAACCAGACAATCTGCACATCAAGATTGCTTCACCAACACTAGATCAGTGAACAAGATTGTTTCTCAGAAGTAATTAGTACAAGAGTGTCTGTAAATAATTGCAGGGCATAAATGATTGACAGCCTATTCATAGGTCTGGAAGAAGTGAGGATGTTTCCATTTGTCTGTTGAAATGACTATTTATCCATGGATAAATAGCCCCACTTGAAGAGAAAGTGCATTGTTTTCTTTTTGAGTAATTCACCGTCCTGAAACTAAAAATTATAATAGCCTTTACATTTTCTTTGCTCATTCAACATGGATTTTCCCTGATAAGCCACACTAACCCCATAAAACCATTGCCTCCTGGCAGCTATTATGAACAAATACTTGATTACTTATTGATGCAATACATAGACATCTGTTAACAATAGAGACACTGATCAACAGCAGAAGCTGTCTGAACCACATTATTTGGTCTGTTCCAGAACATTTACATGACATTTGGTCTCTGCACATCGAGTCTCTTAACTGTGAATCAGCCATCCTAGGAGGGGTTCCCAGACTTGAGATCATGTTCACCCAGCAGTAACAACAAATGAACACAGAAAAACAGAATTAACCTCTTAACATGTTAGGAAAGTTTTGCCACTAAGGAATCACTAAAGAATTTTTAAGCAATCAGTCCAGATCTTTGCATTTACGTTAACTATTTCACTAAAAAAAAAAAAATTAAAAAAAAAATCGTGAAAGAAAGGTGAAAACTGACTACTGAGTTTATGGTAGTTCTACGACTTCCTGAAGACAATGGAATCAGGTAAATTTAAAATAATACCCCTCTTCCAGCATAAAAATAGGAAAAAAGTTGGGGAGATCCATTACACATGAAATTTAGATGTTCCTAGCACTGACATTTCTCAGAAATTTTGCCCAGAACTCACTACCATTTACCATTTCATGTAAACGTACTACTACAGAAAGTCATCCTGAGATATAGTATTGTTGGAGGTGGCTCATAGGATTTTAATGGAAAGATATTTGGTTTGTACCTTATACGTGGGACTGTAGTCACTTTGCATCAAAAAGATCAACCTCCACTGTTGCAATTACTATAGTCTGCTTAAATAGATCAATTATTCCTTTTTATTGCTGTACTTACATTTACAAAACCAAAAACTTATATTAAAACCAAGATAAAACTTCACGTGCAACATATGGCAAAAACAGAGCAGATGTGAAGAGCTGCTCTCAATGCGTTGTTCTGTTAAGAGATAAGAGATTCTAATTTCAAAACATTTGTTTATTGTGAATTATTCCCTTTAAGTAGCAATTAAGTAGGGGCAACTAACAGTTTGTTTCAGAGGTTTTTCTAAATTAGGTCTGACACTTAAAATACTGTACTTGAGAACTTTCTCTTTCATTAGTTTATAAATAAGGTTGGTCAAGACAGAATGTTTTCCATTTTAGATTAAATTCCTACTTGACTGTTTTTCTGAAACAGACCTCTTGTGGCTTCAATAAGTGTTTTCTTTCACTTTTAGTATCTAGCATATTTCAGTACTATAAAACTTCATGCAAACTTAAACAAAAATAATTATCAGTTTTACACATAAATAATGAAATGGACAAGACAGAACTTAAATATATACAGATATTTGTTATTAAAGTAGATCACAGATTCACTGATAGCAGTGCTATACTAGTTTCTTTCTGTGTAATACAGGAAGATTTAGACCTTCATACAAATTTTAATTGCATTTTTACAGTTGATAGTTTGGCATGTTTCAGGTATTTTACATAAGCATTGACTTTTGTGTTTCAAGCCGTTATTCTTCACACCGATGACAGCATTTACATTCCTACTACCTACCAAGTGCCATATAATAGACTCCCCCTCTACTCCAATTATGCAAATCTATAAATAGCTCCTACAAGAGATATTTGGTTATTAGGAAGAGTTTACTGGTTAAGTCATATTTAGATACCAGGAAAAGAATTTTTTCCTGTGAAGGCAGTGAGCCACTGGCACAGAATGCACAGCAAAATAGATGATGCCCCATCCCTGGAAGTGTTTCAAAGCCAGGCTGGATGAGGCTTTGACTAACCTGTTCTAGTGGAAGGTGTTCACTCCATGGCAGGAGAGGTAGAACTGGATGATTTTTAAGGTCACTTCCAACCCAAACCATTCTATGATTCTCCCACAAAAAAAAAGCCCAAACACATCATATTTTTATCCCATTTGAATGGGAGGACTTTGTTTTTCATTATCTTACTTTTCAGGACAACCTCAAAAGACTTTCATCACCTGTAGGCTGATGAAAAGGTGTCAAGTGTGCTGTACAGTTTGTGCTTACAAAAACGCAGAAGAACTAAAAAGCTGAAGTAGTCTTAAACTATAGGCATTTTTCATTATCATTTGAAAAATATGAACCAGGAAAAGAGTCAAGAATGATTGTCCTGCCTTCTGCTAATTTAATTCTTAAGAATCTTCCCTCCCAAAACAACAGAAGAGCTAAAATTGAACAACAGATCTTCTGAAAAGATTATAAAATTACTTTATAAAAATCTCAAGTTGATTAATCAATTCCTTTATTAAGGCAGCAGCATATTACATTCCCTCTTCAAGAAATCTTCTGCCTGCAGTTGCCTAATGTTAGTGCCCATCGCTGATATCCTGGGGAGCAGCAATGGTAACAGCAATTGTTCAGTGCAAAGTGTAGAAATTTTTCATTAGCAGAACCAAAGGCAACATGTAAACATGTACCCTCCAAATGTATTAAATAGTAAGCTATTGTCACAGGTCAAAAGATGATAAAAGCCATGAAAGCAATCTTTGCCAAAACCTCTGCACTACCCAAAACATCATAAATCATGCTAAGCTTTGCTCATTAATGTTTCTTTCTAATAATTAAGTACTCTAAACATACTATTTCATGGGAAATAGAAAATCGTGGCCTTAAATTACAATCTGCCGACACTGACAGACTAGTGTTTGGGTCCTCCTTAAGGGAAATTAACAATATTTCAAAGAAAACAAGACAGAGAAACAAGAAGAAAGAAGAGTGCAAAAAGTTTGTTTTAATAAAAAGGCCATTTGCAGTGTTGGGGAAAAAAAAGATCATGAAATCAATAAGAAATCAATTTTCCAGCTCTCCTCAACTAAGGAAATCCATCCAAGGGAAAAAATTAAGGCTGTTATCAACTACAACTAAAAGGTTGTTGTTTCTTTCCCTCATCATTCTCTGAAATTAATACTTACACTAGTACTTTATCAGAGAATACTGGAGATATGTCTTCCTTGTAGATAAACTACCACATTTAAAACAAAAAAAATGTGTGCAGAGACTAACTCAAAGGAGAAGGAACAGTAGACAACATCAGTGCAGTGCAATGAAGAAATTGGTTTTGGTGAATTAGAATTGCAAAGGGAAGGAACAGCCATTTTGTTACATACAAGTAACATCTCCCCATCACTTAATCAATAAGGAAGGTTGGGCAGTCAGAACAAATATGGATAACTACTACCAGCAAAAGCCCGACTGTTACATTAAGGCCATTACCAGCAAACATGCACGGACTGTAAGCTCTTATTTTGTAGACTTTCATCTGTTTTAATCTAGAAGTAGCCTAGTATATATTCAACCAGAACAAATAAGGTATTCCTAGAATTATAGAAGTACTGGTGGATCGCCTTTCATGCACCTTCAAAAATGGAAGAGCTACTAATGAATATAGGCAGTAACATTTAAACCACGTTACTATATGGACAAATCTGATTTTCTGTATACAAGAGCAGAGAGCAGTGTCAGAATGAGGAGGATGACTCATGCTGATTCAGTACCAAAACTGAAAACGGTCAGCTTGGATCAGCAGTTTAAACTCAAATAATTTGAAAAGAAAATATTTCATATGCACACTGTAAGCAAACTTTCAACTTTGAGAAAGCCTGGGGGATGAAGAGATTCGGAGCAGTCCTGCTGAGAAAGACTAGAGGGTTCAGGTGAACAACACAGTGCAGAAGGCCAAGTGAATCCTGGACTGCATCAAAAAAATGAATTGCCAGCAGGTCAGGTAAGGTGATTCTGTTCCTCTACTCTGCTTTGGTGAGACGGCATCTGGAATACTGTGTACAGATCGGGAGCCCCCATAAGAGAAAAGACAGAGCTGTTGGAGTAGGTCTGGGAAAGGGCAACTATAATGAGTCTGGAACACACCCTCTATGAAGAGGGGCTGAGAGAGTTGGGGTTATTCAGCTTGGAAAACATTCTGAGGAGACTTTATTGTGGTCTTTCAATACCTAAAGTGGTCTTAAAAGAGGGAAATTTTTTTAGCAGGGTCTGTAGCAATATGACAAGGTAAAATGGTTTTAAATTAAAAAAATGTTTAGATTCATAGAACCATAGAACAACCAGGTTGGAAGAGACCCACTGGATCATCAAGTCCAACCATTCCTATCAAACAATAAACCATGCTACTCAGAACCTCGTCCACCCCTGCCTTAAACACCCCCAGGGAAGGTGAATCAACCACCTCCCTGGGCAGCCTATTCCAATGCCCAATGACCCTTTCTGTGAAAAAATGTTTTCCTAACATATAGCCTAAATCACCCTTGGCAGAGCTTAAGGCCATTCCCTCTTGTCCTGTCCCCTGTCACTTGGGAGAAGAGGCCAGCTCCCTCCTCGCTACAACCTCCTTTCAGGTACCTGTAGAGAGCAATGAGGTCTGTCCTCAGCCTCTTCTTCTCCAGACTAAACAAGCCCAGCTCTCTCAGCCGCTCCTCATAGGGCCTGTTCTCCAGTCCCTTCAGCAGCTTTGTTGCTCTTCTCTGGACTCGCTCCAGAGCCTCAACATCCTTCTTGTGCTGAGGGGCCCACAACTGAACACAGTATTTAAGGAGTGGCCTCACCAGTGCTGAGTACAGAGGGAAAATAACCTCCCTGGACCTGTTGGTCACACCATTTCTGATACAAGCTAGGATGCCATTGGCCTTCTTGGCCACCTGGGCACACTGCTGGCTCATGTTCAGTCAGCTGTCAACCAACACCCCCAGGTCCCTCTCCTCCTGGCAGCTTTTTAGACAGACCTCTCTTAGTCTGTGGCACTGCTTAGGGTTGTTGTGCCCCAAGTGCAGGACCCGGCACTTGGCCATGTTAAACCTCATCCCATTGGACTCTGCCCAGTGGTCCAGCCTGTTCAGATCCCTTTGCAGAGCCTCCCTACCCTCCAGCAGATCGACACTTCCACACAGCTTAGTGTCATCTGCAAACTTCCTAAGGGTCCTTTCAATACCTTCACCCAAGTCATTGATTAAGACACTGAACAGGGCTGGACCCAGCACTGAGCCCTGGGGAACTCCACTTGTCACTGGCCTCCAGCTGGATTTGACACCATTTACCACCACTCTCTGGGCCCAGACAACCCAACAGTTTTCCATCCAGGAGAGTGTGCACCTGTCCAGGTCAGAGGTTGACAGTTTCCATAGCAGAATGCTGTGTCAAAGACTTTACTGAAGTCCAGGAAGATACATGTTCATCCAGCAGCCAAGTCATTTTGTCATAGAAGGTGATCAGGTTAGTTTGGCAAGATCTACCTTTTGTAAACCAGTGTTGGCTGGACCTGATCCCGTGGTTCTCTTGCATGTGCTTTACAATAGCACTCAAGATCACCTGTTCCATGACTTTCCCTGGCACTGAGGTCCGACTGACAGGCCTGTAGTTCCTTGTGACCCTTCTTGGAGATGGACACATCAACCTCCAGTCCAGTGGAACTTCCCCAGTCTTCCAGGACTGTTGGAAGATGACAGAAAGGGGTTTGGCCAGCACATCTGCCAGCTCCTTCAATACCCTAGGGTGAATCCTGTCTGGCCCCATACACTTGTGGGTGTCTAGTCAGGTTAGCAAGGCTCTGACCACCTCCTCTTGGACCATGGGAGCCTCATTTTGCTCCTCTAGTTCTGGGGTTTGTACACAGAGGGAACATTTTTCTTTACAATTAAAGACTAAGGCAAAGAAGGCATTAAGTACCTCAGCCTTTTCCTCATCCCCTGTTTCTGTTTTTCCTTCTGTGTCTAATAGGGACTGTATGGTCTCCCTTGTCGTTTTATTATTTATAGAAAGATTTTTTGCTACCTTTCACAGACTTTGCCAATCTGTTTTCTAGTTGAGCCTTAATGCCTCTGATCACAATCTCACTTCCCTCCTGTAGTCCACCCAAGAAGCCTGTCCCCTCTTCCAGAGCCTATAAACATTCCTCCACTCAAGACCTCTCTGTTCAACCAAGCTGTCTTTTAACCCTGACAGCTTTTTTTCCAGAACATGGGGATGGTTTTCTCCTGAGCTACTAGGACCTCCTTTTGAAAGAGATCTCCAGCCCTCATGGGCTCCCTTGCCCTTAAGTACTGTCTCCCATAAGACTTTGCCAACCAGCCTTCTAAAGAGTTCAAAGTTTGCCCTCTGGAAATTTAATGCTACTGTCCTGCTTACCACCCTCTTCACTTCACCTAGAATAGAAAACCCTATCATCTCATGATCACTTAGTCCTAGGCGTCCCCCTACCGCCACATCCCCCACAAGGCCTTCTCTATTCACAAACATCAGGTTCAGGAGGGCACACCTTCCCTTGTTGGTTCTTTCACCAGCTGTACAAGGAAGTTGCCTTCCACACACTCCAGGAACCTCCTAGACTGCTTCCTTTCTGCTGTATTGTACTTCCAGCAGATATCAGGAAGACTGAAGTCTCCCACAAGAACTAGAGGCATCAATCTAGAGATTAACCCCAGCTGGTTATAGAAGAGCTCATCAGCTGCTTCTCCTTGGCTGAGTGGCCTGTAATAGACTCCCAGCACAAAATTTAGCTTCTTATGGGTTCCTCTGATTTTAACCCACAGGCACTCAATCTCCTCATCGCCATAATCCATCTCAGTGGTGTCCAAGTCCTCCCTTACAAAGAGGGCTATCCTGCCTCCTCTCCTACCCTTCCTGTCCCACCTGAAGAGTTTGTACTCCACCATACCTGTATTCCAATTATATAAGTCATCCCCCCTCGTTTCTGTGATGGCAATGACATCATAGGCTCCTTGCCCTACAACAGCTTCCAGCTCTTCCTTCTTATTCCCCATGCTGCATGCATTGGTGTAAATGCACTTAAGCTGGGCTGCCGAGCCTTCAGCCCTCTTAGAGGGAACAGAGTTCATTCCCAGTTGCCTGGTAACTGGAGTAGTTAGCACCAGAGTGCCCGTATCTCCTGTACCACTCCGAGGTGCATTCTCACCCTCTTTGTGTGGTGATGTGCTGGTGGTCCTCACTGAATCACCAGTGCCCCACATTCAGGCTCACACCTGCCTAGCCTGGTCTCAATCCTCCCCCCTTCACATCTATTTTAAAGCTCAATTTATGAGCTTAGCTAGGTTTTTAGCAAGGGCCTTAGCCCCGCTAGGAGACCCTTGTGTCCCATCCTTAGCAACAACGTCAGGGAGTGCATGAGCAACCCCATGATCAAAGAAGTCAAAGCCCCTTTCCTCACACCAGGCTTGGAGCCAGGTATTAATCGAGTTCTTCTTTGTGACTTCCAGCTCATCTCTGTTTAGCCTTGGGATGGAGCAGAATGCTATTTGTGCCCCAGAGCCCTCCATCATTTTCCCAATGGCCCTAGACTAGGTATTAGGAAGAATTTTTTTTTTCTGAGGTTGGTGAAGCAGTGGAACAGATTGCCCTGTGTTATTGTGAATGCCTGATTCCTGGAAACATGCAAGGTCAGGTCAGAGGGTCTCTTAGCAACCTGATGCAGTTGAAGATGTCCTTGCTCATTGCAGGGTTGTTGGACTAGATGACCTCTCCAAGTTCCTTCCAAGCAAAACCATTCTATGATTGTATAGCATCACCCTAAATATACTGAAGTACAGCACTGATATATTTACAGACTATTTGCGGAATATTTTCCTTTGCAAGATGAAAATAGGAGTAAATCTAATCTTAAAAAAGTTTCAGCTAATGTGCTATGCTACTAATTTGGGAAAAGATTCAAAAGGTTTGAAGATAGTAAGAGGAAGACAACAGGAAGAAGAAGAGAACAGCAACTGTTAATAGACAATAAGAGCCTAAGTAGTTACATCCTAACCTATGAAATGACACAAGCAGTGAAATGCTAGCATACTGTTACTAATTTCCTGTATACTGAAAATTAGGAAAAAGTTTAATATCAATCAGCTAGTTGTTGAACCCAATTTATATTTCTTAACAGAAAAAGTTGTCAAAAACCAGGAAAATTTCATCTACTGCATAGCTTTGTTCAATAAGTAGGGAGAAAGCCTCAATGAAGAGAATGATGCCACTTTACGTACAAGTGATTCGATAAAACTATCAATTATGTAGTATTATTTCCCTTATCCAAATATTAAAAATAATTAACTTGGACATGCTTCACACACCATAATAGACTTCCTCATGACCCGAGTGGTTGAAGATCTAGAAATGGGAGGTATGTCAGCCTTCAGAGAAAGCTTATCACAAACAGCAGTGAGCTTAGAACTGTGATTATAAAGTTGGCTGGGCAGAGAGGCCTGAATTTGTTATTATCTAAGTTGATACTACAGCTATTAAAGAGATAACGTTCACAGAAAATGATAAGGAACTGTCATTTAGTGGCTTCAAAACTTTCATCATGGTACTAACAATATGGTTAGGTCCCAGGAGGAATGGGGTCCTGAGGGCAAGATAGACAGATGCGAGACTGACAGCAGTGAGGTGGGAAAACTAGTTATACTGAACTGGAAAAAAGCACAAATGCTGCTGCTAGCCCAATACGTTGCATGACTTCAGCAGATTAGGCCACATCAAGCATCCAGAGTCAGTGTTAAAAACATCCCAGCAAGCTGACAGATGGTGGAGGCAGGATGCTCTGTACACAGCTTTCTGTAACAGGTGAGTACTCAACAATGTTCCTAAGGACTCCAAGCATGGGACAGCAGGATCACTTAGTTTTGTTGACCTTGTACCTCATAGGTTAGAGATTCATTGGTTTAATTTATTCTCAAGGACCTCAGAAAAACTATCAAAGCAATTGAACAAATATGGATGCTGCTTGCAACTCGATGACAGCCTTGTTTTCTGTCATGAGGCATACGTAAACAGAGTCAAAGGGCAAGGACTTCACATAATGAAAGCCCTGCATAATATTTAGAGTCAGAGGGAAAGTAGCTGAAGGCTCCCCCATCCAGAACACAGTTTGCTTCCTTCTGAACTTGCATAGTTACACATTATCATAAAAAGAGTACAAAACAGAGGCTTGTGACCCTATGAGAAGGAAAAGCTTCATGAATCCTTGCAGACTTTCCAGCTCTCAGAATTTCTAAAGGCTGCTCTGCAACCTCTCTGGATATTCCAGTCTCCACGGCTCTGAAACTATATGCTGCTTAAATAAATTCTTGATACTCACAATCTCACGGATGTTCTCATTCTACAGGCGCTTCTCAGTGACACCCAACCCTGCCCAGATATTCAGGTTAGCAAACCAGTACTTAGTACTAGAGATGGCAATGTGCCAGGAAAGGAGAGATACTAGTAACCACCCCTACCCCATTCCCTTGCACTGTAAAAGATGCAGTTAAGGCACTTGGATAGCCTACTACAAATGGGCAGGTAAAAAAAAAGTACCATGCATTAACTCTAATGTACAATACACTAGCAGCTCATGCTCTTGTAAAGCCTTATTTTTGTGAATCTCCACTTTTACAATAGAGACAGAATACACAGTAATTTAAAAACAGACTAACAAGCATTGTTTCATGAATTACAGCTTTAAATATATCTATCCCAGTTAACTTCTTCAGAAGGTAAGTGATCCTGTTATAATGAACAGTGGTGTTAAAGTTACTTAGCACAGCACTACTTTTCTTTATAGTCCTGTTTCCTAATTATTCTCTCAGAAGTAAAGTATGCATTGGGATACTGAATGAAATAGCTGTTACGTCCATACCACTTCTATTATATATATGCTACAAACAAATGTGAAGGTAGTCAAAAAGGTTTATTTTCTACTGCATCACTATGTTCTATAGTGTATACTCTGGAAACAGGTTCTTTAATGAGGATTAACGCCTTTGAAAGCATTGAGAAATGACCATTTGCTTGCAGTACTCACCCTGACTAATCAAGTCAGGTACAGCCAGGGAACGTTTAGATCTGTTCAAGTCCTATGCCTCATAACATTAATAAACTACATTTGTCTTCCAAATTGTACAGGTAGCAACATACAGATTTCTTAGAATCAAAGAATCACTAGGTTGGAAAAGACCCACAGGATCATAGAGTCCAACCATTCCTATCAGTCACTAAACTATGCCCCTCAGCACCTCATCTACCCATCTTTTAAACACCTGCAGAGAAGATGACTCAACACCCTCCCAGAGGAGCCTGTTCCAGTGCCCAAGGAACCTTTTCATGAAAAGGTTTTTCTTGATGTCAAGCCTGAACCTCCCCTGGTGGAGCTTGAGGTCATTCCCTTGGTACTACCACCTGCCACTTGGGAGAAGAGGCCAGCATCCTCCTCTCAACTTCCTTTCAGGTAGTTTTAGTGAACAATAAGGTCTCCCCTCAACCTTCTCTTCTCCAGACTAAACAAACCCAGTTCCCTCAGCCACTCCTCATAAGGCCTGTTCTCCAGCCCCTTCACCAGCTTTGTTGCTCTTCTCTGGACTCACTCCAGAGCCTCAACATCCTTCTTGTGCTGAGGGGCCCAGAACTGAACACAGGATTCAAGGAGCAGTCTCATCAGTGCTGAGTAACCTCCCTAGATCTGATGGTCACACTGTTTCTAATATGAGCCAGGATGCCATTGACCTTCTTGGGCACACTGCTGGCTCATGTTCAGTCAGCTGTCAACCAACACCCCTGGGTCCTTCTCCTCCTGGCAGCTTTCTAGACAGACTTCTCCCAGTCTGTAGCTCTGCATAGGGTTGTTGTGCCCCAAGTGGAAGACCCGGCATTTGGCCCTGTTAAACCTCATCCCATTGGACTCTGCCAAGCAGTCCAGCCTGTTTAGGTCCATTTGCAGAGCCTCTCTGCCCTCCAGTACATCGACACTTCCACACAGCTTAGTGTCATCTGCAAACTTGCTAAGGGTGCACTCAATGCCTTCATCCAGGTCATTGATAAAGACACTGAACAGGGCTGGACCCAGCACTGAGCCCTGGGGAACCCCACTTGTCACTGGCCTCCAGCTGCATTTAACTCCATTTACCACCACTCTCTGGGCCTGGACATCCAACCAGTTTTCCACCCAGGAGAGAGTGTGCCTGTCCAGGCCAGAGGCTGACAGTTTCCATAGCAGAATGCTGTGAGGAACTGTGTCCAAGGTTTTACTGAAGTCCAGGAAGATACATCCACAGCCTTTCCCTCATCCAATAGCTGAGTCACTTTGTCACAGAAGGCGATCAGGTTTCTCTTTTGCTACTCTGAACATCAGAGACTATGTCCAGATAGACTTGGTTGTCAAGAGCACACTAAGAACCAAGATACAGAAAACACTGAAAGCGTTGTCCTTGAAAATGTTTTTCTCTAAGACTAAATCTACTTTTATGACAACAGTTTTCATTTTAAAAGCTTTTCTTCTCACTGTTCTGTAAGTTCAATTTAAATTAAATGTACCATAACAACTCACAACCATCCTTAATTTTCAGTTATGTACAAAATAAAGTATATTTTTTAATTTTTAATATAATAAACACAAGGTAAATATGTATGGCTTATTGCGATATACTGTATGTTGTTAAAATTTTAGTATGAATTCTGAAGCTTTCAAAAAAAATTTAATTGTCTAATCGTTCAGCAGTTATGACCACAAACATAGGTTTAGGAAGAAGAGGAGAATACTACTCTCAGTTTTAACTCTACTAACAATGTGATTTTTCAGATCTTTGTAAAGAAGAGACCTAATACAGTGTGTTTAAAAGGTATGTAGCTATTTTGCCAATTATACTGTAAATGCCTTTATGGTAGTACATAAAGTTCTGCCAATATGAAACACTTCACGTCTGAAAAGGTGATGACTATATAACTATGTCCACACTTTACAAACAGTATGTCAACAGCCCAACTTACATATTCACCGTATGTCTCCTGTGCTGGAGGTGGTGGCAGGGGCCGGTAGCCTGCAGGGGGAGGTACACCTCTTGCCCTGGGTGCAAGAAGTCCACGGCTACGACTGACTGGTCCTCTGCTGGGAGGCACTCCTCTTGGTGCTGGTGCCCCTCGAGGTACTCCTGCTGGTGGTGGAGGCACTCCTCCACGGCCCCTGTGAACATACGGATCACTAATAATTAAATACTACACACTTGGCCTCCCTTTTAAAAGCTCCCTCCCCATATAATGAAAATGTTGCTTTCCTACACCCTAAAAAAGCTTAAGATGTTTATAGTTTGTCATTTTTCTGTATGCTTCAACCCAATTACACACACTATGCAATAAATGCAGATGATAGAAACTAAAAAGGCAATTCAGTGATGAACTTATCACTAGCTTGAGCCATTCTTACATACATGTGACACCCAAACCAATTTGCTATCAGTCAGCCTCACCAGAATTTGACTCATAGCAAAATCAGTCACAGAGTAACAGGTCAATTTGAAGCTGTCAGGCTATACTGTACTCAAATCCTGCACAGAGGATTCAGTTGCAACTCCCCTCTGATCCTGTATAAACCTCTAAATGCAATCCAAAGATCACACTGCATGCAAGAGACTTGAGTGGGTCAGAAATATTACATATTCTTCTCATATTAATTCCCAGCTGTGGCAGGAAAATTCAAATATGTAACTAATGTGTAGGGTTATTATATTTCAAAACAAAAATAACAGTATATTTTTTTCAAGTTCTGAAAGAATGATAAGCATTAATTTGCATTCCATTACTTTGAACACCGAATACACAGATAAAATGTGAGACCTAAACCAGAACAATTTTCAAAACAATTTGATTTAGAAGTGGCAATTCCCCCGCCTCCCTGTAGTAAAGGGAGAGACTCAGACAAACAATCTGGGAGATATATGCATCATTCACCTCCTTTTAAATAGGATGTCTAAAACCTTGCTAACAGACATCTCCTTTTTAAAGGAGTCCATTTCACCCCATGGACTATAACAGAGTTTAAATGACTGCTCTGTAGACATATAGACTTGTTCCAAAAAAGCCACATCCTTATGTACTTTAAAAGATACATACAATAAAACAAACAAGTGCAAGCTCTACACTACTTTTCCACCTATCAAGCCATTACATCATTAATCTCAGGAGTAGTAACTGAGTGAAAATACTGTCCTGATTTCAGTAGAAATTAACTTATAATATTATAACTTAAGATCCACATTTGGCCTTAAGATTTCCTATCCCATTTCTCATTGGTAAGCTTCCAGAAAAAATATAATCATTTTATCACAAATAATTAGTATCTGAAAAACTGCATTACTAAATGAAGAATGCAAAAATATATATACTTGATACAAAAAGGATAGAATATATTAATTCTAATTAATGATCAAAACACAGTCAAAGTACTTTAAACAAGCCTAGAGAGTAAGTGATTTAAAACTGTGCTTATTACTTGGTTTTGGCTAATCTGTAGAATGCCTCCTCAGGACAGGGTACCAGCTGCTTATTTGACTTCATTGTAGTGGGGGCAGGGGTGAGCAGTGAAGTTCCCAGACACAGCCTGCTGAAGTAATATAAAGAAATAGCAAATGTGACACTTTCCAAGTGAAGCCAAAGAAAGGGAAATGAACCTATTGGCATAGACAATAGTCAATACCAAGTGAAAAAAAAAAAAGGCAGTAAAAAGACTCAAGAATAACTAGCCATAACCTTCATGGCATCCTTCAGACAGTGTGCAAGTGAAAGCAGCAGGAAGTGGGATACGCTGAAAAACATGGAAAAACATTTGAGGAAGGGGAAAAAACAGTTTTTAGAGCCAGCACAGATTTACTCTAGGAATGTAATCAGAATACCAGAGTCATGTGATGAGAAGGTCTTTTCTGCATTTCAAAAACAGTTAATAGGATCAGAGTGGGGATGAGTGGGAAATAAAATTTCTCCTATATTAGGAAACCATTTACACGCTTTTTTGAAGAGCTACTGTAGAAAGAATAAACAATCTGAGATGTATAGCTCTGTATTAAACCACTCAGATAGTTACTGTACCAGGCTGGAGGAGGCTAGAAAGGTGCTGAGAGGAAACCCAGTAACAGGAAAGTTCAATTATCACCATACAGAGTTGAGTCATATCAGGGCACAATGCTGAGAGTAAGTTTTTAGAAAATTAAAATTGTTATTTCATTAAGAAGTTAAATGGAAGTAAAGTAGTTTTACTGACATTAACAGCAAACAGAAACCAACTGAAAATACTGAAGAAGCACTTGCATAGGAACCTTTGCCTACCTTAGCAAAAGCAACAGAGTAGTTCTGGCATTGCTTAATTAAAAAAAGGGCAGCTATTTAAGTTACATTTTAGAATACTGAAAAGAATAAAAGGCATATACACAATAAGGGAAGACATTCAGAGAAATCCCATAGGAAGTCAGGGCAAGTACACAACTGTCAAAAAAACCCCAGAACTTAATGAAGGGGAAAAGGAGCTCGGTACCACTAGAACAGTAGGATAGGAGAGATATTGGAAGTAGTATCACTTGAAAAGCTGAACTCATCTCTAAGTCTTAAAGGACAAAAACCAATAAAACAAATGTAGTCAGAAAACTTAAATATCTTGTAGAAAGTCTATAAAAACATCTATCAGCATTACCCTCTGGCATATTACCCACTACTCCGAATTCACTATTACCTCCAAATTTGTGAAGGGTACACTGTGCCCCATCATCTAAATCATTATTAAAGACGTTCAGTAGCTTTGACCTCAAGGTACAATGCTTGATATTGGTCTCCAGCTGGACTTAATACCAATGATCACCACTCTCTGGCCCTAGCCATTCAGACAAATTTCTAACTATTTGTCTCTTCATCCAGTCACAGAATCACAGAACAACAGAATCACAGAACAACCAGCTTGGAAGGGACCCATCGGATCTTCTAGTCCAACCATTCCTATCTAACACTAAACCAAGTCCCTCAATACCTCATCCACCTGTGCCTTAAACACCTCCAGGGAAGGTGAATCAACCACCTCCCTGGGCAGACTATTCCAATGCCCAATGACCCTCTGCGTGAAAAACCTCCTCCTTCCTAATCTCCAGCCTAAATCTACCCTGGCGGAGCTTGAGGCCATTCCCTCTCGTCCTGTCCCCTGTCACTTGGGAGAAGAGGCCAGCTCCCTCCTCTCCACAACCATCTTTCAGGTACTTGTAGAGAGTAATGAGGTCTCCTCTCAGCCTCCTCTTCTCCAGGCTAAACAACCCCAGCTCTCTCAGCCGCTCCTCATAGGGTCTGTTCTCCAGCCCCTTCACCAGCCTCGTTGCTCTTCTCTGGACTTGAGTCCATACATCAACAGTTTCACTAAGGACTTGATTAGAGACAGCCTTTCTGAAGTCACAGCAGTCATCCACTGCTCTCCTGCTATGTACCAGGCCAGCTGCTTCATAGAAAGCTATTGTAGTGCTCAAACATGACCTCACCTTTGTGAATCCATGCTTACTACTCCTGATGACCTTGTCATTTACGGGTCTGGAAATGGTTGCCAGGATTAGTTGTCTCATCACCTTCCAAGGGATTGAGGTAAAGCTGAAAAGCCTATAGTTTGCCCAGCCCTCCCTGCCACTGTGAAGGTAGGAGTGGAGTCTATCTTCCTCCAGTCCTCAGGTGACTCTAATCTCCACAACAGTTCAAAGACGGTGGCTTCAAAAGGACACCCACCAGCTCCCTCAGCACTTCTGGGCGCATCCCATCAGAGTCCATTTACTTACATTCAACTATTCTCTAACTTGATCCAGTTCCACCAAGGGTGTGCAGAAGGCCCTTCTTACTAGTAAAGACTGAGGTCAGAAAAATCATTAGGTACTCAAGTCTCTTCAATGCCCTTGTAACCAGGGACCCTGCACTATTCAGCAGTAGGTTCACATCTTCCCTAGTCTACCTTTTCCTACTTAAGTATTCATTGAAGTCCTTCTTGTTGACTGTGACACCTCCCACCACATCACTGACAACACCTGTAAGTCATCTCTACTCATATCTACGCAGACATGCCTATCCATTAAGGGCAAAACTGATGCCCTACAGCAGTTTAATCTCCACATCTTTTAGTTCTCATCTTCCATCTATGCTTTAGCTAATCCTTCAACACTTCTCTTCTAAATGATCTTGCCTACTTTTGTTTTCCATTTCGCTCCTTTATAAATCACACATTTCTCCACATATTTAAGGCTGAAGTGGTTATTTTACTTTTTAAGTAAACACTTCAATCATACTTGAACATAGCCCATTACTACTCTTTATTTTACTGAATGTCCTAATAGTCTTCTCTTCCCAGGAAATTCAGCAGTGTGGAAATATCCACAGTATATTAGAAAGCACTTCTAGTAGGCATCAAATGACTTTTCAGTGAGGCTTGTTAGAGATTCTCTAAATATTCCATGTTGTATTTACTTTTTCTCATCCAATGTCTTTTTTCTCCCTTTTGGAATCTGTTTTCCTGGGCTTTCCCCTCTACTAATCAGCGACTTCTGAGGGGTATCCATCTGGGGTCTTGCGCAGCCTGATCTAATGGGAGATGTTCCTGCCCATGGAAGGGAGGTTGGAACTGGATGATCTTTAAGGTCCCTTCCAACTCAAACCATTCCATGATTTAATAATCTGCTTCTCAGTCCTCTGAAAAAATTCAAGGTCTTCAACATTTTTCTTCTACAACTGCCTCACCTATAAACTCAAAAACCCTTATGCACCTACTAGCATTGAGATTCATTCTTATTCCATCCAAATCAAGTCTTAGCCCTGTTCAATCATTCAGAGATACAATTTACCATTAAATCAAATTCATCACAGCTTAGTCCCTCCAAGTCTTTCAATGCTTGCTTCTTTTACCAAGGTTACCATTCTGTAGGTCAGATTTCATCTGCCATCAACTCTGTCTTTGCATACACTCCACAGGCTATTAGTCTTTTTTCACAAAGACACATAAAATAGCCTTTCTTTTCAAATTACATGAAAAATTATTTGACATTGAGATTTCAGGTGACAGCCAAACCTTTAAGGCAAAGAAGAGTTCCTCTCCAAAAATCAGATATTCTTCCATTTTAATTGAAAATTCAGAAAAAACCCCAAATAACTATGAAAGAGCTTTGATCAACTTTGGTTTGCATATATAATTCCTTGTTTCACTACAAGCACAACTACTAGAAATAATTTTTACTTTAACTTGTAATGTATATGGACAATTCCTTGTTTTACACGAATGGGGTCAGGAAGTGTAAGGCACAAGTAGAGTTGAACTTGGCAAAGGATGTAAATAATAGCAAAGGTTGCTACATGTCAGAAAGGGAAGGTCAAAAAAAGCATATCTACCACAATAAGTAAGACTGGAAAACTTTTACTCCTTTGTCTCAGTCTTCACTGGCACCCTCTCTTCCAACACCTTTCAAGATGATAAATCACATGATGAGGACTGGGTCAACAAAGTCTCTCTCACTGTAATAGAAGGTCAGGCTCACAACTACCTGAGGAACCTGAACAAGTCTCTGGGACCTGACAAGATGCATCTCAGAGTCCTAAGGGAACTGTCTGGTGAAGTTGCTGAGGTTCTTCATGGTATTTCAAAAGTCAGGGCAGTCAGGTGAAGTCACTGGTGACGGGGAAAAAAAACCCATCTTACTCATATTGAAGAGGAAAGGAGGATCTTGGGAACTACTGACTTGTTAGTCTCACCTCTGTGCCCGAGAAGATGAAACTTACTTTCTTAGAAGCTATACTAAAGCATATAGAGGACAGGGAGGTGATTTGAGACAGTCAGCAAGGCTTCACCAAGAGAAAGCCATGTCCAACCAAGCGGCCTTCTACGATGGAGCAACTACATTGGTGCATAAGGGAAATGCTACAGATGCTGTTGAGGCTTCTATAAGGCCTTTGACACCATGTTCATAACATCCTTCTTTCTAAATTGTAAGGATATGGATTTGACAAGTGGATTGTTCAGTGGATCAGGAATTGTTTGGATAGTCACAGAAGGTAGCAGTAAATGGCTCAATGTCCAGATTGAGATCAGTGATAAGCAGTGTCCCTCAGGGGTCCATACTGGGACCAGTACTGTTTTAATATCTTTATCAATGGCAGACAGTGGGATCAAGTGCCTCCTTAGCAAGTTTGCTGATGACACCAAGCCTAGTAGTGTGGTTGACACCTGAGGGACAGGATATCATCCAGAAGGACCTGGACAACAGGCACCAACTGGAACAGTAGAAGTTCTACCTCAACATGAGGAGAAATATCTTCACCTTGAGGGTGACCAAGAACTGCAAAAAGCAGCCCAGAGATGTTGTGCAATCTCTTCCTCTAGATATTCAAAACCTGCCTGAATGCTTTCTTCAACTTTCCCTAGGTGACCTGCTTTAGGATAGGGGTTGGACTGAATGATAAACATAGGTCGCTTCCAACTCCAACCATCCTGCAATTCCGTGAAGTGAACCCATGTGAACATCATGATGTTCAAGAAGGCCAAGTGCAAGGTCCTTCACAGAACTGGGGAAGAATGGACTCCAGGAAGATGTTACTGCAGCCTTTCAATACACAAAGGGGGCCCACAAGAAAGACTGAAACACTTCTTAGCAGGGCCTGTAGCAATAGAACAAGGGGTAATGATTTTAAACTAAAAGAAGGTAGAGTCAGACTTGATACAAGAAAGAAATTTTCCATAGTGAAGGTGGTGAAACAAACGGTTGCCCAGAGAGGTGGTAGCTGCCCCATGCCTAGAAGCCGTCAAGGTTAGGTTGGATGGAGTTCTGCACAATCTGATCTAGTTGAAGATGTCCTTGCTCACTGCAGAGCTGTTGGGACAGATGACCTATTAGACAGGTGACCACAGAACTATTCTATGATTCTACGATAGAAGACTGTGCTATGTTAACCCTCAAGAAGAATGCTTCTGAATTAGAAATTTGATCAGTCTCTCAATGCATTTCCTTGCTTGCAAGTCATCAATCCTTCCACTGCCTTTGTTAAAGATCTTTGTTTCCATTTCCACAGGCCACAAGGCATTATCCCCAAACTTTTAAAGTTTTGCATTATACAAATTCATTTGTCAGCCCATGTCAGACTCAACTACCTGCTTATACTCTGAAATAAGAGGTTTTTTATCTTTATTTTCTCTCCTTGCTACCATGCTATCATCTCATTCTGTTTCAGAAGTCATTTAAACATCCACTTCACTCCAATACCTACCAGAAAATCTTTTACAGTATTAAGACTCCCAATATACTCAGACTTAATGGTATACAAACCCAGACACTGAATCCCTCATATACGTCTTCAAATTTTGTGTAATTTAGGTGGTTACATTAAGAGTTATAACTACACTACAATGCTATATAATTACCTTACAGGCTCTGTAGTAAAAAGGTCTTTTTCAATCTGAGTACCATGGACTAGAACAAATAAAGCAAATCCCAGTAACTCATTTAATATCTTTTGTTTTCACTACACACCGAACAATATACCACAACAGTGGGGGGAAATAATCTAACATAACTCATATGTCACAGTATCCCTTGAAGACAATATACTTTTGTTGGAACCTGAATCTTCCCTCCACAATGTTATTTCATTATTTAGACTTGTGATTTCATATGAGAATAAAAAGCAAAGCACTATATTTCTATGAAGCTATCAAAAATACTTTAAAGAATGGGAAAATAGTTCTCTAGAATGTACTAGAGTAATTTCAAAATACAGTATGAAAGAAAATCTTAATGTATAAAAAATAAATATTTACCTTACTGTGTACAGTTAAAATATTATTAGCTGTATTTTGTAACTGATCAATATCAGTATTTTGTAACTGATGCCATTTTACTAAAGCATTAAATTCCTGGAAAAACATTCCAAAGAAAATCTAGTACCAATCAGAGCCACATTATACTATGCCTGACCGAACATCTGTCAATGTTTAGAAGTAATTCACAGGTACTAAAATAGTGTAGTTTTACCAACATACTCAGCTGAAATACTTCCACAGAAAACTATTTAAATACTTCCTCTTCGGTCTTTATTAGCAACATTTTGACATATCTAGTAGTTTCACATAGCAGATGGTGTTTCAAGGAAGTTTCCAGCAAACTGAGTTACAGCCCTTGACCATAGCAGGAACAGCTTCCAGCTGATACTCACTTCCATCTTCTCTCCACAATAGTTCTACTTTATCTTCTCATTTATCACTTCTTTCTCTCTAAAATTATACTGATTTCTCCAATGAAAGGATTATCAGACACAGGAACAGGCCTGCCAAGTCATCATACTTGGAGATATTTAAAAGACAGGTAGACATGAGGTAGTCAGGGATACGAGTTAGTCCAATCATGCCTGTCCCTGCTATCTCAAAGGTCTTTTCTAACCAAACAAGTCTATGATTTTTATTTCAAGATTTTCTTTTACTGGGTAACTGAGTTAGTAAATTAAATTTGACTATTAAACCACAGGTCAAGTCAGTTAAAAGTTTTCCTTCATTTTGCTTTAGCAGAAGAAAAGTTAAAGGATATCATGCAATAGGAAGCTCTTTTTCAGGATCTCCCCTCCAAAAAAGGGAAGTAAATCTAAGAACTGTTTTAAAATTAGTTTCCTAGCACTGTATTATTCAACAAGGAAACACTTGTAATTCATTAATTTCAGGATACATAGTTCCATATGCCCGCAGTGATCTAAACTGCTCAATAAATGGGTATAACAAGTTAACAATGTTGAAATATTTGCTTCCTTAGTCCAAAATCAACTACTGTCAGTGTTCCTCAAACAGTAAATGTTTTTGTTCAGATTTTACATTAGACATCTGAAAAATAACAGACCTGTTATTTTTAAAGTGTCAGCACCAAAATATTGAACCAGATACCAGGACTCCTGCCTTTTCATGTTTTTAGTGTGAGTCACCACTGAAGTTAGTTATGCAAATCTTATTTCATACTTTGACTTGAAAACAGTAATAGGTATATTCATGTTTCTACTGTGAAGAAAGGGGGAGGTTTATCACAAGATCAAAGAAACAAAACAGAGCAGAATACCTGCCTCTACCCTGGAAGCTGAGCTGGCTTTCCCAAATACATTTGTTATGCTACAGTCTTCTGGACTCCTACACGTTCTTAACAAGAAGCTACTCTTCAAGAAATCAGCTGAATCCAGATATATAAGAGGAAAGACTAAGATTGATCTGGTGACTAACAAAGCACTGGAGGTTGTGAACACATTACAGCAGTAATCTGTATCACCTCATATTACTTTTGACACACAGGACGGCAAATTCTAAACCAAAAATTCTGTAGCAGTAAGATTTTACCCTAGAGACAGAGTGACAGAAATTCAACCATTAATATCCCAGCCCCACATACACAGAAATACAGATAAAAAATAAATGGAAAAAATATGTAATCTCATGCAAGGGTGTAACAGTATTTTGCTACTACTTCAATTAGACTATTCCTACATATTGGTTCCATGAGAAATTAATGGATAATCCTGAGTGAAAATCTGTTCTGTTCCTCAGAGGTCACACCAGTGCAGGATAATAGCTTGTTTTAAGAGAAGCTTGAAGTTTCTTTACATAGAATGCCATCACTTGGAGACTGGGCTAACTTCATCAGGAGAAAAAGTAGCCACAACATTCTGACAAGCTTAGTTCTACAGTCAAATGCTAAGTGTAACAACACTTTGCTTAAAGCAGCAAGTACACTCTTCTACAGTGCATTAAGACACCACTACAAGGCTTGCCAGGATTAGCCCAGAAAAAGTTGAACAATCTCCATTCCAGAGTAGCAGAAACTGGTCAAAGGCAAATGACTGAAAAGCATGAAAAAACCTAAAGGTCTTTCAGTTGACCACAATACTCTTCCCCTCACTGCAGTGAGGCCAAAATACCTGCTTCCAAATAAAACTGCTCTCTATCAGGAGAGTGAATCCAACCACCCCTGTCCCACTGTGGCCTTTCAATACTTAAGGGGAGATTGTAAGAAAAACTTTTTACCAAGTCCTGTAGTGACAGGACAAGAGATAATGGCATTAAACTGACTGAAAGAGGGTAGATTCAGATTAGAAACAAGAAATTCTTTACTGCGTGGGTGGTGATGCACTGGAAAGGTTGCCCAAACCCAAGGAAGCTGTGTATGCCTCATCATTGTCCAAGTTCAATGCCAGGTTGTATGAGGCAAGTAAGAACTATGTCCACTTACAATAGAAACAACAGGAATACTACCCAGAGTTTCACTCAGGAAAGACCGTCATGTCTTCTCTGGATGCACAGAAGCAACATATACTACCTAATGAGGTTAAATGCTTCAGCATCAGATCTGTCACAGAATAGAAATGCTGTGATTACATCTGAAGGTCAATCTCCAAGAGCATTAGGACAAAGGAGAAAAAGGGGAGCAAGAGGGCAGAAGAAAACAGCTATACACCCAAGGTCAATGACATGAAAAGCACACTACTAGAAGTAAACTACACAACCTTTCTATAGCAAATTCTATCTGCTCATCTCCAAATTCTTATTTGACACCAGAGCAATAAAAATTTAGTCAATAAAATCTGGAAAAAGCCAGAAATGGAAGAATAAAGTTCCCAAAACACAACCAGTAGGAAATCACTTACCATATCCAAGAATTACCTGTGCACAAGCTAGAATTATTTATGAAAGGATGACAAATGTTTTTCACAACGTAAAATTTTGGTATGGAACTAGATAAGATGTATTATCTCCACTTCCAACATGTCTGATAAGGAGTAAAAGAAAGTATAAATTAGTACTTTGGGCTTAAGTGAAACTGTTCAGGAATAAAGGCTTAAAAAAACCTGAACTGAAACACTCTTAGTTATTGCATCCTCATAGGATGTTCCAAGTATCAAGGTTGATATATTAAAAATATTCTACAGATGAAGATAGAGTAGGATCAAGGTTCTAGCTTTCATTTCCTAAGTCTTCAAACCTAGCTTCAACGTCTTCTGGACATCCCAGGGATACCTGCTATTAAAGCTGTTCTATTTACCACTAAGACAGAGCCTTCCTTCAACAAGAGTATTGCCAACATTATTTTGATAAAGAATCTGAGCATTGCAACTGAGTAGATTCTTTAATTCAATGGCTCCAATATCTCAGTAGCAATGGCATTTCATTTCACTCAAGAAATCTTTTATGCTAACAGACCACTTCAATTTGAAGGGAGCGAGTCTAGGAATTTAACACAAGCCTTAAAGTACAAACAAGTAACAAACTCAAAACCTTTTCATTTTCTTTTAAACACATACAAAACAAGACACTACATATTCAATTTTTAGCAGTCATCTCCAAATCAAATGCTAATACCTTAAATTTAACCTGAGGGCACTTCCAACAGTTGCAGGTCAGCAGGTTGAACTACAGAGTATCTAGTGAACTACTTAATAGCACGTATGTCTTACAGAAAAGAGGCATGAAAATGTTTACATAAAATCCCGAGGATGGAACTACCAATCTTAGAAATAAAGTACTACAGAAAGATAATTATGCATGCATGTGCTAAATATAATAAGTGAAAATTAGGTATCAAACTTTAGTGATAATCAACTTTCATAGCTTAAGGACTTCGAAAAAGTAAGGAAAACATCAGCTAGTACTGAGTGTGTCTGCACTGGGCACCTTCAGCCGATGTGTACAGGCATCTATGGTAAAGTTAAAAACCAAACTGAAGTAAAATTGTCAAATATCCCATCTCCAAAATCAAAAGAGATGTCTAAACTGCAAAAACTTGTGTGGTTGGTGACAGTGCTTAAGATGTGAATCTTGGTATAAAGTTACCACTATTCCAGAAAACATCAATAAAGAAGCAGAACAGATATTACACAATATTTAAGATTAAGAAGAAAAACTTGCTTATTTAGAGAAAATTTGATTGTGATAGGATACAACCAGCAGTAAGTGTAAATTTTCTAGATTAATTCTGCATTGCATTTCCAGTCATTATTACAGAATACAAGTAATTAAGATCTGTATGAACGGAACATTACTCAGCTTCTTCCTTTAAAAAACTTAATCTGAGTTAAAGATACTTCAAGAAAATTATTATTTTGAAGTTAGTTTGAAAGCTGAAATGTAAGTTTCAAGCTCACATTAACAAACACCATAACCACAACTGAAAGAAAATAGTTCACTGTAGAAAACATTTACACTTAGTTGTTGCAACCACAATCTCTGTACTGTAGCAGATACAGTTACACATTTTAGTTTGTTTTCACACTTTGGGACTCAAAGGAGTTGAAGCTGTCATCTCAGTACTGCAAGGAAGATAGGGGATGCTAGAGTAAAAATACATGTCCTGTGATGAAGAAAAATCAAAAGAAGCCATAGATAGGCCTATTCCTGAGTCAAAGGAAGTTTTAAACCAAATAAGCAGAACACAGATGAGACTAAACCCAAATTCTACCTTCAAAACACTTTCATAGCATTGTTTTACCAAGACTATAAAAACTTTGTAATACAGTGAAAAGAATAAGAATTTCCCATAAGTTAGAGAAATTGACTTGAAATTCACATCAAGGCAAGATTTTATTTCAAAGCCAAGAGCTCCACAGGACTGATATACAGACCCTACATGCACCTAAGAAACAACTGAAAGTACAAGTCAAACAGAACAGAAGTCTTACTGTGCTTACAGTAGGATTAAGCATCTTTGATATATGTAATTTCTTAACATGACTTCGGTACCAACCAAGTTTCATAAGACAAACTTCAAAATCAGTGTTAAGGCAGTCCATGCTAATTAGAATGCCCTCAAAAAAAAAAAAAAAAAAAAAATCAGGCTTTGTTTCCCTTATCTTTCACTTTTATTTTGATGGTCCTTCACATATTTCATTATTGTGCTCTAGGAGTTTTCCTTGTGTTCAAAGGAAGAAGCTTAAAATACACACATTCCAATCAAACTCCACTGCAGTTAATATACTTACCTGGACAAAGCAGGAACTGGTACTCCTCTTGCTCGAATAGATGTTTTTCCACGAACTACTGGAACTTCTGCATTTTCTGAACCACCATTTAAGTATGTTAATTCTTGAAGCTGCGCCTGTCTGATTTCATCATTGTAGTCCTAAAAAGAGGGGGCACAGTAAGAAAAAAAGCAAGCTGTTCAAATCACCACATCAAGGCAGTAATAGCAAACACTGCTTCTGCAAGTTTCTCTTAGAAAGTTGAACATCCCATTGAAAAAGTTTGATGTGCAGAATGCTTTAATCATATTAGTCAAATTTCTAAAAGTAGTCTACATATTAACTGCAAGTTTTGCTCTGGTGTGTTTCTCTTTCCCACTGCATATTACTTACACATAGCTTTATCAATTAAAATGCCAACATCAAAATGCTAGGGGGTGGGGGGGAGAGGGTGAAACAACCACCACCAAAGACCCATTTCCGAGCTGAGATCTTGCTTGTAGTTCCAGCTGGAGAATTGAAGTGCGTTATAAATAGGAAAAATGGCACTGCCTTGTGTTGCAAATCAATAGACAACTCAGTTGTCAGGGGCTCCTCTCTACAAAGAAATACATTAGACAGCTAGACTTTTAAAATCAGGAGTTAGAGAAAGCATAAACAAGTTAATTCAATACAAACACTATCACCAAAGTAACTCCAAAAATTTCAGTTCTAGAACATGCAACACTGAACAATTTTGAAGACGTGTAGCTTGTTTCTTATTCTGCACAACTCCTCTCTCAAGGTCTGTCTAAAACAAGCTGAAGTTACACAGAATTAATATGATACTTCTCAAATACACAAGGGACTCTGACTCTATCTCTGAAACTAACACATCATACACAGAGTAATAAAAGAGATACAACAATGAACTCAAGCTGTATGTTTTTCTACCATATTTGCTCCATTTAAGGTGAGGCACAGAATGCATTTGTAAAGGTGAGACAAAGAAACACTTCAGTCAGTGTGCATGCACACTGTTTATTCTTTCTTATATTACAACATCAAATTAAAGATGGAAAAAAACAAATCCAAGCTATTTTGATGTAGGAGTTCCAAAGGGGACAAAGCAATGGAGACTGCTAGTGATATTTGTGATGATATACCATTATCAAGGGGTGGGGGCGCGATATCATATTCATATATGTTTTATTACTTTAATTATTTTCATTATCATTTCATTAAAGCTGTAGTCTTAGTTTCCAATCCTCAAATCTTTCCTCTCATCTCCCTCTCACTTTTCCCTGCAGAGCTGGGGATATTAGAAGCTCAGCTGCAAGGTTTTAGCTGCCTACATTTAGTTGGGTGGGACTAAACCATGACAGTAATTGAAAAAAGAGCCTTGAAGACAAAGAGGGTCACAGATATAACTCTGCAATAGATTGCTATCAGATGAGGGCCATTATTGACAAAGATCCCCTCAAAACAATTCAAGAGGTCACAGAAGAACTGGACATTGACCATTCCACAATGATATTTGAACTGACATGGAAAAAAACCCAAGAAGGTTGAAGAAATGGGTGCCACGTGCCACAAGCTCAACAGAAACCGAAGATCACCATCATTACAAAGTCTATTCTGCGGTTTTGTGCAGCAAAAATGGTCTATTTCTTGATCACATTGTATCATGAGAAAAGAAGGGTTCTTTATGATAACTGATGGTATTCTGTACAGTAGATGGATCAAAGTGAAGCACCAAAACACTTGCCCAAACCAAAGCTGCATCCAAAGAAAGATGCTTTGTGGTCAGCAAGCAGAATCACCCACAGCAACTTCTTGAATCCTGGCAAAGTCATCACAGCAGAGAAATACTGCCAGGAAACAAGCACAGTGCATCAAAAACTGTGACATCCAACTGTTTGTCTAACATTGGTCAACTGAAAAGGACCAATTCTCCATGACACTGTCCAACCACATGCCTTGTGAATGACTCTACAGAAGCTGTATGAAAAGGGCTATAAAATTCTACCTTACCCAGCTTACTACTACTCACCAGATCTCTCTATCATTGATTACCACATTTTCAAGCATCTCAACTTCCTACAAGATGAGGTTTTCCACTACTAAGCAGCAGCTCAACACACTTTTGAAGAATCTAACAGTTCGACTCCAGAATTCTATGTTAACAGAAAAGACTTTTTGGCAAAAATGCGTAGATTGTAATGATACTTATTTCAATTAATACATTTAATTCTAAGCTGAGATATATTGCTTTAACATTGATGGTAAAAAAAAATGCACCAGTCTAATACAAGGTTTAAAGAAAGTGGCACTACAAAGGCATTTTTTCTAAGCTGTTTTAAATAGGTACTGAAATTTAACTCAAAACTGTCCATCTGAGATTATCCTCTATTTAGCAGAGGTCAACCAAACAAAATGACCCCTCACCACAAGAAGGATGTTGAGGCTCTGGAGTGTGTCCAGAGAAGAAAGAGTGACAAAGCCAGTGAAGGGGCTGGAGAACAAGTCTTATGAGGAGCGACTAAGAGAGCTGGGGTTGTTTAGCCTGGAGAAGAGGAGGCCAAGGCGAGACCCTATTGCTCTCTACACCTACCTGAAGGGAGGTTGTGGAGAGGAGGGAGTTGGCCTCTTCTCCCAAGTGACAGGGGACAAGAGGGAATGACCTCAAGCTCCCCAGGGGAGGTTCAGGTTTGACATAAGGAAAAAATTCTTCACTGAAAGGGTCATTAGGCAATGGAACAGTCTGCCCTGGGAGGTGGCTGACTTGCCTTCCCTGGAGGGGTTTAAGGTGCAGGTGGATGAGGTAGTGAGGGGCATGGTTTAGTTAGAGATTGGTAGGAATGTTTGGACTCAATGATCCCGTGGGTCTTTTCCAACTTGATGATTCTATGATTCTATGAAGAAAAGTCTGGAAGACTGAATCAACTGCATAACAACCTTAAACAGATCCCATTATAGAACAACCTTGAACAAATGCACAGTCAATCCAACACAGAGGGCAGAACAGAATCAGGCAATCGAACACTATTGTGGCTAATTATACAGAAAATCACTTTACATCTATATCTTGTTGCTCAACCAGCACTGGCTATGAATGCAAAATTCTATGTAATGTATAGAAAAAAAGAATTTAGCATTTTTTCTAGATCAAAGGAATTGTTAAAATTCTACTGCAGCCACAATACTTGGATCTTAAAGTTCTGTCATAACATGTATCAAAGGTGCCCTTATTACTGCTCCACAAGACATCTTTCTCAGTACTGGGCTCCTAGAAAAATACCTTTGATCATTTGATATTAATTTCATTTAATTTCTTGAAGATATGCTTAGGTTACCACTGCACATGTAGAGTTTTTTTCTTCCTAATGCTTCCTCGTTTCCCTGTAGCATACTACTAGACCTGCCAGTAGCCTTAGTCATAGACAAGGGCTCCACTGCACAAAGGCAGAGAAATATATGGTCCTTATCACACAGCCAGAGGCAGCAGGAGGACACAGAGTGAAGAGGCAGTACAAGGAAGTAACAATACAAGTAGCCATGATAAGCAGCAGTGTTAATCCATTAGACTCTGAAATGGATTCTTCAATTAACAGTAACAGATGGTCAATTTATGAAAACCCACTGCTGGAAAACAGCACACTTCAAGTCAAATTAAGGAGAAAACAATCTCTCACTCAGAACATGATGGACTCAGAAACCCTTTAGACTGCACTCCTCCCCTTCACAATTTAGGCAGAGGTGACACTCAAGATTTCAGTCAAATGCTGGTGATTAATTTCAAGTGAACACGTATACTAATTTTGTCAATATTGCCCATCCTGACTGACTACAGTGTTCCCTAAGCATCGAAAATGTTTTCTTCTGTAGGAATGAGTATTTCATCAAGATACAGGCACAAAATTCTCCCTACATGGGACTACTTACATGACCCAACTAAGCAACATTCTGCTAGATTTTCAGTCAGCCTTGATCAACACACTGGCAGCAGCTCTCCTTGGGATCATCTGTAACTTCAGATGTTATTCCAATTTATGAAACTACTGTAAAAAATTTTATTTAATGTTAAGACAGATCCTGGCAAGCCCTATGAGGTTTTGCAAAATTCCCAAAGCAGATCTTTATTTTGGCTGTGAGTAATGAATAGTTATCAGGTTTCCAGCCACCTTTCTTAAACATACCTTCCAGTTATTCACCAGCTTGTTTAAAGTGCGCCAGTTTCTAAAACCCACCGGGTTTTCCAAATGCCATTAAACACTTTGACCACCACATCTTAAAACTGAAAATGCACAAGACAAGATAGACTAAACATAAAACTTGTAAATTCAGCTCACATTGTAAACTGACTGATACAGATTGTTCTCAGAAAATATTTCTATAACTTGCTTTAAAGAAAAGGAAAACACATACGTTGGGTAATACACAAAGCATTATAATACCATAGCTGTCAAAAGAAGAATGACTACCACTACTCAAAAATTAAGAAAAACAGACTAAGAAAAGTCCTACTGGTTAAAACTGCAGTAATCATGGTATAACGCAGGACCTGGGGGAAAGTGATGGTGGAAGTACCTTGCTTTGTCTTGACTGACAGAAGTAATTCTGAGAAATAAACACCCACCAAACCACCACCCATCTACCTGGCAGAGGGTTTGGCTAGAACAAAAGTTGGGCTTAAAGGATACAAGAATATACTCCAAGTCAGAAACTACTGCTCCACCTGTAGAAGACAGGTGAACATCCAGGTAGCATAAGCATAGTCAAAATACCCTAGAGTCAGGTTTTGTATCTTACAGCTACATCAATATTTTAAAGGAAAGTACATTGCTACAGCTGCTTGAGGGTGAACTTCAATGCAAAGGAGCTTACTCATAGATTTGAAAAGATCTGAGAAGAGAGGCTAAGGCATTTTTGCTACAGTCAGCTACTACAAGGATCTTTTGTATCCTACATTCTAGTGCCAATTATATATTCAGGTCTGGTCCAAAAACTGAACAATGACAATATTTATAAGTCAGGATCAGCAGTTAAAGTTGTTGGAAGGTGCAGCTAGCTTACATTGTAAGGAAAAATTAAAATCATAATCACATATACCAATAGCAGAACTTCTTACTTGAAATAACTAGTAATTTGCTAAGAAGGTCAGGAGAGACCATAAAGAAAAAGGAAGTTGCATTTGGCAGCAGTTAACTAAAATGGTAGTAGTCCTAGAGAGGACATAGTATAATACTCTGTACTGCTTCCTGAAATGGCTCTTGCAAAAGGGGGTGAGCAGGCAGAAGAAATTCAGGCATGTAGCACAAATTTTGGGTTTCTTCTATGAAGGGATGAGAGTTGGAATAAATTATCCTTGTGGGTCCCTTCCAAATCAGGTCATCCTATGATTTAGGACTGTCTCATAAGACTACATTTGAAAAGTCAAAGAGAAAAACAGTCTTGGTTTGCTTGCATTGTTCAGAAAATATTATGTACTGAGCTGAACTGATGCTCCAACAATGATGTAATGACCAAAAATTAAGACAGAAATATAAAAAAACCTAATGAATGGAACTGCTCATTAACTGTCCACAATTCTACTGACTTAACAGCAGTAAAGGCTAGGCTTCAATAAGCTCAATTCATTTATTATGCTATTAGGTGAATCAACCTCTATGAAGAAAAATAAGTTCCCCAATGAAGGAGATACAGACAACACATTCTTGTTTCCAGTGCATGCAGAAAGTACTTCAAATTGAGTATTTTTTTCATCTAAAACCAGCTGCTTCCTCACTAGAATAGCCAAAAGCTTAGTCCTCCCTTATCTCGTCACATAATCTAATCAGGAGCCATGTAAACACATTATCCACTGACATTACGCCAGCCCAGTATTCCTACAAATATTAGGTAGGAGAAACTCAACAGACCAAGTTAGGATATTTAAACAACAGTATATAAATTTCTTCATACACTTCAAAACAAAAGTCATTTGGAACCTGCACACAGTCATGGTAGGACTTGCTTCTTTATAACAGAACATAATGCTCAGAACATTTGTGGAGGTAGAGTTGTCTTAAACTGTAGAATCATAGAATCATTAAAGTTGAGAAAGACCTCTAAGATCATCCAACTCAACCATCAGCACACCACCACCAAGCCTACTAACACCAGGTCCCTAAGCACCATGTCTACATGCTTTTTGGACACCTCCACAGACAATGACTCAACCACTTCCCTGGGCAGCCTGTTCCAATGCTTCATCACTCTTTTAAGTAAAGATTTTTCCCAACTCCCTTCCCCGGCACAACTTGAGGTCATTTTCTCTCATCCTATCAGTTGTGACTTGGAGAAAAGACCAACCCTGCCTCATTATAACCTCCTTCTAGGAAGTTGTAGAGAGTGGTAAGGTCTCCCCTCAGCCTCCTCTTCTCCAGACTAAATCTCAGTTCACTCAGCTACTCTTCCTAAAACTTTCCCTTCAGACCCATTCTGTGCTTACAGAATAATGTATTCATATTAGTGCACTATTTTACATCAGTGTGTGTTCCTAAACGAACCTCCTGATGGTCATTACTTATCACGCACTGGTTCCTGTCATGCAGTAGTAGTGGGACACAAAAAACTAATAGTCAAAAAAGCTCACAGAGCACACAACTCCAGAAGTTCAGGAGCTTAGTTTCATGATCTAGACTAGGTTTAGTACAAACCAAAATCAATGAAGTGCCTTCAGTAGCACTGTCAGGTCACCAGCATCAACAGTTGACCCTAGAGAACTGCTGGCAGTTCTGCCCCCAACAGTTTACAGTGGACTCTGACCTTAAAGACTTTTTCCAGCCCAAACGATTCCGATTCTGAAACAAGCTGTGGTAACTCACACAACAGGTATCCCCAGCTGCTCTTGAATATACCTACACTGGCTATACTTAAATATTTATGTGGTGCTGTCAAAAAAACCACCTTGGTAATGTTCCCTTAGCCAGGTCTCCTACATTTCCAAGACCTGACACTAATCAATAATACTTGGATTACTTTTTCAGCAGTGAAATGGAACAGAAGTCAATGCACCTCAAGTATTCTCTGCTTTCTATACTCATTCATTGATAAGCAATAAAAATAGAACCACATTCCTTTAAGAGCTAATACAGTTAAGAACTTTTCAAACAGCAAGACCTACTCAAATGTCCCAGCTTAAGAGTACAGATGGTTCTAAGTAGTTTAATATTGTAAAACAATCAAGGTCCAGCTTTATGTGAGAAGCAAATAAGTGAATCCTCTGTGAAAAGACACAACATCAGTGTCTATAAATATCCTAAACCTGGAGTGCAAACTTAAACTGGAACTCACATCTGGTTTTCTATGTCCATACATCACCACTGGAAGTATACAACAGAAGACAAGTATAAACCATGTATCACTACCTTTGTGAGAAAACTAAAGACAGAAGATAAAACCGCATTGATTCTCAGCACTGAGCACTAAACCAGATGTATGGTGAGAGCAATACTACAAGTTCAAATTTATTTATTGTTAGCAAAACAGAATCCTATATACTGATGTTTCATGTGTACATAACCGAGAAAAGCACTACTTCAAAGAAAAGTATTTTTTCTTTATTTCAGATTATGACTTTAATTATTTTTAAACTCAAATACTTTGCACATGACAAGTTAAAACAAGATCAAGTTGCTTTTTTATTACAGGATGCACAAGATAAGCATATATGTGGACAGTTACTAACTCCCCAAATAAATGCCTATATCAGAATTTGAAGTGTTTGTAAATACTACTTGTCACCAGTAAAGGAAATTAAATAACATGACCTCACTAGTATACAGTAACTTAGCTTTAGAGACAGAATTACTTAAGACTACCAGAATTTAAAAAAAAATACTAACGGGGATGAGGAATTTCTTTATTTCTTCCAATGCATGTCCCATTCTGGCATATGCTTCTGCTGGTGGAGCAAATACTTCAATTAAAACATGCAGGTCATCATTCAGGTGAAAGTATTTTGCCTCTCCACTTTTTCTCAACTCTTCCTCCTAGGAGATAAGAAAAAGGTTGGCATTTTACCACCTCACTTTAAACATGTAATGAAAGCATTAGACTTGCAAAGACACTTGCACACACTGTTTTACTCATGTTCAGATGTCAATACACTAAAATTACGTACTTTATTGACTCCCTTGCAAACCAATCATGTTGCTGAAATATCACAATACTATCAGTTTGCTTATGAACACTAGAGTGATTAACAAGCAAAATACGATCCCATCCACTTATTGCATATACCGAAACTGCAGCACAAGGGGGAATGTTCGCAGCAGTGCATCTGTTCCATATAGAAAACACTGAGAAACAGAACAAATTTGAAGCCTCTTTTCTCTAAGGTATTTAGAAACAGGTTTGATCTATTATTGTACAGGAGCAATACTCTTTTGCCAACATTATCTCAGTGTCTTCATACTATCACACAGCTCACATTTTCTGCTCACACTGAAATTCTTACCCTCAAGTACACCCTTCCTGGAACTGTGTTACTTGGATACAAAACTGTGTGTGAGACCAGGGAGGAAGATACTAGAAAGAATTCACTAGCTACTTCAGAACAGACTTCTTTTATTCTCCTTCACCCAACACTTCAATGATTGAAACTGATTTCCACAGGCCAGAGCACTGCTCAGTTCTAAAATACTTGCATTCACATGGAAAATGTTCTATATAAAGTAGATCTGTTAATCTCTGACAGTTTCCCCTCATGTGTGTCTGGGGCAATACAAGAGACTAAACCACCATTAAAAATTATTTCACTGTATTATCAGACTATCAAATTCTTAGCAGTTCTACTAGCTAAAAAACAAAGCCAGAAGAAATCCTCCCTGCTGTTTCTTACATTTAGCAACTACCAAGTAGTTCATTCTTTAAACTGTTAAAATTACAGTTTCAGTGATAGTCGAAATTTCACATACACGCCTTAATTAAGGATTGAGGTTTATAAGTGACAATTATTTCTACTTCTCACAACATTGCCATCATACTTTGTATTAAAATATCTTGAATCAATCTAGTCCACAGGGCGAGCATTTACAGCAAGAATATTAAGAGACCAAATTCAGTAGGATTAAACTTGGTCAGCAAAACCATTATCTTGTCAATACAAATACCAGATCTTAGAAATAGGAACTAAAACATTAAAACTATATTTTTGAGCTGAAATAAGAACTTTCTCACTTAAGTGCTTAAGCACTATTATTTAAGGCGTATGAATCCGAGTTGCCAAAAGTACAAAGGCAAACCAGATGCGGAACAAGGAAGCTAAGAGAACAATGTGGTAACTAAAAAAAAAACCAATAAACCAAACAAAAACCCCAAAACAACAAAATAAATACCTGTCCTTTAAGTTTCCATCTCCTCACAAAACCTATAATTGTTTGAGAAACCTGACTTAATTTTTCAGTATAGATGTGTCCCTGCAGTACTGCACTCTGAAGCCTTATGAGAAGGCTTATCCTATTTGTTTTGTACCTTGTTCAAAGGTGCAGTGCACAGTAAAGAACAGAAGAGTGCTAGCAGAGCTGAAGATGCACAACAGCACAAGGCAATTGGTAATCTACCTACTAAAGCCAGTTAATGTATTTTGCCCTGTAATCCATTGTACCCATACAGCCTTTTGTTCTCCATACTTTCAAGAGCCAGAGAGCAGCCCTAGAAGACTACTGCTTTACATCAGAAGTAGCAGTATTCAGCAAGATATGCTCAAAGTACTGTCCATTTTAATCTTCATTACACCTTCTTTGATTTAGGCTCTAAATTTCTTTAGGCACTACCCGCTCTCTATTTTTAATGTTACCTTAAATTTGGCGTCTTTAACCTTCTGTAAATCATTCAGAACACTGAAGGTGTTGAAGGGCCTATAACAACCTTAGACTACTGGTTACACATGAATAACCAATTGGGGTAGAAAGCTTGAACACTTTTCAGATTTGCAATTAAAAGGTCACCTTTTCAATAAAGAAATTTTGAAACAGGTATGCTTACTTTTTCATGCTCCCACAGACACATGAGAACCAGAGTAGTTTAGCAGAATGTGTCTCTGGGCTGGCTAGTGAAAAGTGAGGGAAGAAATGAAAATACAGCTTGAAAAGACATGTTAATCAAAGAATTAATAATTTGGTTATTATATATCATAATCAGATAGCTGACATGGTCCTTCCTATGTTTGAAAAAAGCAACAAATTGAAGCCTAAACTGATTCTATCTAGAAGTCAGGTTCTTTCAACAGCAAGAAAACTGCCATGTTCACATGTTACTCATCTTAAGCTGTACAAGACCAACCTAGAACACGCCACCGGCAACATCCCACATACACCCCCAAAGATTACAGTTTGAGGAAGATCCAAGTACAACTCATGGTAGCCTGAAACTAGTCAGTGAGAACAGAATTGGAAATATACTCCACTGGAATCTAATCAACATAAGGTTATCCTAGGTTTTTTGTTTGCTCCATTTTTTGTTGCACGGTTCGTTGACCTTGCCAAAAATTTTAATAAAGCTATAAAATCTAGGTTTCAAACACTCCACTAGTATACTCTGGTCTTACCTTTGTCTTGTCCCTCATAGAACCTTTTCCCAAAATAGACATTTTTGTTAGTGTTTCCTCCTGTAAACGCTTTAGAGAATTGCCACGTGGACCCAAAAGTTTTCCCACAAAGTTGAACTGTAAGAAAATAAGAAGTCATTAAGTTTATTGGATTTTTAAACATAAATGAACAAAATGAAATATTTTGCTCATCAACTTGTTCTAGTTGCCAACAATTATAGATAAATTATCCACTCATTAAGAACTGTATAGGCTAGTCAACTGTATATCAGTGGCTCCACCAGCTGACATAAGAACCACAGAAGCATACGATCTCAAAGGACTCAAACAGTATAGAGAACTTTACCTAGCTCAACATTGAGAACTGATGTGCTCAAACTGCAATTCAGGTTTTCCGTAATTGTTACCAAGCACATAACCATAAAAAAAAGTTGGCAGCAATCTCAGATACTGTTCTTAAGAACTGTGGTTTGTGTTGCCTCTTTTCCCAAGTGACAGGGGACCGGACGAGAGGGAATGGCCTCAAGCTCCACCAGGGGAGATTTAGGCTGGACATTAGGAGGAAGTTTTTCACAGAAAGGGTCATTGGGCATTGGAATGGGCTGCCCAGGGAAGTGGTTGATTCACCTTCCCTGGAGGTGTTTAAGGCAAGGGTAGATGAGGTCCTGAGGGACATGGATTAGTGTTTGATAGGAATGGTTGGACTCAAATCCGCTGAGCAAAACAAAGCTGAGCCTGGGAAGTATAGGGTGTGTGGGGAAGATTTTTTTATTTCTATTCTACTGCTACAAATTCGCAATAAACTAATCTTACCCAAGTAGAGCATTCTGCCCATCACCAACAGCCGAATCATCACCCTGTCCTTCTATCCACCCACAAACTCTCCATTTTATTTTCTGCCCCCATCCTGTTAAGGAGTGGGAGTGAGAGAGTTTAGTAGGCACCTGGGTAACCAGCAAAGGTCAAAACCACCACAACGCCATTCAAAATAATACCACAATAGAGTACTTAAACTACTGCTCAGGAGTACCTACTATCCCTGATGAAACTGTAAAACTAGGATATTCACACTGCTGGAATCTAATCACAATCATGATAACAATAAGACAGCTTGCATAAGTAAAAATATAATGATCCTAAAGACCAAAGAGGCTTAAACTATTTGTTTGTGGCCTCAAATTTATGAAATAGTAAGTTCTTTAACTCTTCCCCTATTACTGTGTCACTAAAGAGCCAAGATAGGCTTCTGTGATCTGCTTATTTCTCTGGAGAAATTTGAGAGCACTTGATAACAACGAAATAAGAGCTCAAAAAATCCTTTGCAATACTGGAAGTATTGATGGAAAGAGGCCTAGCAGCAGTCACCCTACAATACACGAAGTCACTAGTGCCAGTGCACCTACTGCAGCTTTAGATGAAACGCAAGCATTAGAAATCTACTCAATATGAGAACATAACTTTATTCCCTTCAGTACTTAAAAATTCAGTTCCCAGTATAGACCTGAATTAGAACCAAGACAGTCGAGCAACTTACCACAGTACATAGAAGCCATTAAATGTAAGGCCTTGCAAAAAATCTTCAGGCAATTTGTTTTATTAGTTTGGGGGTTTTTATTATTAATTGTTGGTTGGGGGGGTTTCTGTTTGGTTTTGGGGGGGTTTCTGTTAAGGTCTGGAGATACAGTAGAAAAAAACCCTGAAGACAGGTTTCCCAGCAAAATGGTGTAAGTTCCCTTTGCTAAGAATACTCAGCAGTGAGGGCCACTGATGGGGGCCTGTGTAATCTAATCTGCAGCCATGGTTTCATCAGAAGGTTGGACGAGATGTTCTCCAGAGGGCTCTTCCAGCTTAGACTTCCAATTTTATTACTGGAGGTATGATTTCAAGGAAAGCAAACAAATGGAAACAATTCATAACAAGTCTGAACTTACAAAAGTCAATAACTCCTTGTCAAAGCCTCCTTAAACACAGGATCATAACTTATGAACCAGGATTTCATAGTTAAACTCAAATTAAATCTTTCATATAGTGTAATACCACATCAATTTTTTGAGCATACTTAAGATCACTTATCTTTACTTTAAAATACTCATAAGTTATTAGGGACAAAAATAAACACTGTATACATTAAATGGAAGATCTCACATTTTAACAGTAACATGTGCTGAAATAACTTCAGAATGTTGTGAACCTGCACTCTGGATTTGTAACAGTAATCCTAATGTTCAGATATTCTTACTCAGTTTTTTTACAGCAATTTAGGAATACGTAAGTATATATTTAATCATAGAAAACATAGCTCCTGAGTATCACTTCTTAACTTCCAACTACTTGAAAATTAATATCAACTAGAAATCCTGATCAACAAATGAAAATGCTGCAAACAATTCATTTTGTGTACAATCACATTGTATAGAGGACTTAGGAGCTCAGAGAAGACTTGGATGGTTTCAAAACATTACTTCAGTTGTATAGATTATTTCAAATAAAGCCAGATAGGCTAGTATGTTGTGTATGTCTAAAAATTTACCTACAAACTTTCACTACCATCAAAAGCTGTCACCTTAAATCCAAAAATCTCTGGCTTTTAAGATAGATGGTCTGATTGCTATACAAGTAGCTGCACAGATGACATGTCTAGACAACACAATGAACGTGAAAATATATTAGCTGTATCCTGAGATCCACTGAACTATTCTTTCCTGTGCACTGAGGCTATTAGATTTGACAAGTCTGAAGCATGACAAACCTGTGCTGCAAGTCTGAAATTCCCGATTTGAAAGCCCATACCTCTAAATCTAGACAAAGCTGCAAACAGAAGGTTACTAAAAAAAAAAGAAAGTGAATTCTGAAAATATTTTTGCTCCCACAACAAAGTAATGCTTTGAAACATTTCAGCTGATTATTCCAAAATTAAGAGCCATTTGTGATATTAAATGCATCTTCTAATAGAAAAAAAAAAGATGCTTTACTTGGAAGAGGTATCTTTTATTTAACTATCCATTCATCTCCCTTTTAAATCTATTTGGAAATACCTGATCAGATGCTTACTTTGAAATTTCATATAGATACACTTAAAGACTTGAACCACTAAGTTAGTCTCATTCATACACTTTATCCCTAGTAATCAAGGAAGACCCAAACCTAACCTAAACCATCACACATTACAGAACAAGTTTTCACTGCAAAACTAAAAAGTCAAGCCTGTCTGCTGGTGAACCAGAAACAACTCATTCTGATCGAGCCAAGCTAGCTCTTCACTTAAAATAATCCATGCACAAGTTCCATTAGCACCTCCCACACCTCACATTCCTAGAGTTTATTTGCCCAAAAGCACAGAAACAAAGACTAAATTCCCATCCAGTATTAAATTCAAGCTTGCAAACGATCTGCATCAGACGCATTGGAGGGTAACAAAGACACCTGAAAAGCTCCATTGAAGTTAGTCATAGTCATTAACTCTGGCTCAAAATCAGACATGTCAGACTCTTCACTCGCATTTCTCCCTAGTAGAGCATAATCACATCTAAACTGCCAGAAATATCCAAAATTATCCTCGAGTTCAGTAGCTTCAGCTTAACCTTGTATTAAAGCAGTCACATCACTTTCCAATGCAAGCTGGCCTGGAAGCTATTGCCATATTCAGCTCTACAGTAGAGCTGAACTCTGAGACAGCCATGAACTCAACAAATCTTGTGTCAAATCAAGGACATTAAGACAGCTTCCAATGTCTCAGGTAAGACTCAGGGTCTTATGGATGATGATATACAGAACAGAAAATAAATCTCCAATGCAAAGTTGCTTCTAGACCAGCTCCAAAAGATGTACCTCAATTACAGTAAAATATTGATATTTTTTGTAAAACCAGTATCAAGTTTCAGTATAACAGACCAGCTACAGTTCAATTCAAATAACACTCCAGTCATGACAAATCATAGAATCATGTAATTTTATACCAAAATATCACCAGAAAGAAGGTTTTTTTTTTCCCTTTCACATTATTTTAAACTGCTGTATAACTACAAAACCTCCAATTTGAAATACATTATTAAAAAAGTTAAATCCACCAGGTTTCAGTTTGAAAAACTGTTTCCTCTCTAGATATTTATGAATCTCTATTAATAGATATACTACACTAAAGATTAACATCACTGCTTAACACCCATGTCTTCAGAATCCCCAAGTCAAAATATGACTAACAATCTGTAGAGATTTACTTCTTTATTAGATCACTAGTTGGAACTATTGCCCAAAAACATTTCTAGAGAAAACAGCTACAAACACCATACAAGCACAGCATTTGGTTCAAAAGCATTTCATCTACTGTGTGAATTTCAGCAAAAAAAGGAACTAATGCAAATGCTAGAGTTTAAATGCATTTATTACAGAGAGAAGGATATAACAGAAAAAAAACTTTGTCTATCCCACCAAGATAAGTCTGCTAACAAAGGTTCATCCAGTTTAGAACACCCAAAAAGACAAATGCTTAACCAAATGCTTTCTTGTAAAGCTTTAAGCAAGCCTTTGTCATTAGAAAGCTCTCCTAGCATATTAAGTCTTCCACAGTAGTTCCTCTTTGATAGGAAAAAAAAACGACACTATCATGCAGGACACTTCCTTGCAATGACATGAAACCAGGAAAACCTCTAGATTTTTCTTACTCATATCAAGAGCATAAGGTTTGTATAGAAACAAACACTTAAGCAAATACTTAAAGACGTAGTAATAGGTCTTTAAACACTTATTCATAAGAGGAAAGTTGGTCAATTTACTTCAAAGTTGCTCAAAAGTTATCCCTAATATTACGTTTGATGTTTGCTCCTCAATGCCATTTAGTTAAAATCACATTTTTCCTTCCTACTCTAAGAAACCATTGGATTTAAATTATTATTATAAATCTTTTTTAACTAGTCATGTGATTAAAATAAACAATCTCCATAACTATGTAACAACTGCAGATATGTTGTATAGGATTGACATTAAGGTGTTTCCCCTTGAAATGTTGAACCGAAAGGCTTAATTGGATATCAGGTCCATAAGTCAATAATTTGGGAATACATATATTTGAAGCATCATTTCAGGGAACAAAACAGACCAACTTTTATGGACTTCTGAGACCACTCTGGCATCTAGTTATTATATGAACAATTCTTAAAATGACGGCCTGTCACAAAACAGAAATAATTGTTTCCATAGTTTTGATCCACCTCATGGAAAGCCATCAGCATTCCATTTATCAGCCACATAACCTATTTTTCCTCCAAATTCAGAACACCTGAGTTCACTAAACCATCAAAGCAAAATCAGATTTCTGAGACTAAACCACTTCACAATGCATATTCATTAAATGTGCAGGAGGGGGTAACATTTGCACATGTCTAAGCAACGAAACAACTTTCACACCAGCATTTCTTAAGCAGTGTTATGATAGATTCAGAGTCCCTTGACCAATACAATCACATCATGACTTTTCATGGCCAGATCACTTTTCCTACTTTATCTTTAAGCCTGTGTAAGTTTGAAGATTATCAATCATGAAATGCAACAGAAGTACAGTTTTAAGGGTCACATTTTTACACTTGACCTAGACTCAGTTGAGGTATCCAGCTGATCAAATAGCAAGGTGTGTTAGATCACCCTGAACTCCACTGCCTAAGCTGACATGATCTCATTCCACTAACAGCAGTTTAGACAACCAGTATTCATATGTACTCCTACACATAACTTGATTTAAAACTGAATCTTATCTGAAGAAGTTGGTTCTTTTCATACAAAGTTGCATAACTAACCCTCGCTTGTAGCATATCCCAGCTACAATAAGATCGCAGACACCACTGCCAAAGCATACTCAAACCTCACCTAAAAATCCTCAGATTAATTTCCATATCACAGCAATTCAGGTTTCTCAGAGGCATCTATAGAGCTGAAGCAACATGAGAAAAGAAAGATTGTATACAATCCGATTTGAAAAGACTTGACTAGACCTGCAATCTATAGAAAAGGTTCCACGATGTTTTGTCTTATCAAGTAAAACTGTCAGCATATCAAGGCATATTAATTCAGGGGTTTAATGTATAGAGAAGTCTAAAGAACAAATGAAGAATTAATTCAGATATACAGACAACTTCAAATACAAACTGAGCATAAACTCCTGGGACTATCCTGCTAAGTTATTCTATTTCATAACACACAACATTAATGCTGTCTTGGTTTCATGTCATCATCTTCTATCAAGGTCCAGACAAAAACCCAAACACCCTCTTTTTCATACTAGAGTTAGTTGCTCTATTAGGCCTCTTAACATTGCCAAGCTTTGAGCAAAAAAAAAAAAGTCCTACTTAACAGGTATAAATATCTAACACCACAGAGGTGACCAAGAGCTCTTACGTAGGGGGGAACTTAAGCACATCAACACAGGCTCCACTGTTAGCACACTAAGCTGAAGACAAACTTTTTCAGGGAGCGCAAAGTAGCCCAAGAAAATTAAATTCCTACTTCTAAGTCTGAAGTTTACCAGATACTTCACCGATAGAAACCCAGCTGCTCTGAAAATCAAATGAAAGTCTTTCTGCTGCAGTTAACCTGTCACCTTCCAGGGTTGTCAGAGCTAATGAGGCTGAATTGCACAGGACCCAGCTATGAGCCCATGAGAATGTATCTGACAGGACAGGTAATGTAAGCAGGCATTACAATGCCAGGCTGATAAGATCAGAGTTAGAACTGCCTGACCTATCTTGAGGCCATTATGTTTATTCAAGGAGGCAGACTCAGAAGTCTTAGAGAGAAAGGGCAATAAAATACTTAAAGAAAATGTAGTTAACTGTTTCAGGCCTAGTAATCTATCTGAAATGGGGGGAGTGCTTCAGTGGGATGCTTTGGTCCAAAGACCTCATTCACCATTAAAAAAATGTTTGATATTTCATAAGCCCACCTATATACCTAAATAGCAGAAGCATCTTTGCTTGCTGGAGTCACCACTGGCAAGAAAAAAAAAGAATAGATTCCACTAGAAAAATCACTTTAATTTCTAGTCAGTTTCATTTTTAGACAAACAAGTTACTAAATTCTTTATCCTGTTTAGGAGTAATCATTGATTTGAGAAAGCACTCTTATTCATAAAATAGAAAACAAATTTCCATATTTTCCTACCATTTTCTGGATACTCAAAAGCTTGCAAGATTCAACCCAAACTCGTACCCCAATGCTACTTTGACAGATTTATCAATTAATGCAGTGACTTGGTCAACTTCAAACAGTAGATGTTTAGTTCACTGGCATGAAAAAGACTGAAGATACCTGAAAGACTGAAGGTACCTTTGTTCTGGATTTTGCACAACAGCTAACGGCTTTAACGTCGACTGCAGAGATACAGAAACAGATGACAGACAGCAGGAGAACTGTTCTAAACTCAGTATTCACATACAGAAGAATTTTTTGCATCAATTTCATACATATTTAAGTTTTAGGTTTTATTTCTCTGAGGCATTTGTCACCAGTTTAGGAGGGAGGAATGAGAAAGTTACTCAAATCAGAACAAAATTTTTTAACTATTTTCCTTCAGGAATTATGATTTGGCACCTTCTACGAATGACACATTCGCACTATTACCAACACCTCTTGTAGGCAAAAAAGTCTAGAAAACTAAACAGACACAGGAAAGAACAGCAAAGTCAAAGAATTTGTGAAGCACCGTTTCAGGTTTTATAAGCTAAACATATTACATGGTGCTTAAGTTCTGCAGAATCTGAATGTAAAATGCATGCACTAAATACAGCTCAGTGAAACCAGGACGACTGGTGTGATTTCATACCTACTGCGAAAGACTACACAAAGCATTCCAAATTCCTGAGCCCTCCTTCTGAACACATCTGCCAGGAAAAGAATTCATAAAACCACAGAACAGATGTGTTGGAAAGAATGTTAATCATACAGTTTCAACCCCTCTGCCGTGGGCAGGGACACATTCAACTAAATGGTTTCCTCAAGGCCCCATCCAACTTGGCCTCAAACACCTCCAGGGACAAGGCTTCCAAGACTTCTCTGGACAGCCAGTTGTAGTGCCTCACCACCCTCACAGTAAGAAATTCCCACTATTTAATCTAAATCTACCCTCTTTACAACTTAAAATTGTTACCCCCAATCCTATTAGTCTTTAGAACAAACATTTGGATGCAAGACAACTTTGTTGCCCTGTGTACAGGGATTGAAAACTCATGTCAGTCACTGCAGACTACACAATGCCAAGACAAGGGTCTCATTTTTACACTGAAGCTATGTCACTTCATGCACTATTTAAAGTTTATTACATCTGAGAAATAAAGCTACAAGCCTGGTTCCATCACCTTCCAACAATCCTGGAAAACAGGGGAAGTTGCACTGGACTGGAGGCAGGCTGATGTTGTGCCCACCTACAAGAAGGGTCGCAGGGAAGACCCGGCGAACTACAGGCCAGTCAGTCTGACCTCAGTGCCAGGGAAAGTCATGGAACAGGTGATCTTGAGTGCTATCATGAAGCACATGCAAGAGAACCGGGTGATCAGGTCCAGCCAACACGGGTGCACAAAAGGCAGGTCTTGCCAAACTAACCTGATAGCCTTCTATGACAAAGTGACTCAGCTACTGGTTGAGGAAAAGGCTGTGAATGTGGTCTTTCTGGACTTCAGTAAGGCCTTTGACAGTTTCTCACAGCATTCTGCCATGCAAACTGTCAGCCTCTGGCCTGGACAGGCACACACTCTCCTGGGTGGAAAACTGGCTGGATGTCCAGGCCCAGAGAGTGGTGGGAAATGGTGTTAAGTCCAGTTGGAGGTCAGTGACAAGTGGGGCTCCCCAGGCCTCAGTGCTGGGTCCAGCCCTGTTCAACATCTTTATCAATGACCTGGATGAAGGCATTGAGTGCACCCTAAGCAAGTTTGCAGATGACACTATGCTGTGTGGAAGTGTTGATCTGCTGGAGGGTAGGGAGGCTCTACAAAGGGACCTAAACAGGCTGGACTGCTGGGCTGAGTCTAATGGGATGAGGTTTAACAAGGCCAGATGCCAGGTCCTGTACTTGGGGCACAACAACCCTATGCAGAGCTACAGACTAGGAAAAATCCATTTAGAAAGCTGTCAGGAGGAGAGGGACCTGGGGGTGTTGGTCAACAGCCAACTGAACATGAGCCAAGAGTGTGCCAAGATGCCTAATAAGGCCAATGGTATCCTGGCTTGTATCAGAAACGGTGTGACCAGCAGGTCCACGGAGGTTGTTCTCACTCTATATTCAGCACTGGTGAGACCACTCCTTGCGTCCTGTGTTCAGTTGTAGGCCCCTCACCACAAGAAGGATGTTGAGGCTCTGGAGCAAGTCCAGAGAAAAGCAACAAAGAAGGTGAAGGGGTTGGAGAACAGGCCCTATGAGGAACGGCAGAGAGCTGGGGTTGTTTAGCCTGGAGAAGAGGAGGCTGAGGGGAGACCTCATTGCTCTCTCCAACTACCTGAAAGGAGGCTGTGGAGAGGAGGGAGCTGGCCTCTTCTCCCAAGTGACAGGGGACAGGACAAGAGGGAATGGCCTCAAGCTCCACCAGGGGAGGTTCAGGCTAGACAGTAGAAATTTTTCACAGAAAGGGTCATTGGGCATTGGAACAGGCTGCCCAGGGAGGTGGTTAATTCACCTTCCCTGGAGGTGTTTAAGGCATGGGTAGACAAGGTTCTGAGGGACATGGTTTAGTGTTTGATAGGAATGGCTGGACTCGATCCGATGGGTCTCTTCCAACCTGGTTGTTCTATGATTCAATGATTCTATGATTCTAAGTCATAGACTGCAGTGATTACTTGTAAGGTTTTTTCACAGAAGTTCAGAATATCATGGGACTTCATACTCACCTCCCAGACTTCTCCTACATAGTGAAAATCTTAATTCTTTCTGACCATATAGAATCTTTAATGAATAAGCTTTAACAAATACCCATCTATAAATAAAATAAAAAAATCTAAGAATATCTAAGCCCTCCTACATTAGGGTAAAAATACTGTTAAACAGAAAATACCTAGGATTACATTCATCCTGGCAGCAGGGAGATTTGTGTGAGCAGAAATACCACTATTCTGCTTTCTCTGAATTCATTGCAACTTAAATGGCATATCTGCTCTGCACAGCAGTTGTACCCTGTGCCCCCTGCATCCTCATCTTCTAAACAGACGTATGTTTATTATATTTGATCATATATACGATCAAATACATATATTTGATTTTACATATTATTAAATACATATATTTGATTATACAAGATTAAATCAAAATTCCACCTAGATATAAATTAAGGTTTCTTTCCACAGCACGTACCAGGCTGTATTCCAGTTCAAACAGTTAAACACACTCTCCATATACCAAAATTACAGAGCACAGCAGAGCACACCTGCCCAAAGATGGCAAGGGCTTTTCTACTATCTATACTAAATACTAATTTCAGTGTTCAGCCCTTTAAAAGAAAGTTGATACTATGTAAAGGAGCAGAAGCATATTGCAAAGGGTAGTGTTTCCCTTTAATATCCATTTTGCCTTTCTTCCCTCATGAGCTCAACTATCTACATCTCAGCATCTATATAACAAAATGCTGGTTAGACTGACCATGTAAGCTTCCCCTGCTTTTCACATACCAATCTTAATTCTGTATGTTTACATATAGCTCTTCCCAGCCATAAAAATAACTTAAGTCAGAGTTCCAAAGAGATGTCCTCATAAATGGTATACAATCCTGAATTCACTGAAGCACTATTTCACAAAACTCTGAACAGCAATGAAGAAATCCCTGAAAGTTACTCAGCATCATCTAAGGAAAGCACTGATGGAGTGAAAAAGTCTTCCTATAAGTCTTCCTCCATGAGCAGAAACAAAAGCAGCCTTGAAACCTCCAATAGAAGGAAAAACCCATTTCAAACAGGTGAGGAAAGACCAAAAGAATAACATTCTGCAGCCTATTAGAAGCACTTATTGAGTGTTCAGTCATCACTATTTCAATGCAGGATAGTACTTGGTAGTAAAGTATAAGAATTCACAGCGGTCAAATATTAATGAAACAGTCCCTATCCCTCCAGAACAGACTGTATAGCTTAGTAGTAGATTAAAATGACTCAATATTAACATCTGAAACTTAAAGAACTGCAAAGGGAAAATGTACACAGCAGGTTCCTTCAATAGTGCATTTTAAGCTGCACTTCTACATACAATACAGAAGTCAAAGCCTGGGATCAGAGTCCACTTAAATGTATTTCATTCCTTTTGCTATTCTGAAAAGGAAGATACTGCTATCCTGAAAATATGACTCATGTATCACTTGTGGTCTATAGACTATGTGTGACCAGCACAGCTTTCCTGTATATTTATTCCAATAAGAACGATTTCTGTCTTGGATCTCCTGTAGAACAGGCTGCACATCAGCAACAGTAGATATTGTTAGTGCTGTCTCAAACATAACATTAAAAACCTAGTTAAGGTTAGTGAAATACCTTTTATAAGCACTTACGTTTACCATGTATGAAAACTGGGCTTACCTTAGGGAACTGTTTTACTGGAATCAAAACTTTTTGTCCCAACTTCATATTTTTATTGATGACTACATCAATATACTTCTCTTCTTCCTTTCCTTCTCCTTTCTGGAATTTTTCAATTTCTGTTAAAGGACAGAAGTTAGTCATTTTCAGTTTAATACAACAATCTAAAGGCTGAGAATCAAAGTCAGTGTAAATTAAAAGCTTTCAAACTAATACTGTATGGCTTAATACATACAGCATAATGTGTAATTTATACATACTTAGTTGCATAGGTTGATACGGTAAATTATGTGCTTTTATAGGTATTATTCATGTTCATATCAGCATCTTGAATTAGTATTGCAAGTATTTAATATTAAAATACATTTACATTTCATTATATATGGCTCAAGCATGCAAAATTATTCTTAGGTATCTTTGGTAATTTTTAAATTCTCAAACATATCACAGTTAAATATTAAACTATTTCATTCCTCTATACTATAAACAAAGTACAATGTTTAAATGTTATTATGTAGTGCAGTTATAAGAAAATGTTAACTCAATCTTCTGAAATTTTAGTAATGAAACTGAAGCACATAAATCATGCCAAAAAAATCCCAGTTGTGTTACAGCAATGACAACAAGGTTTGGAATGAAATGTAGTAGTTATAAGCCAGTCTGCATGACTCTACTCATTCCAAAGATCTATACAAAATCAATTCTTGATTGTAATTCTCTAAATACTGAGTCTCCACTGTGCTAATAAACTGCAGATAGCTTCATTTATAAGGAAACATGAGCCCAAAAGAGCAAAATGAAGTACTGCTTCAGATCTTGAACTCAACTGGAGTCCAGCACATTGCATTAAACATATCAGCACAAGACCAACCTAAACCAAATCAATTTCAGAAATGCAACAAAAGCTTTTCTAAGGACATCTAGCGTTTGTCCTCCACAAGCATCTTCCAGTATCTTTGACAGCCTTCTACTGTACTTGACCAGCAGAAGTTACTGACATTCACGAAAAGCCTGAAGTTATTTGGCAACCTGATCTTATCGCAACAGAAGATCGTACTCAAAGGTTTTTGTTGCAAAGAAGCAAATAAATACAGAAGGAGAAAATATCTTCTAGGCACACTGTAGAAGACATTAGTTTGAAATTATTTCCAGTGCAAAACAAGTAGTAAATCAACACATTTTTACTACTGAAAAGATCCACACATCATTAGTCACTTTTTTTAATGAATACCAGTTCATTCCCTTTTACCACAACAGAAATTAATATGCTAACATCTTTCCCAGTAACTGAAACCTCAGTCTTCCATGCAAGTTTTCACCTCACAAGTACAGAATGGGAAATAAATACAACTGCATTTATTCAAGTTGTTGTCCAGTGACTGATGAAATGAGAAAGCCAAGCTGCCCTACAAATATTTGAAGGCTTCTTGGAAGAAATGCTTTCCCAAATCTACCTGCAAATCTTCTTAGTTATTCCCTAGGAAGTACTTGGTACATACAGATCCTTGTAATGTAAACATTCTGGAAGAGCCCTAAGAGCACCCTTCTGCTAAAGTAGTCCTTTATGTTGCAGTATGCTCAGAAATAACACTCCAAACCCCTCACAGTCACAGGCTGACAATAACTGAGGAATAGATCCTAACTGCCGATTCCAGGTAAAAAGGGTACTCATGCTTTTGTAGACATTTTATGATCAAGAAAATTACAAGCAATTACTTAATTTCCAGGTGAAGACTGAAATTTTATAGGGCAATATCTTATACTCAGGAGACAGGTGACTCTTAGAAGTCAGTTTCCAAATACCACATGCAGACGTGAATGTAGTACACTCACGGCACTCAAATACAAATAAGCTGCTTAACACCTCTGCTTCCTGATAAAACAAGGGCAGTTACAATAAAACTCTTTACTTCTTTTGGAAAACAAGACTGGGTAGTCAGACATTTGGATGTTTTACCAGTGGAAAGCAGAAATAGCACTGATTCTTAATGCTGCAGTTAGTATACACCATTATCAGCATAAATACCAAAAGCTCAAAACTGATCAGATGCATGCTGTTCCTCAAAAACACCTTACACCAAGAAACACCAAATATTGCAACTGTAATAGAAATACATCCACTTTGTTATGAGTAAAGCAAAACCAGTTACAACAAAATTTAATACAACTTCCTTTATTATTGACTTTAGATGTTAGAACTAGAGTTTGTTCGGAAAAATCAGAAAGGCACAGTGACTCCATTCAAGATTAAGAATTATTGCACTGTGTTGTAGTATTTTGGAACAGATTAGTGCACCAAAGTAGTTTCATTCATGGAAGATCTTGAGAAGTTTTCAGGAGGCATAATTACAGTCACAGTAAAGGACTTTATCCTGAAGTAACCTAAACTTACAAAAATTGACTTGAACATCAAATCCTAACATGCTTTTATGAACTGAAGCTTGAAGTTTTTCTCCTGATCGTATACTATTGTACACAACTACAGAGTGCAACATACACTGCAATCCCCCCCTTGTCCAACTGAAATATGCAATTGCATAAAAATTGCAGTTCTAGAGGAAATAAGGAATTATAAATTAGAACCACAAGTTCATGACTGAACAGTGGTTTAAGGATATTCTTAGAAATTGCCAAAAGGTATTACACCTCTGAGCTTTATTTCAGGAATATTCAGGTGTCAAACTGACTTGTCAAGATGAAAACAGATTTGAAGACAGAGTTCTAACACCATCTCAGCAGCATTCCTCAGATGAGACAGTTGCATAAATTCAAACGATCAATACAGTGTTATTTGTGTTTCCTAAATAATTTAGCTTACATAAGTTATTTGAAAGACTTGACTGCAGCAACTCAATGAATGCTAGACAATTCTATAGTATTTTGATTTACTCCTTAATAAAATTAAAGGACACAAAGAACACCTCTTCTTACTGTAGTAATGTCAACTTCAAGTGACTATATATAAAAATATCCATTCACTTTGCTGATGACCAGTTTTCCTGCTACACATTATTCTTAAAATGGCTGATAAAGAGTTTCTTCATTTCTCCTAACTTGCACTGTTTAACCAACATATCATTTGCTTGAAGAAGCTACTGGAATCCATAAAAGGCTGCTATTCAACTCTTAGTAAAATGGATCACAATTTTCCCCAGGTGTTTTACAGTTAAATTACTTGTTTCTTTTCTAATCAGTCATAGCACTCCAAAATAAGTTTTCCCATTATGGTCCAAAGCTAATGAAACTGATTTAAGACTTAACTTGCATCCACTGCTATCAAGATTTTCCTTTTGAAACAATGTCAAAGACACCGAATTAGTGAAATAGTTATACTGAGACCATAGTTTCTCAGAGTATATTTTGTTGTCAGTTCTCTGCACTCAACTCTAAGATGAATATAAAATCAACTTAAGCATTAAAATTTTTCCCATATCTGCACAATTCTTGGTATCTTTCACATAGCAAGCTGTAGGTAATTAGGTAAAAATCATGCCAGATCACATCACAGGAAATCCAATCAGATTTTCAAGGTCAAATGGATAAGAAGATTCGCCTTTTCCTAATCCTTAGATTACATTCTGTACTGCTTAGCTATATGAAGCAATGACATTTCCTAGATCACAAATAGTAAACATGTGATTAAAGCTTCCCATAATGCCAGAGATTAAAACCCCATGTTCTCAGACCAAGGATGCAGCTAATGCAACAGTCCAGGGATTTAACTGGATGAAGTAGTAACTGCATGGGGTTTTTTTCTTTCCATTTAATCACAGCAGAGAGATTTAAGCAATGATTACTCCTTAGTTAATTCACTGAATAAAGTTGCTAGATACATCAGATAATGACTAAGTAGAATTGTTTTACATTAATCTGCAGGTAGAATTAATCTTCCTGTAGCAGAACTACAAGCCAGGATTCCAGCTTCCTCTAAGCCAAAATACTTGTGTTCGATGTAGAAAAAATGCTGCTCTATGTATCTGTAGTAAATCAACATAACACAAGATCAAACCAAAAGTATTTACTGCACCCGTCCTTGACAATGTTTCCAAAATAAACGATCAGGAGAAACAGGAACCTAGTGAATTTGTCAGCAAATCTTCAGGAAATATTCTATCTTAATTCAGGTTTTCTGAATCTAAGAGACTTCCTATTCAATACAAATGATTTCATATTAGTTTTCTCTACTTAAAATGGAAGAGTAAGTGAAGAACCCAAGGCTCAAATTCCACAAATGCCACATGACCATGGCTTCAGGAAACATATGGAGTTAAGGGAACTGTACAGCAATTTCATTATTAACAACATGACAGAATCATTCAAGTTGGAGAAGATCTCCAAGATCATCCAGCCCAACCATCAGCCAACCACCACCACACCTACAACTCCAATTTTATTAGCCTGTAGCTAAGAGAAGGAAATATTAAAGTTTAGACCAAGTCAACCAAGCAAGTCTGTTATACAACCTCTGAAGCATGCATCAATACTAGTATTTCTAAGTAAATTCAAGACTTCATAGCTGACTCAAAATACACCATCTCCAGTTCAGAAAGATCTTAAGTCAAATCAAAGGCTGCAGCAGCATCTTTATGCACTTCTTGAAAAACAGTATCTGCTATTGACTGTTGCTGGAGTTATAACACTGGTTGGATATCTTGTCTGACAGTGCAATTCCTTATGGTTTCGCATTAGAAAAAAAATAGAAAAAATCAAAATTACTGTACTACAAAATAACCAACTTGGGGTGATTAGATTGCATTAGATATCCTTTACAGAACATCCAAGCTTTAAACAGATAAAGTTCCACCCTCCTCTGGAAGCATTAAGTCAGTGGTAACAATTTCAGAACAATATCAGTTTGCCCTCAATGGAAGAAAAATCATGCACATTATACCAGTTCAGTCTCCCTGTTTTCAATAACCCTTCCAGTGCAGAGTATCAATACTTATGAAGCAGTCTTTGTGATTAAAATACTACATTTATACCACTCCAGCATTCTATACTGTTTAAAACTAAAATATCCATTGTGCCAAAACCCATACTTGCGTATGTCACATTTTAAGCCTGTCAGTTCTGAAAATGCTGGCAGTTACAGCTTTTGCCCCAAGGTCAAACCATGGGAAGTCTATGCCAGATGTTGGTTTAGTGCTCACAATCCTTCCATGACCAGTTCCAATAAAACCAGCATGCAGTAATGTAAGGTGATGAACCCAATGATTATTCGAATTTTGATGTTGAGAGCTTAATCTCACTGTCAAAGTTAAATGGTCTCTGCTGCGCTTCAGATTATAACTCATAACCAGGACTCCTTTATTTTCTTCTTTACTGAGGGAATTAAAAGTTAGCTAGAACAGTACTTGAAATATTTCTTGTCTTCCCAGCCAAAAAAATAGTACTGCACAACATTAACTATAATCATAAAGGTTTTAATACATTTCAAAAGGCTTTCTGAAATAAACCCCATGGACCTCTTGAAGGTAACATCCAAATGACCCGCTACTCACTTGCCCCAATCCTCTTCGCAACTACAGAGTTGTATGAAACTCCTCATGCTTGCACTAAACAGAGGTAAACTTAACTTCCTGCTTCTGAGCATCTTCAAAATGTCTAGTATAGCCTACCTAGCTTTAATAGCAGTACATATTCACAAGAGAGAGAATTCTTTAGTTTGAGTAGTTTAGAGTATCCAAATCCCACAATAAAAACCCCACACAATTAAGACAGCAGAAACTAAACATTTTCTGATTCAAATAAATGCTTGGACAAAATCATTTTTCCACAGCAAATACAGATTAGTACATCTTCATGAAAAAGGCAAATTAGAGAACTCAAGTATTCATGCAAATAAAACAAGAATAACAAAGGAGCTTAATATATGTGGAATGGCCGCCACCTACATCCATCCCGAATGGATCTAAAATACTGAAAAATACAGTAATAAGGTGTCCAATTTTTAATGCAGTTGCTTCATTACTGTGCCTATATCCATTCCCTTGTGAACTTCATATCAACTTCAGCCATCATTTTGATGCTTTAAAAAAGGTATTTTAAAATCACAAATCTGGACTCCACCAGTTAAGACCTGATTCTGAACTGGCATAAAAAGGAATACATTAAGAGCTTAAGCCATGCATAAAAAATGTAAGAATTTGTTTCAACAAATGCACATTATTACAATATTCAATCTTCTATATGCCACCTCAATTTTGTAGAAGCAACTGACAATGAATCTAATTTGAATTTAAAATAAAATGAGTGGTTCATTCTAGAACGATGTCTACAACATTCAGCATACTCCAATTAATATCCCTGTTGAAGGACTTATACCAATCTATTTAAATGGCATACACAGGCACTGTAAGTTCTATTTTACAGTCCAAGTACTGCTGTCTGCACTGATCTGAAAATACATTTCTGTCACCAATATGACAAATATTTTGAATAGGCCCTTTTGTTTAAGTAATTCAAAGCTAATTGAACACCTATTACCCTCACATCAAAAATGACTACACTAAAATATGTTTAGACAGATTATGTTAGCAATAATGTAGAAAGCACCACAGTAGAAGCTGTCAAAAGTAACATCTAAGATTAACAGATCTTCAGTCTTGCTCAGGTAAAAAGCAACACCTTCTATATACATATATGGAAAAACAGTACCTTATGTCTTCAAGTCAAGTACTTCAAACTCAAGTGCTACATTCTACCAGGATGAAAACACCTGACTCCCCTGTTCTACCCTGCTTCAGGAGTAGCTAGCTACCTAAATACTGGGGAAAACTCATTTCTGCTTTTGGGTAGAAGACTGGACCTTCAGAGGTTTCTTAAAGCCTCACGTATCCTATGGTTCTTTCTAGAGGGAGAAGGTGCCCACGAAGGGATCCACGCTGTCTTGTATTTACCTACTGTATCTACTGAGCAACAGTTTACAATGTTCTTCTCCATCTGAAAACACTTCGTGTTTCTAGGTGACAGCACAAGTGGCTACAAAGCACCAAAGGCAAAGTTCTCACATGGTACGGTAGGAACAAAACAGAGAAGTACATTCAATATTGAGTGATCTTAATGTTTCGAAAGACATGTCTTATGGAGTTTTAAGCTATCTAAAGTAGTTGCTGCAAAAAAGCAGCATGTGCAGACATGACAACTGACAAAACAGATGAAGCTACTTTGGATGCAGATTTCAAATGCAAAGCCATGACTTTATTTGATAGAGCGATTCAACAGACAGATCATCTTGTATTACTTTGGGTATAAGGCTTAGAAAAAAAGAAGTCGATATTTTGAATCAAGAGCCCCTATAAAAAGCCATTCCATCTTTTTTCATGTATATGCATGAATATGATCAGGTAACCCTTACACAAGATTTAACCTGCCATCTTGGCAGGTCATCAAGAGGAGTCTATATACTTTCTTCCTAATTATGCACATAACACTATTTAATAAGGTTTGTGATACTTTTAACAGCTTTCACAAGAACGAAAAGCATAATTCAGATCTCATTTGAAACCAATATAACCTGCCACTCTTAACATGCATATATCAAATTTTTAAAATATTGCCAAGTTGAAACACTAGGCATAGTACATCTAGTTATTGAACTCTAAATCAGACATACTTGATTGAGCATTATTAAAGACATCTTAAAGCTTTCTGGGGCACTGCCAAAGACAGCGCAGTCTAAAAATTTGCCCATGGATTCAAGTGAATCACATTTAATACTGGAAAATACTCTAATAAGATATGTTTTGGTAATGGAGGCATCTTCCATTCCCATATTTTCTATAACACGTACACAAATAACTGTACACAGTAGAGGGTTTTTATGACACTCAAGTACCTTGGCTAGCTGGAAAAAATGGGCAGATAGGAACCTCACTCACTTCTAACAGAAGCACAAAACCCTCTATCTGTGGAGGAATAGCTCCACATGCCAGAACAGACGGGCAACCAAACAGAAAGCAGCTTTCCAGGAAAAGGACTTGGGAGCCCAACAAGTGAACACCAGCCAGTAACGTAGCTTTACAAACACCACCACCCTGGGCTGCACTAGAAGAGTACTACCAGCACTTTCAAGGTACTGGTCTTTTCTACTGGGCACTGGTGCAAGTTCTAGCAAGCTACTTGTTGGTTTTCTACTGTTTTGCAGAAGATTAAGGGTAGGGTTTTTTTAAAGGAAGGATTTGCCCCACATTCAGTATTTTTAAGGAATATTAGTTATAGTAAATTCCATCACAACTACAAGATGTATTTCTCATGACATACTGTAGTCCAAAAAGCCATCTCTTCCTGCCCCAAGCCATTAGAAGGATCCATGCTGCATCACAGGACATTACATGCTCAAACAGTCCAGAGAAACTTGAGCAGATTGGGTGCACAGCATTCCATTGTTCCCCCTCTCCATGAATAAAAGTGCACATATTACAAAGTTGAATACCTTTTCCCACTGCTTCCCAGAACACTTATCTAAAACTTGTTTGTATATTAGCGTTAGGGAAACTAACAAAGATTAAGTTCTCACAACTACTTATAATGTGTCTAAATTCTTAAACTGAGTTCACTGAAACTCAGCACTAAATACTGTTCACACCTGGAAAACTCATACCCACTGGATCCAACAAGAGTTATCTCATCCTTACTATAGAAACTGAGAAAACCATCTGCAACAATACTGCACTAGTCAAGTGAACTAGAAAAGTGAATGCTACCACTACTTGAACCACAAATTAGAGAGCAGCAACTCAGAACAGCATATGCTGGAGTACCCCTCATGCATACCTACTAACTCAATCTATTGTTCCTACGTTTTTCAGCTTGTTGATTCTAACACACTTCCTGGTCCTTTGATGTATATTGCTCCGAGATTCCTAAGACTTCATCTTCATTCAGTAAAGCACAAACTATTGATACTCAAGATGCATGAAAAAGTGAACTTGTACAGAAAGAACATGAAAGCATAGGTGAATGAAGGGACATAAAATGGTGGATGGGTTGTATTTGAAACATAGAAAAAATACAGTTCAAGAGTTTTGAAAGACAGTTGCAGAATATTTACAAAAAAAAGTTAAGAACTCAAATGCTAAAGCATTTGAATAGTCATCCCTGGAGTTGTCCAAGAACAGGCTGGATGATGCTTTTCACAAACTGATCCAGTGGAGTGTCTCTGCCAATGTCAGGGGCATTGGAACAAGATTATCTTTAAGGTCTCTTCCAACCCAAAACACTCTACAATTTTGGTCCATAGACATATATCAAGCATATGGAGTCAGTGCAGGTAGAAAAAAGGGGACCAATTCCATCATACCCCTCTTGAATACTTTAACACACCTAATCCTTCAGAAAGCTATTACTGCCAACACACAAAAAAAGGCAAAACACGACTTTTGATACAATTACTGTAGGCAGTACTTTCATCTTGGAATTTGTCATCCATTACAGTCCTTGGCTGCAAGGACACAGGTTGGCAGGAAAAATAAAGGCAGCTTGTACATCTACTGCCCTATGGGAGAGTGCAGCTGAAAACTCAGAAGTTTAACATAAGAACGTCAATATAAATTGAATGTTAAGAACTCTTACCATCCAACTTAAAAAATTAACTAGCAGAGGGAGAACACTAATTGTGCTCTCCACATGTTCAAGAGCAGCTGAATCTTAATCCAAGTATCTTTTCTATGCATAAAGATACACACTACACAGAATTAAGCTGATTAATGCCACATTCAGTTGTTACCAAATATTGTTCTGTGAAACTTACTGTCATAAAATCAGTTCAATCACTGAATGGAATTTCAGATCAAACTCACAAGGGAAGGAACCAACATATTCGCCAAGAGAACAGTTTCTCCAGGAAAGAAGAGATCTCAAGTCTTCAATAGCCTATTCTCTGTAGGACCACGTACTTATCCATGTAGCACCTTTATGGAGGAAAGCAATCTTCAGCTTTTATGGCATCTGTCAGAGGAAGTTTTTCCTTAAACTAGTATTTGACATTCACTTAACAGAACATTATTCAATTTTCCAGATTAAAGTAAAAATGAAACAGACTTTCAAAATTCATACCTGCATACGTCTCTGAAATACCTACCAACTTACACCAGCAAGCTTTTGCTGAAACATACCTTGTAAAGAAAGTTTTATTAGCATTTATGCTATGGTTTGACTTGCCATAGGAAGCTGCTGTGTATTACAGTTTATCTAAAGAAAGCATCCTCAGGTTTAGCTTAAGTAAAACTAGACAGTTCCTTCTTTAAATCATATATGCCAGGTTAGTAAATTTCGTGTAAAAAGCATCTGTCTTCAGTAAGAAGTATTTTAAAAACCCAACATCAAGTTTCTGTCCAACAGACAGAAATGTTACAGTAGTATGAAGCAGAATATCTGCACAATATTCTGAGCAATTAAACAGTAGCCAAGACATTGCAAATTCAGCTGTCCTACAAATTTGTTTTGAAGACAGTTTAAAAGCAAGTGCTTAAGCGGAAACAAAGTATACCTCAATTTTACAGAAGTTTCAGAAGCCACATGATCTTGTGTAGTTACGTAAGGAATTTTCAGAAGTGTTACTGTTTTAGTTTTAATGCAGCTAATTTACAAGTCTCACCTTTCACTGAACACTACAACTTTCCCCAGTGAGGACTGGGTGTGTTATGAATTTTCTTGTGGTAGTAATTCCTATATAGTTTAAACAATCAAGTAGTAGGAGTGTCACAGGCAAAAACCAAAAAAAAAACAAAAACCAAAGCCAAACTGGTCAGGAAGATACGACTAGCACTGGGAAAAGGCAGAACTTGCTAATCATCCTGCCCTCATATACTTTTAGAAGCCCATATATTCAGGTTTCTGCTCCATTGCTTCTGTCTACCAAGAAACAATAATAAAAGTGCAAATGCCGAGAACCTGAGATGCCATTACTTCTTGGTTCAGTTATGTTTAAATTCCTTCTACAAAGGAAAGGAAATTTTGATGCACCAGTTACCAAATTATAGCAGTGTTATGTTCTAGACATGGCAGAGAACAAAGGGGATACATTTAAAAAAAAACGTAACTGCAAAGAAATTTAGTGTCTGTGTGCCCATAGGATGAAGGACAGCAAAGGCACCAATAACCACTTAAATATGATTATTTCATCACTCCTTGTTAGTAGGGAGAAGCAAAGAATAACAGTGAATTTGGGAAAAATGGGGAAAACAAAAAGTCATAATGGGTAATTATGATCCCATAATAAATGATTAAGTCTTCCTAAAGAATGGTTCATGTATACATTAGAAGTTAAGCCCCACTTCGCCTTATTAATCATTTTAGAGCAAGTGCAGGACTAAATTACCTAGTTACAAACAGAATAACCTTCTAAAATGCATGTGTTCTACTTTGCATAAACCCAAGGAAAAGGTGCTTAACTGAACTGAAAAAAATCAACTATCCACTGATAAACCTGGAAAAAAACCATTTATGGGAGAAGTTAAACGCTTCCTTAAGCCATCAAGGTAAATACAGGCACACATACCTTCACCAAATTTGACGGGAGTGTTTAAAGACTCAGTGTTTCACAGAGCAAGAAAATACCAGAAATGTTAGAGTGAATCTTCACTGAGTATAAATAGAACTACTGTCCCAGGATTGCTTTATTGTCTTACCCCTTTCTGAAGCAATACAAAACTAAAAACAAGTTACTATTCCAATTTACTATGGTTGCATCAAAAATATGAGCCTAACAAAATAATCAGAAAGAGCTGGCAATGAGGGAAAGTTTTTTCTTTTTCCACTAAATTCACACAGCATTTATTCTACCCTTGCATAATAACTATCTATTGGCAGTACTTCTTGACAAGAAGCAAGGGACTAACTATGGAACTGTCCAGGAGCATCTATTCTCTTTAATCTCTTTTTGAAGGAGGCATCTGCTCTTATTCCTTCATTTCATGACCTAGCTTGAAATTGCGTTCACTATTCTGTGCAGATTTCAATTAGTTACATGTAAAAATTTCTCCCATGTCAGTATAGCTATCTTCAGGATGAAATACTGCAAGGTGAAGAGGGGCTATAACCAAAAGCTGATAGACTAAACGATGCAGCTCAAATAGCTAATTAGTCATCAATAAAATGAAGGGAAAATAATGCTCTAACATTTGTTTTATTACAACACAGCTTGACAAGCATGCATAGCAATGTTTTGAGGTGCCAGATCTCAATAAAGGGAGCATGCTTGCTCTCTGTATTCTCTCCACTCATGTCTTCAGATGACTCTGCAGAAAAGCTTCAGATCTCTGCTTTGTAACAGCACCAAAACCTACCTAATGAGGTGTTCAAAAATACCTGGTTTGAATGCTGACAAGGCACACCTACATGATTAGCACCATTTGCAGACTTAGGAATAATGAATAGTTACCCTGACAAATTGACTGACTACAAACTACAGGTTTGTGCTCTAGCCAGGTATTACTTCGATACTATAATATCAACTTCACAAAATGATTCTGAAAGGACTGTAAAGGTGAAACGTATACTTTTATGTCCTTCATCCAAATGGAAAAGAAAAGTACTTCTGATTCAATTTTTTATCCATTTCACTGTTTTCCCAGCAGAAAGACCAAGCAGGAGGTTATCCAGCAAGTCAAATACTTTAGTGGCAACAGCAGTTGACTGCTCAGCATCATCTTGACACAAGCATAACAGTCTTCTACCCCAGACAAGCAGTCATTGAAAGTTTTGGTCATAACTTAGAGCACACTGACAAAAATAAGGAACACTGTCTTGAGGACCTACAAGCCAATCACAGGCTGAAAAAACACTGTTAACACAAAGCTCAATGTACCACTAAGGTCTAAAGAAACCATGATCTACTGGTTATAAAACAAATCACATCCATTTCCTTCTATTGGGGCATTAATTTAAAAATGATAATTTTTCTAAAGTTCTTCATAGAGCTCAACTCAGTTATCTACTTGCCACTAGTGCTAATGAAACATATCAGCATTTTTAATTAACCTTATGTTGAACTACATGAACTATTATTTAACATTCCAGGCAACAACTATTATTTCTGGATATCTGTAAATTCTATAAGCGCATCTATGAACAAAACATTTATAAATAACATTGTGGTAGTTCCCCTGCACTCTACACTTAATCAGATGATAATGGAATACTCTAAGGGCTTAAGAGTTTTAGAGTTGAGCAGAGTATTTCTTTTGATTGGCGTTTTAACACTTATCAAATTGGACTGAATGACAGCAGCCTTGCCAGTTAGAGCAGACAAGGGCACAGCATAGGCTAAAGCTATTTCAACTTTCACATATCAGTCTAGCCTAGAGGAAAGGAGGCTGAGAGGAGACTGTGTAAGTGTCCACAACTACCTGAAAGGAGGTAGTGGTGAGGTGGGTGTTGGTCTCTTCACCCAAGTGACAATACAAGAGGAAATGGCCTCAGGTTGCAACAGGGGAGGAAAATTCTTCACCAAAAGGGTTAACAGGCACTGGAACAGGCTGCCCAGGTACATGGCTGAATCACCATCATTGGAGGTAGTTAAAAAGATGGATAGACAAGGTGCTCAGGAACATGGTTTAGTAGTGGATGGGTATGGTTGGATTCAATCTCCACGGTCTTTTCCCACCAAATAATTCTATGATCATTCAGTTGTACTTGAAAGCCATATGTCCAAAGCAAAGGCATTTCTACATCAGTCACAGCATCCAGGCAGCATTAAGCTTGGTCGGGGTACAAGCAACAAAGACAAACACCTGCAAGATAGCTGAGCAGAAGGATGCAACCAATGCCTATTTCTAACAGTTCCCAATTAAAACCTTGTAAAAAAGAAAGTTGATGTTCAGCAAAGTCAGGCAAGAAGCAGCATTGATTCTCCAAGTACCACACTGTTAACCAAACCCCAGCTTTCAAGAGGGATCTGTAGTTTAAGCAGTAGGCAGAACACCACAGGAGTTGCCCAGTGCTCAGGAGTGGTTCCCAGCATAGCACTGCAGCTCCTGTGGTGCCACACTATCAGCAACCCTAAACAATGCCCAGCAAAGCCCCTCACAGCAAGCTCCACACAAAAATAAATCCTACATGACGATATCCCAAATACTTAGTGAACTACTAACATCAGAGTTTCCTGACAGAGATAACATTCCTAAGTTATATTTTTAAAATTTCAGCATCTCTCTAAGATGCTCTATAGTCACCCTATATGAAAACCCATTGTAAAGCACTCTTGCTCTTCTACAGAAACAAGGAATGGTTTGGGTTGGAAGGGATCTTAAAGACCAGCCAGTTCCAACTCCCCTGCCATAGGCAGGGATACCTCAGACTAGATCAGGTTTCTCAAGGCCCCATACAACCTGGCCTTGAACACTTCCAGGGATGGGGCATCCACAACCTCCCTTGGTAGCCTGTTCCAGTACCTCACCCCCTTCATTGCAAAGAGTTTCCTCCTAATGTCTAATCTAAAACTGCCCTTCGATTTAAAGTCATCCCCCCTCATTGTGTCATTCCATGACCTTATAAAAAAGTCCCTCCTCAGTTTTCTTGTACATCTACTTTAGGCAATGGAAAGCCTCTACAAGGTCTCCTTGGAGCCTTTTCTCCAGGCTGAAGAAGTTCAACTCTCTCAGCCTGTCCTCATAGCAGAGATACTCCAGCTTTCTGATCACTCTTGTAGCCTTTCTCTGGACCCATTCCAACAGCTCCATATCCTTCTTATGCTGAGGATTCCAGAATTGGACACAGTAGGCCAGATGAGGTCTCACAAGTGAGGAAGAAAGGGGCAGAATCACCTCCATCAACCTGCTGGCCATGCTTCTTTTTGATGCAGCCCAGGATATAGTTGGCCTTCTGGGCTGCAAGTGCACACTGCCAGCTCATGTTGAGCTTCTCATCAACCAGCACCCTCAAGACCTTCTCCACGGGGCTGCATTCAATCATGTCATCTCCAGCAATACTTTCTGAAGAGTGCTTGTAATAATCCTTCATATTTACCCTGGATCTCCAAATTCAAATAAAATAAGGTTGGAAGTAATATTAAAGCTCATTAGAATCATAACCAGTGGGTTGAGGGTGGTGGTTCTACCTCAGCTCTCATGAGATCTCATCTGGAGGAGTTCTGAAGTCCTCAGCACAGGAAGGACCACAAGGAGCCCAGAGGAGGGCCACAAAGATGATTAGAGTGCTGAAAGACCTCCCATATGAGAACAGAGTTAGGGTCATTCACTCTAGAGGAAAGAAGGCCCCTGGGAGATATAGCAGCCTTCCAGGACTTTAAGGGGGCCTGCAGGAAAGCTGAGGGGCTCTTTACCTGGAAGTGGAGGGACAGGATGACAGGTAACTGCTTTTATCTGATATTTAGATTATATATTAGGAAGAATTTTTTTACTATGAGGGCAGTGAGGCACTGGAAGAGGTTGCCCAGAGAAGTCATAGAAGCCCCGTCCTTGGAGGTATTCAAGGCCAGGATGGATGAGGTTTTGAGCAACCTGACCTAGCAGAAGGTATCCTTGCCAATGGCAGGGGTGTTGGAACTAAATAATTTTCAAGGTTACTTCCCATTCATACCTTTCTATGATTTTATGATCAATACCCTCAACTTTATGACAATGCTTATGTCAATCCAACATTTGATTCACATGGTATTAACAGGTTTCTATGATATCTGCAGAGAAAGTGTCTGAAGAACACATAGTAAGTTTTAAACAAATCTTCTGTTGTATGCTTTTATATAGTAGGTCAATAAAAACGCCATAGTTTTTCATGACCATGGATGTATGGTGTAATGAAAAGGTCAAGAGCATATGATAAGTGAAAAGAATCTTTAAGACCAATTTGTGTTATATGAAACCAACTTGAGCACAGCAGTCCTCTCTACTCTTGAGGCTGGAAAACTGCCAGGAGGAGAGGGACCTGGGGGTGTCAGTCAGCAGCCGACTGAACATGAGCCAGCAGTGTGCCCAGGTGGCCAAGAAGGCCAATGGCATCCTGGTTTGTATCAGAAACAGCGTGACCAGCAGGTCTAGGGAGGTGATTCTCCCTCTGTATTCACAGAATCACAGAACAACCAGGTTGGAAGGGACCCATCGGATCTTCTAGTCCAACCACTCAGCACTGGTGAGGCCGCTCCTTGAATATTGTGTGCAGTTCTGGGCCCCTCACCACAAGAAGGATGTTGAGGCTCTGGACCGAGTCCAGAGAAGAGCAACGAGGCTGGTGAAGGGGCTGGAGAACAGACCCTATGAGGAGCGGCTGAGAGAGCTGGGGTTGTTTAGCCTGGAGAAGAGGAGGCTGAGAGGAGACCTCATTACTCTCTACAAGTACCTGAAAGGTGGTTGTGGAGAGGAGGGAGCTGGCCTCTTCTCCCAAGTGACAGGGGATAGGACGAGAGGGAATGGCCTCAAGCTCCGCCAGGGTAGATTTAGGCTGGAGATTAGGAGGAGGTTTTTCACACACAGGGTCATTGGGCATTGGAATAGGTTGCCCAGGGAGGTGGTTGAGTCACCTTCCCTGGAGGTGTTTAAGGCATGGGTGGATGAGGTCTTGAGGGACTTGGTTTAGTGTTTGATAGGAATGGTTGGACTAGAAGATCCGATGGGTCCCTTCCAACCTGGTTGTTCTGTGATTGTGTTTAGTACTAAGATGCCACATTTCAGCTGGGGATATCACCAGGATATCTTTAGAAAAGCAGCAAGCATGAACTAGGACTAAAGCTATTACTTCAGTCTATCTGCTGTGAAGCACAGGGTGAAGTGGATTAGCTCTTCCATACAGATCAGGATTTAAACGGAGAAACTGAGTCAAATTATCAGTTACAACTGTTTCACTTTCAGAAACTCTTCCAACCTGACACAAGTTTCAGGCAATCTCTGTAAGGCAGGCACAACACTCAGCTGTGACACAACCTTCCTTGAAATGAGGATTTGATCCCAAACCCAAACATGCTGCAGGTTGTCAAGAAACAACTTGTGAAGTGAACCAAACTAGGTTTCTGAACTTTCATAATGGTACAAACAGCCCAAGAACATCACACAAACTGTATGAAGGAAGTCCATACAAGAAAAATCTTGTTTCCTTAACTCCGGAAAGGGTAAAACACAGGTGAAAAACGAAGAGTTAGCCAAGGGAGGTAGCAGAGGCCCCATCCCTGGAAACATCCAAGGTCTGGTTGGACAGGGCCCTGAGTAACCTGATCTAGTTAAAGATGTCCCTGCTTCTGTCAGGGAGGTTGCACAAGATGACACGTAAAGGTCACATCCTACCCAAAGCATTCTATGATTCTATGACAATTAAGCATAACAAAAACATGAAAGAACCAAACAGACATGAAGGACTTTTGAAAAGTAAAATTAATCATTTAATATTAATTCAGAGGTAGGCAAAAGAGAAAAGGGCAATTTCTTCAATTCACTGGTTTACCCCATAGAATCATATTACTCAAGTCTGTATAAAACAGGGCATGTCATCTCTGTTGGCAGCTGGAGAAAAGCAAAGACCCAGTCCTAAGAAGGTTAAGGATCTCAGGAATCAGAAACTGGGCTGCTGACCAGAGATGCATCAGTTCTGGCGCTTCACTGCCACCTCTAACTGACCACATCTAGTTAATTAGGACAGGCTAAAAAGGGGCAAGTAACAAACTTTGAGACACAAAAGGAAGAATGACTGCATTAACAACAGTCCTTCCACTTCTACGTCTTTAAAAATTAACTATTATTCCAAAGCAGCAGGAAGAACTGGCTGAACATCTCCATTTTTTTTGCTTTCAAACAGATCTGCTTTTCAGAGTACTGTTAACAGGATAACCATAAGCAGTGAGAAGCTACAGTTGCTCTCCAAGCATTCAGTAAATGCAGCAAGTATTCAGCATCAGAGCAACTGCAGCAATTTTGACTTCTGCCTAGACTCTTTGTCTTGTCCACAAAAATGTATCTTCCCCTCATGACTATTCCTTTTGTGCAACCCAAATGGATTAATAAAGTTGAAGAAAATCAGTAAATCCTCAAAGGATTTGCAACTTCAGATTTTCACTACATTATACCAAGATCAGTACAGCAGCAGTTGTAACAAATTTTCTTTTGGATTAAGTGCAAGAACAATAGGTTTACTGAAAAGACGACTAATCTTTTAGGCTTCCAATTTTGTCAAGAAATTCTTCCTAGAAAATGCAGACCTACAAAAGAATACCTATGTAGGCCAAAAATGTGAGATTTACCAACTACAAGAATTAAACTGACATTTGTTTGCTGCCTTGCAACTTTGTTCCTGTTGAGCTGCCAACTGAAGCCAAAAGCCTGATAAACACATCAAAATAAGAAATGGAAGACAGCCAAACAGCAACTGGAAATGGAGAACAGGAAGAAAATCCATTTAGCTTTCTAGTTGCTTATTAATTTCACCTTGACAATAAGGTAAAATTATGAAAAATGACAACACAAAAGAACAGTAAATGATAAATACGACAAAGTTGAGCTCTCACAAAGGAATATTTTAAGACAGGGTAAACAGAATAAAATGTGCACTGCTCAGCTGTTGAAACGCTCAAAAATAACAGCTGTCAGCTTAATGTTTGTTCATTCCACCTCTCCGTTTGCTACTCTAATTTGCTCCCTGTCATAAACAGCCAGCCTACATCCACTGTATGTCCCAAGTTAGTGGGAGTTCAGTAAAGAGCTTAACAATTTAGCAGAGCATCCAGCAACGCATCTAACTAATTTTGAATTGGAGATGTTGAAGGACTCAAAAATCTACCAGTTCTTAAGATTACATCATCTATTGCTAAAGCCTGTGCTTCATTTCTTCACTTGAGCTTTTCAGCAAAATGTTCTACCACCAGTTTAAAGGGCCACTTAGCACTGCTATTTGCCCCATGACCATATGAAGGCGCTCAAACTACTGATTAATTACCACTTTCACAAATCAGACCACTGCAAAGTACCCACAGACCTTCAAGTCTGCAGAGTATTGTGTTTCTTCTACAGTCTTCTCAAAGACTAAGACACATGGACTGCTACACCTAGAACCTCATGAGAAAATTAAATTACCTAGTCGATATGCCCTTATAGCCTTTGCATGAGGCAATACATTTTCTACCTACTGTCATACTTGGAAGTTGCACTCAGCAAGCAATATATGTCTCTAAAGTCACTCCGAGAACTGCTCCCACCAACACAAGTGACACTTGCCTCCCCAGGTCTCTGGTACCAATCTCTGCACATAACCCAACCTCATCAAGATACTCCACCTTGTCCAGAATAAGCACCCTATCCTTCATCATTTTCTTCTTGAAAAACAATATGAATAATGTAAACAGAGCCTGCAGAACTCCTGTGCAGCTCAGCTAAGAGCACTCAGTTAATTCACTGTAAAATATTAGGTATGTCAGTTACCAGTTAATCCCTTTAAACATGCTTTTACTGGAACTGCTAAATACCAATTAAAAAAATCCATGCTGTACTACACCAAATACTGTGCAGAGGCTGCTCAACTCCAAACCTGGATACCAAATTCTTTCAAATCAGAGCACAGCCTAAATTCTCCTGTTTCTTAATTATACCTGAAGCTGGAGTCAGATGGGGGGCAATTCAGAGGGCAGAAAGGTCATAACTTGCATATATTTAAAATCTATGTAAATCAAACAAGCCACAGCCCAAAGAGCAGCCATTCACTGCTGTGACCTTCTTTCCGATTTCTCCAGTAAATAAGTACTCAGAAGGTTACAGTTTTAATTTGCATGGCTGGTGTCGAAAAGGATTGGAAGTGACAAACCATGTCAGTTTAAATTTGAAACCTTTAAATTCGATCTCTCTCATTGACTGCCAAAGTAAGTGTGCAAGTGAATTAGAAGTCAGCTTTAGACAGAACGTGATCATTGGTGAGTGGCTGCAGGCTGGAGTCATGCTTCACAGCAGAGCAGCCCAGGGTGAAGTGTCTATGACAATCTTCAGCTGCATTTCACAGCAGCCCTCTTAACATGACTGGAATACCTGATAAATCACTTCCCCAGCCTTTTAAAGAGACCAAAACTAGAATCTAATTTGTTAGTAAGTCCTGTGACTTTCCCAATACACTTTCACTGCAGTAAAACTGAAAAACCAACCGTTACAAAAATAAGATGTTCCGAGTTAATCTTAAAACCCCAGAAGCTTTCAGATGTATTTGCTTTATGAAACACCTATGACCTTCATAAAGTGTTTTGCCAGCCTGCAAGAGTAGGACACCTCAAACAAGCATTGCTCATATGTTTGAGACAACAAAGAAAAATAAAGGAGAATGAAGTTACACAGCAGAGTACATGTAACACCATCAGGGACTGCGAACGAGCAGCACTACACATCTGTTCTGTGCCATAAAGTGTCCATCCTCAGAGGAAAGGGGATGATATAGCAGCAAATTGATTTTTTAAAGATGTGTGTCACTTCACTACAGATAACCAAGCACATCTTTTAGAACAGTGAAAAATTAGAATTCTATTTGTGAAAATGTAATATAAATCCTCCTTAAGCATCCTGAAGCCCTTGCATACCAAGACAGATTTATTCACAATCAGAAACATCCATGGAACCAGAACTTATAAGTTCCTACTTCAAACACTTCTACAAAGCTATCCCCTTAACGGGCTCAAAAAAAAACCAGACTGTTAATATTCTCCACCATGCACAAAGTCAGTGCACTTTTCCTCACATTTCACCTCCTCTGATATTTAGGGAGAGATTTACTGGTCCGTTTGATTACTAAACTCCTACTCAAAATCTGTCACAAGAACCAGCAAGCCTCTACTGATCTCTAGTAGCCATGCAGCTCAGTCAAGTCATTCGCTGTACAGCTAGCACATACAGCCACCTACTGATAGGAAGACTTCATTCCTGCACATCATTCTGTTGACAATTTAAAGGAAGCCTTGCCAATTTAAGACATTACCTCATATCCCAAAGTAGCTAAAATGGGCTTGCAAGGAAGAATTCCACAATTGCAGCCTACAGAGAAGTAAAAGTTATCTTTCAGCAGTGGCACTGAGACTCAAGGGTTTCAGTTGCCCTAATCTTGATTAGAGTCCTCTGCACATACACATTCAACATCACCCAAATCAAACAAGTGCCAGGAAGTTATCTTAATGTCTCATGTTACAAAAAACTGAGTATCAAGAAATTTTATTTACAGTTAGCTTCTTCAATCTGCACTTTCACATACTTCCCCTAGCATTCACAAAAGATTGATAAATCAATACAATGCACAGACCTGAAAGACAGCAATTAAGTGAAAGTAACACTTGCCTTACAAATCTTCTGCTACTTTTACAGCATCACTCCTGAAGCTATGACAATCCACATTAAACTTGTATACAACCCCCAATACAAAGTCAGTCTCAAGATAAAGGTCTCAAATAGGTTAAAAAGTAAAACTACTCGGTGCTTTCCAATGGCAAAGAAGGAACTTGCCTGATTTCAGAACATAACTCATAAAAAAAATATTTTCTAGATTCTGCATAAAGATAAGCACTTTAGAGTTGTCAATGGGACAAATACACATGTCCTAAAATTCTGCTTCTTCACAGAACTTCATCTTTGCCAAGGTTCTTAAATTTCAGAACTCTAAGATAATAATTGGACATAATCTTCTGATTCCCATTGTCCAGTACCAGCTGCAAATTAATTCTATTAGCATGGCCATCTTACTACATACATAAAAAAGTCTGCTTCCAAGCTGCAACATGTTAAAAGGTTTACAGGTAAAAATATCCCTTTTAGGAAGGCTTAATGTTCAAGTGCACATGTAAATCATCTTAATTAGAGTAAAGGATTAGTTTAGTCTCCTGCAAAAGATTCCTACTTTAAGCAGCAGAGGAATGTTTCAATGAGTGTTTAAAGAAAAATTGAAGCAATTTTGTGCCCCAAAGAGACAAGTCAAATACTTTGTACAGAGTTTTCAACAAGAAAAATCAGCACTTACATGTAATATATAGGAGCAACAAAGGATACCGAGCCTTGATTTTAATGCTTTCAAAATGCTCAGAGCAAGATTTTGTCTTAAGGGCAAGGTGGGAAGCTGTCATCTCTTAATTCTGAAAGACATAATACTGCCCAGGAAAAGCATTCTTGCAACATCCTAGTTATTTGCTCATTGTTGTTTTTCAGCTGAAAGGCCACCCTGGAACTCTAAAAGCATGTCCAGCTCCATGTTTTTTCCTGCATAACTTAAAGACAATTTGTGTACACCTAAATTATAATTTGTAATAAGCATAATATGCAAATGTATCCACTTCCATTTGAGAACTACCATTAAGAGATTTTCTAAGTCTAGACACAGGACTCTTCCCTAGAAACCAGTTTTCAACTAGGTTTGAAATGTGTTAGCAATCTGACTCTCCTGCCTATGTAGTACACACACTTCAATCCTTTCAGCTTCTTGGAAGGATTTACTAGTTCAACCATACAGTTCTTAGAAATCAGTCTTGGGTTTCTAAAGAGAGATGGCTTGATCTACAGTATTTCAGTTTAAGTAAATTCAAATAGTAAATGCAATACTGCTAAATATAAAAAGGATATTACTAATTTAAGCTGGCTATTTTAAGCACTTAAAACCTTTGCTAATACACACCTAGAAGAAGCCAAACATTTCATTTTAAATTGAAAAGTTAAACAAATCCAGTTTAAAACACTACACAAGCTGTTTAATTTGCCTGCTCACTGATCTATCATTGAGAGACCTCAGTGGCCCTGACATACAAAGTACAAGTTAGAACTATTAAATATGTATTCCCACTGTTTGCCTGCATTTAACTGCAAAGAATCATTACAAGTAAGAAAAAACAACAGGCAATGATAAAGCTAACATTATGACAGGATAGGTCGGTAAACAATCTACTCTTATATTTACCTATTGTACATATAGTCAATTAACCTTATTTGGTTCTTCAGTGACTCTACAGTTGCCTAAAATATCCATTTTACACAGATACTAAACAAAAATGCATTTTAAACTAGTTAATCCATCAGTAGTCATACTCTACCTAGCTCTAACATGTGAATTGCTTCAGATTTAATGCAAGACTTCACTTTCAAAGTAAGCAAAAAATTTAGACATACTACAGTAAAGACATGGGATCCACATCCATCTATATTTGCTTTTCTACTGACAGTATCTATTTTTGGTGCTTAAAGCATGCACTCAGATACCAAGTATTACATGATAAAACCAGGTAGAAGTTTGTCCTCTAATCTCCTTCCAATGAAAATCTCAAAACTACCATACTCGCGAAAAGCCACAACAGCCACACAGTTGTGTCCATAAATGCTGTCTGCAAAACAGTATTTTTACAGCTACCTAAAGTACTCTACATATGTAAAAAGATTCTTCCTTAACTGAAAGGAACTTCATTAATTTGCAGTCTTAAATTCTCAGCAATCAAGCCAATTTTAAACAAGTTTTCTACTTACTAACATAATTCTTCCACTATCAACAACAATTTTTTTCCAAAGTTAGGAAAAACATACAAGCTACCAACCATTCAAGAACACAAAGCTACAGATCGCACGGTCTATACATCCCACAGCTGAAATTGTGACAGCTACCCCTCAGTCTAGAGTATTTCAGACAGTTGATTCTCCTTCTGATTTTGAGATGGGCACTCACAGTCCATGACCAACAAAAACTACAACAATGCATTAAAAGAAGCCACATTGCATTAGACCTATTCCTCTTACAGCTAGTAAGCTGTACTCCTAGTACAGCTTTGTAATCACAAAATCATTTCAGCTGTCATTAAGTTATACTAGAAGATCAGTTTGTAACATACTCCACTTGTCCATCTCAAGCACTGTTCTCAAGTGTTTGTCCCTCCAGACTTGTACTCAAAAGTCAATTGCCAATTACACAATACTTCCAAATTTGCATTAAATCATATTGCAAATTGCACAGACTGGTGCTTCTATTCAATACAGACTCGTTTAAACAGAGGGCTAGTATCTTAAAGAATCTCTGAGAAACCAGAAGCAGAAGGGGCAGGCATCATTTATTATCTTGTGTTACATAACATACTTTTGGGGTTTTTAAATGATTCACCAAAACATCTTGTCGGCTCCTTAATATTTTAGTTACAGAGACAAAAGTTCCTAGGAGAAGACATCAGTCACACGTTCCTTTTCAAAGAGGCTCACGCATCTATAAACAAGGAGTGAATTACTGTTCAGAAACACGTTAGCAGGGAAAACCAGGGCGTTTAATCTACTTGTTGTAATCTACCTGAAGCCCAGCCAGAGCTGCTCCACACAACAACGCAACTTGGAATAATTCGCAACTCCAGCGGCCGACGATCGCTGTTGGAAAGAGCATCTCCGGACCAGGAGGCACTAGAGAAGGAGCCCAGCAGGAGCAGGACCGGGAGAGAGCTCTGGGGGAGAGGATGCGCCTGCCCGGGGAGAACGCAAAGGATCTCCCCCGAGTGGAGGGACAGCCCTGGGCGGTCCCCACTCTCCTCACCAAGGGAAAGAGGGATGCAGGAGCCGGTAAACACCCCCGAGCGATGCGAACCCAGCAGCAAACCGAGCATCCTCGGCGGCCGCCGCCACCAACCGCGGCTCGTCCCCCCGCGCCCCGCCGAGCCCTCACCTTGGTTGACCAGCCGCAGGGCGTGGGTGAAGGACGGGTCCAGCGAGTCCTTCTCCGCCATCAGCTCGGGCAGGTACTTCTCGTCCATGGCGGCGAGAGGCGGCGGAGCCGGGGCGCCGGGTTCCCCCGTGGGGAAGGACAGCGGTAAATCCTCGGAGGCAGCGCTTCCCCCTGGCCGCCTCCCGCCCGGGGCTGCGGGGACGCATCCAGAGGGAAGCGCCGCAAGGGACTCCCCACAACGGACGAGGGGCGTGCAGAAAGCCCTCTGCGGAGGCTCACGGGGCTGGGAAAGGAAGAAGAGCAGCGCCCTGGGAGCCGCTAACCCAGGCGGGACGGGCCCGCAGCCAGCACACACACGCGTCGAAGAAAACAGAGGACGCGAGGCGGCAGCCCCAAGCTAAAACCAACACAAACCGCAACGCTGCGCCGACTGAACTGGCGAGCCCCTCCGTGCCGCCTTTAAATAACCCCACTTAGGCCACGCCCCAGTCTCTTGGTCACGCCCTCTATCGCATTGGCCACGCCTCCCGCCAGCCTAACTACTCCAGGCTCCTCCCAATGGGCTGTGATGGAAGAGTCGCCCCGCCCCCTGAAGGGACCACTTTCTATTGGGCGATGCTGCCTGTCAATCAGGCGCTTCCGCGGGTTCTGATTGGTCAATGCTCCTGAAGGGGCGTGTCTTGAGCCGGGCTGCCGGGGGTGGTTGGGGAGCGGAGCGGGAGGGAGGCGCGGGATGGGGTCTCCCGTTAGAGGCTGGCAGCGGTCCCTTTCTAAAGGGAACGGTGGTGCTGTTGCCTTCCAGGAGCCAACCCCAGCCTCAGCCAAAGAGGGGGAGCCGTTCGGGTTCGCTCCTGGAGCCGCCCGGGGCTGTGCGGGGGGGGACCTCGGGCACAGCGTCCTGACCCTCCCTTTCTCATTTCATAGAATCATAGAACAACCAGGTTGGAAGGGACCCATCGGATCTTCTAGTCCAACCATTCCTGGGAAAGAATGAAGGTAGGGTTTGTTTTTAAAGGAAGAGTCAAACCCCAGTTTTAACTTCTTTTTCTCCCCCAAACACCAGTGCTCTGTGTTTATCCAGCGTCTTGGGCATCGAGGAATACAAAGCAGTTCATAAAATTAGCCAGGAAATCTTATTCCTGCTGAGTTATGCCAATTTTAGGTGGGCTTGTGACTTAGTAGCTGCCTGTTTTACAGAAAAGAGGAGCAAAGTTTAAGAGCCCTTGCTCAAGCATGTTTTCCTAATCTTTTCAGTGGATCCACTTGGTATATTAGATCATTATTCGCTTTGATCTTTAGCTTTGAGGCTTTACATAGCTTCCTCATTAGGCTTTAGGTGCTTCATCAATGAATCTTTGGTGACAAAAGTCCAAAGGAGGCGAGACCAACTATTCTCTGTAACAGCGCACAAGGGCAAAATGTAGGTAAATTACTAAATCGCTGAAGCCAAAATCACCCTGCTGAAGTAACATTTTCCTCTCTTACTTTCTGTTGGTTTTAAACTGACATTTACTGGAAAAGCAAATGAGGAACTTTTAGGCGATAAAGTACAATTAAAAAAAACGGCAAAAATTTACTTATCTCGGAACCAAATAATCACACATATACTTGGTTTTTTTTGTTGTTTGTTTTTTAAAGAAGGGGTTGCAATGTATCTGTCATATTCTTTCAAGATGGGGAGAAAAAAAATCTCTGAAAAAAATGGATGACATGAGAAATCACTCACTCAAAGCTTGGAAGCAGAGGTTAAGGCTCTGTTCTCAGAACTACATGTGCTCTTTCACCCTTCAGACAGAAGGACCATATATCAAGGTATCTTATTTCTTATTGTATTTTACAGACTGGAATATCACATAGAACAATGTCTGATATGGTGCAATATGAAATATGCTGGATTTACTTTCCACAACTGTTCCTCATAAATCTTGACCTTGAACTAACAGAAACAAATTTATAAATGTGTAATTTGAACTTGGTCCAGCATGACGTCAAACTCGATGGGTGCAAGTAAAGCATGCAAGTGACTGGAAGAAGCTGGATTACAATGAATGTTTTGTTTCAACCCTCCAGATACATCTTCTGTGTTACTGAAATGCAGCCATCTGTTGTGAAACAAGCAGACACATACTACTTTGACACAGAACAATATGTAGGAGTATAATCTTTATTAAATGACCTAGAGCAAAATAATCCCTATCATTGCCAGTAAAGTAAAAAATGTATTTAAAGACCTTCTAGAGTGTACAAGACTTCAGACAGAAAGGTAGCTATATTATAACAAATGGTGTAAAAAACAATGTACCTTTCTTGGAGTCATGTTGTCCCTGGTACTGATTAAATAAACATTTGGTGTTTCAAGAAATCACAGTATTTCTTCCCAAATTATACCAATTCCCTCTGGCTTGCAATAGAGAAAGACTTACTGGATGTCTGAAGACTTGTTTCTCATCAGGTCTGTAACAACACTGAAATTATAAAATTATCCATACTTTAACCTATTGTTCAAACTGAAAATTGCACAAGAACAAGTGCAGTGTATTGTTTTATGCGATGAAATTAACTAGGTTGTAATAAAACAAGAGGAGGACAGAAAAGATGGGGAATGATGAGCCTTAGGTCATAGAAAGCATCCTCAGATCTGGTTAGCTGAGAAAAGTCTGTTGAGCATAGTTCTTATTGTCCAGGAAAGGCAGGAAACGCCAACTTCTTGAGGACTGATTGCTGCACGCTACTGAACTCCATACAAAGCTTGAAATGAAACTTGATCAAGTAACTGTCCAGTATGTGTTATCTTTAGTATTCACAAATGTTTAAATTTATAAGTCCAACTTAAATTGTTCATCCCTTCTCTCCTGCAGTAAACTGAATAGGGTTTTCACACATGTCCAGTCTGCTGTTTGTAGGTATGCAGTAGGCTCTGGAAGTTACTTTGGTATGTGTATGTCAGCCAGGAACCAGTGCCAGGCTGGCGTCCCTTACTAATTCTAAAGCAACAGTTGTCTCACCTGATAATCATAGAATCATAGACTGGTTTAGGTTGGAAGGGGCCTTAAAGATGATTTAGTTTCAACCCCCCCATACCATGACATTCTTGCCTATTTGTAAGCAAAAATTGTAGATGCCAAAATTAATATTCATACATAACAGAAGTATTAGTATGTGCTAGTCCCTTTGCTCTCAGAGTTGAGATTCACTTTCTTGCTTCTGGTACCTTTTGATGCAGCCAGTGAGACGTCAGGACTAAGGGAGAAGAGACTGTCACTGGAGCTGCATCCTCTCACTTGTGTGTCGGTTCTACGCAACTTATTGCAGTTACATTTTCTGTATTGGGTCAACATAACAAGCAGTATTTTTACCCATAAGTCTTTGTTCCTAGTATTGTAAGTGCTTCAAAATATTTGTAATTTTGCTTTAATTACTGTTGAATCATATTTTTATTCTGTGTGAATAGTGTTATACTATTTATTCAATGACCTTATCAAGCTGCCACTGACCATAGTAGATTCTACATGGCTGTACTGTAGGTCTCACCTCTGATTTACCTCTGCATTCCTGTTTTAGATCTCAGACCACAATAGAATGTTACAGAATCATTACTTACTTGAGACTTAAGTTCATTAAAATGCACACAGCTGAAGGCCTATAGAAGCAGAGTCTATTTTGGGAAATAGTTTGTCACAAATACCACGTCTAGTGAATATGTCCTTGATGTGAGTCACCACAGTTCTGATTAGCATGTTGCTAAGTAGGTGCTGGCTTCCTTAGTATTCCAATATATCACTTGCCAATTTCTATTAGGCACATAGAGATTACCACTGCACTCCTTTCTCAAATAGTCCTGGGGCCATTTTTTTTTAAATAATTGCACGTGGGTTAAAGTATGAAAAAATAGATAAGAATATACTGTCATATCAAGTTGTCCATCATAAACCACATGCCAGTGTGGTTGCCAAGCCTCTCTCCATGATATTTGAAAAATCATGGCAATAAGAAGTCCCTGGTGACTGGAAGAAGGGTAACATTATGCGCATTTTTATCAAGGGTAAAAAAAGATGACCCTGCAAACTACGAACCTGTCAGCCTCACTTCTGTGCCTGGGAAGTTCATGGAATAGATCCTTCTAGAAGACATGCTAAAGTACATGGAGGACGTGAAGGTGATTAATGGCAGCCAGCACAGCTTCACCAAGGGCAAATCTTCCATGACCAACTTAGTGGCTTTCTATAATGGTTGTATTCAGAGAGTAGTGGTCAGTGGCTTGAAGTCCAGATGGAGACCTGTGACAAGTGGTGTCCCTCAGGGATCTACGTGGGGACCTGTGCTGCTTAATGTCTTCATCAATGATATTGACAGTGAGATCGAGTGAACCCTCAGCAAGTTTGCAGATGACACCAAGCTGACTGGTGCAGTTACCACAGTGGAAGGACAGGATATCATCCAGAGACCTGGACAGGCATGAGAAGTGGGCCTGTGAGAACCTCTTGAGATTCAACAAGGCCAAGTGTAAGGTCCTACACCTGGGTTGGGGCAATCTCCTATTTCAATACAGGATGGGGGATGATGTGATTGAGAGCTGCCCTGTGGAGAAGTACTTCAGGGTGCTGGTTGGTGTGAAGCTCAACATGAGCTGGCAATGTGCACTTGCAGCCCAGAAGGCCAACTGTATCCTGGGCTGCATCAAAAGAAGCATGGCCACCAGGGCAAGGGAGATGATTCTGCCCCTCTATTCCTCACTTTTGAGACACCACCTGGAGTACAGTGTCCATTTCTGGAATCCTCAGGTTAAGAGGGACATGGGACTGTTGTAGTGGGTCCAGAGGAGAACTACAAAGATGATCAGAGGGCTAGAACTTTGAAGAGTTGGAGTTGTTCAGCCTGGAGAAGAGAAGGCTCCAACGAGACCTTAGAGCAACCTTCCAGTACCTGAACAGGGCCTACAAGAAATCTGGGGAGGGACTGTTCACAAAGGCTTGCAGTGATAGGACTACAGACAATGGGTATAAACTAGAGAGGGGCAGATTTAGACTAGACATAAGGAAGAGTTTCTTCACCATGAGAGTGGTGAGACACTGGAACAGGTTACCCAGGGAGGTTATGGCTGCCCCGTATCTGGAGGTGTTCAAGGCCAGGTTGGATGGGGCCTTGGGCAGCCTGATCTAGTGGGAGGTGTTCCTGCCTAAGGCAGGGGGCTGGAATTAGATGATATTTAAGGTCCCTCCCAACATAAACTATTCTATGATTTTATTAACTGTTTTCAAGTGTTCTGATACTTTTTTCCTAAAAATTCATGGCTCTTTCTTTTATGTCTTTTGCCCCATAGTTCAAAGGTTAGGCTGTTTTGTCCCTAATGAAACTTAATTTATTATTAACTATGTTAAGCTCATTTATTTTCACAGATTTGTTAACAGATATTGTTTTCATATTTATTCACTGTTTCTTTACATTTATTTCTAAGAGAAACAAAGTTTGCAGAAATAAAGTGTCTGGTTTTAGGTAAAAATGGCTTTCAAGAATAGGAGGTCATTGCCAACATATTTGTAGTCTCTATAGTATGCCAGCCATAGTGTTACATGCATCTGCTCATCCAAGTCTCTCATTTGTTTTATACCTTGCTTTTGGTATTAAATATCAGAATGGGCTGACAGGAACCTCATGAAGTTCAATAAGGGGAAGTAAGAATAACCCCAGATAGCAGCACATGCCAGGGACTACCCAGCTGAAGAGATGCTTGGAAGAAAAGGACCTGGTAGTCTTGGTGGACACCACCTTGAGCATGAGCCAGCAATGTGCCCTTGCTGCAAAGAGGTCCAGTGGTATCCCGGGCTGCATTAGGATGAACATTGGTCACAGGTTATGGAAGTCATCCTTATCCTCTACTCCATACTGATGAGGCTACACTCAGAGAGCTGTATGCGGTTCTGGGCTCCCAAGTACAAGACCAATATGGAAATAGTGGTTACAGTTCAACAAAGGGCCATGAAGATAATGAAGGGTCCAGTGCATCTCTGTGAGGAAAGGCTGAGAGAGCTGGGACTATTCACCCTGGAGAAGCGAAGACTCAGGGAGGATCTCATTAATGTATATAAATACCTGAAGGGAGAATACAAGTAAAACAGAGCTAGGCTCTTTTCAGTGGGGGCCAATGATGAGACAAGAGACAATGAGGACACTCAAATGCAGGAGATTTCCTCTGAACATCAGGAAGCACTTTTACTGTGAGGCTGACTGAATGGTGCTACAGGTTGCCCAGGGAGGTTGTGGAATCTTCCTCCTTGGAGATGTTCAGAAGACATCCAAACATGGTCCTGGGCTTCAGGTGGCCCTTCTTGAGAAGGGAGGTTGGAGCAGATGCTGTATTGTGCAAAAGATATGCAAAAAAAGTTTAATTTGAGGATTATATGCCTAATTCAAGGTTTACAAAGATTTTTGTTGAATCTGAACTAATTATGGTTAGTTTCTACTATTCCTATGTACCGATACGTGATGAAAAAACCCCCATGTTTATTGTATCCACAAGTAACTAATATTCTGATAATCATAATTTTATATTATAGAAAGGCTACTCCAACTTCTTGTCATGTATCAGCCTACAGTGTTTTTTTCTTGAATGAGCTAAGATACTATAGTAGAACATGTAAATGACTAAATCTTTCATGTTATGGAAAACATCATCTGTGAAATCCTTCAGACTGTGATCCCAATACCATTTTCATGCCTCCCTCCCCAGTCACTCTATGTGGAGAGTGTTGTTCAAACATGGCTGAAGCAAAAAGGGCATAGTGAGCTTAACTTGTTAGAGATAGAAGAAAAGTAAGGTAAAGGTAAACTCAAAGTCACAGTGCCCTTGGAAGCAGAAGCTGCAACAAGAGTAACAAGACAACGGTGAAGAACCAATAGGGAGCTTATGGAGTTGCGAATCTGCAACAAAAGTAGCAAGCTAACTGCTTTGGCGCCAATGGTAAAGAACCAATAGTGAGCTTATGTTTCGTAATATGTATGAGGTGATTAACAGTGTTATGAAAGACTGTAACCAAGGTCTAATAAACGAGTAATGCTGATGATCAATTGGCTGCTTTCTCCGTTCTCCGGCAACTCTAGATTTCTGCCAGTCTTCATCTTCATTATGTTCTTCAGCTCTTGTAAGAAGAAAATATTTTTACCTGCTTTAAGCACTAACTCTGGAGAATTAGATATGCCTCTATTCTTAGATATAACTAAAGTGTTTAACACCAGTTTTCCATCAAATGTAATTGAATTTTAGATTACATCTTCTTGTATTTTTTTTGCCTGTGTCATTAGGATTTTGCCATAGTCTGTTCTTATTTCAGTATAGTATTGTTAATATCTAAATTCAAGCAGTCCTAGCATATCATTGCACCTTCCTTAAGAATCTCAGGGGCAGCAGTCATGATAAAAGGCATTTCCTGGAATTACCATCTTCAAGAGAGCTGAAAAGTGAACTGCTACATTCTGCCTGGCATAGATTCCTGATATCCAGGTAGAACACATAGTATGTAGAATGTCTGAGACTTGAAGAGTAAAAAGATTACATCACCTGTAGCAGGTAAATTTTAGCATTCCACATTACTGTTCTTTTTGGGTCTTAAAAGCTAATGCATTATATCAGAACAGACTCTCCAGTTTCTACAGTGGTAATTGAGGCAATACCACTAATTGAGGTGGTAAGTTCACCGCCTTTTTGTTATACAATGTATGCCATGATCCAAAGGGCATTTTTTCTTTCCTTTAGGTATTATTGCAAATGGCAGTTCTAACAGTGCACATAGTCTTGGAACTGCATGTACATATACTTTGACTATGTAATGTGCATGTAGGCATCATGATAAACTTTATTTTCTCTGTTCCAAAGTGTTTTGTAAAATTAAAAGAGTGTTTTCTAATTTTGTTGTGAATAAGGTGCAATGATTTTACAGCTGTCTGTCTCATAGTAGCTTTGTACATGTATTTAATAAAAATCCAGATTTGAACATTTTCCTTTATATACTTAGAATCATTGAATCATAGAATGGCTTGAGTTGGAAGGGACTTTAAAGATCATCTATTTCCAACCTTCCTGCATGGGCAGGAACACCTTCCACTGGATCACACTGCTCAAAGGCTCATCCAGCTTAACTTGAACACATTCAAGAATGGGGCCTCCACAGCTTCCCTGGCAACCTATGCCAGCGTCTCACCACCCTCCCCATTAAGAATTTCTTCCTAATGTCTAATCTAAATAGCTGGCCTCTTCTCCCAAGTGACAGGGGACAGGACAAGAGGGAATGGCCTCAAGCTCCGCCAGGGGAGATTTAGGCTGGAGATTAGGAGGAAGTTTTTTACAGAAAGGGTCATTGGGCATTGGAATAGGCTGCCCAGGGAGGCGGTTGATTCACCTTCCCTGGAGGTGTTTAAGGCACGGGTGGATGAGGTCTTGAGGGACTTGGTTTAGTGTTTGATAGGAATGTTTGGACTAGAAGATCCGATGGGTCCCTTCCAACCTCTTTGTTCTATGATTCTATGATTCTATAAATCTTCCCTCTTCCAGTTTATAGGCATTCCCCCTCATCCTATCACTGCATGCCCTTGTAAAAAGTCCCTCCTCTCCTTTCTTGTAGGCCTCCTTGTGGTGCTGGAAGGCCATTAAGAGGTCTCCCCAGAACCTTCTCTTCTCCAGGCTGAACAGCCTGTCTTCATATGGGAGGTGCTCCAACCCTCTGATTATCTTCATTGTCTGATCCAACAGATCTATACCCTTCTTATAGTGAGGATTCCAGAACTTGCTAATACTTACTTCTTATTGTTCTAATGATGCAAAATATATCAATATTATGATGAAAAGACTTTTCTTTGTATATTTTTTTTCTCATGTGTCGTATTTGGATATAAATACTTCTTTCTTGAACCTGTAGTGTAGCTACAGAGGAATATCATACATTTGCTATTTTTCTCTGCTAGGTGCTTTTGCCAGATTTTGTTCTCTTTACTTCCCTGTTTTCCTGTGTATTATGCTTATACAAGTGGTTTGCTTTGTGCAGTTTGTGACTGTCTACTCAAGCATGGACAATCAACATGTATTACAAACCTTGATGATTCTGGCCCTCCCACACACCTCTTTTATTACTCTGAACGTGGGTGATGCTGAATCCAGTCCACGCTTATCTTTGTTATGCCTGTCTTGGCCCCGGTTGCACCTCTTTCAGCACATTGTGCTGTGTGCTAATGAATGTTCTGGTTTGTTCTTAGGACAGCTTTTTCCAGTGTGAAATTGTCGCTAATTTTTTCTCCTGTATTCAACCCCATTAAAAGCCTGTCTTTCACAGGCTGTCTTTCTTAACCACCAAGGCCTCACCAGCCATGATTTATTAGTTGTCTTAATAAGACCTTGATTTTTCCTACAACATTTACCTTTGTATGGTGATGTTTTCTTCAAAATGAAACAGATCTCAATTCAGAATGATGATCTGTTTTCCTGTCTGCTTATAGGAGTTTACTGGATACTTGAGCTTCGAAAAAATGCCTGCTCTTTTTCTATTTACCTAGTGGAACAAGTGAGTGTTCAGGGTGAAGAATATTGTCTACTCCAAGCCTGAAAGAAACCTGCTGCATTAATATCTTCAATATACCAATATACTACTATTTTCTGCAATACATATTTTCTAGTGTACCCATGGTCAATTTCTTTCATTATTCTGCATGAAAACTGTAGTTTCTTTTCTCCTGGTAATATGTGAGAAAATATTGTTCAGACTGCTCAGAGCCTCAGGGAGCTGGGGGTAAGCTAAAGTTATTATGTAATGGAGGCCATTTGGTGATGGTAGTTTATTGCATTTGCTTTTAAACAGAGTTAACTCAGACGTAGTAACCATGAAGTAGTCATATAAACGGCATTTCTTAAGCTTCTGTTAAGGGGGAGGAAGGACAACAACAAAATGTCTATTTTTCCATAGGAAAAAAAAATGTTTCAAATGCTGGAAGATATGGGTATTTTTTTAGTCCAGGTGCTTACCTGCACCAGTTACTCTACAAGAATGAGCCAGAACATACTTCAAGAAAACTTTGCAGACTGTGATGAGACCAAAGTATATACAAACATAATGGCATTTTAAGTGATCACAGAGAGCCTGCATATCTGAAGTGTGATTATGAATCAACAGCAGTAGGAGCATCCCAAAGGAACTGTTGGCGAAAAAAGCATAAAGCACTCTAACCCATTCATCTCCTGTTTAGGAATGGGAACATGCTCCTTCTGCACCTTCCACAGGAAACAAATGAAAGAGGATAAACTTGCCATGAAAAACAGCAAGGCTCAGCTCCTGAACAAAGTATACAGGCAAATCAGCACATGAAATACCAATTTTGTAAGTGCTCCCATTCTACCAGTCCTATAATGGAAGGACCAAGCAGTCCAAAATGTTCAGTATACTGTGTTCTTGATGTCTTTTGTGATGCAGAGATATAAGGAACAGAAACAACATCAACAAACAGTTGCCACCAGAGCTATATTCAGCTCATTAGCAGTTGCTGTAAAAACAGAGGAGTTTTTATGTCTAGCTCCAAAAAGTGTCGTTTTCACTTTTAACACAAAGTACTGTTTTCTAAGGCCTGATGCTTTCAAGCCACATGTCAATCCTGGGTCCACACTGAAATGTTCCTGTAAGTGTTGCGTATGTATTTCATTGCTTAATTTTGTAATAGCAAATCATAGAATCATAAAATCATGGAATCATGGAATCACCAGGTTGGAAGAGACCCAACGGATCATCGAGTCCAACTATTCCTATCAAATACTAAACCATGTCCCTCAGGACCTCATCTACCTGTGTCTTAAACACCTCCAGGGAAGGTGAATAAACCACCTCCCTGGGCAACCTGTTCCAATGCCCAATGCCCCTTTCTGTGAAAAACTTCCTCCTGAAATATATGCAAAGTAATTGTTTTTAATATTTCGGCTGTGTATGCATTGCTAATTATTAATAACAGAAGAAGAGAGTACGTGTGGTAGAAAGGCAGTGATACAATATGTGGAATATTTCAAAGTGGAATATTTTGAGTGAAGCTAAAGTGTAGTAAAGTTTTGTCTAAGCAGTTGTGGTTTGAAAGTTAGACAGAATGTCCCTCTGATAGCATGTTTCCTTTTCTCTGATACCATGTTTTCCTTAAAGCAGTGTTTTTCAGACACTGTCTTTTCTCTGAAAATGATAACTTACTGTGTGAGGAATGATCTCTCCTAAACAGAGATCTCTTTCTCTGTAATTGCCTCTGTCTGGAATTCTTAAAACTCTGAAAGGCAAAGTCAAGTAGAGAACTGGAGCCAACTCCAGATTAGCAAGAGTTTGGCTATTGCACATTTTCCTAACATTACAATTAGACCTTAGAAAGTAATAAAATGTTCATAAGTGGGAAATATAATCTGTAACAGCCTTTGTTTTGTTGCACACGATTGATGGAGATCATTCTCTCATGTTGCTGAGGCCTGATAAAGGATGCTTGCTTTCTAATACTCTGAAACAAGTCTTAGAGAATTGTATTTGCCAACATTTTTGGTATCAGCAGAATTATGTCAGGTAATATATTTATGAATTTTATCTCACAAGAAAATCACTCTTTAAATCCATCACATGAGTTGAAATCAAGTTTTAATGGAACTTCTGTTCATTGTGGTTTAGTCTTATATTTTGAAAACCTACTGAAACCTAACTTTCTCTAATTTTTTCAATAAGTGAACTAAGTATCATCTCTTTTAAGTTTAGCATTTCTTGCTTTAGGCAGTAAATAGACCGAGTAAATTCCATTTCAGTAACAGTCTGGTTTCATTTTTAGGTTTTCTTTCATATCAGACATAAAATGAAATTTGAAGTGCTTGTTCTGCAATATGATAATGCATTAGAACAGTAATATTGAGTTCTTCATAATGCTTATATATTTTATGATAATTATATGATATACATAGCCATACATTTACTTCTCTTTTTGAGATAAAATAATCTGGATAGAAGTATCAATTAAAATTGTCTCACCATTAATTGTTGCACTGTAGGAGGAAAACAATAGTTTTAAAGTTATAAGGTGGTATCTTGTTAGCTGTCATAAGCCTGCTTCAATGCATGCAGTTTTAGGAGTGTTTGAAGAGGTTAGGTAATTTCAAAATTTCACCTTAAGATATGAGAATCATTTCTACCTGCCCTGTCAAAAAAAAAAAAAAAAAAAAAAAAAAAAAAAAAAAAAAAAACCAGGAGAGGTTATAATTGCAAAGAGTGTGTTGGAATGGTTATTGTGCAACAAAAACCTCTACAAAGGTATCAAAACAAATTACATTTTTAAAAAATGTATGAGGACTAATAAATCCCAGGGGAAAGCACTTTGGGAATGCAGTCTGGCCATTATGTATTAGGAGACTAGCTTTTGAGAATTAAAGAGCAGTTCTAGGGGTTGTCCTATGAGTCCTAAATGTGTTGTCAAAAGAAGACAGAACGCACAGAGTGGAGCAACATAACAAGAGTTGAGAACACTGTTGCTTTTGGAGATGGTAAAAAGAAATATGGCTGTGAGAAAAGAAAGACAAGTCACTGGGACTATAAAATAACCTGTTTCTGTGAGGTACACTTGAGAATGCAGTGTGTGAGAATGACCTGATTTTAGATTTTTCATTTAGATCAATTGGGAAACAATAGTCCTGACCATACAGTGACAAGTATCACAGCACTTCTGTCCGTATGTTAAGTTGTAGCAAAATGAAGGAAGGTAAGAAGCAGGACTATTTTGTCATAGGTCAGTGTATAAGGTGAAATGTTAAGACAAAAATATGCCTTTGCTTTCCTGCTAAAAGATTTTAATTCAGTGTAGTTTCCCTACCTCACCCAATCATGTTCCTTAATAATCTGACATGAGTGAATGCAGTTCTGTGACTTAAACTGAGTAATATATTTTTGTCAAAAACAAGTTACTAAATATCAACAGTTCGAATTTTATTGATGAACAATATTCTTTTGGCAGTAAGCAGCCATGAATGCAAGCTTGGGTAAGAAATGCTTAGTAAAGCTTAAAATGTTCTCATGAAAATAATAAATCAGTGGGCTAATACGTTAGTTTTGGATCTTATTCACAGCCCTCTAAGTAGACTTGTTTTCATTATTTTAAATGAGTGAAGAATTAGAACGTAATACTTTCAAAGGAAACCACTTCTGTTTTTTGAAGGAAACGTGTACATTTTATTGACTTTTGAAGAGTTTATTTCTTCTAGAGTTAAAGTAAAAGTCCGGCACTGGAAAGGCAGGATATTGAATGGGTCTTTTAAAGTACCTTGAAAAGCTAAGGTTATCTCTATAGCATTAGTAGTTAGTAATTGATGTATTCAACCTAAATCTTAACTTTGCTGCTGCAGCAGCTCCTGAAAATTAGCATAACAATCCTAAAGAACAAATGAGTCCGTAACTGTAAGTTTCCCAGCTACTGATTTTTTTCAGTCATTACTGTGATTTTTTTTCCTAGTGTTTTGCCACAGATCTTTTGTTCACATGATACAATATGCAGTTAAAATTACCTCATTTTGGATTTGTTTTTCAATAAACAGAATGTGTTACACAAATGTGCCATATTCTTGGTTGCATTATAAAACAAATACAATATTCTAAATGACAGAAATAATTAGACTTTAATATTCATTATTGTATACTTTTTTTGTTTGTTTCATGATGGCCTATATTATAGCTATAAGAATAATAATAATGTGATCTCTTATGCTGTTTATTGCGTTAGATTTCCATAGCAGATTAGGAAGCAAACCTAAAAATATCCAGTCCCAAGTATACTCAGATACATTTTTATTTCTTTTTTTTTAATATCACATCCCTTGAACAGCTATAATTTCACACTAGTAACAGATCTAATTTGAGTAGAAACACTTCAGGTAGGCTGGGACAAATTGAAGCTTAAAAGTGGGAATGTGTGAAAGAAACATATGCTTTCATTTCAAGATTTATGGTATTTAGCTGCAGCAGTGCTAAAGTCTTGCTGTTTTTTTCATGTGGAAGAAAATGTGAATATTCACATTTCCTTAACTCATTGGGCCAGTGGTCAAGAGCAGCTTTATAAAAGAATGCTTTGGCAGATGCTGCTGTCCTTTATATGCATCAAAAAAAACTAACTTGACTTTTCTTTCTTGGCAGTACAATCTTACTGTGAGCTGCATGATACAGGCCAAAGATAAACGGAGTGGTCATCTAATCCAATAATTTGCCTAAGGAAAGAATCCAGGGGACATTAGTATCTGCTGAACTGCCTTGCCAGGAAATTGGATACAATGCCCCATGTGCTGGCCTTTTCTTATCCCTACAGATATCTTCTGTAAGGTAAAGCATTAGCTACAGGATGCAAGTGCACCAGAACAGAGGTCACTATAGGACTTGAGCTTTTGCCCTAAAGTTCTAAGACAACATATACAAAGTTTATCCCGCTTGCTCAGGTTGTACAGGTTGCTTTTACAAATCCTGTGTCTTGTTTGTTAGTGTTCAACCTCCCCTAAAAGATGTGAATAATTAAGTCACACTGCAGTTTCTATGTTTCTAAGCAAGTGGCTAGTTGCATTTTAGTACATTAAACATAAAATAAAAACCTTACTTTACCTTCACTATACTGTTTTCCATGGTATGAGTTCTTTTTCAAGTTAATTCAGGGCTCATGGAAGATGCTGAATTGACACCATGGTATCTGTTCATTTGTGGAATTAGTAAATTGCACGTGAAGGAGTCTATGTGTTTTCCTCACTGCTCTCAAGTCTGTTTCTTTATTTAATATCTACTGTAATCAAATTGCTGCAAAATAATGGCCTTCTATGTCTCACTAAATGTAAAGGCCAGAGGAAGGCACTAGTGAAAGGTTAACATAAAAGTATGGGCTTTTGAAGAATATATTCTGAATAAAATCTTCATAATTAAAATGTTAATGCTTCCGTCAGTCATTTTAGGTAGATTGCTATTCACTGCTGTTAAGGAGAGGTGAAGTTCAGAAAACAATATTCAATCTCAAAATTGTTCCAAATGAAAATGACTCAGAAAATAGACGTGGAGAGGATTATTACTGCAATAGTGGTAAGACAAAAGATCCTATTTAAATAAAAATAAGTGAAGAGAAGTCAAAAGAGGTGTGCTTGTCTCATTCTTCTTTTCTATTGCAAACTTAAAGGAGCTTGATATCAGATGAGAAAAGCAATCACTTTAATTTGAGAAACAAGAAAGTTGTTTTCTTCTCAAAGAATGAAATCAAATCCTCTTGACTTCTTATGGCCCTAGTCTTACAGGATAGATCACCCATACCAAGGAACTTAAAAGATCTGAACCTAGGTCATTTTATTGCTGTGACTGCCCTGAGAACTGAGAGAACTAGCATCTATGAACTTCAGAAGAAGAAAAATATTCAACTATATAAATTGTTGCTAATAGAAAATAGGAAAATTTGTCCCACATATTTAATCCAAAGACATAAATTTACGTTGAGTATATAATTTCTTAAGCACGTGCGACACAGAAAGAAAGAACAAATTGTAAGCTAATAGTGTTCATGTCTTCATTGCAGCTACCTTTTTCTTACTTACACTGAACTTCTGTTTTCTTTCAGGTTTTTTTTTGTTTTGTTTTTTTTTGTTTCATTTTGGCATTTGTTTTGGGGATTTTTATTAAAGAAAAGAAACTAATACATAGTTTTATAGTGATTACTTTTATCCAGATCTGCTGACACAGTGGGAGTCTTTACTGGAGTAGTTTCTAACCTGAAAAAAAAGCCATCAACCTCCACCCTTACAAAACACAAAACTCTAAAACCTTATACAAAGCTAGTGATATTTGTAACATGTTTCTTTATCCAAATTGGGAAAGAAGCAGCCCTGGTGTTCTGATTCTGTTTCTGATCCTATAGAGTCTTAGAACCAACCCACCCAAAAGGAGATTGGTTCTAATATTAGGAATTTTGAAAGAAATAGAAGTTAACATGCATTTAAAAATGTGGAAGAGCATATTATATTAATAAATCCTTTGTGGTTTTTAAGATTTTTTAAGTCATGTACCCTCCCTGAAGCTCTCGTTGTAGTCTTAGATATTTGCTGTGCTACATGTCCTTTAATGCTTCCTGTGTTGGGGAAATGATTGGAAAAAAATGGTTCCCTTTCAAATTTTGAAAGGAAATCACTTGTAATATACAGGAGTGTACAGATGCAACTTCAGAGTAAACTGAGACAGGAGGAGGTCACTATAAAAACTTAATATTTTGTCTTTCTTTACAAATACCTGTAATTCCTGAGTTGAAAATAACCCTACAATACCAGTTGTAGTGGCTGATTCAACTGGATCTTAATATCCACTCCCTGAAGAAGGTTCAAGAAGGACATTTCTTATATATGGGTCTTGAGAACTGTTGAAAAATAACTGCCTTACAAAACAGTCTCAGAAATGTAGTTCTGATGCGAGTGGTTGTTCACGTAGTTAAAACTTTACACAGAGGAAAGTTGATGAAAAGCTTGCATTATTTGATAAAGTCATATCTTAAAGACAACAGGGCACTAGTAGGAGAGTGTTGGGGTCCATAACCTTGTTTGTGCTACACAGGTCATCTGGTGCTGTTAAGAGCCTGTGTTTTTATTTCTTCTAGTAAAGAAACCAGATGCTTTTTAAGAGCATAAGGTAAGACAATTTTCTTTGGGTTTCATTATTTATTCATAGTAGAGTCATTGAGCAACACATAATAAATCATCTATTGAAACCTGTTATGTCGAGGGGGGCGTTTTAGTCATAATTCTGAGTTTTATTACATTATTTCAATATTCAAACAAAGGGGTGATATAGCTTTTCCTTATATCCCTCAATTATCTGTATGATGAAATCAATAGTTTTAATACACTATAGAAGTCAGACTTTCCTGCTATGCTGATGGTGTAGTGATCACGTAGGTAGGTGTTCTTCTACTGCTAGAGTACATTTTTAGCCCTTTGAATCTGAATGACAAAGAATTTCTTGGAAAATTAGACGCACTGTTTGGTTTATGACACAAATCTCTCTCATATTTTTAAGAGTCACCAGAACTGTGTGACGTATTTTGGAAATCTTCAGTGAATTCTTTTTGCTGACATTCTGAAGCTGGTGATGGATATTTAAGAAAAAAAAAAAAAAAAAAGCTCATTTCTAAACTAGATTTAGCATGAATTTTGTCTAAGCAATGAAAATATATGGTTTAAATTTTGTATATGAAAAAAGAATTAAATCTTAATAACATCTTGACACAAATTTTAGAGGTGAAGAAGAAAGAATAGAGGGTGAGTTAGAATTGCTGACAAACATAACTATAGTTGGGGCTTCTGTTTTAATTACTGTCAGTCACTAATGGACAGTGAGGCCACCACCTGTGATTCAGCATAGAGTGCACACCAAGATGTTCTCTTTCAGCATAAAGGGGATACAGTGCTCCCATGAGTGAGACAAGGTACCAACCACATGTGTGTGATGCAGTATGACCAACCTAGAGCAGCACACCTGTTGCAGATGAATGTGGTTCTCTTATAGATCTTGTGCCATTCCACCTCTCCCTATATAAATGACACCGTAGGGAACCTCAAGTAGCACTAAATGCTTACGTGTAGTCAGATGAACTGAGCCCTTCCTGTTCCTGGAGAATTTCTTTTTGATAAGCCACTTTTTTTGACAGACAAAAATAGTTGGAATGATTGTGATTTCTCATCCCAGTTAGGAAAACAAATACATTGATTTAGGACAGCACTTATGCTTTTTGTAAATGACAGAGGTGTATCCAATGGCAGCATCCTATTTCTTTGGTGTTAACCTCAAGAAAATCTATCATTACCTCATTAGTTTCCACAGACCAAGTCGGTTCTGTGAGATCACTGTTTACAAAAAAATGTTCAAAGAATGTAAAACCTCTGGGGCTTTATGAGTTTGTTGCTTTGGGGTTTTGTTTTTTTTTTTTTTTTCTGTAGGAATTGTAGTTATTTACCAGGCTTTCACATCCTCATAATATTTAATAACATTATGGTGCTTTGATAATGTCATTAAAATATAGAAAATAAGTTCTCATGAGTACATATACAAATAAACACTGATCTATGACCCTGTTGTGCCATAGGTTATGCAGTTGTTTAAACGTAAATGCATACTTCTTGTGATGATCTCTTATGAACACATTTATAATGGGGACAGGCAGGCAAAGAAACTGGAGCCAAAATGACCCTTCTACTCTTTTCACTTTTTCATAATTGTGTAAGTTGATGGAGTACTATTGTCTGCTTTTGTGAGCAAAGTTATCCTCCAAGAACAGCTTCTCTGCTTAGCTGTTCTCCATGGCACTAGTTCAGTGAAGCTGGACTCCTTCACTGCTGGCAACTTAGAGTAAAATTGTCTCACACCATCACTAAATACAGATGGATAAAGAAATGCAGGGATTTTTTTCAGTGGTTATTTTTTAGGTGGCTGATCCCACAAAATGAAAGCCAAAGCCTACCACGTGCTTTCTCTGTAATGCTGTGGGGAGAAGTAGTTCCCTTGGGGAGGCAACCCGAAGACCCTCAGATGCACTAGGGCACTACTAGGACCTCAGCAGCTACCAGGAGGAAATGATGAGCATGGGAGAAGTCTGTTTTTTGAGTCCTCTCTACAACTTAGTCACCATGGTCAGTTCTGCAAAGGAGATAATACACAGCCTCCCCAGTGAACCCAGAACCAAAGCTGACTGGTGAGGGAAGATGCTTAATATGAAAGAATGGAAAAGAAGTTATGCTAAGAACATCATCAAGGCCTCCTCGAACGTAATAACCTGCTGGTTTTAACACTTAATCCGAAGTGCTTTCACACTAGTACCTAATGACTTGACTTTGGAATGTGGAGTCCTGGAGTCTCAAATTACCCTCAAGATTATTTCTTTTTTAAGTCTTTTGACTGTTGAATGCAAGCCATAGTAGCTTGTGGGTGAATTCAAAGTGTTCCCCTGTGCTGAAAAGGAGAAAGGAATCAATGTGGCAAGAGCAGAAAAATTGTGCAAGTGAACTCCTAACTGACTGGAGTGGCTCTCTGAGAGGGGAGAACCTTCCCAAAGCATAGAAGTTAGTTCTCAACATTTTACAGGTAAATATTGCAACTACTGGCCTATTATAGATACTGCTGCAGCTGAGATTTCATAAAGAGGCTACAAGTGCATGTTGATGACATTTGTCCTTATGAATATGTTATCATCTTCCAGTTCAGGGAAGTTGAGTATTGGGCATTCCTCTGCATATTTTCTGGACCCTGACAGAGCTTGTGCTTTGGGCTGTTTGAGGGAAGAAGACAATAAATAAATTTCCATTTTTTGCCTATAGAATGAGGTTACTATAAAAATATTCTCAGGCTGTTTTTTATATACACTTTTCTTTTACATTGTGCATAACTATGCCTAAATCTTACAGCTAATTCAGTTATAAAATTAACTTAAACACATGGCAAATCCATTTTCTAAGAATAAAAGGAATGTGAAAGTAATCTTACAATTGATCCTGCAGGAATGTAAACTTTCCTACTCTATTTTTTTTTTTACAGTTGGAAAAGCGCAGAGAGACAGCCACTTACAACATATCTCAGCATCTCTAAATTAATAAAACTGGTTTTTTTGCAGAGGGTGGTGAAATGTTTGGATTGAAATAAGTATTTGTATTGATAAAAAACCATAAATAAACAGAAGGAGCATTTACAGAGAAGTCCTCAGAGCTCTGGTTATTACAACAGAAATTCCACAGCACACAAACTGGCAATAAACAATATGTGTGCATAATTCATTTTATTTCAGGGAAGAAGTGAAGAAAAAGCAATGTACTGAAAAGTACTTTTGTTTTTGTTAAACTAAGGGAAGCCCTAGGGATGCCTTCCCCCGTATATCAATTCCCTTTGAGAAGTAAACAGAGCTCTATAAGCTTTCTCTGTGTTTCTAGTGTCTCTAGAACAACAGAAAATCATCATGTCACGGTTTAGAAACAGCTACATTTCTTCATTGTTCTTGTGCCGCCTTTCCTGTATTAAAAATACTCATCTGCTTGATTTATAGTACATAACTATGTGCATGGTCTATTTATGAATTCTTAGTTTTACCATTGTTTCTGGTTTTCCCTTTTCCTTAAAAATGTCTGAACAAACATAAAAACCCAATGATTCTCTACCAACTAAATTTTAAAAGAAATGTCTTCCAAACTTCCAGTTCTATAGCTATTACATTATAAAAATGGAATAAATGGACAGCAACTTCCAGACGGTAAAAGTAAGTAAGTGCATACTTTCTCATCTTATTTTTCTATGGAAAAAAATGAAAAAAAATTCTATTTCTGTACCTTGGTAAAAGCAAGCAAAGCTGTAGTTATTCTTAAGGTGATTTTCAGGAATTATCTATCCAAAATGAGGAGTAGAATTAATTATGGATGAAAAACCTTCTACCAGATCATGACATTCTACTACTAAGAGATTACTACTAAGTTATTAAATATGATAATTACTCTGTACAGGAGGATTGTAATTCACATCAAATCAACAGTTGTTTATAGGTTTCCACTCCCACCAACTTGTAGAAATAATATTGTTCTTTAGGACCAGACAAAAAGAACCAAAAATTCTCAACCCTGTACAAATTTGTGCTCCTAGAAATGAAGGTAGATGACTTTCATTTGGTCAAATTCCAGATTTCTCTAGAATTATCTGCCCTAGATGTCTTAATTTGTAGCAATGCAAATTTGAAATACATTGTTTGGAAATACAATGTTCTTTATGCTCTCTGATGAGCTGCTGGGTGCAACTGGTTCAAGAAACCTGTTTTGTTTGCCCAGAACTCCAGAAATCTGACGCTAAATGAAGAACTTTATTCTTTAATAAAATCAGTATAATTACTTGCACATTACCTCTGACATCAGGGTGGAAGTGGCAACTTTTAAAGATGAACTTTCTCTGTAATGTTGTTAGCACTTATTAATGCTGGATTGAAAACACACCCCCATGTCATCGCAGCTTCCTGAGTGGACTCTGAGACTCTCAGCACTTGTCTTCTAGATAATAAGTAGTATGGGGGCAGAGCTGCTTTGTAACCACTGACTGCATGACTTACAAGTGGGACTGAATCCCACATTTAACTTTACTTTATAATTTCACAAGTACTTTTTAATAAAGGTAGAAATAAATGTCCAGAATATTGGTTGAACTTCACATTTTTTCCACTCTCACTAGAACTGAATGATTTATTTCTACAATGCTGTGATAATTAAAAAATTAATTTTTTGTAGATGAAGATCCACAGCACAGAAAATTGTTGAAAATTAAGCTATGAAAGAGCAAATTATATTTCAATTAGCATGCAATGCAGCAAACTATCATTATTCTGGTGTCCTGTTACATCTTCACAATCAGACCTGAGCTGACTCTACCTACACTGCAACACAGTGCAAGCCAGGTGTAAAAGCGGAACTATTCAGCGTCACTGGCTCAGGTTTCTGCTTGTATCCATTGTCTCGTGTGGCAGACTCTCACAGGAGCATTACTATCAAATCTGAAGCTGATTTGCATTTTGCTAGCTTTGAGTGGAAGCAAAATTGAAGCCAGATGTCTCCACCTGCCTGAGCAGACACTCTTGGCACAGAGAGATACACCACAAAATATCTGGAATTCCCACAGGTTAACCTACTGGACTCAAGTTAATGTTAAAACCTCTTCCCTAAAGAGGAGTTTCAATAGAAATTTGTGTTTATCCCAATAAATTCTGTGTAGTGAGCTAAGTAATTCATAGTATAGTGTGCTTTAAAACTGTCCACTTTTGGTTCTTTATAAGTGTTTCTATACTTCATTCTGTCAGCAAATGTTGCTGGGTTAATTGTTGTTAGGCAGTTAGGGGAGGTGATAGTAGGTTTAGTTAGAACTATGCGTGTTTCTGTCTTCAGGTGAAAAGGGGCAAATATCCCGCATCTGAAATACTGTGGGTAACAGCAGAAAATGAAAATGCTACATGCACGATCAGCTTCAGGAATTAAACTCCTGTATGTATGGACCAATAGAGATCATAAAGCTTTATTTGAAATAACAGTTTTTATATGTTATTCTCATTGCGAAGAGCAAAAATCCTAACCTGTATTGTGTTTTCCCACGTTTCTGGCAGCTTTTAAAAATATAATAAATTCACAAGACAAGAATAATATTAAATAAAGCCTTCTTTGGAGTATTATGTAAGTGAGAGTTAATTGCTTTAATGTAGTTCCTAAAGAATCTTGGAATACAAGGTTGAAAAAGGCCTACAATAATCTTCAGGTCGCAAAAGGTCGTTAATTACATGAAAAAATTAATTTTACTTTGGTGCATCTGGAAGGATGGATTTTCTGGACTTCCATTCTGATGAGAGACAGTATAAGAACAGAATCTCCCTTAGTCTTCTGTGGTTTCTGATTTTCATCTGTGCTTTGTTTATTCTTCTGAGCTTATAATAAAGCAGATTAATACAGTGGAAAATTAATAAACCACAAATTTTAGGTTTTTATCAGCTGAGAGGAGAGTCAGTAATATTAAATCATCATGTTCAGTTTCTTCTTTTGCGCAGCAATTTGCAGTTTTGAAAGATATTTATTCTGTAGATTCTCCTTAATTTCTAATGTATAAAGAGGCTTTTTCATAAGCACATAAAATTTTCATTTATTTGTTTTTTGTTATACCACAGTGTTCAGGATAAAGATAGATGGTACCATTAAAAAAAAAAATTCCACAAAACCCCCCCAACAAAACAAACAACTGGGAAAATTCAAAGAAAAATAAACCAAACTACTTTAATCTGGAGTAACAAGCAGAACTGGCACATCACTTTTATTGCAAATAGTTTCAATACTATTCAAGGCAGATACGAATGTACCAGCCTCGAAATACCTGTCTGTGCTGTATTTTCTGTGCTGCAAAGTTCCTGTTTGGCAGTTAACCTGCACACAACTTTGTTAGGTTGTGCTTTCCAGGGTTAAACCAGACAGACTTTGATCACGAATTTGCAAAGGCACAATGGTGCCTCCCCGTGGCTTCCTCTTCATACCTTTATAATTTTAAGCTGGGTTTTGGCTGAAGTAAATCATGTTTTTCCTTTTCTGTTTTGAATACTTAATGCACACGAGAACACTCTCTTTTGTGTAGAATAAGACATTACTCCACCCATATGTGCACTTGCAGGACTATTTTTTCTGACTTTTTTGTATTCTTATTCTACTGCAATTGCACAAATGAGACTCGGACAGAAAACCTCAACACATTGTTTTCTTCTTGTTCTGGCTTGGCAAGATTCTTTAGGAGGATACATAAAGTGTTATATTTCTTAAGTCAAATTTGGCTCCAAAGCAATTTCTTTCTTTCGCAGCATACTGAGCAATCTAATTGCTAGCAACTTCTCATCATCTTGCACAATGTAAGCTTCATTCATGCTTTAATGAGCTGGTATCCTTCAACTTAATTATATGCATTAGCTTTTTTGTGTTGCTTATGGTTTTCCAAGACCACTCAGGTCCGCTTGACCTGTCTGCACAAAGACAACAGAATCACTCCGACTGCAGAGAGATGATTACCTTTTCAAAAGCTGAAAGTCACTGCTAAAAGGATCAGCATATCTAAAATTTTGGGCACTCACCCTGGCAGCTCCCACTGTCACATTCATAGCTGGCTGCTTTTTTAATGCTTCATGTAGTAAGTAGCTGAAAATCTTAAAATGTTATCAAATTATATACCTATTTGACACACACACACATATATATATATATATATGTGCAAATAATGAGATGAGACTTGTAGCTATGAGTATGCATAGGTCACAGTTAATGTGTAGGGGAACTTTCTTTGTAACAGCCTTAGAGTGAGGTGTGAATTTTAAAGTTGATGCTGTCAGCTTCACCTGGCCAGAATAAGATGAGAACCTCAAACCTTTAAAAAGGGTGGTACAGAAGTCTCTACTAACCCTTCATACTAAGTGTGAGAAGAAGGAGGAAAGGAGCTTAAGTGACTGAATATGCAATTATTTGCAAATATCATGGATTTCAATGTTTCATTTCAAACCAATATACTTCCATTTTGTGAGGCTATAGCCACTGTATTAATTCAAACAATGGTACAAAATGAGTTGAGATGGATATGCCCATTTCCTTGTCTTTTATTCAATTGCATATGAATTACAAAGCCAAATTAAATGTCTGTTTTTCTGAATTGCAGAAGAGTTCCCCATTTTCTTAAAGGTGAAATAAACAAGGCAACTATATTAACTGTGTGAAGTAAACATTATGACTGTATAGTTAATTTTTATTTTATATATTAATATTTTAGTTTGCTGTTGAAATTACTATGTATTTCAGTTTAGGGGTGTATTTTGGGGGGTTGCTTTCTGGGTTTTTCTTTCTCATCGTAGGACTTCTCTAAGGATCTCATCTGGCCATGTGAGAGCAGCTGCACTGGATGCTCCAGGCTCTGTAAAAGTCACAGCCTACATTTTAAAAGCAGTTGCTTTTTTAGTTAACCATTTCAAGTATGGAAGCCTAAAACCCCAGACTGCCATGTATCCTTCTGTCCTTCAGTTAGCAGAGATTTGCAGCATTAAGTAGAGATAGTGTAGATTGGTTGGTGTGTGTCATGCTGTGTTTCAGACACTGAAGAGCCCAGAAATGATGGTGATTCTTGTATATATGACTCATAACTATACATCAACTGGTAATTATGGGTTTAGACAAAGCATTAATGCCAAGAAGCAAACATGATCTAGCAGAATAATGATCAGCAGCAGTTTCAGTGGAAGATGGGAGTTACTGGCATAGAAATGTAGGAGTCTTGAAGTGTTTTTATTGTTCTGTCTCCAATGATAGTTCAGGTGTCAATATGCTGAAGCTGTGGTGTGGTAATGTGGTATACAGCCTCGTTTTGATCTCTCTCTGTCAGTGCATATGTGTACATCTATATATGTGATAAAGATGTGCTAACAGTGCCTTAGGAGGACTGTGTTTTTGCATTTTCTTTCACTGGAGCAATCCCCCGTGACAGCTTTCTTGCAGTGTTCAATTCCCATTGTTATGTAATGATATTTATTTCATATTCTTAAGCATACAAGTGTCTGCCTCAAGGACTGATTCTCAACTGATTTCTGTGTTTGGCTTGCTCTGTGCCATGTTTGTGCAGTGACAGTGTAAAATATGGCAGTGAGAGCTGCTTTTTCTAACTCCACTTTGTAGTAAAAGAGGAAGGGAGAGACAGGTTTACCATGGGCCAGGTAATCAAAGCAATTAAGGCCCAAGTTTTCTTGTTATTACTGAAGCACCACTTACAAAAAAAAAAAAAAAGCTACAAAATTCATGTCCACCAGTCTCTCTCTACATTTTTATTTGTGTGATTTCCTATTGCCTTATTTCCTGTCACAGTATTGTCTTGATTTGTACTCCACGAGGAGGTTTCCTTGCTGATTGAATTCCTTGAGGAGAGGCAATCCTGTCATGCAGCAACTTTTTCTTTGTTAGGCACTTTGTCTCTCTTGCACATTGAATTCAGTGATGCCCTGCAGAAAAGAACGTATTGCCTGACAAAATAGTGCTGTTTAATGAGTGGTTAAATCTTTTATGTTCCTGGTAAGTTGGCTTTGAGGGTGGCAGAAGGAGGGTATTAAAAGCTTTCGGTTACAGACATGCTGGAAGGACAACCTTGACACTGTAGCACAAAAAGGTTAAGTGTCAGAGGGATATTGCACGTTACTGATGTACCCAATTCTGTTTTCACAGGAAAGCATTCTGTATCTTCTAATAATCTTTCTCAGGCAGGCCTGCCTAACTTTTAGTTTTTGGCAAGCTCTTAGTTTAAAGCAAATCACTTTTTTTTTTTTTTTTCAAGAGTGGTCAGTCCAGGTAAATTATACATTTCCCCCCTTTTTTTTCTCTAGAACATCTGAGCCTCCAAGGCAGTATTTGCTTGCAATCTTCTTTTTCTCTTGGCTCAAAAGCTTTGTAGAATTGCTGCTATCAGTTTTTTGTCCTGTGCCAGTATATTTGAATAGTGAGGATGCTGCAGCCCAGAATCAGGGAACTATAATGGCTCTACACATTCATAATGTTTATGACATATTGTCTGGAGCACAGCAGAATTCTGGTAGCCATCTCAGGTTAAGAAGGGTACAGGCTGCAACTAAAGCAATATTCTGCTGAAAACACTGTGGTAAGTAAGAATATGGAGTGCTAGAAGTTTTCCCTTCTAAGCAGTTCCAAATGAATTTATGATACTGAGATGGTTTGTGAGTGCTTGCTATGGCTTTCAGGGAGCTGGTTGCTCACATGATTTAGTCTTGATGTTTTTCCTTCAGCTGCCATGTGTTTCTATTCTTTTTGCAAATGACAGCTCTGAGATATGAAGTGCCTGAATGGCAAGAAGAGAATCTAGCTGCTGATGGCAAGAATAGATACAATATCGGAGCAAGGAAGAGCAGCTCTCAAGCTGCTACTCCCAGAGCTGTCATTTTCCAGAGAAAAAAGATGTCCCATGCAGGCAGGTGGGAGGCAGTTAGTGGATGCAGAGGATGATGGTAGAGAGGATTTCAGGGGAATGGACAGTCTTTCCAGTGAGAAAGGAACCATTTAACATGGCAACCTAGTTTAGGCAAGATGAGTAGACAACAAGAAAGCACAAAAGCAGAAAAGAAGACAAGGATCAAGGTATGAAGAAGCATATTAAGAGGAATAAAGAATGAGGAATGAACAGGTGAATGCAATATTTTTTTTTACAGGAGAAGGGAAGCAAATTGTAGTATTACATTGAAGACAGTCTATGAATACAGATATACATATAACTACTTGTACATACATCTGCATTTACTTATGTACAAAATATGCATAAGTTTTAATACTGCCTATAGGAACAACTGTTGCTGGTATAAAATTATTCTTGTTGTTTTGGTTCATAGCTTGATAAAACTTGTGATCCTCTTTGCTATGGGAGGTAAGAGAGCTTCTGCACTTCTTATCAGGGGGAATATTCCATAGCATTTTGATATCATTGCCTTATTCTAGCTCCTCTGTAATTCTGTGAAGTGACTTGGATAATTCAGGTGTATGAGTTAATAAATTACAGTTGAGTATATCCAGTTACCATAATGGCTCTTAAATAATTAAACAAAGCAATCTTAAATAGGATACTACTACATTACACTAACTAGAAAGGTGTCATCAGAGTTACTAAAACCTATCCCTTAAGGTCCCATTCCGCTGTGTATGTAGAGTACAATTAGTGGCTGCTTTGTGGGTCTAGAGAAAATGAATATAAATCAAAGGCACAGAGTGCTGCTTGGGAATTGAATAGAATTTAATGATGAGAATTGTGTGGGTTATGAAAAATAACTGATAGCGATGCGTTGGATGAACCACCTAGCCTTGCTTCAACTCAATTTACCTGTCTATAGGATGGCTGTAGCTCCCTTCCAGGTCACTGCAAGAATTAATGCTTATAAAGTTCTTTTGCACTCTTCAAAGATGACACTACTTTTTAAATGAACATCTGGAATAAAGATCTTATCAGAAGACAGTGTTGTATATTGACCATGCTTCAGTCAGGCCTTGAAGTCCTGATGAAAGCAGAAAGTAATGCTCTTGTAATTAGTTCCGCTAATATCTGCCAATTTACCTACATAAGTGAAAGATACAAGATTAGTCCTTTGTTAGGACCCTTGTGTGAGCTAAATTTGTGCTTGGTAGCAGTGAGGTAATAATGGGGCTGATTTATCCTTTGAGCAGACCTCAATGAAAATAATAAAAAATACCAAAAAACCCGCCAGAAAACTAAAATAAAAAAAATGACCATTTTTTTTTTCAAAAAAATCTAATCAGAGTCTCATTCACTTAAAAAAAGAGAGCAATGATATAAGCATAGTTCTCTTACACAGAAAACTGGAGATGCTGTCTGAAAACTGAGTAAGGTTTATAGAACACTTCAATAGAAGACCTTCTGGAAGAACTTTACTCAGAGGTTTTTTACTGTCTGTGGTGTTTCAGATGTTCTCACAGCAGGGAGCCCATATATTGTGCTACTTTCTTTGAAAAATTGCAGGGAAGCAGCTGTGGAAATACAAGGTGTCATCCAACACTTGTTTCATATCCAGTAAAACAGACCAGTAATGGCAGTTTCTATGATTTATCGATGAAGAACCAAACCTCATACAGGAGTTGCCTGTAGACAACTCACTCAGCGCACTTCTAGTAGTAATAACTGAGATTTATAAAGTTCCTTTCATCTCTCAAAGATCCCAAAGCATTTTACAAAATGCTTTAAACACTCTTTTTGAGAGAAAGTTCAAGGCCCACAGAGAAAAAGTGACCACTACTTGGGTAAGACACAATTATCTGACAAAATATGCAATACCATTATAGAACAGCTAGGGACAGTAAGAGAAGCATAAAAGTATTAAGGCAGAATGGTGAATTGTAAGTATATAATTAGGTACATAATAAAAAAATGCAAAGTATCTGCGTATCCTGGAACTGGAATCTAGCCACTGTACTTAAGGGCTACGCTTCCCTTGGGAGAGACATTTGTATTTTTTGACTCATAATGTGAAGTCAATCCAACACTGAGCAGTGAAATACTTTCCTCTGTATGCAGTTGTATCAATAATATGCTTTTATCACTGGTAGTTACACTATCATAGCATCCAAAATACATCAGGTGCTGCTCAGTTGCCATAGATATAGTCCTGATATAACAAGAAATCACAGGACAAGGGAAAAATAAAGTGAGGGATGTAGAAGAAATTGCAAGAGGTGATATTGCAGCTTGTTCTACACTTCCTTTCACGCTTTGGATTTGTCTTGATCATCAAGCTTCATTTGCCTTTTTCATTTTGACAAAAAAAACAGCTTTTCTGCTTCATGTCATCTGGTAGGTTATTTTCACCTTTATCTCAATCACTGGGTGTAGAAGGCATGTATTGCTCCAGCCAGATCGGATTTCAATTTGATTTAACTTGAATCTCATGTAAATATGTCAGGCTACAATATTTTTGAATTCCATTCCTTGCCCTTTTGAGTCTTCAGCAGCCCTGGAGGGGATGCCTCTGGGAATTATTTATTTACAGACAAGGGAAGAGAGGCTTATTGAGTAGTGAAAATACCATCTTGTTTTGTTGCTGTATTTTCCACATTTATTCTGAGAGATTAACCTGTACAGGAAAAGCACTTTAATGGAATATAACTGCTCTATGAAGAGGGCCTGAAGAGATACCTATGCAGTATTTATCTAGTGTCTCAATTACCACTGCAGAATAGTTTGATGATTCAGCAAGGGACCTTAACAGTACCTTCAATAATTCTTTCCCGTTTAAGTCTCTGAAGTAGAACCAAATCTATATTATTGCTTGGTCTTTTATTTCCTTTAGGTCGCACATTTCAGTACAGAAGGTATATATGTAATCTTCTGTGAGCTGAAAATGCAGATGAACCAGGCAGCAAGGCTGAGCTGAATGGAAAGCCAAGCATTTTTAACAATGCGAGTTGCTCTCCGCGAGATACTTTTGAGGTAAACATGCCTGGTTTCCAGTTACATTAAAAAAAAAAGGTTTTGGGATATACCCCTTACAAGAACACACACAACACTCTCAACAGAAATGCAATGCAGCAAAAGAAATGTTTTACTTTAAATTGCTTGTGTAGTTACTGTGCCAAGCAGATGTATAAATTTTCATTGTTTCCAAAGGCAAAAGCCACGAGTTAAGACAAGTGAAGAAGCTGAATTTGGAAGGAACTGTTGCACAGTGTTTTGAGGAAGATGCCACGAGGAAGAATATTCTTTAACAGTGTCAGAAAGAACATCAGGGGAGTTGGTAGCAAGCATCAGTCGCTCAGGAATATGCAACGAGCTGTTGTTAAGAATATTGTGACAAGTTATATGGAGCACCAAGGGATGCTCCAGACTTTATCAAGAGTGAGGCAATCATTCCCACCACCATAAAAGTATCTTGGCAGGCAAAGACTATAAATGTAATAAAAGAGGGGGTGGGGGGATATGTTGTCTGTGCCCATAAAAGAAGACAGTGATTGTGTAGTTACAGTGCTTCATAAAATTCTTAAAGTGAGCAGGAAGGCAAGAAATTGGGTGAAAAGATGAGTACAAAGAAACCCATTATATTTTTGCTGGAAGCTGATAGCGCGGATGAGGGAAAATACCATTGGATCTTTAGGCTGATTTTATACCATTCTGTAAATAGTAGCTACTGGCCACTGTTACAGAGGATTCAGCAAAATGGACCTTTTCTCTAATTCAGTAGGGATATGTTTTAAATCTCTAGCTAAAATAAGAGATAGTAGTAGATCTGAGAGGCAGCAAAATTATTTCATTGATTAAGTACATGCAGTGCTTTTGCACAGTCTTAGACGAAGGAACCATGCAAAGGGCAGGGTGGAAGCTGGGAATTAGGTAACAACTCATTTCTGGATTTATTTTTTTTCTTCTGGAAAACTATAGCAAAAAAAAAGAGCAAGCAACAGAGCTGTTTTGGTTTTTTTTAATAGGGTTCAATAATTGCCCAAGCTGGTTTTGCATAAAAACCTCCTTATTACAGGTTTTTGTTTGTTGTTTTTTTCTGACCTAAATAATCACATTCATAGCTAGCAAACGAACACTATGAATTAGATTCCCAACAATTATTGGGAAAAAAACAGTCCTGTCAGTTCACAAAAAATTATTTTGTTACAGTCCTTTACTTTATCTTCATTTTCTAGAAACATTGTTTGAGACTGAAATTTTAAGTTCGATGTATCTTGTATATATCCTAAATGCTAACTTAGGCAATGATAAAAGATTTGTGGCTTACCCTCATTTATTCAGGCTCAATTCTGTGTCTGTAAGACCAGAAATGGTAACAGGTAAAGATTCAAACTTGAAAACAGGAGAGTTCAGTTGTGTAGATATAGCAGTTAATGAGAGCTATGATGGCTCTCTGGAGATACATAAAAGACTGGTTCATTTATAAGTGATGAAGAACTCTCAAGATCAAAATCCTTCAAAAAATACAATAAATAGAAAGCCGTGAACTTGCGGAGATCTTGAGAGTTGCACACTGTCGTTGTCACCCCATTAGTGAGATTTCTTTAATGATCAGCTTTTAATGCAATTATTTTTTTTTGTTTGCAATATGTTGCAAGATATTTAATTTCCTCTTCTTCTTCTGCTTCCTATCTCTGCTTTACAGAATCCAGTGGTTTATGGCTACCATATGTTGACATTTTCTCACATCTTTTTTCTGCCTGAAAGTTTAGTTTGAGTGTAGTACAATTCTGTGCAACATCACAGAATCTGTGTTCAGTGTCCCTTCAGACACATGAAGACTCAGCTTCCACTCGTTGGATGATGCTCCCCTTTGGGAAATTTCAAAATCGTTGTGCAAACATAGATCAAACATATCTGTGCAGCAGATCTTAGCCTTGCTGAAACATCAGTGCAAATCTACATTTCTGCCTAGAAAATACTTACTAGAAATTCCATCAACCGCAGGGATGAATATTTGAAGGGCATGTGACCCTCTCTGAAATCCCCATTCGATCTCTCACAGATATACATGATCGTATGTCAACATATGAATAATGTCTTTATTTATCTCTTTTCAGATTTTCTTCTTATTTGTATGCAAATACTTATTGATGTTTGATCACTTAAGTAGAAAATATAGAAACCAAACTTGATGTCAGTGAGAATATAACACAAGATTTGTGAGAAGGGTTATAAATGCACTCAAGTGTCTTACAACCAGTGTGAGGAAGAACACATGCATCATTCTAATTGTTGTTTAGTCTTCTGTGCTTGACAATGTGCTTGAGATTTCAGCCTGGCTGTGAAAAAGACTCAAAAGCTCTACTTTTCCCTGATAAATACAGGCAAAACAGCAGTTTAGATACACATGTTAGCTAACAACGACCAAGCTCTATCGTGACTGTGTTTCCACTCTTCCCACTTGCATTTCTTCTGCCCAGGTGCTGTTTTCGAAAGTTGTCCCAGATCAGGAGGTAACAGAAATAACTTTATTCTTTTAATTTTATCTGAGGTTTTGTGTTTTTTTCCTCTGATTTGCCTACATTTGTCTCACACAATATTTATATGACTAGTTTTCCTAAATAATTATTTCCAGAAATGTTTTCTTTTGATTTGTTGATAAACAAGTATCTAGTTGATTACCTGGAACCTTGATCTTAGAATCATAGAATCATAGAACAACCAGGTTGGAAGGGACCCATCGGATCTTCTAGTCCAACCATTCCTATCAAACACTAAACCAAGCCCCTCATCCACCTGTGCCTTAAACACCTCCAAGGAAGGTGACTCAACCACCTCCCTGGGCAGCCTATTCCAATGCCCAATGACCCTCTGTGTGAAAAACTTCCTCCTAATCTCCAGCCTAAATCTCCCCTGATAGAGCTTGAGGCCATTCCCTCTCGTCCTGTCTCCTGTCACTTGCGAGAAGAGCCCAGCTCCCTCCTCTCCACAACCTCCCTTCAGGTACTTGTAGAGAGTAATGAGGTCTCCTCTCAGCCTCCTCTTCTCCAGGTTAAACAACCCCAGCTCTCTCAGCCGCTCCTCATAGGTTCTGTTCTCCAGCCCCTTCACCAGCTTCGTTGCTCTTCTCTGGACTCGGTCCAGAGCCTCAACATCCTTCTTGTGGTGAGGGGCCCAGAACCGAACACAGTATTCAAGGAGCGGCCTCATGAGTGCTGAGTACAGAGGGAGAATCACCTCCTTGGACCTGCTGGTCACATCGTTTCTGATACAAACCAGGATGCCATTGGTCTTCTTGGCCACCTGGGCACACTGCTGGCTCATGTTCAGTCGGCTGTCGACCAACACCCCCAGGTCCCTCTCCTCCAGGCAGTTTTCCAGCCAGGCTTCTCCCAGTCTGTAGTTCTGCATAGGGTTGTTGTGCCCCAAGTGCAGGACCCGGCATTTGACTGTGTTAAACCTCATGCCATTGATCTTGGATCAAAGGCTAACCAAATCTTAGCACAAGAGTTTTTCTGAATGGCTGGGACAGCTGGACATGAAGTGTCTACACTATTTGTACAGTACTTTCATAATTTGTGTATAACATCTGTTCCGTAAACACAGCTTTACTTATTACTTAGTTCCCTCATGGAATAAGCAATGCAATATGGGAAACAAATCTCTTTTTCTTTGCTTGTAGCTCCCTCTTGCCCATGTGGATGAATGACTAGGCTGCTGTTAACTCCAGCAACTGACAAATCCATGATTTGAAAGTGAACTCAAATTTTCATTGGACAGCATCAATGCTTCAGTAGCTAGAGATCCAGACATTGGTTCATGATCTAAATTGTATCAAACATCTGTAACTTTCACTGAAGTCAAATTATAAATGCTTGACACCTCCCAACATTTGTCCTGCTGTTCTGAAATGTAGATTTTTACTACAGGAGAGAAAATAGCAGTTTAGCAGGAATATTTCTTGAGGGTTAAGTAATCAGAAAATTCATCAGCAGCTGAACTGTGATAAGACGGATGGAGCTAATCTCTTTCTACAAAACTACAATTTTAATATGCCACACGTGACTGAAAAGGATTTTTGACTGTTATGTAACTATAAAAAATAATATAGCTGTGAATAATAATAGTAATCCATTTCAATAGTATGAATATTTATAATGTTGTCATCTGATAATGGTTAGGTCAGTAAGGAGTTGTAATTACCACTATTGATTAAGTGATGCATATTGACAGCTAATGCTGAAATAATATATTGTTTCCAAAATCCCTTCTTCCACTTTTACTTGCTGTTTCTTTGTCTCATTCAGCTCTCCAATCTTTACCATTATTCAGTGTACTTGTGAGGGCACAGACACTTACCTCTTATGACTTGTCCTTCAGGGATTACCTTCATGAGAGCAACAACTACCATTTAATACATATTTTTCAAAATGGGACTCCAGTCTGACTTACTCCTAATGAGGTAAATGAAAATAGGATCCTGGCTTAATAATGGTGCAATCATTTAATAAGAAGAATAAAAATGGTAAACAACTGAGTTACTGAAGTGTTAAATTATCCACTGTAACATCTGTCCTCATGTGATCAAGCAACAGTTTGTTGCAAATTTATACAAGGACCTATTTTTAGAATGATAGTACAAATATCTTTCACTTATATAACAAAATTCAATTTCTTGGAGGACTCCCATAGTGTTTTGCACATGCCCTGACGTATCATGTTCTCCGTATTACTCACAATCTTTGAGCAGTGAAGAAGATGAAATTTAATTCAGCTAGAGGTTCATTAGAACATTGAAACAGGTCTCTGATTATTGACTGTGGTTTGACCTATGATAATTGGGCCTTGAGATTTTTTTAACAGTGATCATTTGATTTTTCTTGAATTAATTTGGTACAAGACTTTAGTACTTCCGAGTGGAATCCCCTGATACCTAAGACTGCATCCAGATCTCAGACTTACTGGCTGCTGTACACAGGAAGATTTAGACAAGGAAAGCAAGTTAATGATGTCCACTCTGAGGGTGGGGTTTCATGAAAAAGCTAAAGCCAGCCAGTGTTCTTTCCCCTCTTCTCTTTTTGTTCCCCCCTCTATACTGGAAGAAAACTGCCCTACAATGAATGGGTGAAGTTTTCCCCTAGATTAGAAAAGTACACGTTCTCTCATGAATGCAAGGTGCAGTGAAAGCATATAACCAAATGTAGGCCACTTCTCTGATTACTGTGAAGCTACTAAATCAACTGAGCTATTTCAGGGCTCAGATTGACCTCTCTGTATGTAGTGTGCTGCATCTGCTAAGCATGTGGATGCATTTTCAAGTCTGACTACCTTCCAGAGAGAAGTCTCAACAAAGCTATTTGGAAGCTAGAGCCCAGAGTCTTCTATTTAGCATAAGCCCCTGCAATTGTTCTTTCAAGGAGCTCATGTTGTGATGTTTTACTCTTGTCTATTTAAAGAGGAAGGTGACACAGTGCTAGCGTCACTTCTTTACATTCAAGACAAGCGGTTAGAGACTCTTACCCATAAAGTGAGGTCCTGGTCCAAGTCCTTTCTCAGTCATGGTGGTTTCAAACTAGCTCAGCCTGTCTGTTTAAACATCATCCTAGCCACAGGTAGGGACAGAAATCCTCTTTCTCAGCTAGTATAGTCTGCTGCCTGGAAAGAGTGTGCTAAGTGATAATAATGTAAAGAAAATACTGGTAGTGCCATTGGGTGGCACTGAAGATGTATATGTCAATTGCAGCTTCCAGACAACTGTTGGCATGAAGATTATGTGACTGCTGAACAGGTTGGATGGGCTCATCATGCCACTGTGGACCTACTTTCTTTACTTATTTTACCCAGTCAGGGCCAGGTAGAAAGCTAGAGGAAGGGACTTATTTGATTAATCAGGACAGTTCTGGGCATGCACAGTGAGTTCAAAGCCAGGAAGACAAACCTGTTTGCATGATGTGTTTCTAGTGGTAGGTATCAGCTGAGCTGAGACCCATGTTGGATTTATTCCTTCCCCTTCTGTTCTAGTTGACAACACCCTTTCCTCCCCTCTCCATCCTGTAATTCCCATTACACCAGTCATTTAATGAGAAGTGACCTCTGTGAAGCCATGGCCCATTTTTAGTGGTGAGAACAGTTGCTCTCCCTAGTACCATCGATTGCTCCAGTGTCCAAGGGCACAAATACAGATTTCTTTAAAGTGATGAAACATATATTTAATTAATAGGATCAAAATCTTTCTACTTAGTTATCAAGAAATGTTTGATCAATCTAATCCAGAATGTAAGATATTTAGAGAGAATGGCATGTGGTACAGTTGATATGAGAAGGAGGTGGTATAGACATGCCTTTCAAACTTCAGCCTTCTGAGAAGTGTGAGGTGAGCAATAACCCTCTTCAAGCTGTGAAATATTAAAGACACATCTGGAATGTTTCCCTTGCAAATTTTACCTAAAAGTTGATTAATTGGTGCTTTAGCACTCAAGCATATACAGTAGATAGGACTGCAGATGTGGCCATGTTTCTAACTTGATAAGGCGGGTGAAGTATGGGATGTGGGACATTTTATCATACAGCCTGTGGTCAAAAGTGAGTGCAGTGGTCTCAACCCTGTTACTAGTGTTCATTTGTCCACTTAGCGACCCTTATTGTTGGCCTTTGCAATTCTTTCAGGTGACAGGCTGACAGCTCACTTGTTCAGAAGGCATATTTGCGGAATAAATAGCCTTAATAACATGCTTGTCAAGCAATGACAAAGAAGTTTTCTTTTTTTATTCCCTGTGCTTTCCTATACTGTGAAGAAGCTGGACAATTCATCACCTTTTCTGAGAAATACATTCTGCTTTTAAAGAAAGAAGTTGCATTCCAGCTTGAGTTAGTCAGTGCTACGGTTTGATGTTTTATCACTACAAAGGAAAGGGGCAAACATATTTTTTCTTCTTTGTTCAATTCTCTTATCTTGCCTGTTCACCAATACCTATCTCACTTTTCTCCACACTACAGAATAGGAGTACATTCAGGAACAATGTATCTTCATGGGTAAAGCTCCCTGCTGCCTCCCTAAGCCTTATGTAAGACAATCAATTCTGTTACAAAACAATCCAGAAGGAGAGATATTTTCCTTATTTTTTTTGTGTCCTTTGACACAATTTTGACACAGCATAATTTAAAATTATTTTTCTTTATTAGAAGTACAGAAGCATAGATTGGTTGAGGTTAGAAGGAACCTCTGGAGGTCAAACAGGGGCAACTAGAGCTGGTTGCCTAGGACCATGCCCAGATTGATTTGAATGTCTGCACGGATGAAGACTGTACAACCTCATTGAGCAATCTATTTCAGTGCTCAGTCACAGTCACAGTACATCATACCTGTGGAATCCATCTTGCCTGGAATCGTCTTCATCTCCACTTTTTTCATAAACTACCTGAATATGATGCACTGCTGGCTACTACGAAGCAAATGTGAATTTTATTATCTATAATGGCTATAAATACACTTTTGCAAGCATCTCTTTCTTGGCATGTCCATTTTCATAGAAGAAAATCACAGACTACTATTATTTAACAAATAAGAAGTAACAAAGACCATTGTCTTCCCCTGAAGCTAATGTCTAATGTCCACTCTACTGAAGATTTCTGTCTTCCAAAGCAGTGGCTACATCCAGACTTCCTCTTAGGAGTGGTCTCTGAATTATGCTAACTCCCAAACTGTTCTTGGGCATAGTTTGGGGTACTGCTGTTTGGGATGGACCAAAATAGCAATAAAGACCACCTGAATGATTTAGCAGAGCAGACAGAGAATTGAATACCCATTGTTGGAAACATTCCCTGGCACTGCTTAATGTACTGTATAGACACAGCTGTAAATACAATGTGAAAGTTACATTAATGTGGCTATTAGGTAAGTAGGAAGAAACCTTTGACCTTAGAAAACACTTTCTGTGCTGTCATTGAAACTGTGGATCTTTCAAATAGCTGCGAGAAATCAGTACTTGAGTAGCCAAATTACTGCTATGTTTGCTCTAAGTATTACTGGGGGAATATAGGGAATGGAGAGAAGAGCCAATGCAAACCTCCTCCCTAAATTTAACCTCTCATCTGAGCTATCTCTGTTCATATTAAAGCAAGGCAGAATGTCAGACAAATTAAGTAGAGAATTGCAGCACAGAGGCATACTTCTCCCATTTCGTGCAGTCTTGTTATTTCCCTCACTGGGCTTCAAAAGGAAAATAAGCCATTCCTGCACACTGGGCTTTGAAGGTGAGCTGCTTTGTGAAAACTCCCTGCAGTGCTGTGTTGCTGATATCAACAGTTTGAAAGCAAAAGCTGTGCTTTGTTATAACCTGGCTTTTAAGAGGCTAAACATAAATCAAGCAGTTTCTTGACCTGTATCTGAAAATAAAAAAAAAAAAAAAAAAAGTCAAAACAAACCCCTACTCCCCCCAGCAATCTGAATTGTGTTTCCCCACTCCTGTATTCACTTTCAGGCCCTGCTGACATTTGACTTCATACCCTCCTGAGACCCAGATATCCTCTTTTTCCTCCTTTCATCCAGTAAATCACAAGGCAAACAGGCCCCCAGCAGGACTCAGTAACGTTCCCAGCCTGGTAGGTCAGGGGCTAGGAGAACCTGGATGAGGCATTGGAGGTTGGACAACAATACCTAGGGACAGATATAACAGACCTGCTAGGAATAGAGACAACTCCATCTTTCATTGCTTATACTGCTTGGTCTTGCAGTCCTTCAGTCTCAAGATGGCATCAGACTATGTTTAATGCTTACAGAAGAATATGAATATGAGTTGTTGCAGGGCCTGATGCCGGTTTTACTCTCTTGGTCTATCAGGGTGGCATTGATGTCACATACAGCGTGCAAAAGGTTTTGAACTTCTTTTTAATGCAAACCCCTATGCAACACATCTATTGTATGTATTAGTAATACAATTATTCATTTGATATTACAAAAAAGACCTTTTGCTGACTTACAGGAAGTATGTAAAAATGATTTGGAATTAATTGTTTCACGGTATTACTTACTTACACTGTCTCGATTGACCAATATTGAAACTAGCTACTATTTATCTTAATTTCTTTTTGAAAGTTGCTGTGAAGTCATAAAGGTTTATCCAACGTCCATTGCAGTCAATGGGGTATAAAAGGTCTTTTAACAGTGAATTAATTTTTCTGGTGGATTAAACGGCTTTAGGTAAATGGCAAATTAAGTAATGTAAATTAGCATTAGCCTAAAGTGTTATTCTAATATTATTAGCTTTACTATGGTTTCTAGGCCGGAGTCTGATCTCAATTACACTGGTGTGAATGCAGATAAGTGTTGACTTAGAGGTACTAATTTTATTTTTTTTTTTTTTTCTGAACAGTTGCTAATGTAAGAGGTTAAAATGCGGACCTCTTCTCCTTCTTGGTGAGATTTAAAATGCAAGATTCATTTTCTTGATTTCTAGCTGATATTTCTAGTTTTCTCCACTATTCTTTTTCAGAGTCAATCTTGTAGCCAGACACATTCCTCCTCCACCCTGCTTTTATTGTTGTGGGCTTTATTCAGAGAAGAAAAAATGATGCAGTTGTGCACTTAATAGCTTTTTACCTCACAACTGATTGAAATCCTCACTTTCTTTAAGAAGTTACTAAAAAAAAAAAAAACAAAAAACACAACACTCAAAAATGTAATTCCTACCATACTTTAATGTATGTCTCCTAATAAAATCTAGAAGAAGTTTGTTTTCCTTAGGTAACCTTGTATGTGCATAAATAACAGGGTTTATAAACAAGTGTCCCTATCCATATGGTCACCCATCTGGTGGTGAAGAATCCCAAGAGAGAAAGCAATTAGTGGGAACACAAACATAAAGTTAGGAAAAGCTACTACAACTGTTATTTGTACACTTTGTGATTAATCCTGATATCACAATGAGAACTAATGTGTTTCTAAAGTGTTTTTCATCTTGAAGAACCTTGCTGATACTTTCTAAGGAGGAATAATTATAAACGTAATTATATGATGAATCTTTGATATACAAGGGAATTAAAAATGAAAGAACTTTCTAGGGGAAAGTGTAGAGATTAAGGCATGAGCGTCTACCTGCCCTACCATTAAAGACCTGGCTTCCTGTGCTTAAATTCAGAGCCTTCCCTTGAACATGTATGTTTCCAATGCAACAGAAAGGAGGAACTAAACTTGTGGGAACAGTGACCACAGGAGCTGTGTACTCGTTTGCAGGTCGGTGTGTTCACTAGAGCAGCAAATCCTGGAACCTCCTTTTCGATTATTTCTTATTCAATTACTTTTCTACCTTCAATCAGAAAACAGATGAAGGAGCAGGGACTTGAGATCAGCACGAGCAATCTCTGCAAACACAGGCGTATACCTTCATCCCATATTTATGGGCATGGCAAGGCTTGAACTTGGCAAGTTGTTTGGAACTTGTTTGTGCTAACTGCCACTGTACTTTGGGAGAATAAGTGAACATAGTTTGACAGCCCTTCTTAAACCTGTCTGTTCTTATATTTGGATTATCTTTGGATTCTCAACATTACTGAAAAGAAACTAGATTGTGTAAGAAGCCAGTGCAGAGGTGTTTTTAAATTGACTTAAAGCCATGTCCAGAGTTATCCCAACAATGTTTTTTTATTGGCAATACCTAGGTGACTGCACTCTGAGCATAAATACTCTTGTCAGCTTTCTGCTCAGCACAGTAGCTGCCCTGAGTTTCATTTTGTGGTATGTTACTCTCTATGCCTCATTCCCAGAGTCCAGACACTCTGCAAAGAGTTCTGGATTTTGCCTTAGGGGAACTCAGACCTCTAAATGTCATAGATTAGCTTCCAGGCGTGGGAGTTGCTTATTGGATCTAGCTTGGGAAGCAAAAACTACACTTAGGGCAATGAGTATCTTTTTGATGAAGTATTCATGTCTTTTTCAATGGCAGATATAGGACACTGCCCCTTATAATTTCTGCCAATTTTTACTGCTTAGATACTATTTGAATGTGATTTGGGGAAATTAACTAACCAAAAGACACTCAACTGAATATTTTGGAATATGAAATAATTAACCTTCCAGCAAGATCTGAAAGGATTTCTGATGTATGGGGTGTTTTGATTGGTGGTCATGGGGAAGATTTTCAAAGGTCAAGACAGAAAAGGAATGCAGAATTTATCTAGGGAAAGACTAGAGTTCGCTATATAAGCAAGTGAAATTTACATCAAATCTAAAATGAGTTAACATTGTTTAAATTTTCAGTGCTGAAAAACAAGTGACTGTAGTGTATGCTATTCTACCACAGTGGTGCTCTGCACATGCTATAAAGATTAGGACCTCAAGCTATTATTGTAGGTATGTATGGTTATTGCAAAACTCTGGATCAGAATTTTGTTTTGTATAAGATTTTCTGAGTACAGTTAGTTTCTATCATCCAGACGTCTGCATTAAAAGAAAGTTATAGCAAATCACCTTTCTCCTCTGATTAGTGACTATAAAAGCTGTAACGTATCATACCAAATGCACAATATTTCAGGGGCTTTGAGTCAAATGTGATCACTTTACTAGCAAAAAAGCTATGTACTCATTTATTTTCCTTAGCTGTCAGAGCTGGTAACTCAGTTTGGAATATGGCAAGCGAACTGTGCTTTTCTCTGCTGGCACTTTATTGCTAGCAGTAACAATTCAATAACACCTCCATAACCCTATTGCCATTTGCTTGTCCCCAAAGTCACACCAAGACAAAACTACTCTGCAGAAAATGTCCTTGTAGGGATGGAAATTATCATCATGTGGAGGCAGTGGAATACAACCTAAAGACAGCAAGGATAAAAATGTGATATCACCTTTATTGCCCATAGCGATACAGAAGAAGAAGAAAATATCTGAGCCATGTGTATTCAGTGGGTCCAGATACACAAGCTTGCACTTGAGAAGATGACTCAAAGAATCAGAAACTTTGGAATCATAAGTGCATACTAGAGCAAGCATGGTCCTGAAACACAGCCTCCCAGACCCTTGTGGGTACGTCCATGTGGCACTTACTGTGGAAAAACCCATCTCTGTTGATCACAAAATGGCACACAGGCTTGACTTTGTAGGGCTGGATACACTGAAGGAAAAAGAACCCTCAAATTTTAAACTGAGTTCATTTGAGATGAAAATCACTGGCGTGCAATGCCTGTGGAGCTCTGTAGTTACTTTGAAGAGCAGAAGCACAATGTAAATAACTATCAGAGAGAACTTAGAGGCCTAAAATTATCTACAGAAGAAAAGGTATAATGAGACAGTGAACAAAAAAGAAATCTGTGCTTGCATTTTCAGGATGAATGAAAGGTATGGTTCTGTGTCTCTTAATAGTATGTTATTACGTATCAGCCTGAAAGACATTGAGAGACATCTCAGCTGTTATGATACCGTATTTCATATTGTATTTTATACAAATTCTCATCTAAATGTGTTCTACTGATTGTGATAGTAAGGTTTGATTTGAGTTTTTCATTCTGTTGATTTAAATATGACCATTTCATATTTGTTTGTAATAGCTGTACATGCCAGCTGTGCTATGTATATTGTATAATCCCTCAGAATTTACCTGAAGATGTGAGGTGAAAGATGTGGAGTTCAAATCTTCAAGGAGTGAAAAGCTAATTTGTAGATGAAGAGAGACTTATGGGAAATGCAGATAGAGCAATGACCAAAATAGGAAAAAAATCTTTGCGGGGCAAGAAGAACTTACTGAGCTGGACACTGTTTGCCTGTTATGTCCGTCAGTTTTTGAGATAGTTGTGTTATATAATAACAAAGAAGCTGTTATTGTGATCCGTGGAGCAAATGACAAAGGAATCATGTCATATCTGGGCAGGAGGTGAGTAACCTGGAACAACTGCCTGTGCTGCTGGAATAAGAGGCTCTTCATAATAACTAGAAATAGGCATTTTTCTACTTAAAGGGCTTATTTGTGGGCAAAACATCGATGTGATTCTTTATAATATTGATTTTTCTCTGAAAAGCTGAGACAGTGAAGAGGATATTAGCTGACGCAGTGGTAAGGACCTCAGATTCCTTGAGTGTTGACACTGCAGCCAAATTGAAGGAGACCAATGTAGAGCCCATTTATGACCAGAGATGAGAGACATAGGAGAGCACTTGAACTGCAACTTCCTGAAGAGAAATGGAGAGATATGTCCAAAATAGAGTCTCCAAGCCTGAAAAGCTGACTGTAAGAGGTTATACAAGAGAGCAGTAGTCAGTCAACTCATCAGCTCTTCACAGCTGCAAGAAGCAGGATAATTTCTAATGCCTGGGAAGAAAGCAAGGAAGTCTTCAGAATACTGGAGTATTAATATTGTTTCACAGGTTTACAGGTGATACTCATAGTTTCAGTCTGTCCTATTTTCCCCAAAAATCTTCTACTTATTTTTAAGAATTACTTCCTTAAGCGTCCAAGGGATCCCCACTGCTGACTCCTGAAGAATATGACTTTCTACAGTTTCACCAGCTTCAGTCCAAATAGTTGGATTACAGGTCTCTTGACAACTTTTTTTTTTTTTTTTATCAAAATATGCTATGGAATCTTTCAAAAGGCTTTTAAAAAATCCAAATACGTAACATATTCTGCATCTACATTAGCCACAAACTTAGTGACTCATTATAAAACTGCAACAAGATTTCTTTTGAGAGAAACCCTTACAACTGCAAGTTTTATCCATGAAAAAAAAAAGTGATTTTACTCTTTGTTACAGCTTCAGTCATCTAACAAGTGATAGAACTTACTGGAATGTATTTCCCAGGAGTAATGACTTAGAGGGTCTGTTATTACTTCTACACTTGCTTTTCTACAATTCCATCACATGAACTGGTATCACAGTCGCCTTGTCTGGAGATAAAAATGACAAGAGGTGAACTGTACAGTGTCAACAACTGTTGTTTAACATCCTTATGTAGAGAATACTGTGGGTATACAGTATGTTGTTAATATAGACAGATATTCCTTTTCCAGAATGAACAAATGGTATATTCACATTGTGGTGGAAAACTGTGCGAAATAGCAATGGGGCGTGCTGCAAACTTCCCAAGAGGTAAGCAGTGCGACTTCTAGAACAAAGCAAGCAGCTCTAGGTTTCATAAGATGGAAATTGCATATTCTGGGTGCAAAAATTCTCCATAAGCTTGGAGAATGGACTGAGTAGGAATCTGTTTCAGCTTCCCATGGGACCCAGGCTTTCTAGTTGTGATGGAAGACAGAAGGAAACTGATACCTTGTTTTGTGTACATTTGACACTAGAGCTATTCTTCTAAGAAATAAATTTATTGGACTCTGACAAAACCCAGTCTAAGAGTCAGTAAAGAGATGTAGTTCGTTGGCAGTGCCAGGAGGTCTGAGTGCAGGAGTTGGGGTCCAGCTCTGTGCCAGCACAAGTGAGGGTGGCCCCTTCCCTTGGATGACTGTCAGGAGAATCTACTGCAGAGCGCTGTGGGGATGTCTAGGGCTGACTTCTGCCCCACGGAAGCTGCTTTACACTGCATCTCTGGTCTTTAGTCCCTGTCTGAGCTTTAGCTCTGCTGAGTGCTCCCTACACGTGTGCTCCCTACACGTGCTTGGTCACAGGTCCTGCTGAGACAGGTCCTAACCCTGAACCATGCACTGATGTTCTGGCCTGACCTCATCCATCCCTGCCCCACAGGGATGCTTGGCTATACCAGTCTGTCCATTGGTCTGTCCTGTTTCCTGGCCAGCAGCGGTAGCTGGTGAACCCGAGGATGGGTCTGCACTAAACAGACCACAGTACAAACTCAGCATTGTAGACAGTTGCTTTAATTTTCTTCTTTTTTTTCTTGACATCTTGGCTTTTCTTGCACTTTTGTGAAGTTTTGCATTCCTCAACTATGAGCTATTCCTCTTGTAAGTAAATGTGACAAGAACGACATACAGCCCTTCAGTAATTAAGAAGAGTAAATTCTCTTACTGATAATTTAAAAATTAACTTTGCTTGCTCAAAACCTTCTCTTCTGGACTTTATCATAGATTATTCTACAAAGAGTCTTGCTTTTATACCGATTGATGTAATATTTCATTCATCTCCATAGCGATCTTTATTTAACAGACAAAAAAATGCAGTTAATATTAGATACGATATATACTATGAAAGAAGTCTTTAGGAGAATAAATCAATATGACTTCTTTGAAATCCATAGAGTTATATTATTATGTCAGAAACCGATAGGACAGTTACATACCATCTTAGCATATCAATGTAAGGCCTAACTTGGTCACATTTCCCCTTGAGATTTATTTAAGGCTCATTTGGCCTCATTTCACTTCAGTATTTTAATAGTTGCCAAAATTTAAGCACGTCATTTATTTGATTGCAAAAGGACTCATCATATATTCAAGCACACTGCTAAATCATGATAAGGAAAATAAGTGAGGTTTATAAAGGATAATTTTAAATAGTAGAATATGTCTGCCAACATACTGAATGCTATGAAATATAAATGCTTCTTTTCTCACGCACCCCTCCCAAAAAAATGCCCAAAAACCAAACTGTAACTTCTCTGCAGGATCCCTGGTGAAGGATTTGTAAAGTCAGCAAGTTCCTTTACTGTTTGCTTTGCTGCGCCTTCAGTTTTCAGTTGTTTTCCCTGTAACATAGACCCGTTCTTTGTTGCTTGACCTCCCCTGTTTCTCCTTTTACAAACTGCTCTTTTTTCAAAAAGCCCTTCTGCTCAAAAGATTGTCAAGTGCTGAGGTTTCTATTTTCAGTTTGCAGGTAAAAGCTCTTTGTTATTTTCACAATCCTCCCTTCTTGTGACTTTTACACTGCACAAAGGCTGCCTAATTCCTACCACAAGGATCCTGGCAAAAAACCTCACCAAAATAGGCCAATTGTATGTAAAACAAATCCTGTCATGTCTTAGATTGCATTTGGAGAGATACACTCAAGGAACTGAAAAGGAAAAATATAAAAAAGATGCTCAAAAATAATCACAGAGAAAGATTATTTTTTTTTATGGCAGTACAACATTGTCCTTCCACAGTCATTGTGGCCCAGTCCAATTTACTTATTAAAGAAGTACCAAAAGATGATTTCACTGTAATTCAATAGCACTGTTGGTAACTAAATTTAGAGCTACTTAAAGAAAGATGGCTGTAACAGACCAAAAAGCTTGTATAAATGTGGGCAGAGATACAATTAAATATACAGTAAATATGACTTTATAAGAGCAGGTGCACATGTAGAAACAGAAGAAACAGTCCCTGAATATGTGACATGGCTATAGATTTTTGCTCCTGCTTGAAATGATTGACAGATTATTAGTTGGTTTTGCACACAAGAAAATGAGTCAGTTGTGTTGGACCTCTGTGTCCAAAAGGTTCTCCAGTGCCCAGTGAGTCTTGCACAGTTACCTCAGTCAGTCACTTGGTTTTAACTCAAACTGGCAATTGTCAAAAAAATCCATGCTTTGTCAAAACATTACACTCTAGATATTTTATAGTTTGTGTTATTAAAGTACCATACCCATTTTATAGCTCATCCAGCTTATATTTTTCTCTTTCCAGCTATGCATTTTAATTAACAGTAGACAAAGTGCCAACCAATTGCAAATGGTTCATTTTATTTTCAAGCTCCTTTTTGGAGCACACAGTAAGAAAAATCCACAAAACCTTTTTCTAATGCAGTTTTGTTACGTGTTATAAAAGATAGTGTGAGCCAGTAACTGTGATGGGAATTTGGAAGCTCTAGACCCAATTCTTAGTTCTTCAGTAGAACATATCAACTATCCTTAAGATCTTTCATTGCTCTCTGCCTAAACTCCACCTCGAGGATGTGCAATAATAACCCTTTCTTTTCCTCTGCTATTATGCTTTTTACTGTTATTGTTCTATTTCTCAGCAAATCTATACAATAGCTCGAACAGTGAGCTCCATTCTTCATTGCCTCACTCATCATTGATCAGACCACTAACTAAATGATGCCAATATTGTGCTATTGTTTGTTTTCTAAAGAATAATAAAAATGTGTGAAAAATTAACACTAATTTATCCATCTAATCCAGATCACACTTTTAAGACTATGCTTTCAGCAGATCCACCTTTTATATTATTGTCTCCCCTCTTGACTACAATTTTTATCTTCTGATTGTTGTATGATGTCAGCACTTCAGCCACAAAGTGCAGAAAAATGTTTACTCTCTTTGCTACATCATCTTGCTCCCAGTTACAGCAGATGCCTTTGCATTGCTTTTCAATTCAGAGGTATGAGAGTTGATTCAAGCTAGGCTAAAGGCTCCACTCCACTCTGTGCTGAACAAATTGCTCTGCTTGCTGACAATGGTAACTGCTTGTGAATGCATGTAAGAATAAAATTGGTATTAAGATTACAAGATTTATGGGGCAGTGAAAATGTCTTTTTCTTCTGCTAGAACACGTGTCTGAATCAAACAATTCCATTCACTCACAGGGCTGTGATAAGAGCAGTGAGGAAGCTCAGTGAATGCTTAGTTGTAGAGTAGGGTGACTGGAAAACATTCAGGTTTTTTTATTCTTATTGTTGTTGCAAAGTAGGTTGAAGCAGGTTTTTTTTTTTCTGAAATTGTATGAATTTCAAAGAAAATATCTCACGGGGAAAACATTTTGGTAATAAAATGTTACGGATCTGGATTTTTGGGAACAGCTACTTTGCCAATTGGATTTAGAATTTTCTGTTTTATTATTTTGTGAGTTTTGGATTGCTATTTTTATGGGTTTTTTAAAAAGTAGAATAGAAAAAAAAAATTATGTCAGTGGCATTGCTGCAGCTGCCTATGCTATTTTCCTGGGGTGGTGGTGGGGTTGTGGGGAGTGTTTACAATCTTCATTGGTCCCATGACTTCAGACAAAAATGTATCGACCAGAAGAGATGTCTCTGTCTCCTGTTACCAACTGGTGCTTTGTAAGTTGCAGTTATTGTGACTGATAATTTAAACCTACTCCAAAATGCAGACATTTCTACAAAGTAAACATTTGGATTTTTGACTTGAATCAGAACTCCTGGAGAAAACTTCAGTTCATAAATGTACTCATGGATTAAATCTTACAGTTTCAATCTACTAGAGGCAAGACACTTGAACTCAGTGGGTATTTTGAAAGCCAGTGAACTGTCATACGTGGCCCTTCATAGTTAGAGGTGATGCTTCTGGAGAAGATTCATGTCTGTTGGAGAAAGATCATTCCTCTTTTTAGAAAGAATTATAAACTTACCAAAATAAGACATCTGGCCATTCACCTTCTTGGCAAAAGCCCTTGGAAATGATTGATGGCTAATAGTCTGACACAAACACAAAGGTCTGCCAGTGCTGTAAACTCCTCTGTTGACAGTACACCCAGATTAAATCCTCACTGCTATTCCTACAGTCTGTGAACTAATAGTAGGCTCAGTACATTGGAAGGAACAGTAAACGAACTGATACAAACTAAATTTGCTTAACTAAATTAAATGCATGGCAATGCTTAAGGAAATAACTTGAAAGCTTTCAGAAAGTATAAAGAAGGGGAAAAAAGTATAAAGAAGGGGAAAAAAGTATAAAGAAGGGGATAAAAGTATAGTCTTGTTTCCTGGCAGGGTGGAATGACAAGATTTGAAGGGAGATGTTAGGAAAGAAAATATTTTAAATATAATGTGCATATGTACTGAATGCTTCATGTTTTTAACACATAATCTGGATTTACTGTTGCTTGGAGAGTGGGCAGGGATAAGTCTGAGAAGGATCTGCACTAGATGAAAATAGAAAGCTTTCAAAGATTTAGCCATCAGTAGAGGGGAGAAAATGTCCTTTAGGTTTTTTTTTTTTCTTTTGAATAATACAAGTCTGAGAAACACAAAGTAGCAGAGAAGCACTTGGAAGGAAAATGCACAGTAATTACCTAGGCTTTGACGTTCCATAGTGGGTTGTCTTTTGGTTTGCTTTTTGGGGTTGGTTTTTTTGGTTTGTTTTTGGTGTTTTTTGTTTGTTTGTCTGTTTGTTTTTTGGTTTTTTACAATAGTTTCACTATTGTAACTGAAAGTGAAATTTATCCCCAAATATCCCTAATTATACTGCCCTTAACAAGAGAGAGAAAATGCCCTTGTTTATGCCTTTGCTTGGACTGGTCCTGCAGAAATTCTTCAGGAAGGGAAATCCAAAGGCATCATATTTTTTTCCCACTGATTGTAATTTTCTGAACAGCTTCTGTAACTTTTTTTTCTTTGCCATGAGCAGGTCTGCCCTGTACAGTGGGAGTCTATGCCCTTATCCAAATTCCCTCAGCATATCTGCAGAAGAGCTATATACAATCAGGTTTGTCTCTGGACTCCAGGGTTTCTCCCTTCTCCTCCCTACTCTTTGGCAGTTCTGCAGCTGGAATTACACAGGAGGCCTTTTTCCTTCCAGAGAAAGTAACCATAACAAAGCAATAGAAAATCTGGCTGCACTAATCATATGCCCCGTTTTCCCCAGTTCTGAAGGCTGATGGCTCATTTATGTAAGTTATTCCATCTCTCCCTCTCTCCTCAGATCTCCTTTTTCATGCCATCAGCCTTGCCCTGAACAGTGAATAGATTTTGCCATAGACTTGAGCCATGGACAAGTAGAAAGACTGACAATAGAAATCTAGAAATCTATTCTTCCACCTGACTAAGTTGTGAGCTCTCCCAGGCTATCATCTCTGGAGGCTGGCCAGTTTTCAACCTGGGTGTATGAAATGTATTTACAAAATCATTCACACGTAGCTTGTTTGGAAGAGTATGCTGACATATAGATCTTCTCCAAGTTCCACAAAGTGATGAAATGGAAAAAGATGGAATTTATATTAAATTAATTAAAATTTCACCCAGGGTAAGCAATTCTGTGTCTAACACAGCCAACTCTTGCCAATTTTTCAATAAAACAGTCGCTTTCACCTGACATTTATTTCTTGAATAAAGCCATACGTGAGATCACTGTGCTTTCATGCTGAGATTGTTAGCCAAGTGAAAATAGACAGAAAAGTCTGGCCTTTCCAGCAGAAGAGAAACACAGAATTTATTAGCAAGAGCAAAGCATTACAACAAGAAAGGGTACGTGTACTCCTTTAAATTAAGGGGATTACTATAATGGGACATCTGGTACTTCAAAGTGCAGATTGCGTAGTCGCTATGCTGTATCATTTTAATCCCCATAAGTAAATGCTCCCTTCCAGCTTCCTTTCCTGCGTTAGTTATTCTCCTGCTTGCTGCCCTTGTATATGGGAAGAACAAATCCAAGGACAAAATGTTGAGAAGCAATTTGATTTTGTAGATGCTTTTTCAGGCTCTGTCCCCAGAACTTCTGGGGATATGAGAGAGGAGTGAGGCAATGCTGTATGGCTAAACCACATGCTTTAACGTCTCAGCTTCAGTTCAACATGACATGACTTCAGGCAGACCCAGAATTTCATATGGGAACAGTTAAATAACTGAGAACATCTACAGCAGAACAGAACAAAATCAGGCAGTGAGGGGTGAATGCCTACAGGGGAGCCAAATCTACAGGAGAAAGAAAATTGCAGAGCTGTATATTCTGCATAACAAAAGAAATCTATTAGTAATGAAGGCTGGCTGAATTTATTCCCGTTCTAGGTAGGAGATAATAATTATTGTCATTATAATCCTGGATAATTCCTTAGTATAATTATCAGTCTCAGCAAAGTTCATTACACATGTGGTGGCTGGAGATTTATGATGTCTGGAAAGTTGCAAGCTTCTGGATCAGGATAGTGAACAGCCTTTTTTGTTTGTTTTAATCTGTTATTTCATAAAGCAGATTATTTCCTATTTTTATTTCAAAGTGGACTCTTCATAACATATAAGTAATCTTACTGTGGGCTGATAGTTCATTTCTATGTTAGAAAAAAATATTTTGAGTTTTATTGCAAAAAACACAGGTTTATAATGCTTATTACTTTATTTATTTCTAAACATTCTTTCTACTAAATATGCATTTGTTGTATAAGAGAAGAAACATCTGTGAGTTTCTGAATTTCATTAGACAGATGATAAGTGTTTAGTGATAATGATTTCATTAAACAAATGCTAGTATTGGGTTTTCCACAGGATTAATACATTTCATACCAAGAATTATCCTAAACTAGTATAGACTTAAACAATTTGCAGCCTGGAAATAGTCCCAGAAATATATCATTTCTTTAGTCGGTTCAGATTAATTAGGAAAAGAAGGTTGCAAAACTTGATTATTACTGAAATTGCTCTGAAATTAAAAAGAACAAAAACAAAAACAAAAAAACAGATACTGACATAGTTGTGTGTCCATTTCAATATCTTTTGGAAATGACTAGCACCGTTTTTAACATCATTTCGTGTGACTATAATTTTTTGTAAATATAACTATCCTTACACAAGTATTTAAATGAAAGATTTTATTATATCTTTCCATAAAAGATTTCAGCAGGAAAGCTTTCAGACAATCTGAAAATCATTTTGATTTTCAAGCAAACAAAAGCAAACAATTGTTTTGCCTTTACTTACTGTGGCTTTTCAGATGGCAGAGAGGGTCTAACTGAGATATCGTATTAGAGACACCCACTAAGTGAGCAAAACCACAGCTGGAAGCACTGCAGTGGCCTCCCAGCACAGAGCAAATGCTGATAAAGAGCATCACCCAAGCACAGGGAAGAGGGACTCTTTAAGGCTTGAATAGTTTTCTACTGGTTTCTGTCACCTAAATTTGCAGATTCCTTTTCTCTTATCTACCAAGATCTAGCTGCTGAGGACAGCAATGATAGTTTGAGATGACCTTTGTTCTCTTCCTCTGACTTTCAGCTCTTCTCTCATTTGCAAAATCTTCAGTAGGAACCATCTACATGCCTTCCTATTCCTCCTTGCATTGTCCCCCTGAAAGCACTTATCTAAGAGGAACTGAGGAGTAAAGCATCTGAAAAAAAAACCATTTTCTTTTACATTGTCCCAGGGTTTCCAGCTGATTTTTATAGAACAATCATTTGTTATTTGTCAATAGTACAAGTCTCTGCATTCAGAACAAGTGAGCATGGCCACATTTCTAGTGTGACAAGACTTAGATGGATGATCTCTCCTCTGGACCCACAGAGTCCTCATCTCTGTTTGTCTCGATTTCAGGTCAATGGAGAATTTCAATATCCTTTCTTAATGCTGTATTCAGTAATTAAAATATTAGTGGAAAGTCTGAAGAATTCTGGAGAACTTCACTAATAGGTTCTTTTCAGCCTGACACCTCCCTGCTACAGCGCAGTTTGTTACCAGCTCCCCTTAGCTAAATCTCCTCCCACTTTACAGATGTTACATGATTTCTCCATTTTTCTACCTCACTAGTGTTTTCCCATGTGGCACCATGTCCAATGCCTTAGTTAAGTTCAGAAAGATATCATCTACTGTGTTTCCTTTGTCTGGGAAATCAGTTACGCTATGAAAGGGAGATATCTGATTATCTGAGCATTATCTAACCTTGGTAAACTGTTTAGCATTTTATCTCATTTTCTGTTTACCTCATGTAACTAATGTTCCTCAAAAAATTTGTAAGCCTATTGAAGCCAGGCTTGGGAGTGTAAATTATTCCAATCATTTCCCTTTTCCTTCACTTGAAGAACTTTTCTCCAGATATATTGACTGTTGACTCTTCCTTGACATTTAGCACATTTTCATCTGACAGATTGTCTGGAGTCTGGGAAAGGCGGTGGTCCAGCCTGTCTACTTGACTTTTCTCCACCAGACTTCTTTCCATATGGGGCTTTCTTTTTCCATAACATCTCATCATCCCTTTGCTCTATGTTCAGTGTCATCTTCCCAATGGAAAATGAAAACACTGGGTTTTCATTTCACAGAGAAATGCTTTATCTTGAGCTCACCAGGAGGAGTTCTTCTTTAGAGCTCTTTCTGTAGCTGCAGAGGAACAGCGTCTTATTTTTCTGTATGTAAACAGGCTGTTCTTTACATCCAGTCAAAGTAATCACAGTATTTTGACGGCAAAAGCACAGAGGACTTCTCAGACTTAGATGAAAGAAGTTAGTTGAGGTTTATATAATTCTTGTTTGAATTCATTATACATGGATACATGAATCTTGCAAGAACTTTTCTAACTATGTATTTTGGTGCCTAAGGAATACCATTCTGCAGAGATAAAAGCCCAGATCTAGCCAACTCTTGTATAAGAAATTCTTATCTAATTTTCTACATTTATAGAAGGATAATTACTTCACTTCTCTCACCCTCCACAGTTTTAACCAGGAGTTGGATAAACTTCTTTTTCTTGCAGAGGATGTAGCAAAAGTTTGAAACCCAGTTAACCCTGACTTTTTATGCCAGTTATCTCTTTGGCTTGTACTGGGATTCTTGTCAGGTCATTTACATCAGAAATTTCAATGGTCTTTGACAGGCTGATTGCCTTAGTTTCTTAGCTCTGAGCGCCTAATGCAAGTGACTAAGAATTCAGGCTCCACTATCCAAAGCCTCATTACTCTGAGGTCAAAGAGATGGAGTTGAGAGGATGCCAGGCTCCTGGCTGCCAGCTTGTGCCTACTGTTGGAAGTACTGTTAGAAATCTTTGGTGTACATATGCACTAAATAACAGTAGTAACAGAAGTGATTTGATGCACTGTTGTCTGGAGCATTGCAATTTACAAAACTTTCACAGATCAGGTGAATGAAGGAATGATAGGAACCTATTACTCTGCAAGAACCTGAATCAATCCCTCTGTCAGACATGGAAACATTTGGTTCTTGCAAATAATCTTTAATCAGATAGGTCATACTATTGAAATCAATGGCTCTTTCTGTGAATAAGGGCTACTCAGCAGGCTAAACATTTGCTGGACTGATTTCTAATTCCTGAAATGCCCTAAGAAAACACAAAATGGTTTTCATAAGTTCTTGTTGCTGTACTTCACATTTTACTAGAGTGAAATTTTATTTCTAGTTGTCATTTATTAGGAAAAAATAAAGAGAAATATGAGCAGAACCCAGATGGCATTGTGCTTCTTACATAATTGCAAAATACTTATGTTACAGGCAATTTTCATTATGTACTAATCAAACTTGTGTAATCCTTTCACTGCACTGTCAGTACAATTATCACATCTGTTTAACAAAGAGTTGAAAAATAATCATAAATAAAAATAGATAAATTAACGGTTTTCTCAACAGAGACACCAAAGAGGAAAAAGGTCCTGCTGCAGATGAAGTTCTCAGCATACAAGAAGTCAGGATGAATTGCAGCAACAGTGCCAAGTACTCCAGAGGAAAACAAGTAGTATGGCAACAATCAGAGAAGGTCACAGGAGCAGTTAAGCCAACTAGCAAAGATGTTACCACGTCCCTTGTGAATATTTGAAAGCAGCACTCAGAACCTGCTGGTTTTTCTTTCTTTGCCATGCAGAGAACTAATGCTTGAGAGCATCTTTCTTATGTGCAGTTCGGCTGTGAAAAATTTTAGGGACATTAAGAAAGAATCAAAATACAATAGGAAGACTATGAGACAGGCGGGGTGTTCTTACAGCATCCCAGAATAAGGCATCACAAATTTAGCATCGCAGGCTGTGGAGGAAGGGAAGGAGGCTCACAATTCAAACCTTGCAATGACTGTACAAACAGCAAACATTCAAACACACTAACCCTGCTTCTGTAGGATTAGTGTGTCACAGCACGTAGATAGTGGCGATGATTACAAAAATAATAGTTACGGTCACCACACCAAACCACTACAGTCACCCTCAAATCATGAAGAACAGTTATGATTACAACCTGTAAAGGATCTTGCCTTGATCTTATTGAAAGACCAGAGTGACCGTTGATGAAATCTGACATCTGGTAAGGCTTGCAAGGAGGAATGATGACTGTTCCTTACGTTATGGGATTTGGTCGCAAGTGGTCAGATTCAAACTCTCAGTCTCCAGCTTCAGAATTTATTTTTCAGCCTGTCTGCTGCATAGCCCTGAACTGACCACCCTGGGAAGTGAGATATTCTATATTCCCGCAGTTTTGTGTCCCCTCAGAGTTGGGGAAGAGCAGATCCCTGTGGAGGTCTCTGTGCAGCTAGAGTGATTGTAGGAAACTCTGATGCAGAATCAAAGAAGCCTCTCTGGTTTCAGCCTGCTACTGCCTGTGAGTGACTACCCCCTCTAACGTAGCAATTTGAGCTGGAGCCAATGTTAATCTCATCATTCCTTAGCATACTGCCTTCTTTTAAATCCAATTCATCTAAATCATGCTAGCCTTGTAAACCACTGGAGCCTAGGTGGTCTTAAAACACCAACCTGTCTGGTTAATCATTCAAGACTACATTTGTGTCTCATATGACCCCCCCAAAGCATCTGATTTCTGCCTGGTGACACTGACATGCTGCTCAAGTCCTTAGCTGTACAGGAAGCCCTGAAGTAGGATTTTCCAAGACTTTCTTCTGAGCAAAGCAAAGAAGAAACACCTGCTGCCTAGACAGTGTCTACTTTCTAGTGTGGTCACACCACTGATTTATTATGTGGGAGGCGTGGATTCTGTGTTTGATTCTGCAGCAATCTTCGAACCCAAACTCCAGGTAAGGAGTTGTCAGCAAAGCTACTGGATACTCTGGTGATAATTTCTTATCTTTTGTTTCGGTGCCCTACCACACTTGTAGGAATGAGCATTTTTATAATCTAGTTAAGTCATCTAATTATTTTTTATAGACCTGGGCTCTCTTATTTTCTGGGCAATGAAAGTATTGTTGGTTTTGGGAAATAAAAATAGAGGAGAAAAATGCATGAATATTATCTAGAGAGCTCTAGTAACTTCTTGTTGAGGGTTTCAATAAGCGCTTTCACTGATTTTGTGGGAGAGGCTGAAGAGGCCAGTGCTTCATTGCTCATATGCTTTTAAAGGATAGAGTTCAAGAGCATAAAGATCTGTGCTGAAGACAGTGAGTTTTTTTTTATAAAATCTGAGGTATGATCTACAACCGATAGTTCCAATAGTCTCCAGTATGAGTATTCTCAAGGATGCCTGAACTTGAAGTTTGGGTACAGGAGGAGACTTTGGCAATACACAGAGATTGGGGGGGAAAAAAATGCTAATCTGAGAGAAATCTACTGACTATGAATCTATATGAAGCACTTATAAATAGAGTCACAAAAGAATACCATGGCAACAAAGAAAGAAATAAGATAAAATTATTCATTATAAGTCACAAAACATATGCTATCTTTATTGTAAGCCTTATCATCTCTTTCTACTCTGTCTTAGAGCATCATAATACACAGTCTTTGTTGAAACAGTGTTATTTTCCCTCCGATATAAAAGTCATTGACTTACAGGAAAATTTCACTGATAAAATGTATTCTGCATATAAGCAAAATTAAATATTGCTTTTAAAAAAGAGGCTTTGGCATATAAGTAAAAAAATGAAAAGCACTTAATCCATATCCAACCATAAAATGACCACTTGAAGCTAAGGAACAAAATCTAAAAGAAGAAATCATCAGGAGTCAATAGCATGAAAAAAAAAAAAAAATAAAAAAAAATAAAAAAATTGCTGCAAAAGATTAGCACCTTCCTCCAAACTTGTGTTTCTACTTTTTCACCTCTCTCTTGAGTTAAAGCCATGTGCCAGTCTGTATGTATAGGGTATCTCTATTTTATTGCCTTTTTACTTAGAGTAACCTGCCACCTTAGTAGTCTTCAAGCTCTTTCACATTTCTAAAAATTACTATTGTGAAAGTCTTCTTTGACTTCATATTTCTGCTCTCTGTAGTTGCTAGAAGTGCTGTCTCTCCTCACATATTCAATTCTATTGAGCTTCCAATACCAGGTTACATAATATAATCCATAGGTGAGTTGGACTCCAAAGGATTTCCAGGTACAGTGCCCTAGGATATTCTGCCTTATCTCTGTCTGATGTTCCATGAGGATCTGAGTCCCACAAGACCTCTGTCCTGTACTTCTTACTTGAGTCAGAAGTCTGAGATATTCTGATACATCTCGAAGGAGTGCTATAGACATCTTTGTTTTGGCAATAGAATCTCATTCCTACGGTGGGATCCACCTCAACTGAGTTCAACTGACAATGATGTTGACATCTACATGGAAGCTTGTTGCCTGTTCAGTGGAGATCAGGTTGATAGTTCATGGCATTTAGAGCATGATTTGCTAGAACAAGTGTCAACATCAATTTTAAGAAGCAGTGAATAACATTCTAAATTTCTTTGGCTAATATAGTAGCTCACGGTGTCTTGTTCACATGGATGTATCTAGGTAAATTATGTGAATCCCAGCCTGTGTGTGAAGAAGGCAGTCTATGGCCATATGGTTTTAAGGTAAGTGGTACATCCTTATTTTTAACATAGTCTTGAAAAATATCCAAAAGGGGAATTGTCTTCAGCACACACATTAACTCTGGTGGGACTTTCCAGGGCTCTCTCTGTTAGATGACATGTTCAGCTGAACCATGCATAGCTAATCTGTAAAAGACTGGTAAAACTGATAAACATGGGCCATTTCTTACACATTAAGATAGTCTCTAGCACACTCAGTGCTGGAAGATACGTCTGCCTTAGATGTGTGGATGAGACATATTTGTGCCTGGGAACTTCAGGTATTTATTCTTTGTGAACTGGATGAAAACAATTAACATATTCTGCCCACTGATATATACCTGTTCTTTGAAATTTTAACTTGCTGTTGACTACCCAGTATAAAGAAAGCGATCACAACAAAATGACCATGCTATTTTCACAGGCTCCGATTATTACCTCTGCGAGTTAGAAGAGACACATTGATAGGAAGTTTCATATTATGGTTAAGAAATATAATTTTCTCTTTATTGTTTCCCCTAGTTTTCTCACTTTTGTATTTGCAATTATTATGATTAAATTTACCCCCCCGCCCCATATTTTTTTTTTCTTGTATACCTAATGGCAGGCTTAAAAAAAAATCACAGCTGAAGATAAGGCAAAGAATTGCTATGTTTTTTTATTGTTTTCTTCTTTCTTTAGAAGGTACAGCTGTAGAACTTTAAACACTACATAAAACACTGAAATTACTCTGAAATGGTGTAATAATATAACATAAAAAAATGCTGCCTTAAATTAAAATTTACATCTATTCTTGCCTTTGTGTAGTGGTCCATTTTTAAAGCACTTGCAAGATTTGTTGTTATTCTGAGACTAGAAAATAGACTATAATACTCTACTGGAAAGACATGTTATATTCCTACTGGCTGATAAAATGGTAGTATTTAAAGAGAAAAGGAATTCAGTTTAATCACATAAATAAATAATAAAAATAATCTCTTCTTTGGGAAACTACAAGGTCAGTTAATTTCCTTACATTGATCAAAGTGGTCTCTTCCTGCTTTTTTTTTGTCCTATTGAATTATTTTTTTGTCCAGTCCCAATGTGTTGTGAGATAGTTCCGTTAGATGCCAAGTTGTCTGTGTAACGTGGAAACCAGATCTTCTCAGAGTTCACATCTAGAGACAAGTGTCAAAAAGTTAGATTTTTCTTTTAAGAAATTTAATCCATGTTCCATTAATTATTTTTTTTTTCCACTATTAATGGGCTGAGACCCTCCAGTCAGTAAGTGTCACAGTCATTAGAAAGGCATAGGTAAGAAAGAGCAATGAGGCAGGAAGAAATGCTGTGTGTTCAGACCGGTCATCTTCACACTTATTTACTCAGAATTTAGTAAATTAAGGTCAGATGTACTGAATGAGAGATATAAATATCTGAAGATTCTTATTTTTTGGTCAGTCCTACTAGTTTGTTACAGGAAGCACAAACAGAGGGCATTCTTGAAGAGATTTTGAAGAAGAGTGTAAAAGAGGGTTGAACTGTAGAGGTTATTCCTGAGTTGCAGGTTAGCTATAAAAACTCATTTTGAAAAGCGTATAAGCAGTTCTGTGGGAGATTGAAATGAACAGGAGAGACCTGGGAAGAAGGTCAAGAAAATGCACAATGCCAAGTGCAACTATTTTTGTACAGGTAAAGATGTAGAGGTGACCTCCATTTGATGTCAGTGACTCAGAGAGGGATTGTGAAAGGACTCAAGAAAATAGATGTAGTGCCTATAGAAAGCTAACAGCTTATCAGAGATCACATTTAAGAGTAGTGTAACAATCAGTAGATCAGGAATTAAACTTAGACTAGCATTCTTTCTGCAATACACATGGAAAGGATGGCTTGGGTAAGAGGCCAAAGCAAACCATTTTCTTCCGGGTATCTTTAATTGCTAGCAAGGTCAGAAGTACCATAGACCAATACTGGTGGAAGAGATGTGCTAAGGACTAAGAAGCATACTTAAGGGCAGTAGTCAAAATTGGTTGAGTAAAATCAGGGCCAGCACAGAGGCTGAGCTCCTGGGGACTCCATAGAAGCAAGAAGGTAGAAAGGTAAAATAGTAAAATCTACAACATGGAAGTACTAAAAACATGAGCAGAATAACAGAAAGAGGAACCTGGAGTTCAGGCTACCCACTTGCAGAGAGAAAGGAAAAGTATGATTTTTAAGGAAGAATGGGACTGACTGCTTGAAGTGTCAGAGGGGTCAAGGCAGATGAGAAGAGCCTGGGAGCAACTTTTCATATGACTAAGAGCTCTCCGAAGACCTTGAACAGAAGAGCAGAAAGAAGAAACCACAGACAAGAAGAAATGGTCTAGAATCCAGAAGGAGCTCAGCACCTCCTATAAATACAAATAGACCTGCCTAGCACAAATTTTATTTATCCTGTGGAGTCTTATAATACAAGAACAGTATTTCAAAAATAGTCTTTCATGACTGAGAAAAGCGTCGCATTGGGTTCTTGCCTGAGAATATAGCCAGGGTCCCTGACATTCACAGGAGATATCTCAAGGTCATTTATAGAACTCAGAGACTGGGCACTTTCAGTCTCTGCCTTTTGACTTCAGCTCCTGTTTCAGTGACATTCTCTGTTGGTTTGGGTAATGCTAAGTGGCAGACTGGCCGGGAGCTCCCGCCTCTGCCTGCACAGGGGACTCCATGCGTTTTGTCTAATTACACATTGGGGGCTTCTGCGCTGTCCCTTGAAGTGAGTGTAAATCACAAGTCAATTGTCCATTCTAATCAGATTTAGCTAGTATATATTCTACGTGAAGTTTCAAGTGAGTAGAATTAGCTTGCACACAGTAAACATTTCAAGTTTAATCTGATCATTTTAAGTGAAAACTAGTGAGCTTTAACTGTAGGGAAGAAAAAGCCACACTATAATCGATAAACTAGGAATGATATGAGAGGGGGGGCCAGCATGTCTTATTAATCATTCTACTAGCTGATCAGATTTATGATATGTAGCAAATTAATCACATGCCTTCAAAAAATTGGGGTTTATACTATACAAACCTTAACCACAGCCTTTGCTGTGGTAATTTGATTTGTGAAGATTTCCTCCGAGACAGCAATGTGATATGTTTACGGCTGAAACATACACAAATATTCATCATTCTTTTCTAACAGCTATTGTATTAATGTCTCCCTCAGCACTTTTGCTCAAAGCTTACTCTCTTGTGACTCGACTATACTTTCTCAGTGCCTAAACATGAATGAGAAGCTGTAATGTGAACTGTTCATGGGTATTTAATTTCTCAATACAAATCATGTTCTCATCACAAAAATAAAACCATTTTTTTCCAGATTGAATTCATTTTTTTCTTTCCTTTTTGCTATAGTGTCTTCTTGTATGCAATTTTTAGAAGCACTTTTGCAGAGATATTGACTTTTTCTGTTACATGAAACATCAGTTTTCGTGGTACAAACTTGTCCTCTCTTCCCTCATTATAATGGTGCTTTAAAGGAATAGGAGAGGAGGGAAGGGAATGTCCTTTTTTAATATGTTGGGGTTTTTTAAGCCCTAAAGTATGGACACCCTATTAAAAGTATGTTATGTTTGTTGTTGTTTCACACTGATTGTTAATTCTGTATGAACCAAGCTCAATATTTCACTTCCCAAAGCAAGGTCAGAGCTATACTCTGCTAAAGAGTACAGGCTAGCAAGATAAGTCTAATTTTCCTAGATACTGTGCATTTTACAAAGGGTATGTCTTAACAAACCCAAGGACAACTTCTCAATAAACCCAAATGCAATCCTTAAAAGGAATCAAGTTAGAAAAGATCTGTGATCTGCTGGAGACAGAGTGGATCTTTGTGTTCAAGTTCAGATGAGCAGCAACTGAGGAAGAGAGAAAGAAGAGTTCAAAAAAAATGAATAATTTGTTCCTTATCTGTAAACATGTCCAGATCTCTGAATTTTCCCACACCAGCCTTTTTAACTTGTTGCTAGTATATATTTCTCTCTGTTACCCAGCCAGGATGGAAGTCAACAGACTCTTTACTCCTGAATGCCCTGTAACAAACCAAATAATAAGCTGATAAACCAACAAAAGAGTAGAGAAGATTCTCAGGCATTGCAGCATTCACGGCAGACAGCATCCACTTGGATATCTGTGCTTCACTGCCAGGACATCCATATTATGAATAAAGGGATGTATTAGCTTTATGTGGTCCCATACTGCATTTATGCCAGTGGTTTCCTTACAGAGATCATGCAAAACGGGAGACAAAGTTCAGATTTTAGAGTGGGTCATTCCTGCTTTCTCTGTTTGATATCTTCTGCTTTTTTCACAAAATTTGTCAGTGTCTCTAAACTTATAACTATTTAGCAATGCAGTTTATGTCTCAATTTGATAAAAGGTCAGACTAGTACTAAGTGAGGAATAAACCATGATCAGAACACTCTTCCAAGAAAAGTGTCTCCTAACAATAAATATTATTTTCTTACAGAGAAGGAGCTGAAGCACAGGCAGATTAAGTGTTTTATCCAAGACTGCGCAGTATTCCTATATAACAGAACTGAAGAAAAAGAAAAAGATACCACAGTCCAAGAACTACCATATTTTCCTTTCTCTTTCACCTAGAATAAACTCAATTTTAGTTATGTCTATATTCTTATTGCATTTTTCATTCTTATTGCATTTTTGACCACGACATTTTCTTTCCTGTTTTTTCCCAAGGTCTTCTCATCCCAGACCTTACTTGTGCTCTGTCAGGGTGACAGTTCTTTCCTACCCATGTCAGATGTGAGCTGCCTAAGACCCCTGTTCTTTTAGGAGTGTCTCCATCTCAAAATTCCCAAGACATTTGATTTCTTTCCTGCAAATCCCACCTTAAAATTCCTTTGGTGCATATCACAAGTTTGGTGCTGCTAGGCTGCAGTTGTGATAAGACCAAGACCAGCCATAGAAGCTGGTGTTGATGTATTGGCTCCTTCTGCTCTCCCATCTGTCTGCATCTCTTACTTTCCACTGGAAGTACTTTGAACACAAACTAGATTTCTGTCTCGTGGTGGTAAAGCACCTAGATCAAGAGCGCCATGGTTCATGAGCGTGGCACCTATTTCTTAAGTAGTAGAAATAGTAAATCAGTGTCATGACACAAGCAATTGGTTTGGTCAGTAACACCAGAACCAAATGCAATAAATCACTGCAACTGAGACCTAACCCAAACCAAGCACAGTGAAAAACCTACAGAATATCTTTAATATATTGCACTTCCATCAATTCAAGCCACTGCAGGCTTTGCCTTTTTGTGACAGCATTGCAGTGTTGGCTTTTGTTCAATATCACATCCTTTCTAGCCTCCAAATACTTCTGTGTGGTACTGCTGTTGCCATCATTCAGTTGAGGGATGATCTATTTGACTGCTGAATATTGTGGAAACAGAAGCCTAGCCAAAAGTTTTCTCTTCTGAAGCATCCTTTGCCAATAAACATCAGCAAATCTGCCCTGACAGGGCAGATACATGCCTGTTGTTCTTCAACTCTGATATATCTGAAATTCGGTTGCCAAATTCAGCGTTGGAGTTCAAACTGTGTATAGGGGCCAGTTCAATGGCTGTGATGTCATTGCACTATGGCACATAGGCAATGTCATTTCCCCATGCCTTTCTCTTCCTCAAGTCAGGCATATAAAAACACTGACATTAATTTAATGAGTTAGTTTTCAGGAGATTAGTCTCACCATGAGTTGTATTATTCTGAACATATGGAGACCCAGTCTGGCTATGAAGTATGTAAAAGGCTGGTAGAGAGATTTGGGAATATAGACTTTTTGGGATGAGTGAATATTCTGTTAAATACTTTAACTCTTCACACCACTGTTGGGACTGGTGTGTTTTTTGGTTTTGTGGGTTTTTTTTTTTAACCTGCGGCTACATCAGTCCCTGTAGTTAATTCACATTTAGGTCTACAACAAGGCACAATGCAGGTCACAGTGTGTATATCTATGAGAAAAAGGATTTATATGAAAAACAATAAAACATGGGAACAGTTAGATCTTGGAACACATGTAGGCTAGTACTGAAGCTTAGTTATGTCTTTTAGTAATACCAAAAAAACACCTTAAGCACAAAAGAAAACTGCCATCTGTTTCTGTATATTCATCTGAGATCAAGGACCACTGAACTCAAATTTCAGGATAAAAATCTCAGAAGCATCCAGGTGAGTGGGATGCCTTAAATAAAGGGAGGGTTGTTGTTGGATGGGGCTTGGAGCCCCTGATGCTGTGGGAGACGCAGGGGGTGGGACTGGAAGGGCTTTGAGGTCCCTTCCAGCCCAACCCATCCCACTAAGATCCACCTTCTCCCGTGCTCTACTTGTGGCTTCATCAGCAACTTTCCCTGCTCGGGCAGAGGTGCTGCCAGGGCTGTTGGCCAAACCACAAGAGAGCGGCTGCCGTGGGGACTCCTGTACCCTGCTCCGGCGATGGGTGCGGCGATGGGTGATGCGGACGGGCTGCAGCCGCTGTCTCTCTCTATTACATGTGTTCCAAAAACATTGGTGGGCAAGGTGCTGAGGGACATGGGTTAGTGTTTGATAGGAATGGTTGGACTCGATGATCCAGTGGGTCTCTTCCAACCTGGTTGTTCTGTGATTCTGTGATTCTATATTTTTATTATTTTAGGGGTTAATCCATACAGGGAGTAAGAGGCCTAACTACTGCATAATTGCAGTCATAGAATTCAGGCTAAGCAGCCCCTCAGTTATTAACCAGACTCTGAAGGACCTGAAAAATCTCATTTTTTGGTATCTACAATGTCCGGATCCAGACATCATTTGTCCATTGTGAATAACCAATGTCTATCTCACTATTGTCTTTTGCATAAATTCTTAATCAAGGCATTATTATCCCAACAACTTTGTTACCTGTGAGACCTATCTTCAAAGGCATTTTAGGAGGTAAGTAGGCTTGTTGTATAGAACATTTCACCCTATAGACCATTGATTAGAACAATCACCAGACTTCAGAGACTCAGCGTCACGTCTGCTCAATGCCTATGAGATCTCTAACTCTTAGGAAAGAACCTGAACAACAACTGGAAAAAGTGTATCTAGAGGAAGTCTTAACAATCTCTGTCTTTCCTCATTCTTTTTAAGGAACAATTGAGTAATAGTTGAGCGGTAGTAGTAGTAGTCAATATTAATTACAGCAAGCATTAGCATTCAGTTTATTTCTCTTCCTGATTAGTTATTCAGACTCTGCATTTGCAGGATCATTATCATGGGCTTTTTGATGGTCCAGTAAATACTTCAGGAATCTGATCAAAATGGAACAGCTTAAGTGGGAGAACTATAGGGACTCTTTCTCAAGGCTCTGGAGCTCCCCTTCAGGTCATTTCTCACTTACTGGGCCATGGAGTCTTATGGCAAAGATGGGAACAAATGTCCACAGAGGGAAGGGGAATACAAGGCTGGATTATCCATGAGTCTGGTGATTGTTTAACCAAAGGGATGAAGGAAGTAACATCAGAACTTCTCAGGACAGTCTGGTTTAGATGTCCAGTACCCTAAATCCTGGAGCTAGTTACGTGCTCAGTCCTGGTGAACATGCCCTTTTTTCAGGATTTTTCACTGACTACAGGGGTCATGAGGATGAAGAGGTCTCAATCCAAGATTCTTGGGATTGTCTGAAATAACTGGCTATCTGACTAGTAAAAGCCAATTTGGCAACAGATACTGTGCTAAAGCTGTCTCACTTTGGACATACCTTCTGAAGCTTCACAAAGTACAGGTTTTTAGATGTCTGCCTCTGTGACAAATGGTTCATCATCACTGAAGTCATACAACAATGTCTGATTTAAAGTTAGTCATCATGAACCATTACATTTTTCAGCCTTGCAAATACATGCAATTCTGTGTACCTCATCGGCCTACACATGGTTTTTGACAATGAGTCTGACCTTTCCGTGTTAAAAAGTGCTCAAGTATCATGCAGATATGATACAAGCCATACAGATGACACCACTGATTTTTCTTCTTCCACTTTATCTTATGCCTTTAAGATAAAACATAAATGATTCCTAATCAACTTGCTTTCATCTATCAGAAGACTAAGGGATTGGTGCAAGAGATTAGGTGGGACAAGGTATAAAGCTTATAATTATCTCCTCTAACTTCTTATTCCCTGAATCTACAGAAAACTGACGTAACCTAAAGTCTTACTCACAACTATAATGTGAAATTAAAAGGGCTATTTGGTATCTTCTATTAAACACAGAGAAAGCCAACCCAAAAGAAGGGAGAGAACAAGTCTTTTGTTAGCTCACCACAGGCTCCCATTACAAAGTAGTTAATCAGTTATTTTTTTTTCAGCATAGATGATAATTAATCAGAACCATTGTTCAAATGTGTTGAAACCTGGACATTTTCAGTCATTTTGCAAGACCTGTCAAAGGTTGCCTGCATAACCTGCTAGCTTTTCAGTGCATACCAGTGAAAACACTCAATGAGCAAGCTGTCAGACCTGTCTCTGCTATTTGTTGGGATAATTCAATAGATGTTCTACCTAGAACCCTGCAGGACCACAGCTGCTGCCGTGGATAGAGCTTCGTTAAGCCTTAAGTTACTGGTTTAACAAGCTGTGCTAATGAAATGGGGCTTTAATGAGGTGCTTTTAACTAGGCTCAATGTATTTTCCTCTTCATCTCAGTCCTACATTTCTTGAAATTTTTTACTATATAGCTTAGCAAATCCCTTTATTTTTCAACTAGAATGACCCTTGATATCTCATTTAATAGAAGAACATATAATATTGAGCTATTCCAATCCACTTCACAGTGGCTGTAACCTTTCTCTGAGCTGCAGCTACTCTCCAGGCTAAGAAACACAGTTCTGCGCTGGAGGGCCTTTAGCCTTACTCACTAGTAGTTCACATGTCCCCCACTCATGTTTGAAACGATACTTTGATAAGTGATATGTCTCATCTTCCACAGTGCCTTGTTGTAGCATTTAGGAGGCTGTGTCACTTTTTAAATGACAAATACTAAAATCAAGATTTTTGTCAGTAGTTTGCCTGAAATCAACATGTTTATTTATCAGTTACTCAGTCTGATCCAGATTCACATAGTCATTAGCAGAGATAATGACAATTTTCCCCATGTGCCTGGGATGTGAGCTGAAACCTCAAATAGCAGTGAAGCAGTACACAGACCACTCAGCCTAACTATCTTACTTGAAAGCTACTCTAATTTTGTAAAATAAGTTGTCAAATCAATGTCCCTGATGTCAAACTAAAACATATTTTTAAAGGAATGCCTGAAAAATCCATAGAAGAAACGAAAGTGCAGTGTGACATTTGTTTGATTTCATTCCTCAGGCGATGCTGCAAAAAATTGATCAGGCCAAATTTAATGCAGAAATCATTAGAAGTCTAATTCAACCAACCCCAGAAATATTTATGAAGAGGAGTTAAAAACCTCTGATATGATACAAGGGGATACTTGTTGTAGTATTAATAATAGCTAGGAAGACATAGCTTCAACATATGATTTCTACAAGCACTCTGTGATGCATTTCCAGCTGCTTTTATACAATGGATTGTTATTAAAACAGCACAATCTTCCAAATTGCTGTTAGCTAAAGATGGGCTTTGTATGGCTTGATATTTATCCGTTTTGACCTTTAATGCCTTTTACAGTAATTGTTGATCCAGTAAAAGTCTACTTTATCTGTCTTGTCCTGCTAGAAATATGACTGTGAGCTTTCACTAGTAAGCCCTATGGCAGCCTGTTGCTTAAAGACACGTTTTTATTTAACTCCTTCTTCCTCATATGTTGGTCCTAGCTGCTCTGCAGTAAACTGCACTGGACAAGCTCAAGAAGAGGGCACATGTGAACTTCATGAGATTTAACAAAGGTCAAGTGCAAGGTCCTGCATCTGGGTCAGAGCAGCCCCACTTTCAGTATAGGCTGGGGATGAAGGGATTGAGAGCAGTCGTGAGTAGAAGCACTTAGGGGTAATTGTGGGTGAAAGCTGGACTTGAGCCTGTAATATGTTCTTGCCAGCCAGAAAGTCAACTGTACCTTGGGCTGCCTGAAAAGAAGCATAGTCAGCAGGTCGAGAGAGAGATCATTCTGTCCCTCTGCTCTACTCCACTCTACTGCATTCTGCTGTACTCTCCTATGGACCAAAACAATACAAGCTTCCTCACAGCTGTGGTAGCCCATGAGGCTGGACAGGAAGGCTTTATTGGGTAGAACTATGTCTATTTCATGTTTTTCCATACCAAACCAGTACCAGCAGATGCTCATAGTAGAGAATCATAGAATTGTAGAATGGTTTAGTTTGGAAAGGACCTTAAAGAACATCTAGTTCCAACTCACCTGCAATGGACAAGGTCATCTTCCATCAGATCAGGTTGCTCATCCAACCTGGCCTTGAACCCCTCCAGGGATGGCGCATCTATAATTTCTCCTGCCCCATTGCCTCACCATCCTCACAGTAAAAAACCTTCTTCCTAATATCTAATCTGAATTTCCCCTCTCTCAGCTTAAAACCATTACTGTTCTTCCTATCACTGCACTCCCTGAGAAAGAGCTACTCCGTCGCTTTCCTGTAGGACTCTTTCAAGTATTGGAAGGCTGCTAAAAGGTCTCTTTGGAGCCTTTTATTCTCCAGACTGAACATCCTCAACTCTCTCAGCCTGTCACATGGGAGGTGCTCCAGCCCACTAATCATCTTTGTGGTCTCTCTGGTCTTGCTCTAACTGATACATGTCCTTCCTGTGCTGAGGACCCCAAAACCGAACACAGTACTCCTGGTGAGGTCTCACAAGAATAGAGTAGAAGGCAGAATCACCTCCCTTGACCTGCTGGTGACACTTCTTTTGATGCAGCCCTGGATACAATTGGTTTTCTTGTCTGCAAGTGCACATTGCTGGCTCTTGTTTTGCTTTTCATCCACCACTTCTCTCAAGTCCTTCTCTGCAGGACTGCTCTCAATCCATTCTCTGCCCAGCCTGTAATTGTGTTTGGGATTGTCCAGGTGCAGGACTTTGCCCTTGGTCTTGTGGAACTTCCTGAGGTTCACACAGAAAAAAAGCATGGTTCTTAGTCCAAGTATCACAGCTGAAAGGTAGTTAAGTGCACTGAAACCTATACACACACATGCACACAAACACACATACAAAAACATACAAAAAGAAGAATCAAAAGGCCAGATTCCCAGATTCTTTAATGTATCTTCATTTTCTTTGTAGCAGACTCAGCAAAGCAACTTGCTTGAAAGATGAGAAGAATGACATGAAAAAAAATTCACATCGAAAATTTAACATTTTAAATTTTATACTCTGATCTCTTGTCCCTAGATCTACACAATCAAGTAGAGATCTTAGTATTTTGGAGAGAAAAATGTTATTACTTAATCCCATTAAGGGGATTTCCCATTTTGATTTTTCCAAAGGACAAATTACCTCCACACACATTTTTTCTCAGTGCTCCAGAGATGTCATGCATCCAGGAGCATTACTTCCTTCAGAATGCACTTAGCAGAAATTACTGCTTTGTTCGGAGAAATACCAGCTGTGACAGAGCTTCAGTTGCACAGGATCTGCAGGCATGTTCTGCAGTGCTGCATGCTGGTGTATTCCATATGTCCCTATTTTATATCCACAATGGTAAGAGAAAAAAATCAGAGAGAAGGCATCAAGTTTGTGTTTGCAGACTGGAGACTGGAGGGTGGTCTATCAAACCATCCTCTTGGAGTCACTGAGGGTCTTGGAGCAGGCTATATAGAGCACGCTGAGATGAGAAGACTGAGCAGATACGCTAACATCATTGCATTGCATGCCCCACATTGTATGTGTTCCATTGGGTGTTGAAAATAGAATAAGACTCTCTCCCTTCACTTGCCCCATAAATCTCTTCATCCCTGATTTAATCTTAGTGTTGGGAGACCATTAATTAATGAACTCCTTCCAATATTTCTTAGCAACCTTGAAGGAAAGACAGAAAGTATGGATTCCCTTACTACAAAAACACTGGTGATTTTGACACAAATATTTGCTAAAAATAAATACAGTGGGGAAAAAGCTTTCTCAAAAACACTGGAAAGTCTGCCTTTCATCCTTCTTCCTTTCATGTTCACACGTCAAGTGAAGGCACCATTTATGTCCACTACCCTTACAGAGCAACCCTTATGACCTCAGCTTGTCTCTGCATGCAGACGGGCAAGTAGCCACCCTGCATGGAGCAGTACAAAATGCAGCTCCTTAGAGGTCAACAGTGTCCCTAACCAGGATCCTGGGGCTGTTGTAACTCTTTGGGATAGAACCAAGATATGGAAGCCTGTTGGAAAGTGAGAGTGCAAGAAAAATAAAGAGGCAGATATTATAGAGCAGAGAGGAAGCAGTCTAGGAGGTTCCTGGAGTCTGTGGAAGACAACTTCCTCACACAACTGATGAAAGAGCCAACAAGGGAAGGCGCCCTCCTGGACCTGCTGTGTGTGAACAGAGAAGGCCTTGTAGGGCATGTGATGGCTGGAGGACGCCTTAGGGCAAAGCAATTGTGAGATAGCAGAGTTCTTAGATCTAGGTGAGGTGAGGAGGAGGGTTAGCAGAACAGCCACTTCAAACTTCCAGAGGGCAGGCTTTGGAATGTTCAGAAGGTTGGTTGATAAAGTCCCATGGGAGACAGTCCTTAAGGGCAAGGGAGCCCATAAGGGCTGGGAGCTCTTCAAGAAGGAAATCCTGTCAGCACAGGAGCAAGCTGTCCCCATGTGCAGGAAAATAAGTCAGCGAGAAAAAAAAAACCTTCTTGGTTGAGCAGGAAGATCTGTGTGGACATCAAAAAGAGCCGGAATGTCTATGAATGTTGGAAGAAGATGCAGGCATCTTGGGTGGACCACAGGGAAGACGTGAAATCATGCAGAGAAAAACTCAGGAGGGCTAAAGCCCAACAAGAGCTACGACTGGCCAATTCAGTGAAAGACAATAAAAAATTTCTACAAATACATCAACAGTAAAAGGAGGATGAGTGAGAATATTCAGTCTTTATTGGATGCAAATGGAACAACAGTAAAAAAGGATGAGGACAAGGCTGATGTACTTAATGCCTTCTTTGCCTCAGTCTTTAGTAATAAGGAAAGTTGTTCCCCGTGTGTATATACCAAGGAGTTAGAGGAGCAGAACAAAGCTCCCATGACTCAAGAAGAGGTGGTTAGAGACTTGCTTGCTCAGCTAGGCACATATAAGTCTATGGGGTCAGATGGAATACATCAGAGAGTATTGAAGGAGCTGGCATCTTCCAACAGCCCTGGAAGACTGGGGAAGTTCCACTGGACTGGAGGCTGACGTTGTGCCTATCTACAAGAAGGGTCGCAGGGAGGATCCAAGGAACTACAGGCCAGTCAGTCTGACCTCAGTGCCAGGGAAAGACATGAAACAGGTGATCTTGAGTGCTATCATGAAGCACATGCAAGAGAACCGGGTGATCAGGTCCAGTCAACACTGGTTCACAAAAGGCAGGTCTTGCCAAACTAACCTAATCATCTTCTATGACAGTGACTCACCTACTGGATGAGGCAAAGACTGTAGATGTGTCTTCCTGGACTTCAGTAAAGCCTTTGACACAGTTTCTCACAGCATTCTGCTATGGAAACTGTCAGCCTCTGGCCTGGACAGGCGCACACTTTCCTGGGTGGAAAACTGGCTGGATGGCCGGACCCAGAGAGTGGTGGTAAATGGTGTTAAATCCAGCTGGAGGCCAGTGACAAGTGGTGTTCCCCAGGGCTCAGTGCTGGGTCCAGCCCTGTTCAATGTCTTCATCAATGACCTGGATGAAGGCATCAAGTACTCCCTCAGCAAGTTTGCAGATGACACAAAGCTGTGTGCAAGTGTTGATCTGCTGGAGGGTAGGGAGGCTTTGCAAAGGGACCTAAACAGACTGGACCGCTGGGCAGTGTCCAACGGCATGAGGTTTAACACGACCAAATGCCGGGTCCTGCACTTGGGGCACAACAACCCTATGCAGAGCTACAGACTAGGAGAAGTCTGTCTAGAAACCTGCCTGGAGGAGAAGGAACTGAATGTACTGTTTGACATCTGACTGAACATGGGCCAGCAGTGTGCCCAGGTGGCCAAGAAGGCCAATGGCATCCTGGTTTACATCAGAAATGGTGTGACCAGCAGGTCCAGGGAGGTTATTCTTCCTCTATACTCAGCACTCCTGAGGTCGCTCCTTGAATACTATATTTAGTTCTTGGCTGCTCACCCGAAGAAGGATGTTGAGGCTCTGGATTGAGTCCAGAGAAGAGCGACAAAGCTGGTGAAGGGGCTGGAGAAGAGGCCCTATGAGGAATGGCTGAGAGAGTTGGGGTTGTTTAGCCTGGAGAAGAGGAGGCTGAGGGGAGACCTGAAAGGAGGTTGTAGAGAGTAATGGCCTCTTCTCCCAAGTAACAGGGGACAGGAGGAAATGGCCTCAATCTCTGCCAGGGGAGGTTTAGGCTGGACACTAGAAAAATATTTTTCACAGAAAGGGTCATTTGGCACTGGAACAGGTTGCCCAGGGAGGTGGTTGATTCACCTTCCCTGGAGGTGTTTAAGGTATGGGTGGACGAGGGGCTGAGGGGCATGGTTTAGTGTTTGATAGGAATGGTTGGACTCGATGATCCGGTGGTTCTCTTCCAACCTGGTTGTTCTATGATTCTATGATTCTATGATTGCACTAAGCCTATGAGGCGGAAGGAATTCCCTTTCCATGGCATATTCAGAGAGTTGAAGCCACTTCAAAAAACAGAGGCGTTAAACTCTGAGAGGAGCCTTGTGAGGAGATAGAGTGTAGATAACAGAAGATAAAAAGGATATTTGCTCACTGAATGTTTACAGAGTGATGACAAATTGGGGACAAGTATCTTCTAAGTGTGACATTTCATGGAGAAATATATTTATTAGCCTTTCAATACACATGCTGTTATGCAACCTTTGTTATTCCTCCCCAAAATGACTCTCTGCTGTCAACAATCTTTGAAAATTAAACTTCTTCTTGACTTAGTGGGAGATATGCCCATGGATAAACACTCAGGAATTAGGGAATACAGAGTCATTCTTTTTTGGCTATATGTCATAACAAGGGCTACATGCAATTACCTGTGGCATTTACAGTGAACCCTCATATGCATCATATGGTCCTTTTTGCCACCAAAATCGGTCATGTGTGCATGAAATATGCATAGAAACCAGATTTGTTTGATTCGGCCCATTTGAAGGACATCGCTTGCAGGCAGAGAGAGGTCAATCAGGATTTATCCACCTTCTGGTGACTGCTTGCTTTCAGTCTAACTGGATAATTTTGAGTGTTTGGCAAGAGTTTCTCAGAATCTTTTTAATGCTGAAAATCTCATTAATGTGTGAAGGGCTGAACAGACAGATATTCCTGTTGCTTGCACAGGAACATGTGAAAACTAAAGTGTCTCTGCAGCTCTCTAATATGAAAGATTTTGAGAATCTTCTCCTGGGAATCTGATGTAGTCACCTTCTAACTGATCATGCTGTAAGCATTAGAGACATCTCTGAGCATTTCTGTAGAAATGAGAAAGAGTTCGGTGTGGATTCATGGACTGAATTAAATGTTGTCATCTCTTGTAAAGTCAGTTTACTTAAGATGTAATTATAATCTGCCTGAAATGATAAGAATTGCAGTGTGTTTTCACGCTGCCTAGTTGGGAAAGCAGCTAGCAAAGGAGAGAGTGGGAGGGAAGCTGAAACTCTGACAATGCCCATCGCTGTGCTGTGCTAGTGCACAAAAGCGAAATTCTCCCTGAGCACAGCTAGAAGTGTATCTTTCTGAAGCATGAAGATTTGCAGCTCTTGCTGATGAACACTTAGAATAGAATCAGCTAACAGAAACGGGGAAAATGAAATTTTGGTGAGGGAGAGAGAAAATAATTCACAAATGCTTGTTGAATTTTGCATAAATTTTAAAAAGCATACTTTACTCTGTAAAATGCAAAGTTTTATTTTCCATCCATACTTTTTCTAGCAATGATGATTTAAGGAGATAGGCAGTAAAATTTCGTGAGGAATAAAGCTTTTATTATAACATCTAGTACTTCTACAAAGAAACGTTTGGGAAAATAGAAGAAGTGTTATGTATTTTTAAAGACTTAGATTAAAATAAAAATATTTTAGATATCATTTTTGTTTTTCCAGGGCACAAGATGATCACATTTCTTTTCCATTTTGACTTAAATTACTTTTTACAATTATTAAATTCAATGTCAAACTAGAAATAAATGTATTTCATCTAACTCTATACCTACTGTTTAAGCTCACTGTTATTAATTCATAAATCACTAAAAAAGGATTTTAAAGAATACTTATTTGTAAACTTGCAGTGCATTTTGTTTTAGCGAAATAAGAAGACAGAGAATTAAAAAGATATACAGATTCTTATAATAGCTCTTCCTTTTTTTAAAAAAAAGATATATCAGAATAAGCCAAAACATTTATTTATTGTACTGATTTCATTAAGTAAATTTTAAAATTTATGTTTTTTCTATATGTGGTAATTTTTCCCCACAGTCAAATTTTACAAACCAGATGAGTAGAAAACTATTTATTTTAGTCATTTCAGACTAATACTACTGGTTTTGCTAATTAGTGTCACATCAAAACTTGTTCAAGTCTGTGCAGTTTCATGTTGAGTGTATTTTGTGGTTTCATGTCATTTTTTCAGCATGAATTTTCAGAATTATTGGATTTTTTTCTTAATTCACAGCAGCCCAAATTCATTTTTTTTCTCCCATTCACCTAACTTGAATCATCTTCACTTTGTTTGTCGAATGAGAAAATTATTTGATGATAAGGTTGAGCCAAATAAGAAAATACTTAATCAAGTCTATGTTGATTTTTCACTGATAGATGAGTTTATGTTATTATGAGCTTCATAATTTAGAAATATTCCAATGCCACTAACATTAGGATGTCTACATTACAATAGTTCTCACTAACTGTAACAGTTACCTATCGTTTCCTGCAGTTCCGTGTATTTGTTTGGAACATCATACCCTGAACAATACCCAAAAATGAGAGTTGGATCTGCTTCACAGTGAAGGGTTAAGTGACAGTTGAAGTCAAGGCACTGAAGTCTGAATGACAAAGCGAAGGAAAACCAACTAAAACATAAACATAAGGTTCCAGATCAGCACAAATGTACTAATGATACTGAATAATTAATTTAATTTCTGTTTTATCAAAATAGAGACCAATAAACTAATAAACTAAAATAATAAAATTAAAAATAAAAATAATAATAAACTATAACCTATAAACTAAGACCATGTAATCATGCACCAGGTTAATTGGGTCAGTTGGCGGTAGGGATAGTTACTCAACAGAAGACACTAGTTACAACTTCTCTCACCTGCAAGGCAGGAGTTCAGCTTCTGATCATTTTTATAGGTTTACTATCCTGGAGACCTGCACCTGCACCTTTACAAATTCTTCTTTTGTTCAGGGACCTGGACGCAGTAATTTGTCACACAAACATTATTGGCAGTATCTCTTCAGACCGTTGATAATGTAGACACAAAGGTAATAGAAGAACACTTTGGCCAGTTGTTTGCTGTTACAGCCTCCAACCCTTAGGGTATGTTTCCTCAGTTTCTTTAGTTTAACAAAAAATGAGGGTATTAATGATTCTCATATAGCCCATGTAAAATTTTACTAACTGTTGATGACTAGTTGTTAACTAGGAATGGGAGAGACTACTGTTGGTGGGAGCAAAAGAGATTGCTGCCCATGTCTGACTTTCTTATTAAGGGAAACAGAATGACAACAAGTAGGAGGATTTAGGGAAAGTGCTGAAAAATATTCAGATGAGTCAGTTAAGGAGAGATCATAATCAAAAACATATGTTGGATACCTACTTTGCTCCTTGAGATTGACCTGAGCATGTATTACATTGATCCTAGACTTGGAGAGGCCAAGAGATAGTCCTTGTGTCTTCTGTTTCCAAATAAAACCTACCAAAAAAGCTGAAACCTGGATTGCAATACAAGGTATCAGTCTACCTGGAGGTATTAGAGAGTGGTTTAGTGGGGACACAGTGCATCTGAACTGTTGCAATGTCTAGGTTCAGTCTGCAAGTTCAAAGGAGCCTCAGATTAGGGTTAGGTAACCAGCTGGCTAGGTGACGACCCAAGGAAATGTGGGAAGCTACTGATCTACAGGACATAAATCCTCTACAACTCTGTGATCTGTGGCAGTATAGCAAGCAGAGATGCTAAGTGGAGAAAAGGGAGGATGAATATCAAGAGTGGTTGGTAACACACATGGAGAACTTGGACTTCAATAAATTGTGCAAATGACATTTAATTTTGTTTCTTCTGTCTAGGATTACTCCTCCTGCATACTTCACATTTCTGTCTGAGTGAAAGATTTATCACGTACCCAGACTATGAAGGCATTTTATATTAGAAATACCTAACATCCTTAAAAAATTAAAGATAGTTTCAGATAAGAAGTTAGAGGATCTCCAAGAGGTGAGCAGGCTGATCACTGCAAACATGCATTCCCTTCATATTTATTAACCTGCAAAACAGCAATCTGAGGCCACTACCAGTAGGCAGGGCCACTTGTTTGACCATGAAGTACAATATAAACTCATTTCTGAATGAAAGTGATTAGCTCATGCCATTATTTTTTTTTATAGACACCTCAAGGCTTCCATGAATGTTGTTTGTTGGGTGTTTAACAGCTGAGATTTAATATGTTCCTAAATATAGTCCAAAAGTTCCTTCATCCTCACTCTGCATTGTGATATGGCAAGGCTTTTGAAAACTAAGTAGGCCACCCAAAACAAAAGCAGAAAATTTAATTCAGCATCCTTAATGCGTGGTGTTTTCTGAAGCTTCTGTTACTTTCATGACATCTCACCAGCGCTATTTATGTCTATGGGAAGTTAGGAAAAAGATCACATATTGTACAGAGATCACAGTGTTAAATTTATGCAAAGTGAAGAAAAGTGTTATCTCAGAAAATATTTATTTCATAGTTTTTGCCTCAAGGATTGTGCTTTGTTATATTTTTAAGGGAAGCAGAGATATATGAGCATCAGGTTTAAAATTCTTATAAATATTAAGAACAGGTTTAATCTTTAACATTTACATAAAGCAGTACATGAAGCTTCCCATATTTTGCAGAAAGAAAAACACCTTTCTTGCATGACTGCATATTCTTAAACTAGACTTATAAACTGGAAACAAAAGATAGCTAAGAGGAAAAAAAAGGAAGTAGAAAGATGCTGCACTAGTTTTGTCAGTATTTTGTTTGCTTTCACATGAAATTTAATTCCTTTGTAAGGGGCTTGAATAGTTACAGCAAAATCATGGTCATTCAGAGTGCAAAGGAAAAGTGTCTGTATCTGCAGCAACAATAGGTTGTTGGTGTGTGAACAGCTACTGTCTTTGGTTGGATCCCTCCACTTACATTTAAAATACTTCCTTGCAAAGGACCCTTTGTAGAAATGTTCAAGGACATCAAACAATTCCCATGTTAAAAAAAAAATCACATGTTAAAAACAATCTTGTCTCCAAGGGTATCTAAGTACAATACATGTATCATTTCAACAGTGGTATGATTTGGTCTTAACTGGCATCTCACTTTGATCTTCAGGAAAGTGTTTTAAAGGGAATTCACAGTGATAGGCTGACCTGAAGTGAAGCACTCTCCTCCAGCTCTCCCCGCAGCCGTATGGATGCCAATATCTTGAACTGATTTCTACCAGTGGGAGTGTTGGTAGGGTGTCAGAGCAGAACATTTTTATTTTTATAGACCAGATCATCTGCATGTAGGCATACTTTAACAAAAAAGCAAGCAAAAAAAATATCAAAAAATATTGATTGCCTAAATATTTTTTTTTAGTTGTGGTTTTGTTGTTTGGGTTCTTTTCAGGAGTCTGCACTCCCTTGTATGTGCCTTTGTACAGCTCCCATTAATGTCAGGGATATGTTTCACACATAATTCCTCTGGTTTTCTACAGGGAAACAGAAGTCTATGCTGAGGCCAATTTTCCCAATGCTTTTCCTATTATAAGCCACTGAAGATTGAACACTGCCTCTTAAGGGGTCACTCATGTGTAGGCATTTTCACAGACAAAGATGCCAAGACATAACCTGTACCCACAGCAGATGTCTCAGAATGTTAGAAAAGGATGGATTTCTACCTGATCCAAGCCCATATCAGTCCTTTTCCTAAAATTCATTTTTCTCTCTAAAGAAATTATCATACTTTAGCAGAAACAAGACTCCTCCTGCTTCCCGCTCTTTCAATGGAAAAAAATTCATAGACCCTACCTGTACTTTTTCTGAAGGAGTGTTCTCCATATTTTATTCTTTAAAGCTGGGAAGGAGCTCCCACACTTTCCTTGGAAGGCTGTGTAGGTTTCTGACTAAAACTTAACCACCAACACAAACTCCAAGATTCGTGTTATGATTCAGACTGCTTAGAAACTTCCCTAAGATTTCAATCCCAACCTCAAAACCAGTTGCCATTCCAGTTTTATGTGTATAGAAACACTGTTTAATGCCCACCTATCACACAATGCTGCTAGGATTTCACTTATCGGACTGATCTTTCATCCTTTTTTTAATTAGCAAAGCCTGACAAATGGAGGAGAGGGGGATCCGTTTTCTGTACTCAGCTTATTTACAAGAAGGTTGTAATTAATTTTTGCTCCTCATCTCTAGGCTAAGGATGGAAGCAGCCCTCGATTACATTAGCTAGCAATTATCCCTCTGAGCAATAGTAGAATCCTGGGCTATTCTTTGTCCCTGTAACCTTTCTGTCCTGACATTGCTCAGCTGTAGAATGTTTCACCCTTCTAAAGCTTGCTGTGTTTTCTGAGTTTAAGTCTGGAACTACATTTCCTGAGAGTAAACAGAAGGCATGAGAAGTTTTCCTCCAGTCGACTGTGTTTGTTCTTTCTGTTCACCGTGAGGCCTAGTCCACCACTTGCACTTAAAACTGTATCAGCTCTTCACTCTTCTTATACTTAAAGTAATAAACATCCCTTCTCTCAGTTATTTTATTTTCCTTGCATGTATATCTCAAACTATTTTGTTGGTTTGGATCTTTTTTTGTTTCTGGGTTTTTTGTTTGTTTGTTTGCTTTAGATATTTTATCTCTCAGGAGACGTAATTCCTTTTAGTCTGTGTTTTAAGAGTTTCAGAAACTCAGAAATGGACTAATGCCCCCCTCTCTGTTTCACCTTCATACAGTTTTAAATGCTAATCCTTTAAGGGGAAAGATCAGCAACACTCCTAATGCAGATGCAAACCTTTAGGAAGCACATCAATACAAGCTACTGCTCTCAGGGCTTGCAGATTTGAACCCTGTCAGAGCTTATCTGCTGCCAGCTTCAAACTGTGGTTTGACATTTCTGGTCAAGAGGGGTGCCCTTGTGAGTCCTGCGAGGGGATGAATCTGAAAAGACAGAGAGGAGCATATTGTCTCCCTACAGCAGTACAGTGCCAGCTTCCACTGCAGAGATACCTGCTACCAGCAAGACATTGCTTTGAGGAAGCTCATCACAGCATGATTTTACTTGTGCCTGCAGTAGCAAGCCGTCAAAGCACAGCAAGAAAGAGAGAGATGGCAGGAAGCATCAAAGGGGAACTGCTAAAAACTGAATAGAAATGAAAATGAAAGCTGCAGCCAGAGTAACTCCCTTCCCAAAGGGAGGGAGCTAAAGTGCAATGTAAGAAGAAGTGGTCACCAGAGACCTCAGGGCCGATTCATTCCTCCTGTAACCCAGCTGTTACAATAGGCTGGGAACTCAAGTGAGAAAAACATGAGAAAATTGCTGTGGTGTACAAAAGATGCTTGTTAAACACTGCAATGCCACGTCTCAAAGCTACTGAGGGGCTGAAATATTACATTGCATTTTTTCCTCTTTTAACAGATTAGGTGTGTATCTCAAATTCTTTAGCACTGCAAAACTCATGTCTACTTTCATACATAATAAAATGATGATAGTGTATGAAACTGAGCCTATCAGGCCAGGCACATGGATTTGAAAGGGGCAAGGAGACTGCTGGCATCTATAACCCATGTATTTGACACCAACGAGCTAGGTTGTCTTCACTGATTGGGAAAAGAATATGAGAGTCATTTTTTACATTTCTTAGAATGCATATCCTTATTTTCCTGTGGTTTAGGTACCCATGAGAAAATCATTCCCAAGAGTAAATTCCTTACTATTTGCAGCCCATTCTAGGTACAAGCTTGAATACTTACATCTAACTCTTGAGCCAATCAAGGACTCGCACTATACTTGCATCAGCCTTCTAGCCACACATCCCTGTGACAGAGACTGAGCTTCAATGGGATCACGTAGGCGATCAAGTCCCAAGATCAAAGCTTGGTACAGTGAGACTAACTGCACTCAGCTTTAGAAATTAAGAGACATTCGCTGGTCAGGTAAATACATAGAATGAGTCTCATTAAGTGTTTCACGTAGATGACCACCCTTTTGTATTCCTGAGCCTACCAGGAATTTGAGGAAAGATCAGAAAATATGTCTCCTTCTGACCCTCGGCTAGAGCTTTGATCCAGAGAACTCCACAAAATCTCTAAGAGACTTTGTTATTGATATGGATTGTATGTGAGAAGCAGTCAAAAACTGCGATGACAACTCTGCTGGGAAGACTGAAAAGACCTAGTCTCACCTGTGAAATATGGCATTAAAGCAGCTGGGGCAGCTACCTCAGGAAGAAATGTGGGCATGGAAGCTAGTGACGAGACTGACCAGAGCCACCCCTGGCCATACAATCCCTCACTCAGACTCCTTACAGTAAAATTTTCCTGGGCTCTGTCTTGAATCAGAACTGTGAGTTTTGCACTTTTGTATCTAATAAGCCTGAATATTAAATCAAAATGCATCGTCACTTGTAAAAGAAAACTGTGGTCCTATTAGCTCTCATCAATCTTTTCAAACTGTCTTTCTATTGAGATCTCTCTGTATTGAAATCTCTCTGCTCTGATGTGCAAAAGCCAGATGTAGGAAAAGGTGGATGAAAAACTGCCTCCCAAGTGCTTTCATGGCTTTGAAATTATAGTTTATTTTTCTGCCTTATTCTCTCACTTTGTGATAATCATTATTATCTCTTTTTCCTACATCTTTCTAACAGAATGACACCATTAATAGTTGAACAAGTTTTCCGCTACCTATTATTCCTCTGCACTTTTTAAGGAACAATGCTAATTCAAAAATTCAAAGTGGCAACCTCCATCTGTGGCTCTGTGGGGCTCAGGGCTATAAACATGTAGGTTTCACTTTGCTTTTCATTTTTAAGCTTGATAAAATACAGCTTATTTAGGTCATTGCACACTTTTTTAGTTTTCTTTTCTTGTGAGGGATACAAATTCAAAACAAAGCTGTTTGTTTGCTGCTGACATCTTTCATGCTGTATTGCACATGAATTACAAGCTGTGTATCAAGGTTTTTCTAAGGTTAACTATCACCCTAGTATTTGAACATTTTCTGTGTGATCCAGGAACCTGGTAAGAGTTAATCTAGGTCAATCTACCCAGCATGAGGAAAGCTTTGGTCTTATCACAGGTTAAAATAACAGTGAAAACCAGAAAGAAACAAACAATGATGTAGGCTTTTGTTTGGTTTGGCAGGATACTCTGTAAGGGTTTTAGTATGAGACGCTATTGCTAGTTAAAAGCAAATGTCCTTGTCTATACAGCTTCTTTAACTGGAGTTAATAGATTGTAATTAGAAGTCCATCTTTATTTATTCATTTATGTATAACCATGTAGATGTACCCCAACTATGCCAGCTTTGTCATCAGGAACAAAGCTGAAGGTCATTAAGGAGAAGTTTTTTGTTTACTTTGTTTCACAAGCAAGTAATTAGCATAAGTCAGCTTGTGCATTTGGGGGAGTTGCCATGAGAAAGCAAAGTCAAACACATCAGTTTACATTTTGCTTGGAAAGAGATTCAAATAATGTTGGCCCTCCTTGTAGCATCCCGCTGCCTCAGTGCAACTCTTGGAGTCTATGAACCTCCCTTGTGCTCAGTCAATAGACTGGCATGCACAGGCTGCTTTACAAACACCCCAGCTGTTCACGATAATAGCAGGAATATTCGGTATAAAACAGAACCCAGACAAATGGAGAAAACACCAGAAAACAATGCTCTCCAAGCCAGGGAAGTATGGCCACTGCAACGCAAGGCCCTGAAGACCTATTTGATGATATATTTAAAAGCAGGGGAGATTATTTGGTCATTCTAGCGTTCAGATGGCAAAACAGCTGCATTGCTCACCAGGCTTTGAGCCTTCAGGGCACACAGCTTTATTCCATGGCATTCAAGTTCAAAGGCTTCTGTGGAAAGTTAATCTTGGCTGGATACCAAGTGCCCACCAAGCTGCTCTATCACTCCTCTCCTCAGCAGGACATGGTGGGAGAAAATAAGATTAGAAACAAAAATATGTATCAAGATAAAGGCAATTTAATAAAGCAAAACAAAGTCTACCTGTGGAAGCAAAGGAAAACACAAGATTTATTCTCTGCTTTCCATCAGCAGGTGACATCCTGCTACTTCCTGGCAATTAGGTCTTTCTTACATGTAGTGGTTGCTCCAGAAAACAAACGTTATAATAACAAATACCTGTCTGCCCCTCCATCCCGTCCTTCCCCTTAGCTTTTAGTGCTGAGTAGACATTGTACCATATGGAATTGTGCTTTGATCGGTTTGGATCAGCTCTCCTGGCTACATCCCCTCCCAAGATCTTGGCCATTCCCAGCCTATTGGTGAGGGAGGGTGGAATTTTGAAGAGGCAGCATTGATGCTGTACAAGCACTGTTCAGCAGTAGCCAAAGCACTTGTGTTATCCACAGCTTTCAAGCTACTAATACAAAGCACAGCACTATGAAGGCTGTTATGGAGAAAATCAAGCAGATCCAGTATAGCTTCATTGCCAGATCTGTTTTCCTGTGCTCCCTCTCCTTGTCATCATTGAGATACTACTTTTTCATGAAAAAACTGCTGTGTTTCTTCATTATCTTTATGCTATCAAGGATTTTTGCATTGATATACATGGCATCTGGCCTGTAAAGAAATAATAGCAAGACTTACAAACATTAACTTCTTCAGGAGCAACTGGATCTGCCTTGGCACCCTGCTAGTTTAAGAGATACCTCACTGCAATTAATTAGGTGGCATCTGAAAGCTTCCAGAAGAAAAGTTTTGTAAGTTACCTCTTTCCTCTGGGAAGGTATCATTCAAACCAAATCACTGTTAACTGACATATTCACTCTTGAAGTCTTTCAACTCAGCATCCTCCCAGACTATTTCTCTCTTCAGAGGAGAAATGCCTGTGGAAAGTTATGCACTTTTATCCATTTCTTTCTGATTCTTCTATTTATTTTTTTTCTGAAAAAGGAAGAAAAAAGTACATTTAATGTTGATGTCACTGCTCTTGACACTAAAGTTTTCACTTTGCCTGCAGAATAGATAGAGTTATTATGCTAGCAGGGCAAACTTCTCTCCCTGCACAGTGCATCTTCTTTCCTTCATTAAAGCCAGCTGAAAGAGTCTCCTGAATACCAGATGTGTAAATGGATGTGCTGGCATCAAGAACATCTTCCTATTGTCCCTCTTCCACGGGAAACAATGTCCACTGTACTACGCACACATGAGAGTCCTCTTCTCAGTAATATCAGCAGCACAGGACTGGTGCTAACTTCCAGGTAGCACCTCTGTTAGTAAAGTTATCTCAGCCAACACCTCTTCTGAAGTCCTCCTCCTTTGGTTATGCTTTATAGGAAACTTAGAGCAGGTCCTGACAAGACTGGTTAGGCTCCAAGCCTATTAATCCATCTCCTTACCTGCTTGAGGAGAGAGGAACTGCCTGGGTGCTCTCCTCCATCCTACAACAAGCTCTACCAGGACTCTATCTGAATGCAGAAGACTAACATTATTGGAAGGACTACAACCAGATACCCTTCTCTAGGAACAGACATTGTGCTACCAGCTCCTCTAGAGCCTGATGTTTAGATAGGTTTTGAATGGGAATCTGAGAAACCCTTCTGCTTTCTTCTCCTATTGCTCCTACCCTGATTTATTGCAACAGGTTGCAAGCCAAATCATTACGGCCTTAAACAAAGTTCCATATTTGTCTCCTGATCCAGGACAGAAAAGACTTGTGTGGCTTATATGAAAATTTAACATTTCCTTTATCCTTCAAGGATCGCTAGGACTCTTTAAGTTTAAGTCATGTAAGCCATAGTTGCTGGGAGATTCATCACTTGATGAATAACCATTCTCAACAGAATGATTAATAATGGGATTGATATTGTCAATGGTTTGGTTTCATGTTGTACACTGGCAATACTGCTTTGGGTATAAGATGCCTCCTTATCAAACCACACTTTTTCCTCTAAGCCTAGGGAGTATAAGATATCGTTGCAGCATAAATTTTTAAATATACCCTGTTTGAAAGCAGACTGATTTCCTGTCTGACTTGCTCATCTATTACCTAGAGAGGATGAAAGTGAAGTTCTTTCTTGTTATGTAACCTTACCCTGATCAGATTATTATGCATGAAACCACATCACAAGCACTTCAGTGTGAAAAAACTTGGGAAACTGTTATAGTAAACAAAAAGAGACTAAATGCATAGATTGGATTCCATCAGGAAATCTAAAATCCACAACACATGGCCTGAAATGTCACAAAATTAATTATCATTTAATATATGCAGGAACTTATTATGGGTGTGAGCAGGGATGAGCAAACTGAGCAGAATTAAGCAATTCCCTTGGTTATAGACTCTCTTATCAAAGAACTTTGGACATAAACCACAGCTCCAGAATTAAACTGTGTTTTATATTTCCTCCTGCAGCAGAGAAATTATTTTTTTTTATTTTTGTTTTTACGTGTTTGCCTTCAGTAACTGGAAAATTAGGAAGTATCAGCAGGGTGAGAAAACATTTTCAAGCTAAAAAGTAACAATTGAATATGCTGAACATCAAGAGAAACCTCTTTTTTTCCCGTGCCCTAAATTGTCATCCAAGCCATTTATTTACTCCAGTGCTAATGACTAAAAGTATAACTAGATGTGACTTGGTTCAGCTCATTCTCCTTTTGCAGCATATTGGAGAGGGTTAAAGAAGAAAGAATAAACATACTCTATTTTCTGCAAAAGCAGGTGTTCAGGCTGTCTTTGGTTCTTCAGCATTATTCGTATCAAAAAATGAAAGGGACAGTGTGTGTAGGTCTTGGCTGCCATAGAACCATAGAACAACCAGCTTGGAAGAGACCCACCAGATCATCAGGTCCAACCATTCCTATCAAATAATAAACCATGCCCCTTAGCACCTCATCCACCCATCCTTTAAACACCTCCCAGGGAAGGTGAATCAACCACCTCCCTGGGAAGCCTGTTCCAGTGCCCAATAACCCTTTCTGTGAAATTTTTTTTCCTAATGTCTAGCCTAAATCTCCCCCGGCGTAGCTTGAGACCATTTCCTCTTGTCCTGTCCCCTGTCACTTGGGAGAAGAGGCCAACTCCCTCCTCTCTACAACCTCCTTTCAGGTAGTTCTAAAGAGTAATGAGGTCTCCTCTCAGCCTCCTCTTCTCCAGGCTAAACAACCCCAGCTCTCTCAGCCATTCCACATAAAACCTGTTCTCCAGCCCCTTCACCAGCATCGTTGCTCTTCTCATCCTTCTTGTGGTGAGGGGCCCAGAACTGCACACAGGATTCAAGGAGCGGTCTCACCAATGCCAAGTGTAGAGGGAGAATCACCTCCCTGGACCTGCTGGTCACACCGTTTCTGATACAAGCCAGGATGCCATTGGCCTTCTTGGCCACCTGGGCACACTGCTGGCTCATGTTCAGTCGACTGTCAACCAACACCCCCAGGACCCTCTCCATTACTTTGCAGGAACAGTTTTCCAAAGTAGGACACATTCCATATTTGATTTTAAAGCACATAAATGTAATTGTATACCACCCTGGTCTCTACATTATAGGACTGGCAATGCTCTCAAAATACTTTTCCAAAGCCAGGGGTCTGTGTATCTGTTTATGTATAGAACAGGAGACATGGTTGAGCTGCATTTAAAGTCAAAAGGAAACTTTTCACTTACTAAAATGTGAGTTGCCTTAGGAGTACACATTGTTGAAAACAGGTTAAAATATCTTCCAGCTTTTTTCATACTAAAGGTATTGATTAGATGTTCATTTTTTGATACCTGCAGGTTAGGCACCCACTGCAGGTAACTACATGTAGATGCCTTAAATTTGACTTAAGGTCTGTCTGTGAACTTATAAGTTGTTATCCATGCCTTACAGGTTAAACTAAAGCATTTTACCCATAAACCAACAAACTGATAATGCAGCACCTGCACTTGCCAAGAATAAGCAACAGTAGTTAGGCCATGAAACAATTATTGAACATCTCCAAGCAAGATTTCTGTTCCTTCACTGCAATCTACCAGATTTGGTTTGTTTAGTGTTTATAACTTCACTATTTTAGGAGTGTGATACTTCCTCTTGCAGCATCGAGTGATTGACTTGAGAGTTGATACTGTGATTATTTTTGAAATGGCATGAAATGCACAGCTCCAATTTGAATATTTTCCTTCTGGGAAAAGATAATCAAATTTGGTTGGGTTTTTTTTTTGTTTTATTGTGGATTTTGAGAGGGAAACTTCCCCCCCCCATCAGTGAGCATACACTTGTAAAGATGTTTGTGTGAGATTTAAAGATATAATTATTATAGGGATTTCACAAACAAATGTGTAAACAAGTGCAAGTAAAAATAAAATAAAAAATGAAAATTAAGCTATATTCAGTAAAAAAGAGGGATTAAAAATGGCTGCATAGTTATGATGAAAGCGTAATAATATCTCTAGTTCTTATTTGGATTAAATTGATTCCCAAAGACATAATGTGCAGTTTTCACAACTAGTTAGACAGATTACATATAACAGTATTGATAAGATACCTTATGGATGTTCATATTTAACATATTAGCTTACTTTAAAAAATTATACAAAATTTGATTGTGAGCAACAATAAGCAATTTTTCATATAAGCCAGCTACCAATTTAGAAAGACTTATGTTTATGAATCATTGAAGTTAAAAGTTTCCATTCCTTTTCCAATGATTCTTCAGCAAGAAAATGATTTTTTATGAAGAAAAGGGGATTTAAAAACTCTAGCCAAATTAGTTAGCTCTGCTTGTATTGGCTTTGCCAATGTGTATTTAGGAATCCTCACTTAGCAACAAAGCAATATTGTTCCATCACACACTTTTTTAATGTGCTAATATCAACAAAATAAAAACACAGATTAAAAGAAACACAATTTACACAAAATTCATAACAGTACATCAGCAGAAATGAAACCTCTGAAAAAGATCATCTGGTAGACAGTGTAGATTGCATCATACTTATTTATGGTGGTTTCTTGGACAGTTGGATGTAGCACTGGAAGTTCAGTTTCTTATCCTTAACCTTTTGTATTGCTGTGAGCTAAATGTAGGGACTAATAAATTGATCATTGTGCCACATAATTTTCAGTACATTTTGCCAGTTGTGCTTTTTAGGGGAGAGACAAGGTAAGAGACTGAGAATCAATTATTCTGCATCTCAGAACAGGTTCAGGAGGAGTTTAAGCATGGTTTTCTCCTTGGGCAGAGCATGGTGGCTGCTGCTGAGCATTTGGCCACAGCTGAGGTCAGATGAGTGCAGAAAAGTTCACAGCCATCAGGTATGAGATCAATAAGAGTCACTGACACCAAAAAGCATAATTTAGCATTTATTTATTCATTTATCTTCACTAGCCTTTGAAGTTGCCCTGTAGATTATGTCTGCTGCCACCTTTGACAGTAAGCTTGAAAGTTAGATCTCCAGACCTAACCTCCAGCTGCCTCTGGAGAGGAGAAAAGCCTGTGCATGCAAGCAGGTGTTCAGACAGGAACCTGCCCTCAAACAAGCTGTTCACTTCACAGATACTGATGAGGAGATTGTGCTATGCACATGACACCCAAGCAGTTGACTGTGAAGGGTTGTGTAGACATCGCTGTGTGTAGCAGCACAAAGCTGTACAACAAAGTCATCATTGATGAGGAATGTGCCAGCATGTCAGTGCTAATTTAATTTAGGTCATGGGGTAAAACAGACTGAAAATGTGTTATTATTTTCTCTGGTATTTCCTCCTCTATCTTCTTTAGGTAGAGCTGGGTCACATTTCTCACTGGAGCATAAGATGCTATAAAAGTACTTCTAAGTCAGTCCTGCACTGCTCTGGGAAAAAGGTGAGTTTTGAGGGGAAGTTTTGAGAACCCTTTTGGACAGTGAAAGAATAAGAATATCTTGGTAAGTTTTAAGGGAAGCTGAGGAGTGTCCTGGGAAGAGCACTGATCCTATCTTTTAACTTGGTGCTCTTATCTTTGGGGAAAGTTCCACATGTGAATTTTGGGATTTTTTTTTTTTGTATTTTTGAATCACTAGATAGAGGCTTGAGGGAGAAACCTACAACTCTCAGTCTGTCATAAAATTCCTTTGTGATTTAGGATTAGCCATTCAATCTCTGTGGTGCAGACCCTTAGCCATAAAATAGAAATAATGCTATTTTTTGCCATTGTGTAATTTCGTTGACAGCACCATGAAACTGAGACTGGCTCTTACTCACCTTTCTACAGTTCATTGCAGACTGAACACACAGCACATTCATTTCCACATAGCCTTGGTCTTTCCTGCAATGTGTATAAATAGCTGATAAACATAGCAAAGAAGGAGGTTTGTCACCTTTTGCAAAATTGAATTCAGGATTCAGTTTTTGAGCTGAGCCCCTGGCACCAAAGCCTTTAGCACACTTTCAGGTCTACTCAATGCTTGCTGTCTTTTTGATTCAGACTCTTTAATCCAAGCACTGACTGATGAAAAATATGTAGAATGTAAGGACATCTGGTTAACAGCTATCAGCATAAGTGACAAAGATAACAGACAAAGATAAGAGTCAGGAAAAATAATAAATTAAATATCTAGATATACAAGCCCTAAGGACAAAAGACATAACAGACAACAGCAAAGACCTCAGCTCTCAGGTAACTGGTTGAGGGGCCATTGAACAAATTACTCAAATCTTTTAGTGGGTTCAATCAGAACTTTGTAACTGCTAAGAAGGCAGGAAACAAATTTCCCACATCCCATGGAAAGAGCAAGCTGGGTTATTTGTAGGGGCTTGTGGGATTGCACAAAGCTGCTTATGGCATGCTTTGAGGGAATTTGGGGTATGCATGAAAATTATTATGGGCCACTTAAGGGAAGGGCTAAATGTGAGACAGCAAGATATAGTGGTGGATCAGAACAGAATAAGCAGGTGAAAATGGAGAACTGCCAGTCTATGTGGCTTCTTATTAAGTCCTATTCTCATTTTCTGTGTGACCTCGCTCCCTATGTGATTCATTCATGAACCTCAAACTCAACCAGCCAGCCAGTACCTGAAAGAACTCAACTTACAGCTGGTAGCTAAATGAGGAGCCTAGGATTTATGCTTAATTACTAAGCTGTTAAAAGTCTGTGAAGGGTGGTCTCTGTATAGAGAGGCTGAGCTGCTTCATGCCAGACACATCTGGTCACAACACCTCCCAGCTGGTTCCAATGTCTCCACCTCAGGACACAGGCAGAGGAGGAGAAAGCCAAGGAGGGAGCAGCAACAGGGGTAGCCCCAGGCTGGAGAAAGAGCGCAGAAGGTACTGCAAGACCAGAGCAGGGATCCCCTGCAGCCCTGGAAAGACCCCGCTGGAGCAGAGGCCATCCTGCAGCATGGGGATCCAGGCTGCAACAGGAGGATATTTCCTGCAGGAGCTGTTGCGTGGAAGTTGTCCCTGAAGGACTGCAGCCTGGGGAAGGGCCCATGCTGGAGCAGGGAGAAGCGTGAGGTGGGAGGGAGCCACTGAGAGCTGCTGTGACTGACTGACCCCAGCGGCCATTCCCACCTCTGTGCCCCTCATAGGGAGAGGAGCTGGGAATGAAAGGGAGATTCAGAGCATGGGGGAAGAAGGTAAGAATGCTTTCTTTAAGTGTTTATCTTTGCTTCTCACTACAGCAATTTATTTTAATTTTCAATAGAACAAATAAATTTTGCCTAAGTTGAGTCCGTTCTGCTCATGATAGTAATTCCTGAGTGATGTCCCTGTCTTTATCTCAACCGGAGACCTTTTTCTCCCTGTTTTTCCCACCTGTCGTGTTGAAGAGGGGAACTGAGAGAGTGACAAATTGGCAGCTGGTCAAGGTCAACCCAGGACAATTGTATTATAGTTTAGTAATACAATACAGTGCCCTGGCCAGAGAATAGTGGTTTGCACAGGATTCTGTAACTGTATGATCCGAGGCACATCCTGGTAGATCTAAACTACTTTAAGTACTCTTTGAAGATCCACTACTCAAAATGGCTGTATAAAAACAGGACACTAATAACATTAATATCTGAACAGCTCTGGTTCTGGTTCTAGCTCAGCTCAGAATGATGGAGACACATGAATAAATGAAGAGTTGTTGTTTTTAACTTACATGTTCCTGAGTGCCAAGTCCAGGCCATCGGTTAGATTATGGGCTATTTCATATGAGTGTCATATGCCCTTGTCCAGTGGAATGAGTTAAACCCAACAAAACTAATTATGCCTCATTATGCTTCAGTAGGACTCAAGGTCATACATCTTGACATGAATGAAGCAGCTTTCACAGCCAGTGAAATGAGAGTCACCTTGAGGTCATCCTCTTGCTGGTTTAGAGGAAATGAATCATTAGCAACTGTATTTGACTATATATATAATATGTATTTCTTCATAAAGAGAGGGAATAAGAATGCAGACCTGAAAGGATGACATACTTCCAGGATAAAGGGATCTGCGATGTCTTCTTTTAATGAAGAAAAAGAAAAATAGAAAACATATTTTCCTAACAACATGTGTTATAGAAGATTTGGCACAAAATTATATTACTTGGCACTATGTTTGATATTACAGAACTGGAATTACAAATTTTTTTTTAGTGGCCAGAACATCATACTGATCATTTCCAAGTTGTTATATTAATCACCTGGAAGTATTAAAAAAGTTTTTTGTGTCTTTGTATTTCTTTTTATCACAGTTTTCCCCCAACTTCCTCTATGACTCCTGAAATTTCCATTACTAGGGCTCACCTTTTTGTGATTCCTCAATCAGTTTTGTCTTAGCATAATGGGGACAGATGTTGGAGAATGCTGTTCTCTGACAGCATCACTTGCTTTGGAGCAGCAGTGGCCTGTGGTTTCTTTGCAGGACTTGGTTCCCCGGGTTCTCATTTACAGAGAAACCTTTTCCAGATATGAAGAAATTGACAAAAAAAGGAAAACAAAGGGAGGAATTCTAGGTGAAGAATGATTAAAGAAAGTGTCTTTGATTTGTCTTTGTCTCTTAGGTAGATTGTCCTGTATTTAGTAATCCAGAAGATATGTTTGATAGATGTTTTCAATTTGTCTTCCCCTTGGAAGTATCTGTATAGCCCATAAGAAAGGAACCTCAGAAAGCAGCAGGAACATCTGTTTTGGCATTCTTGGAGAAGGTCTCCTTAAATGTCCTCTTGACTATCTTGTCTGCAACCCTAGACATGTCCAGAAAACAGGCAGGCAGGCAATCTTCCATCCTCATGTCAACCTAGAACTCTGAAAGACACAGCCATTCCAGGGAAAACCTCTTAACCAAGCCTTAATTCAGCCCATAAAAAAACAACAGAGCAATAAAACAGGCATCTAAATACTTGCTTTTGTCAGCAGGTTGAATAACTTCTTAAGACTGCCTGAAGGTACTCATTTTTTTACTCTTTTTTAATAACAGAGACAAGGGCATTGCAAGGTTTTTAAAGAAGTCTTAAATTCTTCATGCACCAGAATAAAAACCCAAACGCACATTGTCTGGAGTTAGGGGTAGGAGAGAGAAATTTCACGGAATCACTTATGTTGGAAGGGACCTGTGAATACTGTGTAGTCCAACCCCAATTTCCTCAAAACAAGATAAGCAAAATGAGGCTGCTCAAGCCTGTGTCCAGTTGTATTTCAAGTATCTCCAAGGCTGTAGACTTCACAGTCTCTCTAGGAAACCTGTTACAGTGCTTGATCACCGTCACAATGAAAGATTTTTTCATGCGTTCAAATGAGATGTCTTCTATTTCATTTCAGTTGGTGCCCACTGGCTCTTACCCTGTCACTGGGCACAGCTGAAGAGTCTGTTTTGATCGATTTTCTCTGTTCTTGCTTATTTATACACGTGAATAAGATCCCCCTTGAGTCTCCTCTTCTCCTCACAGAATAGTCCCAACTCTCTCAGCCTTTCTTTGTATGTCACATGCTCCAGTCCCTTAACAGTCTTCATGACCTTTCACTGGGCTTCCTCCAATATTTCCATGTCTCTCCTGTACTGGGCATCCCAGCACTGGACATAGCAGTCCTGACATGCCTTACCGGAGCTGCAGAGAGGGGAAGGATCAGCTCCTTTGACTTGCTAGCAGTGCTCTATCTAATACTGTCTGCTCAGTTGTGCAGAATTGTGTGCATCTTGGTGTCCTGCAACATGTTTTTTTTTGCAAAGCTGATTTCCAGCTAGTCATCCACCAGAATGTACTGGTGCGTGGGGTTGTTCCTCCTTGGGTGCAGGACTTCACATTTTCCTTGGTGGAACTTTTTGAGATTCCTGGCTACTTGTTTCCCCAGCCTGACTAGATGCTTCTGATGACAGTGCAACCCTCTGGAGTATCGGTCACTCTTCTTGTTTTCTTATAATTTCCAAGTTTTCTGAGGGTGCACTCTGTCCCATAATCCAGGTAATTAATGAAGATATTAAACTGTACTGGCCCTTGTATCAACCCAAGGTGTATTTCAGTAATGACTGGCCTCCAGTTTGACTTTGTGCCATTGGTCACAGTGCTTTACACCCAGCAGTTCAGTCAGTTTTCAGTCCACCTTGCTGCCCATTTATCTAGTCACAGAATCACAGAATCACAGAACAACCAGGTTGGAAGGGACCCATCGGATCTTCTAGTCCAACCATTACTATCTAACACTAAACCAAGTCCCTCAATACCTCATCCACCCGTACCTTAAACACCTCCAGGGAAAGTGAATCAACCACCTCCCTGGGAAGTCCTTACCTCATCAGTTTGTCTATGAGGACATTACAGGGGACAGCGTCAAAACCTTTGCTACAGTCAATATAAACAGAAAAAAAAAAAAGAACAGAATAAAGACCAAGAGTAGCAGTGCTTCTCAGAGCTTCATTGACTACCATTCTTTCGTCCAAATGTTACAGCTTAAGATGCTTCCCCACAGGCTCCATATATTGACACTGTACAATAACTTCTCTTAGGTTTAAGTTTGTCACAGTATGTTTGGGACCCTCCTACTGTGACACTGACTTCTAGTTTGGATTATTGCAAGTAGAGAGAAAGGGTATCTGGTGCCTCTTATCATGAAATACTGGTCGTAATTAAAGAATAATTTCATTTCCATTTTCAGAAAGGCTATGCAGGAGCAAGCTGGGAAATATTCCATGACTATAGTTATGAGTCACTCAGCAGCCTAGCAGACTCACCATTACCGCTCAGCAGGTCCAAATCAACACATTAAGTCCTACAAAGTTAAAAACAGAATGGAAAGAAAAGAATGGAGGTGGGAGAAATGTACTATGGGATGTCTTAACTGACAAAGTATGATGATGATGAAGAAAGAGGAAACGGATATTGAATTTTGTGGGTCTCATCATATTATGATCAAATAGAAACACACAGAGCTGGGCCTATTAAGGAATGAAAACTGGTGAAATTGTTAATAAAACATAGTAGGGAGGAGGAGATGGGAAGGAATGAATCTCTTAGATTTGTGTCAGCTGGAAAAGGAAAATGGATCAATTTTCTTTTCTTGCTGCAGTGGGCTTTGCATTAATTAAAAAAAGGGGAGGAAAGGAAAGGAAAGGAAAGAAAAGAAAACCTAGCTGCTGAACAAAGCAAATAGTCTGAACAAAGAAAGGTGCCAGAGATACTTCTATCAAAAAACTCCTCTTAGAACCAGCAGAAATCACAATCCAGTTCCACAGGAAAAAGGAAAATTAAATTCACCTAAAACATAAGAGAAAGAACACGAAATTCCACACCATATACCACGAAACATTCTGTTGGTATTTTACAACCTGTTCAAGAATTAACCGGTCTGCTTATTTTTGTATGGTGATTTAATTTGATTTTTTTGTGGAAAAGTTTCTGATACTAAGCAGTACCCAAATCCTGTTAGAGAGGAAATACAAGACATAGCTCATGTGAAGAGGTCAGAGAATATGTTGTGGACACAGACACTGTGCTTAACATTTGGATGATTTGATCTTTTATAAAAATTTCTCTAATACAACTTCTTGTAATACTTTTTTTATGCCTCATGCATGGAGCCTCAGTCTTTGTTCATAGCTGTCTTCAGTTTCAAAGCTGTCATTATTCTGTATGCTGAAATTTTGTGGCAATGTAGATGAATTCTGTGAGCTAAGAGCTGATCTACTTACAAAGGCTACAGCAGCACCACATAGTGCCAGGAAAAAAACTCAGAATTTTGAGGATAGCTGGAGACAGAGAGAGAGCATTTAAATGTCTCTGTTCCAAAAGGAGATAGTCCTTAAGTCCTGATTAGAAGTCAGTCCATTGGACTAACTACTCCTGGCTGGAGTCCTGCAACCAAACATCCGTTTGCTACATCAGCATCCTAAATGGGATGGTGAGAACAGGGTAGTGACCTCTAGTCCTTATGTTATATTTGACTGAAGCAACAAAACTGCATATGCCAAAAGACTGGGGTTCATCACACTAGAGTTCAATTGTGCACAGTGTGGATATCTACATTGGAGCTGACTGTTCACCTTCTGAAATATCTGTATGTAAAATAAGTGTGTATTTTATTATTAAATTAATCAGAATTAATACAGAAGAACATGTCTATCTCTTATTTACTGAAAATAACTACATTGGAGCTGACTGTTCACCTTCTGAAATATCTGTATGTAAAATAAGTGTGTATTTTATTATTAAATTAATCAGAATTAATACAGAAGAACATGTCTATCTCTTATTTACTGAAAATAACTAGGTGGTATAAAAGCTTCCTATAAAAGTATCAAAGTCTTCCTTGGGAGTACCTTAAAAATACCATGGCATTTTTAAAGAAAGAACTGATTTGTCTTTTCTGGGAAATAGCTGCACTTAACAGTACTGCAAAAGTCCAAAATACTTCTGTTACATCCATAGATGGTTCTCTTCTGTGGTAAGAGGAAAAATATCTCCACACTGAATCGATGCTGTTGTTTTATAAGTTTACAGAAGTTTCATATCCAAAGACTGTTTGATAAGTTTACATAAGTTTCATATCCAAAAGCTGGTTAGGCAAGACATGAGTGGGAATTATCAAGAATGCTTTGCGTAAATGATATAACAACAGCTATGTGAGTTTATTAGGATGTAAAAAATGAGGATGAATGGAAGGCAGGCTAAGAGAGATGAAATGAGCAAGACAAGCAGTGGAGTCATTACTCATTCTGAGCTAAGAAGGGTGAAAACAATTCTGTCTCTGCCCCTGCTGAGAGATTTAAGCAGGATGTTAACTTTGAGCTCACTAAGCTTTGGTTTCTGTAAGGGAAACCCAACTGACTGCATATCTGGGCCTTGTTACAAGTACTTGAGATTATTGCTCTGGTTTGCACTGATTTTGATTCATTGCTAGTCTGGCTTTTACTTTAGTCCTTTGATTCAGTCAGGTGTGCTCATTTGAAAGCAGATGGATAACTGGTTCAATAGTGGTCAAAGACTGAGCTTTCAAGCTCTGCTGATTGGTGGTGGCACTGTGAAGGCTGGGCTGCTTACTCCTAGTCTTAGTTGGCTTTGTCCAGTGTGTCTAATAACACTGACCATGACTAAATAAAAAGGAAAACTTTATATGAAGCCTGGATAGTGTAATATCAGCCTTGATCCCAAAATCAGATGGGATTAATTTGGTTTCGATCTTAATTTGGAGTAAAAATTGTCCATGAAATTCTGAAGAACCTCAGCTTCTGGTCGTGATAGTAGTGTCCCAAAAAAGTGCTTACTGGATATTTTTCAATAAATCAATTTGGTTTATGCTTGTTTTCTTTTCTTTCTGGAGATATCTAATTTTTTCTTTTCAATTTTTCATCAGATGTGTCTTAGTACACCAACTTGAAGGAGAATGCAAAGCCTTCCTTTGATGCTAGAAATCTGCCGAAGATGGAGTAAGTTGTAAACTGTGGCTGCAGGATGGCTGGTATGTAAAATTGAAAATATCTGAATCTTTATGCTGCTTAGCTGCAACTGACAGAACAAATTAATAGCTCACCTGAGATCCATGACAAATGGATAACATCATGGCAAGATGGACATGCAAATACCTTACTGGTGATCCATGTGACACCTGGACAGGACATCACTGATACTTTTCTGGTTAAAAAAAAAACCCAAAAAACCCAAATGGGACAAGTCTCCAATGAGATCTATCAAGACACCCGACTGCCAGTCAAAGAGAGGAACACCCTGTCTTTGCTGCATGTCTACGGCAGAGGAGAACATCTGCTGTCACATCCAGTCAGAATACCTCATGTCATTGGCAGTTGCCCACAGCTATCAGCATGGAAAACCTCCCCAGATACTAGGAACATTAACTCTCTGATGTTGCCACACCAAGTGGCTGATGGTCAGTGGCGGTTCTGTCATCAGAGCACAGCTGGTATGCAAGTGTGCTGGCAGAGCTTGTGTTTGAATGATTGTGCCTGATTTTATGGTGTACACATTAGAGGGGATACAGTTTGTGCCTAACAAACACTTCTAATAAGATTATCAATAATAGAGCGTTGCTTTATGTAATAAAGGGTGGTCTAACTGAATACTATTCCTTGTGTTTGTCATCATCTGATTCAACCAAATTGAAATCACTGTGGAAATTGAGCCTTCATTCCCAGAACTGTAATAGTCTGTAATAATCAGGAAGCAGGAACAGATATAGCAATTTCCTGTCAAACTTATAGAGTGACCCAGGCCAACAAAGACAGCAGCTGCTGAAAAAAATCCCTTGAGCAGATCTGAACTTGTATCAGATCAGGACCATCTATTTGGAGGAAAATGTTGCATTCTCCTGAAAAGAATTAGCCCTTTGTGGGCTTGTTTTAGCATTTCATATTTAAACTGTATGAGAAAACTCTAAATAGGAGTGTTACCTGCCTGCCTGCTAAACATCATAGCTTGGAGATAAGCTGTCTCCTGGGAGGTCAAACACGAGTCATACAGAAAATGGGTTTAAACCATTATTATTGCTACATATTCTTAAAATCACTCTAGAGCCATTTATTCCTGAAAGTGCCCTCTGGGCCTGAACACCACCTTATAGTGAACTAGGGTAATTCTCTTGGTGCATATTTTTACCAACAAAGTCTAAAAAGCCATCTTCATGAGAAGAAAGACAAATGTCAGAAGTTCATGATTTTCATCAAGTTTAGTTCTGGCATTCCAACTAGCCTTAGCTATGATGCTACCAAGTGACCAGTTTAACACAAGATGTCAAACGATTTTGGCTTCCCTACTGATGTGAATGGCCCTGCAAAAAAGCAAGTATATTCATTCATATCAGCAACTTCAGGTCAAAAGGGAAACCTTAAACTTTTCTCCTGCAATTCATCTCTAGCAAAGCTTTCAAAATGCTGTTGTGCAAACGCTGCTTCATCACAGTGATTATTTTCTGAGTGCACTGCATTTTCCTCTTCCATTTCCTTGTCTTCAGCAACTATGGACCCGTTGTTTGACAAATGCATTGGCTGTTTGTCACAATACCTCTCATAATTATTTTACTTGTTGACTTTGGGCTCTAGTTTTTCTGTGCTACCATCTTAGCATAAGAATGGACAGGGACTATGTAGAAAGCAAGCAGCACACACTTCACCACTCATGTTAAATTCACATTGAAGCGAAGTGCTCATAAACACAATTTCCATTTTATACCACATATAACTTGTTGATGGTGCATTTTAATGTATTGAGGTACTACACTGTCAATACGGCAATGAAGACAAGGTCAACATTTCCTCCATTCTGTTTTGTTATTTATATTAAGTGCAGTCAACCTAAGGAATGTCTGAACAAGGATGTCCAAGTATTAAAAATTGCAAGAAAAAATGTCTGAGATTTAGGTTCTCTTGTATTTCACATGTCAGGACTAAATGTCCTTGGAGGCATAAGGCACATGTACTTCCTTTTCACTATGGACATTTTTTCCCTGTTACTAGGCACTTAGAACACTTCAAGATCTGATGTTGAAACATCCCCAACAGTGCTTACATGACAAAAAGAGTCCAAAGTTAAATATCTTGACTACTTTAAACTTAGGCACCACTCCAGGGATTCTACAAATGCTTGGGACTTTTCACTTTATTGACATTTTGCCCCTAGGATTGGATGAAAAAAGATCCAACCCACTGGAGTGACTGGAAAATTCCACAAAGGTTAACGATGGCTTGCTCGTTACTCCATTGCTGACTTTTGCTATCTAGAGCAAGATGGGCCCAGGAGGTGGAGGGAGAGGTGATTGGGGCATTTGTTTGGTCATGGGAGGAATTTGGGAAGAATTGATTGAATAGTGAGAAAATCCTACTGCTTAATAGACCAGGTTGCATCTCTCCTGTTCTAGAAGTGGTGGAAATCTCTGAAACAAGGATAGGACACAAAGCTGAATAGTGATACTATCTTAGGCCATTTGATTTATTTTTCTGCCAGAGACCTCAGACGCTTTGCTGCAGGCTCCTTTCCCGGGTAATGGATGAAATCTTCATCTACAATGTGAAGGGCTTGTGGGGATTAACAAATTACATTTTCAGGTTTACAGTGGTTGAGGAGCTGATGTTGTGCTAAATTTCTAGACACCAGTGGGCCTCTGAGAATGCCCACAGTGAAATGGTTGTTTAAAACTCTGTGGTCTCACAGGTGGCAATGTAACCTGTGCTCTCCCTTCTGATACCTGGATGTGTGACACATGCAACACTGATCAGTCTTTGATTATTTATATGCTCATTTCAGATCTTTGTCTTCAGAAACAGTTTTCCAGTAAACATAGAATTAACCCTTTGCTTACTTTTTTTTTTTTCAGGAAGCAAAGGCATCACTCCTTTCTAAGTAACTTTTCAACACAAGAAAACCGCAGTCTGAGGTATTTATGCTGACAAATTTTCCAGTGCATGTGACAGCATTATCCAGCTTAGGCTCCAGTGACAAACTGGTCAGGCTTATTCACAACTTTGTCATGGTTCAGCTGGAAGGTTGTGGAACATGAGGAAAACTAGGCAACATGACCCACTGCAGACACCTCCTGAGTGCTGCCCACACACCTTCCCTGACTGCCATACATAACCAGCTAACAGCAAGCAAAGTGCAATGTCTTCCTGACTGCTTTGAAGAGTGCAATGCATACAGCATGAAATACCAATTAATGCTCTGGCACAAAAGCAAAAGTTGACAGGATTTTTTTTTTTGCAAGAATGTTCAAGAATGTTTGAGTATCAAAAGTCTTTTTTGGGAATTAGTCCCTACTTTTAAATGGATTCCCAGAGTAAATAAGGGTCATGAAGAACATCAGTTGTCTTCCATTTAAAGTGTAAAACGTTTCCCTCATCTAGTAAGGGTGGGTTCCCTGTCCCAAATGCCTCAGCCCATACACTAAGATGACCAGAAGCTCAGTAGTTTCAGTAGCCAGTCACCCACTCTGGTGTGGCACTATGACCAACCACCAGGTCCTGCTGAGACGCCCTGCCTTCACAAAGAAAAAGCATATGAGCTTGGGCAGACTACAATAGTGTCTGAGCTTTACAGCTTCAAGGCCGCTGCTGGCTCTTGTCTGGTTGGATTGTGATCAGAACAATGGGATAGGATGGGATGGGATGGGATAGGATAGGATAGGATACGATAGGATGGGATAGGACAGGACATATGTCTGTGCAAAGTAGCCTAATTTTGGTGCATCTGTAAGTGAGAAGGAAACAAATGGCAACAAGCCTACATCTCTGCTGCTTTGAGTTTTACAGACAATCATCTCCTTCTCTGCAAGTTGTGTGAAGAATTGTCCCAAAGCAGGACTGTAACATCTACCAATCTTCCTTTTCCAGGTATAAATCCTTGTGCAAAATACAATACAGGGGAGAAACAAGCTCAGTTGAGTTGTTCCGGTGTAAAACTGGTTCAGGAGAAATCTGAGTCAAGACATACAGATTTAAATCAGAAGGAAAGGGTTATGAAGACTAAATGATTTTGCAACTGAATGGTTCAGAAAAATCTCATGTTCCACAAGGTTTATTCAATTCTTATCCTTAGGTGATAGATTTTACTATTCCTCATCATAATCCCTACGCAGAGGGAGATGAGAAGATAGACAGGGAAAAGGGAGTTTAAAAAGGGAATAAGATAATTGTTTTTATGTTCTCTTGCCCGAAGAATAGTCTATTTTTTTTTCTGCTATACACAATGGAAATGCTGGAGAAATCTGAAGGTGGTATTGGTCTGTGTTTTCTTTTTCTTAAACCTTTAAATATAGTTGAAGAATAGCTAAATTAACAGCTTTTCATTAATGAGATCTATAGTTGCATTTTAATAAGTTGACTAAATTATGTTTCATGAAAGGAATACTAAATTTACTATCAAGAAAACAAAACAACTTTGTTCTCAGAGACTTGTATGTTCAAAGGTTACTGATCTTTTTAGCAGCATTTCCTTTTAGCTGTGTCTTCAGCCACAGGTACATAGGAGTTGGGGGAAGGGGCAGAAGCCAAACTTTCTTTTAAAATTTATAAAATGTGCGTACAATGTTTATATTATTGAGGATGACCTCTTTCTTCTTGAACTAGGTGATTTATTTCCCTGAAACCCCTTCAGATGGTTGTGTATCTTAGTAGCCACCTCAGGCAATGCTTTGTCTTGTATTCTTTAAATCAATGTGAAAAAACAAAAGACCTGGGTTGGGATATTAACCACTCTCTAAAGTTTAATCACTTCACTTTGATTGCTGCTCAAGATAAGAACTTTTCTGAAAGCCAAATCCTGATAATTGGCTAAGGAAAAGTAGGCTTAGGTTCTTGAACAAGCCAGAGGGTCACAGGTGAAGTAAAGTTACCTTAAATTTCTCTTACCTTGCATTAACTGGGAGGTTAGAAGGTATTTATATTTGGTCACTTTGCAATTACTATGACCAAGGTATCCTGTGTCTGTGTCCTGATCTGCCCCCTTCCACGCTTCAAAGTAGATGGAGGAGGGGGAGGAGGAGGTTCTGGGCCCCTCACCACATGAAGGATGTTGAGGCTCTGGAGCAAGTCCAGAGAAGACCAACAAAGCTGGTGAAGGGGCTGGAGAACAGGCCTTATGAGGAACGGCTGAGAGAGCTGGGGTTGTTTAGCCTGGAGAAGAGGAGGCTGAGAGGAGACCTCATTGCTCTCTGCAACTACCTGAAAGGAGGTTATAGCGAGGAGGGGGCTGGGTTCTTCTTCCAAGTGACAGGAGACAGGACGAGAGGGAATGTCCTCAAGCTCTGCCAGGGGAGATTTAGGCTGGACATCAGGAGGAAGTTTTTCATGGAAAGGGTCATTGGGCATTGGAACAGGCTGGCCAGGGAAGGATTTGAGTCACCATTCCTGGAGGTGTTTAGAAGATGGGTGGATGAGGTGCTGAGGGGCATGGTTTAGTGGTTGATAGGAATTGTTGGACTTGATGATCCATTAGGTCTTTTCCCAACCTAGTGATTCTGTGATTCTGTGAAATTAGCAACATTTGTTCTGTAGATCAGATAACAAGAGTCAGGGCAGATCTCCATGAATGGTAAAGTTCTTCAGGCACAGCAATATGTCTTTGTTCAAATCACCAGTCTACTTACTCTTCCAGTGAGTACCTAATGTATCTGGGGGGATGTTCCTCAGACAGTAGCTAGATTTCCTTGGTGCTTTGTTTAACTCTTAGGCATTTGGGAAATCCTTTGAAGTGACCAGTCCTCTTTTTGCAGATTACTGATATATTTTTTTTTAAAAAGAAGACAGTTCATTTCTTGTGCAAGATATTTATAATACTAGCAATTTTCTCTCTTTATCTTGGTGTTTGTATTCCTTTCAGACCATGGTGAAGTGGTGTTTTTTGATGTCTGAGATTGTTCACGTGGTGAATAGATTTTGCACGCATGATCAGGCTCTTTCTCTTTGATCCAATTTTTACTTCAAATTTTGTTTTCAAAATGCTAGCAGAATTTATTTTTTTTCTTTTGCTGGGATGTACCAAGCATCCTATTTATTCTGAGCGAGAAGTCCAATTATACTGAGCTCCAACTAGAAACTGTGGCCTTTTCAGACTTGTAAAAAAATAAGAAGGAAATAAATATATAAGGAAAGGTAGAGAAGAAGGTCATGTCTGGGTCAGCCTTCTTTCTCTTTTCAGCAGTGGTATTGGGGATGTGCCTGACAGCCAGTGTCCCAAGCAATTAGATTCAGATAAACACATGGCCAGTGTTTGTTTTCCCAGAAAGCAGGCAGCCCTGATGTAAAGCTAACCATAAAAAAAGAGGTAGGGGACCCAGAGGACAGTTTGTTCATACTTCCAGTACATATGCCTCACTTACAAGTATAATTACATGCAGTAAATATTCCATCAGTCTGTATTTCATACTTAGACCTCTATTTCTTTCTTAAGAATATTAAACCCAGATCCTTGTCCCTGCCAGTCCTGCCTATATTTTTAATGTAGCTTTTAAATATCCTCTGTTTTCCTTCTTTTTCTTACTTTTACTATTACTGTGTGCCTCTACAAATCCTCTTGGTCAGCTCTCCCAGAAGAACAAAAGCTCTTTTTCTACTGTCTTTCCATCACTCAGCTTCATGTTCCCGGATGATCTTATTCACTAAAATTTCCTCTTAAATAAGCCCTTTCTACTCACCACATATAGGAGTTATTGCACAGACTGGTAAAATATCCCAGAGGCAGGGGTTGGCTGGTTCATTCTGCTACTTCAACACGCTCACACGCCTAGGCAGGACTGCACAATTAACAGCAACAGTTTTGGCATGGGGAGAAGCAAAAATGAAGAGAGTGACACATGATACAGCCTAAATTCTTCCTGCTTCTACCTTCCCACTCAGGAATGCTGGGTGACACTGCATGTGGCATTAATTCTGCTGGCCATGAAAAGACTTTCTTTACCCTTTTGGCACTCAGAAGGAATCAAGGATGAAGAATAATCTAATCTTTCACTAGTTGTCTTTGTAGACGTCGCTTGTCATTACCCTGTTAATCCTCTTCCCTTTCAAACACTAGGTATAGGTTTAGTTCTTCACATGACTATACAAAATATCGAAAAAACTCTAAATGATAATGCACATCTGTTCCAACAGAAACATCTACAAGGCAATTATCTACAGCTAAACAAGTAATCTAGACTTCCTATGTAGTTGAAGACAAGCAGACAAGAGGTGATTCGTCTGATAAAACAGAGAGCTAAAACAGATATCAGATGATGAACATCCTAAGTGTGCTTATTTCTCTTCATTGACTACTTGGAGCTAGTTCAGAGATATCTGTGTCACAGTGCTTAAAGCCAGGTGAAAGAGTCCTTCCCAATGGGATTTTAAGAAGAGGTGGCTTTGGCCCTTGTCACTGAATAATTAGCTACATTTTAGATAAGTTTCCTAAGCTTGGGGATGGATTGATATCATTTAAGTCATCTAGCTATCTGATAATAAGTTTACTAGTTATGAGAATAAATTTATATTAAACTAAGGAAATCATGTGCTGACTCTTTCTCTAGACTCTGCCTCTTTTGTTAATCATAAATAGTAATAATGCAAGTTTCCTTTTAGATAGAGATTGCAAATTATGAGACAGAACTGCATCTTTCTGACTAAATTACCTTCCATGGGACTGGAGCATCCAGAAGTCAAAAGTCTACACATATTCAATTCTTGTCTCCGCTCTGGTAGCATTGGATGTTCCTTTATAAGTGAGAGATGTTGGAGTTGAATATTGCACTTACACACTTTTTATACTGTTACCGTGCATGTACTTGCACTCACACTTGTGTGCATGTTGCAAGTCTACACCCTTAAAATCCTAAGAGTTCTGGTCTGGCTAGCTGATTCCTTCAGTTAGTTGTGCCTCAGTATTATAAGTGTCAAAGCTGTCACTATTTTGCTTTGCAAACAGTAAGAATATAATCAATTATGTAATTTCCCTTCTTCATTTCAAGGATTCTCATCACCTGATAATGAATTAACTACAATGTCTTTCCTGCACCTGCCAATCTGGGAGGCTTTTTCTGGACATACCCACTGAAAAACAAATGAACTAGTAAAGCAGATATCAGGGTCTACTGCTTGATCTTCTGTAATTTATTCTCATTTTCTATAACAACTCATATTCAGTGAGATGGCTTGAGATTTAGGCCCCGCTAGAGTAAATTTAAGTGAAAATGCTGTGATAAGATACCATATCTCAAGGATACTTCCATAGGAAAAGTATAAGGATTCCTCGAAGGGCAGCTCAAGAATAAGACCATTAAATCTAAAGTATTACAACTAGGTCATGGGGAATAAGGTCAGAGATACAAGGTTTTTTGTATTGTACAATGAATGTGAATGAGAGCTGGGCTGCTGAAGATAGTAGTAATAAAAAGTGTCTTATCAGAAATAGTTTGTTACACAAACTGGCTGACACATCTCAAGGTTCACCATGGGTATTTCAAGCATGAAAACTTGCTGAATGGACAATACAGTGGTGATAAAATACAAGATTACAAATGATACTTAATGATGGTTGACTAGAGTGCAGTCTCTACGTATGGCTGGAGTTCTCAGTATGGAAGACTAAAGACCGACATATTCACATCATGGTCATATAAGGGAAAAAAAGAACAACGCTAAGGGAAAAAAAACTCCAACCAACAGAACAAAACAAGCATTCCTCTATCATTACAAGCCATAAACTGCAAGGATATTAATGTGCTTTTTCTGCCAGCCAAAGGTCTTCCTTCAAGCAGCATGGAGGCAGACAAGGTGATGGAAGAGGATAAAGAAATAGATCATGTTCTTGTTTGTAATGTATGTCTAGGTTGGTTTGGTTTTGGTGTGATTGATTGCTTCCAACTATTTGTTATCATGAAGTCTGCCCTACATAGAAAGGATATAACCTTGTGGGTAAGATCTCTTATCTTTAGATGAATCAACACTGAAAATGTCCCAATGATCTTGTGTCTGACACATTTTTACTTGTATGGAACAAACTACTAGAAATTATATCACAGGAAGCAATATGGGAGGGAGAAAGACAAAGGAGCCCCGAGATATTCTTTTTTTACTTTTTTCCAGAATCTTCTAATTTTGAGTGTGCTCCTAATTCTTCTGTACCTTTTCACACTCTGCCCTTCTTGTTTTAATTACTGCACATGTCAAAAGTACAACTGCCCTGTAATCACTGACCAGATTTCAAATATGGGAAAGGGAAGAGGCAGCTGACTACACAGAGTCAGCTAGAGAGCTAGAGCCTGATCTTGAACACACAGGCTGAGCTACCCTCCTCCTCCAGATGTAAGGACCTTTTGCTGCTGAACTCTGGCGTCTCTGTGATAAGAGTCAAGACCGAGAAGTCAGGTGAGACATATGCCATCCTTCTATGAGTGATGTGCATGGCATTTCTACTGGCACAGTAAGATCAGATCAGTATTGCTTGATTTTGTTCTGAGGCACACAGGAAAGAATTAATGGTGGTATTCCCAAATAGAGATTTGTTTCAGAAGCTTGTGACCTAGTCGATATAAAGATATGAGTTTGCAAACCTGGTCTTTTATTTCTTATAAACTGCTGAAGTTGGTGAAAATGTTTGAAGTAGCTGTGCTGGTTTCTTTTTTTTACATCTACTTTGACTGCATTCTGAGATATGATGAGAAATGAACCCTGTCGCCAGTCACTATGTCTTGTTTCTTCTCGAATTTTCTCAGTATTCTACTGTTCCTCCCAGCTTTTCTGCTAACCTACATTGATCTTTGCTTTTGCCCTTCTGCTAGGCGTGTAGTAATGCTTCTCTGAATGCCTTGTCTCTCTCACCAATCCAGCCTTCCCTCAAGGTTCTGTTCATTCACTTGTATTTTATCAGATAATGTTAACCATATAAATTCACCGTGAAATGGGGATTTTTCATTTGCTTTAAATCAGGGAGATGCATCTGTAATGTAACAGGATTGTATGTCAGGTCTGATAAGGAGACCAGAACGTCTCTGTTTCACTCCCAAATGTATTATAGACCACAATCTGACTCTGGCAGAAAGACGTTTGAATTTAACTCAGGGTAAAATTTAGCCTGTAGTATAACTTTCCTGGCAGAACCAACAATTTACTGTCTATCTAGTTAGTGGATAGCATGAAATTAAGCAGAACCACTATCCTAAACTGTAATAAAATCTATTGACATCCAAACAATATATTAAGCATATATAGTCCACTAACCTCAGGCAGAAATGCACAGAGGTTTGATAGCAACACAATGAAGGAATGCAAAAGAAACAGGATTTAAATAAAAGCCTTGAAAAGGACAGAAAAGGTACCTGATAACCAAAGGGCATACCCTCTTCAAGATTTGCTTCAAGAAAGTGTAATTCTTGAAGCAGGAAGAGGAGTTACAGGAGAAAGATGAGGAAGATTAGGGAGAAATTAACGTGGATGAAGATTTTTGCTAGGAAATGGGTGTCAAGGCTGCAGGAGTTGAGCACAAAGTTGGTCTCTGTGATGACACACTGGAGTGAGGAGAAGGAAGAAACCTGCTCCACTTATTTAAGGAAAACCTGTTTGATAATTTCACCAGTTCTGCCCTTTACCAGGCAGTTGGCTTTGTAGTTGGACATTGACACAAATATTGCAATAAAGAGTACAAATAATAGTAGGCTAGACAATGAGAGACCAATAAGATGCCACAGAAATGGGGGCAGCAACAAATATCCAGACATTGCAGATCTCTAAGAAAACTTATTTGAAGTTTCTTTCTTTTTTTTTTTAAACTTTTAGCAATAGCTCAAAGGGAAAAGTGTTAAGATTCCATCCTGAAAATAAGAGCCCAACTGTCTCAAGGAATGGGCTTTTTTTTTCTAACATAGCTTTTGCTAATCACTTTTTTCCATATAACTTACTTATTTGAAATTTAGTAGTCATCAACATTAGCATCTTTAATCTAAAATATGTCAATGTGCTGAATCCTACTGGGATTTTATAATTTATTTTTAATGTGTAAATTGTCTCTGAGAATTAAGGGTACTGTGATGTTCATAAAAAGCATATTCTTGCTATCACTGGAGAAATAGAGCTAAATAATGAATTAAAGCTTTTCTACAAAAACATTAATTCTTTGCATACATTTGTTTTTAAAGACCCCTTGTTTGTGAGCATTGATAAAAAAATATTCAGCACTTTTTTTTTGATAGTGAGATGAGAAATATATAATAGGAAAGTAAAATTAAATTATATTTCATTACTGATGACAACCTGAATAAAACATGGAGAGAGCATTATCAGACTTCAAGAACTTCTGGCATCTTGACAACAAATAGAACAAATCTATAGCTACTTAAAAGCTCCCACACATTAAAGTACCCCAAAATAATCATCTCTCTTTTCTCCAGCTACAAACTAGATGAACTGGCAGTGAACAAAAGGAAAGCATTTCCTCTTGAATTTTTCATAAGACCTGTGTTTCAAAAGAAGCATATCACAGAGTGTTCATTACTTCATTTCATACCAGGGTACACCCCAATACTGCACTTAATAAATCTTAGGAACTTCTATGGGAAAAATATTCCCTGGGCACCCAAATTCAATCACATGCAGACTTCATCAAAACTGATCTAGATAAGGAGTAAACAACATATGAGGACATGACGTTCTTACTAATACACAATCTTTTGTTTGCTCTGAAAAAAACCACATGATGTAATGCAGTATAGTACCAGAAGTTAGATAGCACTGCTTTAACTATCCTTGCAGCTCAAAACTTTAATGCGGCCTTCACTATACTCCCAACAAATTTTTCCTTTTTTTTTTTTTTTTTTTTTCCCTCAAGACACAGACAAGTAGCCCCTGCACAGATTTCGAGGATGTCTGTAGGATCTTTCCACTCTGCTCAGTACTGATGGCACATACAGGGAATGCTGTGTGCAGTGCTGAGCTTGCCAGGACAAGAGAGACTTGGATGTACTGGAGCAAGTTAAATGAAGGATCACAAAGATGGCTGAGGGACTGAAGTATCTGACATACAAGAAGAGGTTGCAAGAGACAGGACTGTTCAGCCAAAGAATAGGAGGCTCAGAGGTGATCTTAACCATGTGTGTAAGCAGCCTAATCTAGTGGGCGGTGTCCCTGCCCATGGGGCAGGGATTCTATGATTTTATGATTCTATGATTCTATGTATAAATACCTAATTAGGGAGTGTAGGAGTTGTAAAGTGGAAACAAGACTCTTCTCAGAGGTACCCATTTAAAGAACAAGAAGCAATGGGAAAAAATTGAGGCACAGGAAATTCTGTTTAAACACAAGAAAAAATATTTTCACTGTGAAGATGACTAAGAACTGCAGCTCCAGAGAAGCTGTGGAATTTCAGTCCCTGAAGATGCTTAAAATCCATCTGGACATATCCATGAGCAACCTGTTTTAGCTGATCCTCCTTTGAGTAGGGCGGGTAGGTTGTATGATCTCTAGAGGTACCGTATGATCTCGGCAATTGTGTGATACACACATGGCAAAGACTATATCAGCGTCATTCCTGTAGAGTGTATCTCACTAGCCAAAGAAGCTGTTCTAGTAGTGCAGCAACTCTGGAAAACATGCCTTTACTCAAAGGAAGCTGCTGGGCTCAGTACAGTCATGGTGATGTATGCTGTTTTCCAAACATGTAGCAGTGCACTAAGACAGTAAAATCCTCTGAGCAAAGATCCTGCTTTCTTTTGTAGGTGCTATCTATTGTTCAGGGTCATCTAGGTACACATTGTGCTGCAATAAATAATGGATGACCAGTTGAGAGCCATGGAATGAGCAAGGATCACAGACAAAATCTGGAACTGCAGTGTCCTTGTCTCTTGTAGGACAAAAGGAGTACAGTTCCAGCAGAGGTCAGTTAAGAAAAACTTTTGTTTTGTTTAAAGATCTGTTTTGGTATAGACTGTATCTTTGAAATAACAATACCAGGCCTTTTGTTGAATTCAGGATATCCAAATATATGCATTTCTGAAAAAGGAATAAAGACGCATATCCTCAAAATATTAGCTACTGTTTTTGCAAGTCCATAAAAATTTCCTAACACCATTTAACATTATTGTTACATCTGGCTTTATGTGAAAGTTAGAGAGGTTTAAATTTAATTTAATTTAAACAGTCCTAGAGTGTTGTTTCAGACTGTAGGAGCTTTCTTTTTCCTTTCCATCCTTCTTCTATTTCCTTGGAAGATCACAGTGATGTAACTCTTACCTGAAATGCTCCCCTTAAAGACAATTCCGATGTTAGGGTCATATAGAATTTTACAGTTGTTGCCCATGCTGTGTTTTTGATCACATCAGAGGATGCTCAATGAGACAGCGCAAAATTAAATATTTCATCTCCTAATGAATGATTATTCCTGTAGAGTATCTAAAATAGTGCACAATCTTACAATCTTAACTGATCAACCCTTAAGTCTTTAAACAGAAAACTGTAAAAAGTCTCAGCTGTACCTTCAGTTCCAACTGAGGACATGAAACAAGGGATACTTCTGAATAGAAGTACACATGACCAACACTCATCTGTCTTCACTGCTAACTTTTCTTTCCCTTTTTGAGTACTTCTCTCCCTGATTATGGGTTAGTTGGTTGGTTTTTTTAATGAATCTGCAATACACCTCCTTCAAGGGAAGGCCTTCCTTTCCTTTGTTTTTAAAAATCTTAACATAAGGCTAACCAGTAAATGATCTGTAAACATCAGAGAAAATGGGTAAATGGATCAAAAATTACCCAAATTAAGAGATCTGGAAAACATGGAAAAGAAAACAGAACAAAGCAGGAAATGAAAATTAGTAAAATCAGTAAGATAAATACTCATACGTCATGAAAGAAGAAGAACTGGTGGGAATTGGTGGACTCGATTATTGGTGGGAATGGTTGGACTCGATGATCCGATGGGTCATTTCCAACTTGGAGATTCTATGATTCTATAACTGGGAAAGTACAGTTCTGAGAAGGATGACAAGAAACTGTACAGGAGCTTGCCATGAGATAAGGAAAAAAAGTAGACCAGTGCTTCGATAAATATTGCTGCCTATACTTCTGGGATATGACTTCACATTTAAGTGTAAAAAATTATCAATAGAGTTACCCAACGCGTATGTTAAAAACTTTGAGAAATAAATGAACAATAAGAAATATTAATAAAACTAGACATTTGTATCCTGGCTAAATACACAATACAAAGGGGAATAAGCAACAATAATGTGAGAATTATTTAAATACCACGTAAGAGTATAAGCAAGAGATTGAAGTAAAGCTCAAGGTAGGACAAAACGAGGGTGATTAAAAAATATCCTGATGAATTGATGTTCCCCAAGGAATAGCAAAATCGTGTGAAAATTTACAGAACATAAATAAATGAACAACAGGGAACTTCTCTACTATTGGAGAGATATATTTATTTATTCATCCATCCCATCTATATTTTAAAGTGCTTTGGCTGAAGAAACAAGATGAAACCTTTGTTTCCTCATGTGACAAAAAGCAGATAAAAGTAGATTCTACTGTAATCAGCATAAAACTACTACCAGCAGATTAGTACTTGAGACAGGAAGCCCAAAAGTAGAACACAGATGATGGATCAAGGAAGTGATTGATTTTTGAACCAATGTGTCCTGGAGAGCCTGCTAGGAATAACATAAGCAGACATGTGGTCATGACCAGTGACAGAAGAAGGATCTGTAAATAACAAATTGACCTCCCAGGATCAAGCAATAAAGGTGTTAAACAGTCTGGCAGGTTTTCCCAGGGCAATACATTACAATGAGTGTTTAGAAAGAGTTTTGGCCGCTGACAAATTTGTATTTTACTTCTTTTTTTCCTTTTACTTGAAAACATAACATACAAGTACAAGATATTTATTCCAGAGAAATATCTGTGTACATTTCAAAATTTAAAATTAGCATTTACTCTGACCAAAAAAGCATAAAGAACTGAAAGGCAAAGTGACTGTCGAGTGCCTGTTCCCAAATCAAAATCAGGTCACATTTCTAGTCAGGCCGCATTTACAATGTTGTAATCAGAAGGAATGTTTAATGCTGCACATAGTGCCTTTTGGCATTCTGATCCTCCTCTTCCATCATTCATACCTCCACATAGGTTATCTTGGGTGGCTATCAAGAGATTGTCATGGACAATTTATTTTGTGGTAAAACCTGTAAGAAGAAATTAATTTTATACTGACACAGTTAGCTCTGATATTTGGCATTTGACTTCTCTGTGGTCTGGACTCCTCCCAGGAATGTTCCTATTCTCTAGATTTGTGTCTGTAGGTTTGCCAATGACCCTATTTCTGTCAATGTTGGTTTCTAGATGAGAATAGGGAACACTGGTTGGTACTGTAATTTTTTGAAGCAGTGGAAGAGACTGTGACTTGGAAGAGGTTTGTGGTCAGTGAGAGCCTGTGTACTGTCCTCCAATTTGGGGTTCTCTGCTAGGATGCTACATAAGTTAAGCATCGCTGATAAAGAACAGTATCATAAAAGGCAGAGAAAAGTACATTTAATCTGAAACAAATGCTTGGTTTCAGTATGGCCATAATTGACCTCCAGGTCCTATGAAACAGGAGAATCACATCCTAAGCTTTGAGTCCCACTACAATTAAAACTCCCTTTCAATGCCAGCTGGGTTCATCTATTTTTCAATAGTGCAGTGATGAATGAGGAAGAGATGACAAAATCAGTAACGTGCTCCCATTTTAGAAGTGCTAAATAGGGAATTTAAAAGGCCATCACTGTCCTCATTACTGCCTCTATCCTGAGTCTAAAGAGTGCCTAGTGCCACCCTCTGTCTTCGCATGCTACTAAGTCTTCATATATTTGTGGAAGAAGCAAAGTTTTAAATAGGGGTATAGGTACACATATAGATGAGGGTCCAATGAAACATAACTGAATGTTAGGTCTTAGTTTTTTAGGGGAACGACAATACCAGTTTCAGTAAAGCAGAAATAACTATTTTAATTAATACTGCATATGTTACTTGGGAAATTACTTGGTAGGACTCTGACCATTAATGTTTTCTAGTCCACTGGCTATATGAGATGGCAGAGTGTATTATGGAAGTTCATGCTTGCAATAAAGACACTTTGTTCTTCAGAGGCTTTTGAGAATGTCTCTGACAAATACGTGTCAGGAATAGACTGCATAGAATTACATTTCCACAGAACAGAGATAGGAAATAGCTGGGTTCCGGAGGTTTCCTCTTGTCTTATTTTCTATTAAGAACTGAACAAGCTACATCTGAAAACCAGACATTTTATCTACCACATAGAATGGCAAATCAGCAGGAGTTTAGCACACAGCTTTCATGGAATTTAGGGGTTGGAAGTAAATATTTTGATAAGAAGCAAAACAAAAAAAGAAAAAAAAGAGAGAGCATTATGGGGTGGGAAAACAAAGCTACATGGACTGTGATGCATTCACTGGAATGTATTTGGGCTTACAATAAGTTGGTTTGATCCAGCTTTTTCTATAAGGTGCTTTCTTAGGAGGCATTTAAGACCTTCAGGAACTTAATTACTATCTATTAAATGATGGTGGCATGTGGTCAGTGTTAAACATGGGGTCACTTCTCAATTAGAAGATGAGATAAAGGCAATCAAATGTTACTTCTCTTTAAGGCTTGTTAGTGACCCAAGATGAATGTGTTTATCTCAATTCATTTCCAAAGGCAAAGCAGAAACCACACAAGTGTCAGTAAATTCCCCCTACTATGCAAAGTACAGAGAGTAAAAATGATTTTTAACTATTTTTTCATTCTTGTCTGACCAAGGTGGGGACTTATTGACAGACATGTGTGAAAAAAATTCTGTTGCTGCTGCTTGCTACACCTGATTTTGCAAGAGGGAATTTCAATACTAAGGGCTGTCAGTTTGACACCTATAATGAGCATGGTATTCATTTCAAAAGGAAATCTACCAAAAAAATAAACGACAGGCTAAACTTCGCATCTCTACAAGCAGAACAGTTGATCTCCCAAGATAGAGCTCCCAGCCCACACACCCCTCACACAACCATGTGCTCCTGCTTCTATTATTTTTTTTCCCCTTCCAATCTTCCTCATTACGTCTTGGCAGAAATTCCACTGTGGATCCTAGCATTAGACTTGCCTTGGTGCAGCTCATCACAATCCCCTGTGACAGCTTAATATCTCATTATCAACATTAATAATAAACGTGTGTTTCTCTGAATATGCAATGTGAGAATCGAATATATATATGGGACCTCACACTGCATTTATTTGAATGTGTAATGGCTGGTATAAATGCAAACTCAAGGCACTATGAGTGAAGGACACGATTGGCATGCAGGACCAGGCTCGACTGAGAGCTGTGACATAGACTTCTTGTGTGCCTGAGGGTAGGTTATTTGACCCCATGCACATCCTTTTTGTTGTTCTTTAAATCCCACTTGCACTTTTAGGGAATGATTTAAGTTTGGTGTGCCTCATATTGCAGTTTTTATGTACATGGTCCAACCAACACTGGCACCTTAGTCTTTATATGAACATTGGATAGCTACAACTGAAAACTGATAAATATGGAAATAAAACCTCTGATATTTGAAATTCTGAGGACATATATTTAAGAATAGTTAATGACTTCTTTTTCCTTACCACACTATCTAATGATAAATATAGAATCATAGAATCATACAATCGCCAGGTTGGAAGGGACCCATCAGATCTTCTAGTCCAACCATTCCTATCTAACACTAAACCAAGTCCCTCAAGACCTCATCCACCCGTGCCTTAAACACCTCCAGGGAAGGTGAATCAACCACCTCCCTAGGCAGCCTATTCCAATGCCCAATGACCCTCTGTGTGGAAAACTTCCTCCTAATATCAAGCCTAAACCTACCCTGGCAGAGCTTGAGGCCATTCCCTCTTATCCTGTCCCCTGTCACTTGGGAGAAGAGCCCAGCTCCCTCCTCTCTACAACCTCCCTTCAGGTAGTTGTAGAGAGTAATCAGGTCTCCTCTCAGCCTCCTCTTCTCCAGGATAAACAACCCCAGCTCTCTCAGCTGCTCCTCATAGGGCCTGTTCTTCAGCCCCTTCACCAGTCTTGTCGCTCTTCTCTGGACTTACTCCAGAATCTCAACATCCTTCTTGTGGTGAGGGGCCCAGAACTGGACATAGTATTCAAGGAGCGGCCTCACCAGTGCTGAATACAGAGGGAGAATCACCTCCCTGGACCTACTGGTCAAACCATTTCTGATTCTGAAGAAAATAAAATTTTATTTTTATTTTAACACAATTATTTAATTTAAAAGTTCCTATTTTAGGATGAATGAGATGAGAATACTCTCATATAACTTCAAGTACCAAAAGTTGACACCCTATCAAAACTAGTTCCATAGATGAAATAAAAAAGTAGAATATTCTTCTCATAAACCAAAACTAGGCATGAAGTCAGGTGTTAAAAAAACTTATTTCTGGGTTTAAATTCTGATAATATTTGTCTTATTATTTCAATTTCTTGTAGCCAGACTTGTAAAGATTATAGAACTGTCTATTCAAAACTAGTGGTCAAAAGGACGGCACCTTTAATGGATCTTGGAGACTACAGCTCATTTCGCCTTAGTGTGATGGAAAACATGCTGATGGGAATAAATGCATATTTATAGTGGGGTATTCTGGAACTTCTCAAGCATTGTTACTGCAGAAAACTCCCTCATCCATGCTAAAAGTATATTCCAGCCCAAGGACAGGGAACAGTGTTAGGAAAACCATATGTACTTGGCTGAGAATCCAGAAATGTACTTACACTTCAAGATAAATTTCACAAGAAAGAACAAAATTAAAAAAAAAAACTTTCAAAAGGTCAGAATATCTTAAAATAATTCCATTTATTTTCTAATACAGATTGATATTAGATACATTCATATTACCAATCATATTCTGACATCAGTGTATCCTGACTCTAAAATTTTACGAAGACAATATGAGTGCAAAAAAATACATCTAAACTCATGGAGAATATCCAGAAAACAATAGAGTTAAGACGAGACAATGTCACTCTGACAGCTGTTTGTGTCCCCAAGCACTTCCCAAAACAAATTCTCATATGAAGATGCTCTTGCATAAAGATCAAAAAATGAGACTATGGATTCTACTGTCTAGAAAATTGTCCAGTCTAGAAAGAAACTTTCAAAATAGAGAGGATACACACAAAGAATGCCAACACCAAGTATTTTATCTGTTCTCCTATGGGAAAATAAAAAGCAACAAATTGCAAAAAGTACAGTAGAAGTTCTTTTTCAAGCACGAATGCAGTGTTGTTACTGAAATATAAACTCAACAGCTCCAGTTTCCTTTGAATGAAAACAAAACCAATAGAACGTTGTCAATTTTCTGAGTTAAGAAAAAAAAAATAAAACAGGAATACAGCACTATTCTCCTCAGCCCAGGGCTCTTCCCCAGGCCTCCACCATTGTATTAAATTCACTTTAAATATGAAGCTCTAATTGTTCTTTGAAACTGAGACTTTGAAATGAAAGTTAAACAAGCACAAATGGATCTCATGAAGAATGTACTGCATACAAACAAAAAATCTTTTTAAGTTGCTTTTTTTTTTTTTGACTGGAGAACATTTCCCCCCTAAACTGTAACACAATTGTGCAATTGTTTTCTGGACAGAAATATGCCAGAGTGAAGTATATACCTCTTCTAAGATTTACACATATATTTGTCAAGAAGCACCAATATAGAATCATAAAATCATAGAATCATAGAACAACCAGGTTGGAAGGGACCCATCGGATCTTCTAGTCCAACCATTCCTATCAAACACTAAACCAAGTCCCTCAAGACCTCATCCACCCGTGCCTTAAACACCTCCAGGGAAGGTGAATCAACCACCTCCCTGGGCAACCTATTCCAATGCCCAATGACCCTTTCTGTGAAAAACTTCCTCCTAATCTCTAGCCTAAATCTCCCCTGGCGGAGCTTGAGGCCATTCCCTCTTGTCCTGTCCCCTGTCACTTGGGAGAAGAGGCCAGCTCCCTCCTCTCTACAATCTCCCTTCAGGTAGTTGTAGAGAGCAATGAGGTCTCCTCTCAGCCTCCTCTTCTCCAGGCTAAACAACCCCAGCTCTCTCAGCCGCTCCTCACAGGTTCTGTTCTCCAGCCCCTTCACCAACCTCGGCACTCGTCAATATAGTCAAGCAGCTGTAATTAGAAAGGTATCTAATGCAGAAATATCTTAAAAATCCATACTCTAGGGTTTATCAGTTTTATGGACTTAGAATAGGTCCTCAAGAAAGTGTATCAGAAAGAAAGGAACAAAAAGTGTTGGCTTGGACTTGATCTTTGTGACATACACAATCTTCTGTTCCTCTTTCTTTAAGCACTTGTATAATAAATCAACTCAAATTATACATTTTACAAGGCCAGCTTATGTGTCATTTCTCCTTTTATGAGATATTTAAAACAGTTTCAGCTGTTAAAACTAACTTGGCATCCGAGAGATAGATACATCCAGGGCTGAGATGCAGCTACCCAAAGCAGATACTTGATGTCCTTGAACCATTCTCCTTTGGCTCATAACCAACTCCCACGATGTGCCACCTTCCCTCTTCTCTTGCTTTAGAGAACTGGAGAATTCCCAAAAATATTTCCTATATATCTGTCTCCTTCTGCTCCTTCCTAAGATCCTTGGAAGACTGGTTTCAAACTTAGTGTCAGTGGCCTCCCACCAGTGTCAAAATCATGTTAATTCTTGTAATGATTTGCCTGTGTCCTCATACCTGGAAAGCCTCAAACTGAAACAGAAACTGGCCAAAAGCTGTGAACTCGATTTAATCTTAATTTTTGCCTTAATCTTTCTTTAAATCATGGACTTTTCGGAGCCTTGTTTAGACAGTTGTATCAGGACTGCAGAGTTTAAACTTGCTGAAAAGAGACTAAGCTTGAAAAACTTCTGTGGTTTGAACTTGATTTGAGTCTCTGAGCATCACTCTGTTATGGATGTTAAATAACAAAGATGATAACCCTGTTTTTGCCAGTTTCTGTTCTGCTTCATTCAGCCCATACAGAGTGTATTGACATCTCCATCCATCCATGAAACCCTGTAAAGTCTTACTGACTGGTATCATTATTAACAAATGAAAAGCATTAGGAAGTTAAATTTTTGCTAAAGAAATTTTTATTAAAAAATAAAACTAATGTAAAATTGTCACTTGCTTGCCCAAGTGTCTCCCTGTTGGTCCACTTGTCGCCCTGTCACTCCACCTGTCAATATAATGGTTCCCACCTCTCTACTAGCAATAACTTCTGAATCTGGCAGCCAGTTCCAGCCTTTCTCACCAAAGGAGGCAAGTTACAAAGATATTCCAGTTCTTTCATGATCAGCCATTCTTTTTGGAGATCACTACATCCACAAGAGAGATAAGATTCAGATAACATCACACACTGAGTGAGAAGAATCAAGGGGAGCTAATAGTTTGCTTTCTTGTTTGGTCTGTCTAGACAATCAGAATTTGTGTATAAGGTAGCCACAGATTTGTATTATTGGAAATCAACTTCAGCACATGATAATTCTTGCCCAGGGAGAAGTAGGTGAGCACCAAAATGATCTGACAGAGCTTTGAAGAGAAAATGAGGTCATTAAAGATATGTTAAGACAGGGGAACCCAATGTGTTGTATTTTAAAGTCCATAGAGGCCAAGCTGAGTGAACTGCAGCTGAATGCCAAATTAAATTAAGGTTAAAATACCACATTTATTTAATGATTAAATTTTAACATGTTTCTTTCTTCCATCTTGACATGCTATTGATAGGAATAATTTTGCTAAAATTCTAGTACAGTGGGTTGAAGAACATATGTTAAAGCCCCAGGGAAAGATACATTCCATATTTTTACCTTACAGGAGTTAGTAGACAAAGCACCATGAATTTTACATCTATGCTATGTACTTAATCCTAACCATCTTTAGGAGTTATATCAAACTTTCCTCTGGCATTGTAGGGAGGCTTGTCACATGTAAAAGGTACTAGTAGACACACTTGTATCAAATAACATCAAATACAGATAAATATGAAGAGGATTAAAAAGTGTCTGTAAATACACTGGCTCAATAATACTGTACAAGACCTCAGACAACTGCTTAACACAGAACCTTCAGTTGCTCTTAAAGTACATGGGAGGTTTCTGTGGAGTGGCAGTGGGGTAAGACCTATGGTATGCATTTACTCTTTGGACTGTGACGGTGCTAGGAAGAGGTACTTGTTCCTTTCATCCCATTTCAATACAGAAGGATGCTCTGCTCCTGTTTTCTCTCAGAGACTCTGGGCCGATGGAGCATGTATTCTGATGCTAACAAGCCAAATGTTCTGTGTCGTGGGAGAATATTGTATGCAGGCTACACCAAGAATTTTATCAGGTAGGGAAGTAGTCCTACGTGTCAATATGGCAATGATACCCAGCCCTGGACAAAGAAAGAAAAGTAGGAAATGTGAACAGTGGATTTTTGGTGTGATACTGGAACAAGGGGAAAAAAAAACAACAACAAAAAAAAAAAAACATGAAAGATTAGACCAGAGTGGAAACAAGACAGACATGTTTTCCAGCAAAAATATAGAATCTGGAAATGAAGACTCAATGAAAAAGTTTAATTAAAAGACAAACTTCAGTTCATCTTAAAAGCACTATCTAAACTGTTAGAGGAAACCATTTCTGGTTTGGATTGGCATCTAACACAGCTGTATTTTCTTAATGATGGTTACAGAGCAAACACACTCAGCAGGTATTTCTCTGCTGACTTGGCACTTCTGGATCCCTCTGGATCCATAAATGCAATTCTTATTCATCAGTCCTGCACACAAACAGTTCTGTGTGAGCTCAGGCTTCACAGAAAACAATAAATGCTTTTGAAATTCTGTTGGTTTGGTCTGAATGCTCATTAGATAAGCCAGCTCTGGAGCCAGGGGACACTTAACAACAGCCTCACAAAGGTCTGATGTTCTCTTTTAGCTGTATGAAGTAAATTTTAGGTTTTGTGCAAGGCCTAAGATTAACTGCTGTGGAGAGTGGTATCTTCATTCTCTTCACAGAGGTCTGTTGAGACAGCAGAGCAAATTTTTTTTACAGTACTTTCTTCTGCAATGAAAAGTTTCTACCTGTTTCTCCTGCTTCCCGTGGCCAAATCAATCCATGCATTGCATTTCCATGGCAGAAGAAACACTTATTCTGACTTTTGTTCTTTTACAACTTGTTCATTTAAAGCCAAGCTGAAATTATGCACTTTGTGTAAAAACTTCAATATTTAATAGTAAAGAAAGACTGATGATCACTGAAGACCTCGGTGTACTAGACCTACAGTGTCCTTGACAGGAATTTCTGAAAGAGACATAAAATCATCAGGTTTGGGCTCAACACAGATCCCAGTTCATACATAACACACCTAACAGAAGCTGACTTAATCACACGTTAAGGTTTTTTCTTCTTTTGGACTGATCTACTACTTACAGAATACGGAACTGCTTTGTTGTTTATCTCCTTCCATGTGACACAGCTCTATCTAGGATATCACAGTTACCATTCTCACCCATTCTGAGTGAGGTACTATTAATTGATCCCTCTGGACTTACTCTGTGAGCCTGCTTCAGGCACTGATTTATTCATTGCCCTCATCTACATTATTTCAACACTACATTTTTTTCTTCCAGACAATAAAATGGTTACAGGTTTTAAAGTCAATTATAGCTCTACATATGGAACCATTAATATCAACAACAACAACAACAAGAATAGATAATTTAAGGGCTGGCTCTGAACATCATTTACAACATACCTTACATATTTAGATTGACTACAACTTTGGAAGTTTAAATTTGAAATAGACGGCCATGTGATTTGAAAATTACTCAAGAAAATCTGGAAATTAGCTTACAGCAAGATGAAAAAAGAAGTCAAAAAGGGAAAAAAATGACAGAGCTGCTGGTTCGACTGGAGAGTAAATGAGACTACAATAGATGTTTGGTTCCATATACTGGAAAGAATCAATTTCTGGGTTATGAATATGCTATTTACCATGATACACACTTAGGAAAAGAGACACATTCTGACAGGCAGTGCTTAGTTACAGGCAGTTTAAAATCAGTGCCAATATAGAAACAGGAAATATATCTTATAAATAAACATGACTAAATATATGAAGACTCCAGGAATTTGAAGTGACAGTTAAAGTGGCACCTTGTGGTTCACCATATTTGATCCCACTGTGTCAGTGTCACAGTGGCAGCTGGTATCAAGAATTACTAGTGAGGAAGGGGATAATAAGCTGTTCTCTTCATCCTTGCCATCTTTCCTAACCACATTATTCATATTTATGGGGTGGAAACTGGGACAGTGGTTTTGAAAAGCAGAAAAAGAAGGGATATCTAGGTTTACTGTACTCAGATCATGCCCTCAAGTGAAAAAAAAGTTAAGATTTTTCAGAAACAGGGAGGAAGGTAACAATTTTTATCCCTCTATGGGAATGCCATTATCTTCTCAAGTTCTGATCTATAATCTCCTGCCTAGCCCTGCCCTAAAGTCACCCTGTTTTGTGTCGCACATGCAACTAATTGACCTTTGCAGCTGACTACCCCATAAAATGAAAAATGTAGCTCCAAGGCACATCAGGCGGAGTCAAATCTCCCTTTAAGTAGATGCTTGCCCCAGCCATTGAGTTACTAGGTGAGAAGAGTGGACAACAATGCATTCTCCTTCCATTAAGGGGTTTGAGTCTTCCCAGGCCATGTGTGTTGCTTCACCTGGTTGCTGAATTTTCCAGTTGCTGGCTAGGTCCCTGAAAGTCAGGCACTGCAGTACTTTGCATCAAAAGATATATACCTCCTGCTCACTTTGCAGTCCTACACTTAGAGATTAGATTCAGAATTCAGTAGCTCTAGCTCTGAGATTCCATACAAGGAGCCTACTGTTGGAAGCACAAGAGTTTTGTGCAGTGTGCTTACAGTTAATAATTGGTAGCTATAGCACTACTAAAAAGGTTGTGCCCACCAATACTGATCTCCCTTTTTGGCCTTTTCAGCCAGTTCCACTAGATGAGTCAGAATTGTTTTCTTTACTGTTGGGCTTTATTTCATTTAAGGAAAGCCCCATGTCTTACTTTTTCCATCCATGCACTTTTATGTTCCATCCATGCTTTTCATTTTACACCACAGTGAAACATCTGTGCAAGGATGTTGTGAGCATAGCTTGATGTTTATTGTTAACCCGTGAAAGCCAAAAGTGGTGCACAAAAATTTCAAGAGACAAGGAGTACTGCTGGCCCAAGATACCACAGAGCTTTCTAAGACCTTTCCATGGATCAGCGAGAGCCATGTAAAAGGAAGGCAGTTTGAAAGGACATTGTTTTCCAACGATGTCTGGAGACCAGCACTTCTAACTGCATTTTATCTCGGACACTCTGCATAAACATCAACATAAGGCATGAATTTGGGTCTCCTGAAAGTCACTTCGCTCCTTAAAGATGGTCCCTAACATCTGCAACTTGACACCCTGAGCAATGACAACTATCTAATGTCTTTTCTTCTTAGTACTCTATTTATATTAAAAGCTGGACTGCAACTATTGGAAATGTGTAAGTAAAAGTTAACTTTTTATCCTCTGCAAAGTGTATTCATTTCATTGTAATATATATATGGCATTTGCAAATTCATCAGTATTTGAAATCCAGCCTTTAAATTGTCCTATATATGCACATATATTTATAAGTTAATAAAAATATACCCTTTCCACTATTTTTCTGCAATGAAATAGCCTGTGAGCAAATTGCATTTTCTTTTTACTGTTTACTCAGCACAGTGAAAGAATATATTGACTGCTAAGTTTCTATGACTTCTTCCTCCACAGCTTAAGAAAATGGTCTCCCACTCTTATTAATTTCGAGTATTTTCCACTGTTGTGCCATAAATTGTCACTGCAGCTCTGACCTCTCTGCAAATTTACAGATAGAAAGAATTAAGACACCTATTTATTTACAGCCATTTCCAAAACAGCTGCACATCCACAAGACCCTCACAATAGTTTTCTGCACTATGAATGTTTCAATCATAAAACCATGTGGTTGGTATATAAAAACAAATCCATTTCAAAAGCTGAATATCTTAATTGGATGACTGGAACCATTATAAATCCTGTGATCTAGATCTTACTTCTATTAATCTTTTCCTTACTATTCTTTTGTCCCATGAGTTCTGCCACTGACCTCATCAAAACAGTACACGTAGTAAAAAAAACATACCACATTGTTTGCTCCCATTTAATTTCTTCAATTGTTTGCTGCTGGCGTATGAAAGATCCTACATATCTGTCACTTTGTTAATGAGTGAATGGTGTAGACCTGGAAGCAGCCTGGTTCATTCAGCACTGTGAAATCTCAGGGTCTTATTTGAGTCCTTGGACATCAAGATTGATCAAATGCACCTCACTAGAGGAATGTAGCTAGTCAACCCTGTTAAGCAAGACTGAGTGCTGGATCCTCCAAAACTTACACTGCTACACAGGTCATATGTGCTGCAACACATGAGAACCCAATCAGAAAAATTATTTAACTGCATGAGTATTGACAACAACCACCACTACACACACATCTGTGTAAGCAGAAGAAATCATATCATCACTATGAACTTTTTACCTGTTGGAAATAACTTATAAACTCTTGCATTTTGTTTTCCCATAACATGAACTGTTCTCAATCCCACATAAAGATCTGAATTAGGTCCTGATGCAACTACAGTGATTTAGTAAGAGTCATGGAAAGGTCTTGGTTAAAGCAAACTGTTGCAAAGTTTTCAAATTGTTCCTTCTTTCCATAGCTCAGTCTCATCAGGATACTTTAGCCCCTGAAACAAGAGAAAAGAAAGAAAGAAAGCTCTGCTATAACTTGTTTTAAAATTTCTTAGGTCAGTTATGGTATATTTAGTTTCACTAAACATAATGAGATTGTTTATATAAATTAAGAAGTCAGAGGAGAAAATTCTTTTAAATAACCTCATTATTAGAGCATCACTAAAAAGTGACCAAAAAAAATTAAAATCAAGCAAGAGCATTGCTCTCATACAGCATGACAGGGAACTGTCTGTTGCTATTAAAAATTAAAATGGAAAATAAATAGTCTATGGATAGTTCAGGTCCCACATGACAGACATGTAACACTTGGATAGTAGTCACAGACGCATCCTAGGCATGGGATAGAAACAAGGCTTGAACCAACACAGAGTCAAATTGATGTCAATCAGTATGAAAAGGCCAAGCAATAAATTACCCATGGCCTCACAAATGGCAGACTGCTCAAGATGTCCTATGTCACGAAGGCTCAGATGGCTAGTACTATGAGGACTTTACCAGTTTAACCCTTTCCCACAGATGATTTCAAGGCTATCCTCCTCTCTCTACAATGCCACCTTGCCAAACCAAATCATGCTTGGGTTTTGAGCACTGTTTTAGTAGGGTTTAATCTGTATTATAATGCTGACACAAGGCTCATGCTTACACCAGACCTACTGATGTTGGCATTTACTACCGTGTTGGCACTTGCCAAGAAGGATGCCAGCTGGTTTGTCAGCATGAACACATGACCGATGGGTACTTGGTCAAGCTCACATTCCATTGTACCAGGCAGGATGAGTATAACTGGTCTATGGCCTCACAACTTGACACAATTGTGACATCCCAGCAGTACTCAGAGTTACACCTGATTAGCTTCATGGGTAAATGACTGCCTAGAGACAAAGCTCTTGAGGGAGGACCCTCCCACATCTCACCAGCTTTTGCTAGAGCTGCATAGTCCAAGCCTTCACTAACATGGACACTCAAACAAATATATTGAAACAAATGAAGAAGGGCTTCTCAAATGCTACATTTCATACAGTGCTGGAGAGAGCATGAAAGAACTGTGAGTGTAAGGAGCGGGTCAGATCACTTAATGTGCTACTGGAGCAACTTGTGACAAGGGATCAGCATCAACTGAAGTAGAAGATGGGCTGAGGGCATGGTGTACTACAGCAGTGTGTAATGCACTATTCTCAAGTGCACCATGTACACCTCAGAGCTTTTTAGAATATCAGGAAAACTGGCAAATACATTTTTATTTAACATAACCAATGACTTCAATGTGATTAAAAGGCGATATAAAATGAAGATAAGAATATTTATAAAATGCATAAATATTTCCTGATGGGAAGATACAAAGCCATATTTTATGATCTAGCATGGAAAACAATAGAGAAATCTTTATTAATGACCTCATTCTTGAATGTATTTTGCCACTAACCCATAGCTGTGTTTCCATAGATTGCCCCTTCTAGACATTTCTGATTTTGTGGCAATTAAGTGAGAAAAAAATACTTATTGTTACAGTTAACAGTTACTCCTGCTGTTAATAATTAACATAATGTGCTATCAGAGAAAATTATTCTGATTTAGACAGAAGCATGGAATTGCTAACAAGGCAAGGTTCCTGGAAGTGAAATTAGTTTTAGAAAAAAAAAAATTATATTTACCCGTGATCCAGTGAAATAGGAATTTACATGCCAAACTGATACTTAGGCTATAAAAAGATTCAACAATAACTAATGCATACGTAATAACGTGCATTCATTTATAAGGTTACAAAGCCTGAAAAGATCTTAGTGTTACAGACTAGACACTTGAGAATGAACACAATGCTATTTGGATCTCAGTGTCCTTTCAGTAAGCTATGATTAAACTATGTTACAAATAAGAAATAAAGCTTTTATTACTGCAACATTATTTTGTCCAGCACATAAAGTTACTGGAAGAGTCCTTTCCTAATTACAAATTTTACTCAGTTCTTTGATACTATCTTGCAAATATTTCCTTAGAAGAACAAGCACTTCCAAACTAAATTAGAAAAAAAGTCATGGGTTTATGAGCTTTAAAAAATGGCTAAAGCACTTTTCAGAAGTACATTCTAGGTGTAAGTTTGGGAAGGGAAGTGAAAGATCACTGACTCAGATATGTCAGATGGTAATCGTTTGTTTTAGTGAAAAATGATCTTGTGGTTGATAGTTGAGCTGAACCTCATCAGGGCCATATCTGTAGGTCTTGGGGTAAATCATAAAAAAATCAGCCTACCTCAGGAGGAATGCTACCCTCCTTTAAAGGAAAGTTGTGAGATACTTCCCTAATTTCCTTAAATGCAATTATAAAATGAAATGACAGTAGATCAAAATAAGAGAAAATATATATATTAAAGCACCTGTAGTTTTCACAGCAAAAATGAACTTAGGCAAGTTTCAAGCCTCACTGTTGCACATCTGAAATTACTCTCTTAAATAGGATTAAGCCATTCTTAACTGGAGGAAGTGAATTAAAGAAATAATAATTAAAAAAATCTTCTTGACATCTTGTAATGTTTTGAGGAATAAATAAGTAGTGTAATAGAGGTAGTCCCTACAAGGTCCTGATATACTGAAATGACTTTATCAAGGAGGAAAATGCTCATTTAATTATCTCTTGATTTGTTGCAGTTTCTATCTAGTGTTTCATAGAGGACTGCAGGGAACAATGTTGACTTCTGTCCAGTTTTGTCATATCATAGAATCATAGAATGACCAGGTTGGAAGAGACCCACCAGATCATCAAGTCCAACCATTCCCACCAGTCTCTAAACCATGCCACTCAGTACCTCATCCATCCACACCTTAAACATCTCCAGGGAAGGTGAGTCAACCACCTCCCTAGGCAGATTGTCCCATTGCCTAATGATCCTTTCTGTGAAGAACATTTTCCCTAAGTGGAGTCTGAACCTCCCCTGGCGGAGCTTGAGGCCATTTCCTCTTGTCCTGTCCCCTGTCACTTGGGAGAAGAAACCAGCTCCCTCCTCTCCACAACCTCCCTTAAGGTAGTTATAGAGAGCAATGAGGTCTCTCCTCAGCCTCCTCTTCTCCAGGCTAAATAACCCCAGCTCTCTCAGTCGCTCTTTGTAATACTTATTCTCCAGCCCCTTCACCATTTTTGTCATTCTAATCTTTTAATCTAGTTCTACCACACTTTCAGTTTCTCAGATTTGTAGAAATTATCCTCCTGTCCATTTTTTTTGACAACACCTTCTCCAAGCTTCCCTGTGAATAAAAATAAGCTCAGTTGACATCAAGTCATAATTTGCATGAGCTAGTTTTGCAAAATTCTGGAGAATTGGTTTGGGATGCATTCTAACACATTAGGAGCTGAAAGAAAGCATCTCAAGGTCACCACTATGAAGGAGGGTGTAAACCAGAGAAGCATAACCAGACATATCATCAACATGTTTCATGCTGTAACAGAAGAGCAAAACCCTGCCCCTCACATAGCTTTGTTGCATAACTCTCAACCTTGGTGGGTCAGTTCATGAATATACACTTGTTCATACGACTGACCCATGTTCTTACGCTTGCTGCTGTTGCTGACACGATCTCTACCTTTGCAGCCCTATCTGTTTGTGGCTGCAGGTTGCTGGTTTGGCTGTTTCGTACAATCTGTGCCTGTCGCAATGAAAGGCATCATGGAAAGTTTCCCTGTAGATTATGTTATAGATGACAGGCTGGTCACAGATTTGCTGCCACTTCTGTTACTGAGGGACTCCTTGTAAGACTGTTCGTATCCTGTGCTCTTGTCAAGAAGGTTTCTGCAAGTGTCCTGAGCTGTATAGTTATAAGAAATGTTTCTACTGCATTTGAAAACCCCCATGAACAACAGGACCCATTGGCCATATGCTGTGTGGGAGCACAAAAGCAACTGTCATTCACAGATGTCTCTTCTCTAAAAGTTAATCCATGCAATGACCTGCCACAAGAGGAATTAGTGTTATGATAAATATGTACAAGTCCTAGGAGGAGCAGCTGAGCAAACTGAAACCATTTAGTTTGGAGAAAAGGAGGTTGAGGGAAGACCTTATCACTCTTTATAACTACCTGAGAGGAGATTGTAGTGAGGTGGGTGATGGTCTCCTCTCTTCTCCCAAAAAAGTGACAGGATGAGAGGCATACATAAAATTAACTTTACATCCCACCAATAGCACTTCTGCTACCTCACCTTGGAAGTACAAGTACTACTACTGGCATGGTCATGATGCAGTCAAGTAGCCAACATGGCCTCATCTTCCATTCTCTGCCTCCTAGCTCTGAGTTAGTCTACTTACATGTTTTTCTGTATCTCTAAGTAAAACCCACTGACAATTATCATGAGGAAATTACAACCTTACTTTTGGTAACATAGGAACAGATTGGTTTCCTCTTTTTTAGTTTTGGTTTGTCTTCCTTTAACTTCCTTCTTTATGCTGGTATGTTGAAACACTTTCAACTACACCAGCTTTAGTTTGTAAGGAGCATTTCTAACTGCTCCTTTGCACTGGTAAGTCCTATGGCTGTGACTTTGAAGTAAATATTCTAATTTAACACACCAAACCTAGAGCTCCAGAGCCAGAGTTGCCCTTTATGAAGGATGGAGATAGCATCCAGGTATGATCCAAGCAGTAAATCTGGACAAAAAGGAATGAATGGAGACATAAAGATCGGTTTCATTTTCCATAAAGCACTACAGATCCCACTTACTACCAGGTCATTGTGTTTTCAAAAAAACACATAGATTAGGTTTGTGTGGTTTTGACTTTTTTTTTTTATATACTTTTCAGATTAGTGACTCATAAACCAATATTTTGATTTTTTTATTTACTTCATACTGGAGCTGGTTGCAGAAAGGCAGCAGTGCAGTGTAATAATGAAAATCCTCAAGCAGAGAACAGTGTGGCTTTAAGAAACAGATGAGTTTTCCAAATCTCAGCTTCAGTTTTACTAATTACTTCCATTCCAATTTCATTCAGACATTCCCATGGATTGTAGCCTTTATTATGGTATTTTGAACAGCAAAATGGACTTCAGAGGCAATTTGCAGGAGCACAAGAGAGTCAAAAGAAAGTGACAGCTATGGAGTTTTCTGAGATAAGGTAGTAAAGCCCATCATTAAGTGATTTGATTATGGTGAGCAAAGTTAAAAGAGGAATACCCTTCCTTGAGACTTCTTTCTTTGTCCAACTAATTGACATAATATTAGCTTCAAAATAGGATTAAACAACCTTGTCTCTTACTTAGAGCAACCTTGCTAATAATTATCTTGCCTTGGAAAAAGGTAACACTTTATACTTCTTCCATGCTTTTCATGGCAGAAGTACATAGTTAGCAGTCCTTACTGCAACCAATAAGGAGAGCAAAATTCACATGCATCTTTGAAGGACAAATGTTTTGGCTGGGACAAGACAGTTGATTAATATTTTTCTTGTTCATTATACTGCAGTGTCCCAACCAAGGTCAGTGCTGCATTGTGCTAGGCACTATGTAGATTTATGGAAGGAACAAGTTTCTGTTCAAAGCTCAATAGAAAAGAGTGATAAAAGAAGTTAGAGGGAAGAGTGTGAGCCCACCCAAAGCAAACGCCAAAAGTAAGCACTTAAGCACTCATCACATGAGTTTTAACCTAGGGTTTTGCCCAGCTTGTTGTGCTGCTTCATAACAGATTGAGTCAACTTCCCTGGAGGTGTTTAAAAGACGAGTGGATGAGGTGCTGAGGGGCATGGTTTAGCGATTGAGAGGAATGGTTGTACTCGATTACCTGGGGGTCTTTTCCAAACTAGTGATTCCATGATTCTGTGATAACACAAAATTCACCATATATCTCCAAATTCAGTGATTTTAAATTACCATCTGAAGTGGAGAGGTGCAATGACAATTTAATTCTCCTTCTGAAACTGTGACTGATAGTTGTGGTCAGAGACCATTTGGAGTTTACAAGTGGATGAAGTGAACACTATGGCCTTTGCTAAGATGAATGCAGCTTTTTTACTCACAGCAGAACAATCTAAGTTGCACGTGTATGAATTGCATGGTATCTTCAGACTGAAATTTTTTGTCCTGAAACCCTGGCCTGAATGAAAATGAGTTTTGCAAGCAATATTGAAATGGAGATTCTTATATAATGTATATCTCTGGGAATCTGGGTGTACATGGGTAATGAATGTAATACAATTTTAATGAGAATTTCATTTTATGACTCAGAATACAAGAAGACATAACTTCTCCTGATATAATTACCTTTGATTAATCTGTGGGAGTTATTAATTTCAGACAAAAGTTTTGCATTTTCGAATGTCCAGACTAATGAAATTACTCTTGCTAGTTTGAGGGTAGATGATGACACAGATATAATAGGTACTGAAACAGAGATGTATTGGACGGCTTACTGGAAACTGAAATTAGAGCAACAAACATTGTACATTGACTTATGAGTGCAGTGGCCACTTTTTTAAGAAGAATTCTTTCATCTCCCCTCAGTTACCACTCTTAACATACATGCAGGAACAAAAGTATTCTGGCTAGAAACATTAACATTACAATTCATATTCTGTATTCTGATAGTTACCAAGGGGGTGAAAGAAAATTGTGCTCCATTAGGTGGGAAATTGTTCAGACTGTAAAGAAAATAATGTCTGAGCTCAGAAGAATTCAAAATCTTATTTCCAACAAACCAAACAAATGAATGTAAGAAACAGTAGCAGGGTACTTCAAAGAGGTCTGATGAGGGAGACAGTACTAAGGAAGGATGTAATAATGGATTATATAACTGTTTAATCTCTTTGCTTGCAGTCTGCTCTGTTTTACCACATGTTCTGTTCTGCTGAAAAGGGTTGCAGGAAGGAAAGCTGCTTGCCTCCCTTAGCTGAGATTCCTTGCACTTCAGATTCAGGGGAAATAGTGCTTTTCCCGAGAGCGATCTGAGTGAAATGGTTGGAATGCAGAGCACCAGCAGGGCAGCAGCAAACTTGTAGCAAGGACAGAGACTAGTAAATTCTAGGGTACATGTAAAAGGAAACTTTTCTAGGGATCAAATGCATCCTGCTCCTGCAACCAAGAAGGATACTGGAAATCACTGGTGTGAGCCTAACATGATAAGAAAGAATCAGACCTGAGAAGACCCTTCAAAGAAGGGAGGAATCTGATTTCTACCTCTTTTATTTCTGTTGTATTTTACCCAATAGATCTTTGGTTTGAAAGCTCATTTTAAAATTCCACCTTCAAAGCCACTTCTTTCCTGTGTTTTCATAAGCACCTGCTGCATGCTCTCAGTCCAACTCGGAGCTCACTTACTTCAAGTATCATCATACCCCTGCACATACTTAAATCTTCTATAAAGCAAAAGTTAGGGGTGGTAAATAATGAGATATAGAGTTTCAGAACGTTTGTACCATGCTCCCACATAATGCATGGAAAAATCCAATTAATTTGACATATTTCATGTGTGGAGGAGCAAAGTATCTGGTTAGAGGGTGAAAGCCCAAAAGATCATGTTACTAAATAAATTAGTCTCTGAAATAAGCTAAATTCTGAAGTCCTCACTTACACAAAGCTTGCACTAAATTTGAACAAGTTTGCCTGTAACTGGCTGAGAGAAAATTGAATATTATTTTATTTGATTTAGCAGTGGATGAATATTTCTCATACTGTCACAATAAGATTCTGTACTCACAAAGAGGCACTAAAATAAAATATTATGAAAGATAAATGCTTATATCTAAGTGGCAAGTACTTTCCATATATATTCTTACTTTGGGGCACAAACATCACAATGTCTCTTCTCTTTTAAGCATTAATTTTCCTCCAACACTTTTACAATAATCTTCTCATATTTATCATTGCTAGAAAAATCCATTTCCTGTTGCATCTGTATTCCTGGATGTCCTATTTGCAATATACCAGGCGAAGGCAATACATGAGAATCAGGTACTTGCCTTTTTAATGTCTTTCATACTAGTAGCCTTTTTTGAGTTCTGCTACACCACCACAAGATATTTTTTGTCAGTTTTTCCTTGTAGTTGTACTTTACCTATTTTAAAGTTATCTAATTCTCAAGTACTTATGTAAGTATTTGTAAGCCAACTAATTCATAAGTTAGTTTTTCCTTACAGTTGATGGAAATGGAGTTGATGAGTCCTATGCTTTTCCCACCTTACGTATCAGAGCTGACCTTTGAAAGGAGGTATTTCATTTTGAATCAAAAATACTTGGAGACCAGAATACAGTAGAGACCAGGTCATGCTTTAATTCCCAGATGTTTTGCTGGGTTTCTTGTACAGTTTTTAGGATATTATTTAATGAATGCAGGCCCCTCTATGAAGCAGGAGCAGTTCCACAACTTCTTTGCCACACTTTCAAGTTCATTTTGTCTCACCAGACAATATGCTCTTTGGAGCAGGAACATCCATTCCTGAATAAGAGCATGTGCCTTAGTGGAGTTCTGTCCGTAACTGTAAATGTTGTTATAACATAAAAAATATTAACACAAATAAAAGCTAAATAAAAGCAGGGAATATAAATGAAATTTATACTGTTTTGAGCTTCTTATAGACATCTGTAGTCAAAGAGGAAAATATCCATCTTCCACTTCAAACATTTCCCTAATAAACATCTCACTGGCACTCTTGTTCCTGACTTTTAATTCTGGGTCTATGTTATGTTCATAAGCATTAAACAAATATAATTTCCTATAAAATTTCCTTAGGCAATCCTATTACAAGTGATTCGTATGTACCTCAAAACTTTGTGATAAAGGCAATTGTGCATTTTCCTTGTCAGTCTAGACATAAGCATTGTATAGAACAATCCTACTCTACTTTCCAAATTACAGTGCAATAATTGTCTTGTAGTTCCTAGTCACAAATGATATTTCTGTATCATCTCCTACGTTGTTTTCTTCTCTCTTTCATTTCCATACCTACAGTTTCACCATAAGCTAAGAGCAGAAGAATTATTCAGCAGCACAAGCCAAAAATTTCTCTTCTCTTCTCTGTGTAACTTTCTTTGCCATTATAACACATTAATAAAGATGCTGAAAAGTGTGTGTGTGTTAAAGTCTGTATGTGATGAAAGCCAAATCTTAAATCTACTTTGCAGAATTTGTGTCTTCTTTTCCACCTCAGAAGGCCAAAGAATGAGAGCATTTGATTCCTGAAAATAGATCATAAAAATCTGAAAATTGTCCTTAGCTACAGAGTATGTAGCTACTAGAACAGTGAAAGAAAAGAAATTTTGCTTTCTTGAATATGTCACACTAATAAGGTAGCCCAAAGGCCAGCTAAAGATGATCACCAGTTATGAAAAAGTACTACTCTGTATAAGTAATCTTAATGAGCAATAAAATTAGGCAGTGAAGCTCAAAAGAAAATTATGATATATATGCAGAAATCTCATTACTTGAATGGTATGGCACATTCAACATAGAATTATATCTGAAAGTAACAGATTAATAATTTATCTTTAAGTTTTCTCTTCAAATTCAAAGTTTGTCATATATCAGGTTTTTTTAAGACATCCTGAAATGCATAATTGGCACTATACCACCAAATGTGCAATGCCACTTGTGATGAAAGGTACATAATTTTGTGTCCCACAGTGCCTCTCTGCATTATAAAATTAGCCAAGGATTATGTATTTCAAAGAAAGGGACTGAGCTCCAGCAGATCGAAGCCATCTGCTGAACAAATCCTATAAAATCTGCCACAATCACCAAACCACTAGATGCTGCCAGTTTTACCTAAAAGGAAACACAACATGTCACACTAGTCTGACATTCCCTGTTGTCAAAGAATATGATTCGCATACTGATCTATCGAGCATCTGAGTAGCTTTAAGTGTAGAAATGGTTTAAACTGATTTTGTCAACTGGATTGAAATAGAAGAAAAGGCAAAGGATCTAGGATCAAATTGTTCCAGCTCCAGATTGTGGAATTACTATTCTCAGGGAAGGCCATTCATTTTACATGCTCCGTTCAGACAAAAGTCTCAAAGATGAGAATCTAAAATACGCGAGAAATTCATCACCTTAAAAGAAATTAATACAATTCTGTCAAGACGTAGTCACTAAAAAGGGATTGAAATCAAAGAACTACATTGGAAAAAATATTGCTTGGCTTCATTAGGACAGATTTTCTCTATTCGTTCTTCAGTTTTGTCTGTACTATAGACTAAAAGTGACCAAGGTGTGTTTTGGGAATGGGTCTTCTTGAACATCTGTAGGTGAACCTTACAGGCATTGATGAAAGCCATAAACATGCACAAGGACAATGTCCCTGACTTAAGGAAACAATTTTCTCCCAGAGTTATCAAGTTAGAGGAAACACAGCTTCCTTACATTTCAAGACAATAAATACTGCTGGACTATGACTCCTATGCTGTGAGAAACACATGATGACCTTCCCATGTCTTAATTCACGGGAAGGGAAGGGAAGGGAAGGGAAGGGAAGGGAAGGGAAGGGAAGGCGCTCTCTTAAAGCTTTTTGACACCACATCATACATCTTTTTTTTTTTTACGTCATTTTCTCTATGTCAGGATTTCTTTTCTGCAGTTATTCCAGTCATCATGTTAGTGAAATGACATCATGGAATCACTGAATCATTTACTTTAGAAAGGACTTTTAAGATCATCGAGTCCAGCTGTAAACCTAACACTGTGAATTCCACCACTCAACTATGTCCATAAGCACTGCCATACACTGTATGCTACCAGCCTTCTCTTCACTACCTGTGCATTAAAATCAGTCTTACCTGTGCCTCTGTTTGGACTATAAGTTCTTTGGGGCAAGGATCTTCTACAACTATGTGTTTGCAAAGTGTTTAATATAAAAAAGCCACCACATTCATGGGCTGTTAAACATGAATATAATAAACATAAATAATAATAACCTTTTTAGCAGTCCAATTACCAGAGATCAGAGTAAAACCTTGCAGGAAATGGGAGAGATGCCTGCCCTGGGATACTTTCTGTGCCATTCTTAGCACAAATTAAGACCAAAAGGAAAATTGTTCATAATGAGCTCTAGATGAAAGTCTTGCAGGGAGGGAAGATCTATACCAGAAACTTGGGGGAGGGTTCTTCCTGGCCTCATCTTTGCTACAGGCAAATGAGTTTGGCCTAATTGCAATATTGTCCTTGAGAATCTGACAGCAATTGTGGCACAAGAGTAGTCGAAATATGCTATTGTTAGTGGTGCATTCTTTCCCCTTTTCCCAATTTATTTGGAATAGGATTGTGTTTTCTCCCCTCTATGTTTTCTGATTCTTTCTGTCTCTCCAAATAACTCTCATGGTGTTCTTTTCCTCCTTCCCACACACTCTACTTCTTCCCCACTTCAGTCTCTCACTCTGCACCCCAAAATCATCACTCACACCCCCACATGACACACAGCCATCCTCCCCTCCACTTTTTCTCACAAAAGCTCACGTACGCCTGCTCTGTGTATGGTGTTCCCAGGTGGTGATTAATGAGAGCTCTAGCTGGAGCTAAAATCTCCAGCTTAAAAGAGTGTCTATATAATAACAAACATTAGTGAGGGTGAGGGAGGCAGAAGCATGCATATCTCTTCCAGAGGCTGCCAACAAGCTTGCTATACCATAGCAACGGATTTAAAACATAGAGTTTCTGGACCTCATTTTTGTTGAGTTCCCCTAAAGGTCCTGTTAACTTCTGAGGAACAGGAAAAGCTGCAAGAGAAGATTCAGACCCATGTCGTATCAATAGGAGACGATCTACATTTCCTCAGACTGGTTATTATGCTAACTCCAAGATATAAAAGGGATTTTTTTACTGTTCAAATGCCACAAAAGAAAAGCAGGAAAGGTTTCTGCCTCTGATGATAGCAGTGTAAGGGTGACATCCCTCTTTCCATAAGGTGCTGCAAAGGGCCATGCCCTAGGAGTGCACAGAGGTCCCTGATGCAATAGGAGCTACGAGCTAGCTCGATCTGCCATGAACATCTTCCTGCCAGTCTCTCCTAGTGATCTCATTCAGTGCATCTGCTTGTATCTCAGGCAGAAACCACTTAGGTGTTATCACGATGTGCTTTGAGGAAAACCACGGTGTGCAAACAGAACAAGAGACATTTAATCCCTACTTCTGTACTTCTAACTGAGAAGCTTGACAGTGCACTGTGATTAGGTAATGATTCAGGGAGAATTGTCAGGTAGGTAAAGTGCAATGAAAGACACGGGAAAATAAAAAACAACCAACAACCAAACAACCATGACATAACTATTAGGGTTATTTTTGTACTGAGCAGAGAAGGAAAACTTTAGCCTGTGGGCCAGCTGCAAAGCAACAACTGAGTTTCTGTATCATGAAGAAAAGTTCTCATGCAATTGCACTGTTAATAATGGTTTAAATTAAAAGTCATGATGTAAAGCTGTTCTTTCTATATAAATATTGTAAAATCTAACAGCATAAAATCACACAAAAATCCAGTAAATGTATTTTAAAGTCCAGTTTACATTTATATGTAAAGTATTTTAGATTTACATGTTACAGAGATTTGTACCTGCCCTCAGAACCAGAATAAAGTTTCACTGAAGCAGTTCTAGTGTACAGTACAGAGTGCTTAATGAATGGCAAGACTCTGCCCTGCCTGATATCCCATCCCACCTGTACACAAATGAAGACAGAATGTGACTTGCAGCTCCAGCCATTGTTCTGGATTGCCTTCATTTAGCTACATTAGAACCTCTCATATAACTTCTAATCTTGTTTTCCTATGTCTGAATTGGTTTTATGTGTTATTGCTCTCTGTTATCTTTATGTTTGATCTCTTTTAGACGACACTTATGCTGCCTTCTTTTCCTTCCCCACTTGCACTCAGTGATGACTTTAGAACATGGTTTTGAAATAAATGAGGAGTGAGCAGAGATCAGAATCTATTGTGCTCATTAAAGAAACTTTCTAGCTGCTTTGCTCTTCAAGTAAATAGCGTATAACAAGGACTCTGTTAGAAGATGAAGATCTAGGATAATAGAAGACCTTGTGCTGTTGTAAGAACAGTTAGGAAGATGGTGAGTCATTGTTTTAGCCTCACACCAAGGGACACATAGGTTAGTCTTAATCTGTATGTCACAAATCACATACACGGTTCTACCCAGGCTGATCCTTAGGACAGAGGGAAGTTACATCCTTCTTGAGGAAAGATGGGGTCACTGCAACATGGCCTTATTGTCCTAGTGCCATGTTATTTATTCTCTCTCATGAATGCATCAATTTCTGTTCTGATTATATTTTGGTTTTCCACTCCAAATAATCCCATTAGCAGATGACTGTAAAAGAAACCTTACTAGAAATGCGGAGCTCGGACTCTCTCTCCTCTGCACATGCACTCCATGCTTCAGCTGTGTGGGTCTGAGATGGCTGTAGGATTTCTCTGCTCTCTGCTCTTGAGCTACCTGAGTGCCACTCTACTCCTTAAAAACAATTCCTTGTAACCTTCAGCCTCCTAGCAGACAGAGATAGGCTAAACATTATCAGAGAAAAAAAAAGCTGTAGCCTCTTTGAGGCAGACATGGAATAGCTTGAATCTGAAGGGAGAAAGAGAAAGGGACATTTGGGACCCTCAGAGTATATCTGGAGAACTGTGTAGGATCGTCTGCACTTTGTGAGCCATCAAAGGTTCGACTGTATTGAAAACTGAAGTACCATCCCAATTAAAATTCTTCATTTTTCATCTGGTTCAGGAGAACTTTTATCAAAGTCTGAGAAGTATGGCCCATACTGCATAATTCCCTTGCCAAGATCTACGGACACGTAACTTACCTCAGTATACTTTTCTCTTGATAGCACTTGATATGTGTTTTAGTGACTAAAAACATATTTCTACAACTTTTATTTAGACGCATCTCAATTTAAAATCTGAATCTGATGGAAATGGAAACATTCTTTTCTAGGCAGATATATCCACAGTTGAACATTTAGTTTTTTCCCCACTGAGTTATATGATCTTTTTAATGGAAATGTCATCTCCACCTTAATTATTGCAGTACAAGGAGAAGATGTTATAATATTCATGACAGCAAGTAAAAAAAATAACTAGATGCAATATATGGAAATATCTGTTTTCTAAGATTATTGATTTCTGTGGTAAAGGCTCTTGGCAACATCCAGTTCTAGAATTTTTAACACTGCATTTCAAAGAAAAATAAAAGGAGATACAAAGTCCTATGTAAGATTCCAGGATTGGAGAATTCAATAAGAAATTATATTTTGTCATGTTATTTCTCAGAATCAGGCACTAAAACTCTGGAATTCTTTCCCCTGAGGCCTCAACTTTATTTTTATAAGTTCTTTCTTTTATTCCTTTGTATCTCCATAGAAAATAAAGATCTACTTTTACCCATTTCAGAGTTTAAATTCTGTCTTTTTTTTCCCATTTGTTTATTATGCCATGTTACCCTTAAAGGCAATGGCATAATGTTACTAAGCACATGTCATATTGAAATAGAATTTTAATATTTTTCGCAAATTCTTTATACTTATATGGTAAATATTTATTTTAAAGTGATTCTGTGCATTCTGAGCATGGCATTTTTTCCTTCTGTCTGACAATATTTTTCTTCCTACACTTAAAGTCCAGTATTTCTGATCCCATCTTTTCTCTTTCCAGTTTTTAGCATCATTATTATGTTTCCCCTCAGTCCTATGTAGACAAAACAGTTTTAGTTCTCCCAGTCCCTCATCATGGACCATATTCTCCAGACCTCTGCTTTGCATGATTTCAAAAGAATTTCTTCAAAAGTACCACCCATCTTCTGAAAAATCAGAAGCAGCTAATAAAATTGCTCTTTAATGAAATTGCTGTGTGAAATTGCTGTAGACTAAGCTCCATAGCAGTACATGTATCCAAGCTTTATGAGTGTTTTTAGTTAAATTTATTTTTAATTTGTCATTTAAGCTAAAGCATTAAAGAGAGAATAGTGTATGGAAAGAGAAGTTGAAGCTGCACAAATATTCTACACTAATAGAAATATTCTACCACAGTAAAAGAAAATCTGTTCATACTTTTTTGTGCAGCTTTATTAATCAGCTATTTGAATAAGCTGTATCGGGAACAACATATTGAACCTCTTATTAAAAAGGTACCACAGAGAAACACATGACATTAAATGACATATAAGATTCTCATAGATAAATGACTATTAAAATCCAAGGCAGATGAAATAATGGTTTTCACATTTGTGTAGTCCCTGCTTACTTACTTTCATGTGAGTATACCCTATACAAGGTTTAACTGATAGGTTTTGACTGAGCACAGTCTATAAGGTTAATTTCCAATTTAGTTGTTCAGTTTTCCTAATTGGTAATTTTTCAGACTTTTTATATTTCAGAAAACAGTTATGCTTTCAAATGGAGAAAATGCAGACCCTTCAGAGTGACTTTAAACTTGTAAACTGTAGGTTGACTTCTCTTAGTCACCCTTCATGAATGCTGTTTAGGAATAGTCCATCAAACCATCAGGTTTCTCAGATCACAGTTTTAAAACTCCCTGTAGACACAGTCTAATGATAAAGCTCATCAAACCTAGACAGTAGTTGATAAGAAGATGGAACTAAGTGATCTGCACTAATGAAAAAGTTAGGAGTGACTTTTTTTTTAAAAAAGTTTTTTTCTACCCGCTATTCTGATGTGCATCACCTAAAACATGACCTTATGCAAGGAGACAAGAAAGTAAAATATCCTTCCTGTTATCCTGTTTGCTTTGTGCTTTAACAACACTTCATCATGTTTGCACTGTAAGGACATTTTGGGTCACCAATCTATCATCTGGTGTATGAACAAAAATGGAAAAAAACCCCAAGCCCCTAGCCCAGATTTAGAACAGGTACAACACAAAGTGCACCAGGTACATGGTCTGGAAAGATAAAGCAGGCAACAGGAGAGATGGCAGAACTGAATAATGGTGAGTAGTCTGCTGGTAATTTGATTTCCCCTCATCTGTGTGGATCTTCCAGCATTCCTAAAGAATAAGAAAAAAGGATCACAAAAACCCTCAGAAACTGACTGCAGATTTTATTGAAGACCTCTTAAGGTCTAAAACATGCACACAAACAGATAATAGACCATATACATTTACAAATGTTAATGTAAAAGAGCATATATACATTTATATGCATTTCGCAGATCGTCCTTACACCCATGTGAAGAGCATTGCTATACCAAAGTGCATATTTTGCTAAGGGAGTAACGACCAGGTAAAGAAAGTCCTCACTGAAGGGAGATGCTTTGGTAGCTTCTGTCTCAGCAACTCAAATTTATTACTCAATACAGTCATTTAAACTTATACAGATTGCTGTGGTGTCATACACTTTTTTTTTTTTTTTTTTCATTCTACTGGTGAGTAACATACAGACACACTCTTGGCTGTGCTTATACCCTCTGGACTGGATTATCAGACCTGCATGTTTCTGCTTGAAATGCTGACAAATTGAATCGTTATGAACTACTTTGAGGAATTTCATTGCCTGGGTCTTGACGGTGACATTCAAGCATTGACTCTAGCAAGAAGTGCTCAAATGGTTTTAAATCTCTAGCTCTCTTTCCTCCTCACATGAAGTATAAATGGTCAGCTGAACTTTAGTGCAGAGATAATCAATAAGAATCAAGCAGAAAGGAGGAGGCCATGACAGAGTGGATGGATACTTCAAAAGAGAAAACGTCAATATGCTTATCTTTTCCTCACACTGCAAAAAGACCAGTCTGCCTCATAGACATCAGAGTATTACCCATCATGAATTAGTGTCTTTTATAGCTTGGCTCTTTACTTTTCGCTTGCTGCACAGGGTTTACAGTGATGTTGGTTTAGTCTTTGGAAGTAAGGAAGCTTTGTATGTTCTCTGCAACACTCAATGTTTCCTGAAAATATTAAGACAGTTTCAGGCACTCTCACTGCAAATAGAAATCTCCAAAACCATGGACAGTTTTGAAGAGTGTGGCTTGCATAAAAACTCCAGATGAACTGATCTTGCTCGTTAGTTACCTAAGTGGCATATTTCTTGGCGTAAATTTTTTTCTTTTATGCCTGGATATTTATTTCTACTCTTCAAGATCACTTTCCTACTGTACAAAGAAATTAATCTGTGGTATCTATTAACATGAAGCTTTTCTTCCTGGTTTAGAATTGACTTTAGTTGAAAATAAGGCATTTTTTCTATATGCACAGAGGCAAGAAAAAGTACCCCTCAGTGGTTCCCGAAGACCAAAGCTATTTCTGCAGTGAAAGCCTTAGCCAAAGCAACTCACCTGCACATCAGGATGTACAAGAAAGAGATGTAGACTGGAGTAGAAAATATAGAGATAAGAGATTTGCCATGCTCAAGATGACAGATCCTCCTTTCTCATCTGTTATGTGTCCAGACAGCATATTTGCAAAGTACCTACTTCTGACAATGATACTTATTGACAATTCTTTCCTGTTGCCATGGGTGCAGACTACAGGTACTCTGAGGTTCCTAAATGCTCATGTATCCTTACTTCTCCTTTCCATGGTCCCAGAACTTTATGTTTAAATTCCATCAGACAGAGATGAAATACAGTTAAATAAAGCTCAAATTTCAACTTGACTGTCTCTACAGATTAGTAATGTGTTTACTTTCCTAGTACCACAGTGCTATGAAGATGAGAAGTGTTCCTTAATTTATCTTACGTTTGGATATATTAAAACAAAATGTCCCTGACACTGCTAGTCTCCTTTTTTTCTTGGAGTTCATATGTCCTTATAAGCAGTACAACCATTTATTCATGAGGATGGAAAATAAAGGACAGAGGAAAGTCAGAGGAATGACCTACAAAAAAAAATGGACATAAACCCCCCAAATCCGTGTCCTTAGTGCTAGTTGATAAAATATAAAGTGAGGGGCAGGGAGAAGAACAATGTCAACATGTCTTGCAGCTCTGCCCGGCATGGTTATAGTGGTTTTCAGTCATGCTTTGGACTCCTGACCAGAACTGCCTGGACAAGTAGTGAAGTTCAGAAAATTGGCAATGTAGATGTAGAATCTGTTTCTTCCTTTCATCACAAGGTCTCATTCTTCTTGCTCTTCAATGACCTTTCTTGTTTATTTCTCTTAGCTCTTGCCAGTAAATTCTTCAAAATATCCAGATTACCCTTTCTTCTTATTCTCTTCATGTAGGGATGAAGTTTAACACTCATTTTTATTATTTCTTCTTGAATGAAGGGGTCTTCAGAAATACATCCAACCCCTCCTATTTAACCATGTTAGCACATTTTCCCCATGCAATATATAGGTGACTAGATTAGGAACCTATCAGATAAATGCCTCTGTGGGTACCCTGCATTCTATCCAGAGCTCAGCCTGTGCATTAGGTGGTACAGAACTTCCAACAGCAAAAGATGAGGCAGTGGCAGTATCTCTGCAAGGGGCAGCACACATGCTTTGAGCACTGGGGGATCCCTGATTGATTTTCCCCTTTTGTACTATGTAAGAATGGCATGAATGACTAGGACCTATATTGAGTTCGACCAAAGTTCTTTCTGATCCAGTGTTCTGTATCCAACAGTGACCAAGAGACATGCAGAGAGAGCATATCATGGTGTTCCCCAGGACAACTCTACAGGCTACCCAGGGAGGTGGTTGACTCACCTTCCCTGGAGGTGTTTAAGGGATGGGTGGATGAGGTGCTGCAGGGCATGGTTTAGTGTTTGATAGGAATGGTTGGACTTGATGATCCAATGGGTCTTTTCCAACCTGGTGATTCTATGATTCTACAATCATTGGCTCTTTGCAGTTCCAGAGTAGCTGAGCCAGCATCTTTGCATTTTCTAGTCCTTGACAGTTTTTATTTCTGTTAATTTGTCCAGCTGTTTGCTGAAACTATGTTAACTTCTACAATCCATACCACAGTGAGGAGCTCCCATGCTATGGGAATAAGCAGCTCACTTAGGTTTCTTTCTTTAATCTGTTGGTTTGGTTTGATACACGTACTGAGAGAAGCAGTGAACACTATTCATCTTCCTGTCACTGATGATTTTAAAAACCTTTATCACAATTTACTTAACTCACCTTCCTCTCAACCCAAAAAGCTGCCACAAGATCTTATCACTATTTAGACCCACACTAATAGTTCTGAACAGGCTGCCCAGGGAGGTGGTTGATTCACCTTCCCTTGAGGTGTTTAAGTCACGGGTAGATGAGGTCCTGAGGGACATGTTTTAGTGTTCGATAGGAATGGTTGGACTCGATGATCCAATGGGTCTCTTCCAACCTGGTGATTCTATGATTCTATGATTCTATGATTCTATGGTGAAGCACTGAGGTGGTGCATACCCAGCCAGACAGAGAGCAGGCTGAGGCTGCGGTAGCAGGCTAGGATTTTCAATTTTTCTTTGCTACATTAGGGGATAAATCCAAGATCATGTTACTGTACACTCTCAAGGGGGGAAGGGAAGCTGTCTTTAGACAAATTCTGTTGTAACACCATGGATCAGGAATGGCATGATCAGCAGGTCCGGGGAGGTTATTCTCCCTCTGGACTCTGCACTGGTGAGACTGCTCCTCGAATCCTGTGTTCCATTCTGTGCCCTTCACTACCAGAAGGATGTTGATGCTCTGGAGCACGTCCAGAGAAGAGCAATGAAGCTGATGAAGGGGCTGGAGAGCAAGTTTTATGATGAGCAGCTGAGGTTGTTTAGGCTTGAGAAGAGGAGTCTGAGGGAAGACCTTATTGCTCCCTACAACTACCTGAAAAGGGTGAGGAGAAATCAGGTCAGGCACAGTGTGGAATTGTCTAGCAGAAACATGGGGCACAGACTGACAGCATCAGCCTGTCCTGAAATGAGGCCTCTGTGCCCATATGCAGGGATGTGAGGGGCACTGAGCGAGGCAGGTGAGGGCCAGTATGTCCTGTGAGCACCTTCGGGGCCGGGGTACATGTCTTCTGTTTTAGTTTCATTTGGAAGTAACCCAACTCATGCCCTCTGAGACCACTGCACAATGCAAACTAAAGGGCACTAAGTGGAACAAATGAGGAGCTTTGCTTCTTAAGAGCATGGTCTCAGTGTAAACACGTTAATGCTTGCACTCCAGGCTTTTTGGATAAGACCTCTTCATTCCATTTGCGTGTGGCCACAATGTCTCCCAGCTGGTCAGAACTGTACACTTTCCCACTGCTTCTTTGGTCAAGACTAGGATTATTTTGGAGCATCATTGTGCTCCAAAGCTGTTCAAATCCATTTAAAATATTGAGAATGTTCTCTTAATCTTTCCTTCCATAACAAAAGCGCCACAATGTATTTCTTCAAAATAAGTAAAATAAACCAGCAATAACAAAATCACCAAATATCAGAAATAAATTAAAAATACAAAACCAAAAAAAACCAGAACAAGAATATACCAAAAAACAAAACATTAAACCCAATAATGAAATATACCAAATAATGAAAGAGAGGAGAAGCTGATAAAGAACATGTGAAAGATACTACTTACGTTTCTTAGTGCACTTCTGGGAGACACTCATGGTCTGGATGCAGTGGCTAACATGCCCACTCTCAGCAGAGGAAAACTGAGATGCTAATAAATTCTACTGATGTATAAGCAAGGGACATGAGCTGACAAACAGTGCTATTCATGAGCCTTGTGTTAGAGGGGAATGACAAATGATTGATAATATATTTCCACATTGCTTCTGACAGGTGGCTTGTGGAAAGAGAGATCAATCCCAACTTGTGAAATGTGGAAAGACCTCAGCATAAGGTAAAAAGGCAACAGTTTACATGTGAATAATACTATACAGCGCTGAGATCTTCCAAGCTGCAGTTCTATTTCCCTTTGGACATTTTATAGAATAAATGATGTATTTTCCAAGGCATTCAACATCCTTTGCTTTTCCCTAAGGCTCCTTTGTGTTCCGGGTATTGAATATCATCCTATAATGGACCTTCAGTACGTCATACATTTTTTAGCAAGGATTTTTAATAATTCACAGGATCAGGCCCTAAATATGCACAATATTAGACAAAAAATTTTCCACTCTCTTTACCACACAATTTCAAATGCAAAGAGCCTCTGGTTTCCATGTAGTAGCAGTGTTTCAATCTCCCAGCCATATAAAATGTCTGGCTAATTGGACTGGTAGAGGAATGGGGGATTTTCGTGTTTGATAAATTAATCAGTGAGCTCTGCTATACATTTCCCACTAAAATCCTTAATTAGACTTAAAATACCAAAGAATAGGATGCTTTATTTATTTTTAGCCAGGAGTTTAGTTTTTAATTGAAGGGATGACTTTTGATCCTCCATTAGCGAGGAGAGAAGAAAGTCTTTCAAATGGAAGCAGCACCCCAGCTGTTGCTTAGCGTCTGAGAGGTTCCGCACTGCACTTGCACGAATCCCAGGAGCCGATTGATACTTAGCATAAATACACTAAAAGGATCAAATTGACATTCACACAAACCAGAGTCCATGAAATCACAAAAGCTTTTAATCCAAGCCGCTGTGTAAGAGGATAGCTTCTAATTAGCAGTCTAGACTAATCATCAATGTTTAGCTTATAAAAATGAAGCTATCAATAAAAAAAGCAAAATCTGAAATGCTGGTAGAGGCCAGGCATAAGCTGGAAGATCATTTAGTCATTTGCTGTCTGTTTCTTTCTTGTTCCATTTTTCTGTGTTTCCTGAGCTTTTTTAACCAATAAAGACAAAAAAATCTCTGAGGCTTCATTGGTTGCAGATTTCACACACATATAAAGGCAACCAGGGCAATGACCAGGGCAAACGAGGATATCCTGTAAGAATTCTCTATAGGTCTTTACTCCTGCCTTGTACTTCTCAGATGGAGCGAACACTTAGCTGGACCCTTAGGCAGTGTTATAGGGCAGCTGCAAGTCAAGGTGAAATGCCACTTACATTCTTTCATTAACCCTCCCGGGCCTGTCATTAAATATGGCAAGCTTAACATTTTTCACTTCAGATGAAAAGGCACTGCTAATCCCAGGAGGCAGAATTTTCTCGATGCCTAAATTGGTGAACAAGACAAGGTCAGCAATTTTCAGTTTATTGACAGAACTCTGTTTACCTTTAGAAGTATTGCAATGGTATTTCATGTGCCCTGGAGCAGAACTGTGACCAAAACGAAAAGGGAGAAGTTTATGAGAACCATTGCCATTATGCTACCTGGAGTATTGTGAGTGTCTTTTTTTAACTCACTAAAGCAGAAGGAGATATTTTGTAATTAGAAAATATTTTCATAAGAAAGGAACTTTAATGAATGTGACAGCACATGATAGATCGAGAAAAACAGAAGCTGAACAATAGAAAAGGAGCAGAAACTGCAGCCAACCACTCATTCAGAGTTAAATATAGGTTTTGGTGCAAAAAAAAATGTGTGGGCTTTCTGCTTTGTTTGAGATATATTTGTTTGCTTAGGAATGATTAACGGTAACAAGCTGATTATCTGATCTAGATTTCAGTGAGAGAAATGTAGCTGACCATTTGAAATCTGTCCATCATCATAACAATGCGCTAATGATAACTGTTGAAAGCCACAGCTGAGCTCCACTTCTGTTGATAAAGCTAAATAACCTCAGTTAATTCATAATGAATAATAATAATAAATAACCTCATACTGCTGTGGGAGCCAGGATGTAGTTTTTAAGAACTGGATTTTCTCCTTTAACCATTGCTGGAATGTGTCTGCCCTGAAAGGCCCTGTCTTAAGACAGAAAAATATTATGGTTTGCATATTTTTTTTAATTAAAATTATGTAAAATTAGGCAAATAAGAAATTAAAAGAAGGCAGTAAGTGTTACTAATAAAGACTAGCAAGTCTAATTAAAATCTGGAGTCTACTGAATTTAGTTCAACCCACTAAATCAGTGGCAGACACTTCTGGGCTGAGTGGAGGACATCAAGCCAGATAGTTATGACTGTATTTCTACCACTTATGTTTGTTGGTAAAAAGACACTCAACCCTTGTTAAAATTGTAAAAAGCCCTAATATATGCTTTTCACTGCACATTAACTGAATTCCTTGGCAGCTGAGGGAACCGGGGTTACTTATCCTAGAGCAAAGGAGGTGGAGGGGAGACATTATCACTGTCTACAACTACCTGAATGGAGGTTGTAGCAAGGTGTGTGTTGTTCTCTTCTCCCAAGTAACAAGTGATAGGATGAGAGAAAGTGGTCTGGAGTTGTGCCAACGGATGTTCAGATTAGATATTAGGAAAAAAATCTTCACTGAAAGGATTATCAGGCACTGGAAAAGGCTGCCCAGGGAAATGGGCTCCAGTCCCTGGTGCTGTTTAAAACATAGGTAGATGAGATGCTGAAGGATATGGCTTAGAAGAGGACAGGTATGGTTGGACTCAATAAACTCAAAGGTCTTTTCCAACAAAATTATTCTCTTCTATGATTCTATGATCCTAATTTCTGCTAGCTAACATGCATGAAGAACATATTTGTCCTCGAGTAAGGTGGCGTTTAAAGACATATACTGCCATTTTCTTCATCCAATGCATATAGTTTGCAGGTAGGAAAGGTGAGTTAAATCCTGCCACTAAGCTAATTTCCTTGGATGAGGTTTTATTTTTTTGGTGATGGTTGTCCTGCAGACAGCATACCTTTCCTAACAGAAATTATCTGGTTTCTATGCCCTTGAAGTGGGCAGTACCTTTGCATTCTGATTAAGTTGTGACATTAGGATATCTGGAAAACAAAATTCTCCTGAGTACCAGCAGAGAAAGCAACACCAAAACTTTAGGAGAAGGTGTCTGGAATTGAACCAGTCAAAGTTGAAGCATACTTGGAGAGCTGCTCTTCCGATTCTTACAACCTTACCCATGGTTTGAAGTGAGTATGGCTGCATCCTTCATTCCTTCATCATTGGCCAGTGTCCTCAAATACACTGAGGACATTAAGAGAGAAGGACATCTAACTTCATAGGTCTGATGAAGTTCTGGAGAAGCTAAGCTGAAACAGTAGTTCAGGTTTGCACAGAAGCCAGGCTTTTTTGTTAAAAATGTGAACCATAATAGGCAATAGGAACCCAGGGAGCTAGACAGCCCTGAGGGAGTAGCACTTTTCCCCAGTTTGCCCATGAAAGACCCCATATGGTGCTAAATAGATGTGTATATATGGAAAGAACCAGTTGGCAATAAATGCCAGAGGTTTCTCACTGGGAAAACATTACATTTGTCTTGGAAGACTGTTTAGCCCTAGCCAGCAACTAAGCACTACACACCTGATCACTGGGTCTCCCCACTTCTGGTGTCATAGAGACAGAATAAAAAGTGAAAAATTGAGAAAATCTGTGGGTTGGTATAAGAACAGTTTAATAATTGGAAAGAAAAAAAAATGTAAGGAAAAGGAAAATAGCAAAGAGAGAAAAATTAACTCCAAGAAAGACAAGTGATATCAAAAGATAAAAAATAACAAAAAATCTTTATATAAATACATTAACAATAAAAGGATAACCAGCAAGAATATTTAGTCCCTATTGGATGCAAAAGGACCAAATGTGACAAAGGATGAGGACAAGGCTGAGGTACTTAATGCCTTCTTTCCCTCAATCTTTAATACTAAGGAAAATTGTCCCCTTTGTGTGCATACCCAGGAGTTACGGTAGCAGAACAAAGCTCCCATGATCCAAGAGGTGGCAGTTGGAGACTTGCTTGCCCAGTTAGACACCCATAAGTCTATGGGACAAGATGAGATCCACCCAAGAATATTGAAGGAGCTGGTAGATGTGCTTGCAAAACCCTTTTCCATCAACTTCCAACAGTGGACTGCTGTGCTGAGACCAATGGCATGAGGTTTAACATGGCCAAATTCTGGGTCCTGCACTTGGGCCACAACAACCGTATGCAGAGCTACAGACTAGGAGAAGTCTGGCTGGAGATCTGCCTGGGGGAGAAGGACCTGGGGGTGTTGGTTGACAGCTGACTGAACATGAGCCAGCAGTGTGCCCAGGTGGCCAAGAAAGCCAATGGCATCTTGGCCTGCATCAGAAACAGTGTGACCAGCAGGTCCAGGGAGGTTGTTCTCCCTCTGTACTCGGCACTGGTGAGACCGCTCCTTGAATACTGTGTTCAGTTCTTGGCCCCTCACCACAAGAAGGATGTTGAGGCTCTGGAGTGAGTCCAGAGAAAAGTGACAAAGCTGGTGAAGGGGCTGGAGAGCAGGTCTCACAAAGAGCAGCTGAGCAAACTGGGGTTGTTTAGCCTGGAGAAGAGGAGGCTGAGTGGAGACCCTATTGTTCTCTACAGCTATGTGAAAGAAGGTTGTAGAGTGGAGGAAGCTGACCTCTTCTTCCAGGTGACAGGGGACAGGACAAAAGGGAATGTCCTCAAGCTCTGCCATGGGATGTTCAGGCTCGACATCACAAAAAAAATTTCAAGGAAAGAATCATTGTGCACTGGAACAGGCTGCCCAGGGAGGTGCTTGAGTCACCATCCCTGAAGATATTTAAAAGATGGGTGGATGAGGTCCTGAGGGACATGGTTTAGTATTTGATGGGAATGGTTGGACTCAGTGATCCAGTGGGTCTTTTCCAACCTTGTGATTCTGTGATGCAAATGAAAATAATTGCTGACCACCATCTAAGTGATGCCCAATTTGTCCTCAAAAAGTGGCTTCCCCCATTTATCTCCCCCCTAGTATTTTTGCTGAACCTGACATCATATAGTGTGGGATATCCCTTTGGTCTGTTGGCATCAGCTGTCCTGACTGTTCCTTCCCAAATTCTTTGTGAATCTCTAGCCTACTCACTAGCTACGGTGAAGTAAATTAACTCTATCCCACCCAAAATGAGCACATAGACTAAGGACATAAATGATACAAACTGAATTCCTGGGTGATCTTTCTAAGTAAAATTCCGGAGTAGTTTAAGACTAGATTTGTGATATTTAAAAATTGCTTAACTCTTCTAGGGGATCAGTAACCAATTTGTGTGCTGTAATACAGCAGGGAGTAGCTAGGATTTAGTTGATGACATCAGGGTTTCCTAACAAGAGTTTTCTTTGTATCAATGATTCATATCAATCTTAACTAAATTCGCATTCCATTTACCCTAGAGTACATCTGTGGACTTAGTAAGTCCATGTTTTTTTCATGATAATATTTCACACATGTATTTACTAGCCAGCTTTCATCTGGCTGCAAATTTAGCTTGGCACTGCGTCTGTTACCTACCAAGATATGGTTTTTTGACACCAGAAAATGTGGCCGGCACCCTTCCGACTTCCTTAGTCCTTTCTCCCTACCTTCTCCCAACATATAGTGCCCATTTCCACTAGCAGTCCTCTGCATAGGGAATGCAGGAGATTGCCACAGTGAAACCATTAGGTTTAACTCCTGTGCACAGAGATAGTAGGTAAAAGACATGATATCTTTCAGATGTATTGACATATTCAAACCATCAGCACTCAGATCAGTCACAAAGCCTCATCTTCTGCCTGCACACAGTCACTAACACCTTTACCCCAGCTTCCAGATGTCTTACCCACCTCACCTCTTTGGGCATGTTTGTGTTGTTCCATGCTGTTTTATGCAGATTTTTGTTCTATGCAAATTGCTTATGGTATGCAAATCAGTGCATTAAATAACTAACATAAAATGACACATAAGGAGATGTGCATAACTTGGCAGCTATAAATCTGGAATCATTCCACTGACGTCAATGGTTTCACTTCAGATAGGCTCCAGTACAGAAGGTGTTGAAATCTGGCCCTGTGATATTTTCAGTCAGCTTCCAAACACAAACTCTGGAATGACTTATTTCAAAGGTGCTGTTATTATTAATACCTTGCAGTTACTGCTATTTCTTTAGTTCTATGCAACTAAGCATATATCCAAAGATGGATTGCAAAATTTCCTTAATTTCAACTAAGCTGACATTTGTGATAGATAGATCACCTGTGGCTTATCGGATTTCCAGGCAGTCAGGAACCTGGTCCACTTTGGCCCTAATCATATAACGGTTTCTCTTTTAAAATACCTGTGGCAAATAATGTAGAATTTATGCCAAAAAGTCTTCAGAGCCAGATGTGTGCCCTAAAGTGTTTCAAATCAATTTAGAAGGGGGAATGAGCATAGATCAGTTCAGTGTTACAAGTCATGTATTTTTGATCTGAGACTGGATGCCTAGAAGCATACATACTGTCTTGTGTAACCATCCCCTGACAAGGATCTTCATATGCTAAAAAAGAACATGGTAAAGGTTAATGCTGCACATGGCAGAATCACAATACTGGGCAAGCACCCTGGTTGGGGGCTGCTTCAAGTGATGTGCAGTCATTTTACACATTTACAAATGTCGTTTCCACATGGCAGAATTTCCACCCACTTTTGCCTGCCTGTAAATGACTTCAGGAGATGCCAGTCATTAAGAGTTCTCACAACTGTCCCCAGCATCCTACCACTCAAAAACATGCCTGAAAGACTCAAAACATATCTGTTTGTATTTCTGGAGCTTCTTAGTTGATATCAGGACTAAACTCAAATTTACCAGAATACTGAACTACAAAACATATGAATTGATGACAAGGAGACTCAGCAAACGCTGATAATGAGGGGTTTTGGAGGAGTAAGGCTCTACTCCTGCTGTCTGATCTATGCAACTCACCTTAAATTCTGTTGTATTTTTCATGAGTAAAAAGCCACAGGAGATTTATATGGCATGAAGAAGCTTCCAGATTTCTTATTAGTTAAGTGAACTAGCATCGGAGATTATGTATATAAACACAGAAGCAATATAAACTATGGAAATGTCAGTATCTATCTGTATCTGCAATTAAAGACTTATCAAGTGTCTATAATGTTTGTATCACTATTTCCTTTGGGGTGTTTTTATGTTGGGTTTGGAGGGGGTGACATCATAATCATGGTATCTTTAAGTTTGCTTCGCTATAACTTCAACTGACAAAATTAGAGCCTCTTATAGCTGTCACTTTGGGAACGTTTTTGAGTTTGTTTAGTTTTTTCTTTTTTAATCATAACAGTCTCCCTGCAGACCTGCACTGACATCAATTTACCACTGTCTTGACATCTTAAAGTTGTTTCTTATAAAATTTGCATTGGTGTCATTTTGTTTCAAGCTGATATTGTGACAATGTCTCTCCGGATTTATACTGACAATTTTCATTTTGACAAAATGTCATTGCTATAGCCCTTCACTAGCATCTATCATAAGTCTCTGGATTTAAATGAAAAGTGATTTCATTCTGTAAACTACAGTAACTAACTGAGCTTTCTCAGTAGATCCTTTTCTGACCTCAAGATCTAACTATTGATTGCACTTTGTTTTTTATAGAAATGTCTAAACTTTCTGCCTCATGCTTTAGGCAGCTCCTCCATATATAGCAAATAAGGAAATTAAAGCAAATCTTCCCTTGAAAAAATATATATAAAAAATATGCCAGTGAGAGTGGGGTAATGCATTTTCGTAACAGCCACATCAAACAAACAACTAGGCAGTGCTGTTGAGAGCTGCTGCTCCTCTTTCTCATTTGCTGAAGTGGTAGGGACATCTCTTTGGGACTCAATATTCAGGCTCTTTCCAGGTATCTCCTTGGCAAACACAGGTTTCTCAAAATCAATATATTTGATATGCTGTCGCTATTTTATTTAAATACTAAATACAACAGTAGGCAAGCTGTGGCAGGAGTCAGAGTTGGGGGAGGTTTCAGGAAAGTTCCTGTGTGACACGTTTATCTCTGAATCTGGTTTATTGTTTCAGCTCTTTCATTTTTAAAATCAAAGAGGCAAGTAGGATACTGTGCAGTATCACAAATGCCTTGTGACCCTTCTTGAAGTAGGCTCTGCATGACATAGCTAGAATGGCCAACAGAACATGTGCAAACCATAAAACAACTTCCTGCCAGCAGAATCCAATGGGATGAGGTTTAATACGGCCAAATGCTGGGTCCTGCACTTGGGGCACAACAACCCTATGCAGAGCTACAGACTGGGAGAAGTCTGGTTGGAAAGCTGCCAGGAGGAGAGGGACCTGGGGGTGTTGGTCGACAGCCGACTGAACATGAGCCAGCAGTGTGCCCAGGTGGTCAAGAAGGCCAATGGCATCCTGGCTTGTATGAGAAATGGTGTGACCAGCAGGTCCAGGGAGGTGATTCTCTCTCTGTACTCGGCACTGGTGAGGCCGCTCCTTGAATATTGTGTCCAGTTCTGGGCCCCTCACCCCAAGAAGGATGTTGAGGTTCTGGAGTGAGCCCAGAGAAGAGCGACGTAGCTGGTGGAGGGGTTGGAGAACAGGCCCTAAGAGGAACGGCTGAGAGAGCTGGGGTTGTTTAGCCTGGAGAAGAGGAGGCTGAGAGGAGACCTCATTACTCTCTACAACTACCTGAAAGGAGGTTGTAGAGAGGAGGGAGCTGGGCTCTTCTCCCAAGTGACAGGGGACAGGACAAGAGGGAATGGCCTCAAGCTCTATCAGGGGAGATTTAGGCTGGAGATTAGGAGGAAGTTTTTCACAGAAAGGGTCATTGGGCATTGGAATAGGCTGCCCAAGGAGGTGGTTGATTCACCTTCCCTGGAGGTGTTTAAGGCACGGGTGGATGAGGTCCTGAGGGACATGGTTTAGTGTTTGATAGGAATGGTTGGACTCGATGATCCGATGGGTTCCTTCCAACCTGGTTGTTCTATGATTCTATGGTTCTATGATTCTATTATTGAATACTCCTAGGACTGTGCATGATTCTAACAGAGTGGTCTGTGTATGTGATTTTGCAAAAGCTATTGTTCATCAGAATACATGCAGGACTTAATGAGGTATTTGCAGCAGCAGCGTTGTTTGTATGCTCTGATATAAATGGTTCAGCTCCTACATAACTTTGTATGTGGCAAATCACAGTGCAGTTATGGAGAAAAGAAGCCTTCAACAGAAAAAAAATGTTCATTTTTAATGAATCAGATCATCCATACCAAGTAAAGGTCATGGTGACTTGCTTTCACTGATTTGTCTCATCAGCAGTGCCTGGGCAGAAGCTTTACCCCTTTTAGTTTAACTAAAATTAAGAGCTTGGAATTGAAATTTTCATTCGTGTGGTAGTCTATTTATGTCCAACTTAAAGAAGAATGAAATTTGATTGCCTAAGCAGAGAGGGCAAGTATTACTTAAAAAGACTTCCAACTCATGCTCTAAACCACTCAGGTCTCCCAGAGGTCTTATGTCAGACCTGTCAGTCTCATGTGGATGTTTATATATTGCAGCAGTAGATCTCCAGGCAGTGAGATCAAGCCCTAAGTATGACAAAACCAGGGCAAGAGACATTTTAATAACAGTGCAAATAAAGAGATATCTGAAAAGACAGTTTATGAAATTGGTGAGAGAAGATTATCTTAAAACTCTTCAAAACAAAAATAATTAATTTATTGTCAATTTAACTGACATTTAGAAATTTAGACTGGAATTGATTTTGAACAGTATCTCCAACATTCAAAGCGCAACCTAGGACCCGAAACTATACAGGCAGACACTCAACACAAGAGCTGCTCAAAATGTGGGTATAATGTTAGATATCTATATAAATAGATTTGGGTAGATTTAGGCTGGAGATTAGGAGGAGGTTTTTCATGCAGAGGGTCATTGGGCATTGGAATAGGCTGCCCAGGGAGGTGCTTGAGTCACCTTCCCTGGAGGTGTTTAAGACACAGGTGGATGAGGTATTGAGGGACTTGGTTTAGTGTTAGATAGGAATGGTTGGACTAGAAGATCTGATGGGTCCCTTCCAACCTGGTTGTTCTGTGATTCTGTGATTCTGTGAAATAATGCATATGTCGATTGAGGTAGATGATGATAGTATAGATGAATTAGATAAGGAAAAATCATAGTATATAAGCCAAACAGTGGTTTTTCATCTAAAGTATCAGTTGTTTATTATATTCTTTTTGTTCCTTTCTAATACTGAAATATGCTGCTATTGTTAGAATTAACTCAGTATGTTTTTGTTATCTGTATAAACACTCAGTCTGCCTTTGACTTCAGCTGAGTTTTGTAGTCTAATTAAATGTTGTCTGTCAGATTGGAATGTCTCTGTCAGTGTTTCTTGTCTAAAAGGGAAACACTGCCACTGGAAATAGCACTCTCTGTTGTATTAACCATTGCAATGAGTACTTGAATCAGGCTTGTGTTTTTAACTGTTCTAAGCACTTCTTATCTGATCTACAAAGACAGCCGCACTGAGTAGACATTTTGAAACTAATTTCTGGGTTTTGATGCCCATCATTGTATGCCTATTTTTCACCTATGTCAATCACTCATAAGTGGTGCTAGCTCTCAACGTGATTCAGGGACTTCAGCGTATTGTGCAGGGTGTCCTAAAGGCTTGAGACTTTTTGAAATGTATATTTACTTTCTGTCTGTGGGCCATAGGTATTAATACTAATTTACTTGCAAAAGATACTTATCATTAGTCTGCATCTTGCTTCAACCTGTATCTTGCAACAGAAATGTTAAGAAATTTCTGCTAGCAAAATCAGGGATGATAAAGATTGGAATGTAACTCAAAAAGTATGAGTTGCCCACAGCACTGAGCTTCACCCTACCAGTGCCAGAGCAGCTCTGTGGACTCAGAAGTGATTAATGTAGACCACAAGCTGTTAATATCTACAGTTCTAGGTTTCAAGCCCGTATAGCTAGAGACAGGTGAGGGCCAGTCTCATTATACTTCCCACAGAGGTTTCCCCAGAGCTAGGGTTTATTGCCCTCAGAATGTGCGGGTGTAGACATTGCCGTTAGCTATTAATTAACTGCTCTAAACTGCGTGTCTCTATTTTGCTGGGATAAAATAACTGACAGAAAGAGTTTGTGTATCCTAGTATCCCTTCATAGAAATTTTATGCTGTCCTATGAAGTGAGACACTTAGAGTTTACGCTGATCCGCATGTTTGGACAAGTTTGACTACAGATTTCTGCTACACTAGGCATGAAGGATCAGTCAGCTATTAAACCAAGGGCTGTAATACCACTAGCTGTGGAGAGCTGCTTGGTGACAGTGTTTTATAACGCTTGGATAAGAACTGAGATGTTACCTTTCTTTCTAGCATGAAGAAACCAGACATATACAAATACAAGCTTGTGTATGCAAACTGTAATTCTGATGGTCACATGAAAAAAGGAGAAATCAGCTGTAAAAGAAAGTGAGATAAGGTGAGATTATTTCGATGTGCTGACAGCTCAGTGAAGGTTATATTGAAATCTTGCTTTTAAATGTCAGAATGCAATGGTAACAAAGAGAAGTGCATGAGGACCCTCTGAAGGTCTAATGTCTGTTGACTGATGTTTTAAATCAGCCATAGATTTCAACAATTATTTATTACATTTTTAATGTTTATTTGGTGTTTTCAGTATACACCATCTTTCAATGGTGACTGAGCACCATCAGCACCTGTTTCTAGAGGCTTTACATATTATGTTCAATAAGTTTTAAGTTTGTGAAATTCCTTTCTGAAATGTGAAGAAAACATTCCAAATGAGATGCAGGAAGAAATGGACTGTAACATAATTGCACATGATATCACTTCAGTTTCTTCTTATCCTATTACTTAAAAACTCTGCTTCAGTTAAGTGTAAAGAAAATAAAAATGTCTTGGACAAGAAGAATAAAATCAACAGTAATTAATTGCTTCAATATTTCTCACAGCCGTTGCCCCTTCATAGAAAATTAATTTCCATTCATACTACTGACAAGATGCAGGAGATAGAAGAGGAGAAAATTAATTTGGCTGATGTCATTCTGTAGTTTGATCCCAGCATTAATATCCTTTGTATAGTGAGTGGCAATGATATCTGGATCCAAATGTAATTCTGTGAAATATGAGGCTTTACAGAATTGTTACTGTTCTGGGAATGAAGATGTTACAATCTTCCTACCATTTGCAACAGCAGGTAAAAGTGAAGAATCAAATTCCTGTTCCTTTCTTTGAAATACCCACCTGTCATCATCTCCCGCTCCCATTTTGTAATGATCAGATAGACTTGCCAAGATAGTCAAGTCTATGAATGTCTGTGTTTTGATGGATGAGCCCTTAAAAAATAAAAAAGGAGTAATATGACTAAAGTAAAAGAAGTGAATGGCTGTCTCTTTTTTGCAGAACTTGCATTAGGTCCTAGATTAGAGACAATTCTGTCCAGAGAACTTCAGAGATAGGCCAGGCTTAGGGGTAAATTTGCCTTCTCTCATACAGAGTTCTCAGGTTCAGACAGAGTCTCACAGTTAAAACCCACCTTGTTTTAAACAGACAGTGAGAACATTTTTGTGTATGCAGTGGCAGAAACAGTCTGAAATCTTTTTCCATCCAGAGAGGGAATAAGGAAAGAAATGGCTTTCAGTTCCTACTCACACCCCACTCCAAAGAAGCTTCCTTAGAAAGTGCATTCAACCTGTGCTGAGTAGTCCCTTGATGCAGCTGATGTTGTGCAGCTCTGTGCATGCTGTGTGTCTGCTTGCCTGATCAACAGTTACTGGTGTTTACGCACCGAGAGTGAAAGTCACCCACAGATGTAAGGCTTGGGTATTGCTGTCTGTTAACATTAGGTTCAAGCCATTCAAATCCTAGAGGAGAAACATGGCTTCACTTTTAGTAGAATTCAAGAATTTGTCTACGGATTTTAAATGTCCCACCAACGTGATCACCAGCATTTTCATACTATGAATGTAATGAAACTGAATAAACATTCTTTTCCTGAATCTGAAAACAACCTAAATTCCCACCTGAATTTGATTTCAAATCCATTTGTTATAAATGCCAGTTTTTGAATGATAAATCTTAAAGAGACTTCATTTGTATTTGCTGGAGAGATTGGTATGTTGTCTTCTAACATTTCGATTTAAAAAATCATCTTTAGAACAAGTGTATCTATTTTTGTGTTCACCTTATGGAACATTATGGGGAACAGTTATTTAGTAAAAAACATTCTCATTTGCATTATTGTTTGCTATTTGACCTTCCTCAAGAGGACTGGGATGCCTCCAAGCACACCACTCAACTTTGAATATTGGCACTTGTGAGCCCATCTTACATCCTGGTAAGATGATTAATGTATCCTGGAAAATCACCTAATGGTTTGATACACTTTTTGTGCAGCCTCTTGTAGGAGAAAAATAGGATAATGTGAGATATAATTTATGGGTATGAAATGGAAGAGTTGAAATGGAGAAGCTCATTCAAAAGTATTGACAGGTTATCTGTAGTGCTTAGGATCGGCACAGCAGAACTTAAAAGCATGTGTGAAATATAGCGTTATTGGAAGACATCCCAAATACATGAAGACACCTGTCTGCAAGGATATTCCCTCTTTAGAGACTGGAAGGAACATGAAGAGATTTATCTAGTCAAAATATTGACCTGGAACCTTGCCTTTTGTTACACGTGAAGTACTGGATGTATACAACACCAAAATGTCCTAAATTGAGTTCATTGGTTGTTCACAAATCTGTTTTTTCTTGTCAGGCAACAGATCTTACTCTCCCTGCAGAGCTCAGAAAGGCCGATAGTTCTGCTCATAGAATCATAATGTCAAAAAGAAAAAAGAATGCAATCTTCTACTTCTTCAACCAATATATGCATGTCTACCAAGCTTTTTGCTTCCCTTGGTTACTTAGCTCCTCTTGAGATCCTGAATAAAATATTTCAAAGCAAGTAAGCCTCCTGGAAAGAACCAATATGCCAAAATGTTTGGAGCTGTCATTCCTCCTTTTTGGATACTGGAATTCATTTGCAGTCGAAGAAGAGAACAATGTTAATTGGCCTACATGCTGATTAACAGTGTGAGAGAACAACTAGAAAGTTGTTGAGACAATATGAGACTATTTATTTGTATTTTATCTTTACACTGAGTTTCACAATCTCAGTGGCATTCTTTATTGACATTTATTAATTTTGATGCCTCTAATTCTTTAAGTTCATCTGTTCTAACTAACAGCATATTTCTGTGGTTCATTTTTTAATGTTAGGACATGACAGACACTGCTATCTGCACGTTCTGGGTGCCCTTGATTTAACTTCAAAGTACATCTTGAGTACAGCAGTACAGTATAAAATACTCCAAACAAACAATTTCAAAGTCAAATCTCCCACGTGCTTTAAAAAATTCCCTAATCTTGTAATTACAATCTCTGTCCCCATTTTCAAAAGCCTAAGAGACGAATGAACTTTTGTTAAGTGCCCCAAGTCATCACTTATTTGCCTGAAGTTGTTAATTGTGGGTCATATTATTTTCACGCATGGGGTAGAGCATTATTTATGGAGTTCTATTGATTGTAGCAGTGGCAACGTACAATGTCACTGAAAATTTGTCACTAATTATAGAATTCCCAACACTCTTACTCCATTGTTCCAAAAATAATACCTTGCAGCAGTCCTCATGTCACTGTCAGTTTATCAAAGAACAATCTCTAATTGAAAAGATGTTATTAGCATTTATTGTGCACAAAAGTTAAATGAAATGTGTCTTCTGGAACCTAGAATACATTGCAGTACAACAGTGTCATCAAGGAGTGGTATGAAAATCCCCCAAACAAAATGGTGCAGTCAACAGGCTCATTCAGCCAATATCTAACTATCATGAGTATCTTTTATTATTGCCTTTATTATTATAGCACTTTTGGTATATTTTTTCTTCCAGTTGACAAAAAAAAATAATAATTACTTTCTTTTTATTGGCTTGAGACTATCTAGGAGTGACACAGAGGATTTTTTATAATGAAAAACTACTAAGAGGTTCAGCCACTTTGGGCAAGTTTAAATTATGGAAGTAATTCTACCAAAACAAAATTCACAAGTCATAAACATGCTGCCATTGGGGAAAAAAAAATTAAAAAAGAGGGGAAGGGGGCAGACAAAACAAAACACAGACTCCTCTTCTGCTATATGTAACATACATATTGGTACAGGTTTAGAGACACAACTAGTAATTGCTGGCATACTTCAGGGCCTGCTGAGTTAACTGTTTCTCTGCCAGTGTTCACACATAGCCTGGAACAGAGATGGAGAGGAGATGGAACATTAAAGAGAAAACAAGTTTTGATTTTAAATTAGATGCTTCCATCAAGTTGGTCTAGAAATCATAAAGGTGTTACAAAGACAAAGCTCTAACCTCTGTAACAGGTTCCAGTGCTTTAAAGGAGGGACTTCTAGATTTTTTATACATTTCAGCAGACTTCCTTCACAATAGCAAAACAGTGTCCATGTATAAAACAGTAATTTGTGTCGTTGGATACTGATAGTAGTGCAAGTAGTCAGTGAATTTGACTGAGAGGTTTGCACTGTGCAACAGAAACAGTTTGGGTTTTTTTATTATTGCATCTGACTTGGACATGTTCTTCACAATATGTTCAAATCAACACTTTTTTGCCCTTCTCCCTCTCCAACTAGTTCACAATACCACAAAATCAGTGCTTTAGATTTCAAAGTTATGAAAGGAAATGTCTATACCACATCAGCTAAAAAAATAAGGCGGGAAAAGATACTTTTTTTTTTTCTGAGGGCTTTTTCTTGCATCTAGTTGTAGAAAACCACTGACAGGTAGATATCTCCTGCTTCACAATCTGTAAATATGTAGTGTTATATTGAACAAAACAGGAAGAAATTGCTCATCAAGAAATTCCTCAGCAAGCATGTAATTAGAAATAGATTCCAAATCCAAATGCAGCCAGAAACTTTAGAAATCCACATCTAGAAGTAAACAGCTTACATCTGCTTTAGTATAAATATTCTGCTGTGCTACAGCAGTTTTATAATATGAGGAAAACACATAAGAAATACCGTTCATAGTACCTGTGGTTACACAGGCATTGGGTAAGCTGATCTTTAGAAACTCAAAAAATCTGTTTGTGTTTAAATATATGTGTTTGACAGGAGAAGGATTGATCTTCACTGGTATTGGTCTGTGAAGCACTGACCTCCATTTTCATTGTCAAACCTTGCTGGCAGGAAACTGAGAGTCAAAAGAAAATCTTGCTGTGAGATCCACTAAATCCATCATGACTCTAATTCATCCTGTCTAATTCTGGGAATTTAAGTCCTGCACCTTCAGTAGAAATGCCGTCTGCACTCCCAAAATGACCTACAGAAAGTTACAGATCTATCCCAGGCATCTCACAAAACCTCTCAGCTCCCAAAACACAAAAGATGCATATGTTTCACTATAAAAATGCATGAAGATAAACCAATTCTGCTTACGAAACTGCCTCTGGCCTGGACAGGCGCACACTCTCCTGGGTGGAAAACTGGCTGGATGACCAGGCCCAGAGAATGGTGGTAAATGGAGTTAAATCCAGCTGGAGGCCAGTGACAAGTGGGGTTCCCCAGGGCTCAGTGCTGGGTCCAGCCCTGTTCAATGTCTTTATCAATAACCTGGATGAAGGCATTGAGTGCACCCTTAGCAAGTTAGCAGATGACACTAAGCTGAATGGAAGTGTCGATCTGCTGGAGGTTAGGGAGGCTCTGCAAAGGAATCTGGACAGGCTGGACTGCTGGACTGAGTCCAATGGGATGAGGTTGAACATGGCCAAATGCTGGGTCCTGCACTTGGGGCACAACAGCCCTATGCAGAGTTACAGACTGGGAGAAATCTGTCTAGAAAGCTGCCAGGAGGAGAGGGACCTGGGGGTGTTGGTCGACAGCCGACTGAATATGAGCCAGCAGTGTGCCCAGGTGGCCAAGAGGCTTGCATCAGAAATGGCATGGCCACCACGTCCAGGGAGTTTATTTTCCCTCTATACTCGGCACTGGTGAGACTGCACCTCAAATACTGTCTTCAGTTCTGGGCCCCTCACCACAAGAAGGGTGTTGGGGCTCTGGAGCGAGTGTAGAGAAGAGTAACGAAGCTGGTGAAGGGGCTGGAGAGCAAGTTTTATGAGGAGTGGATGAGTGAATGGGGGTTGTTCAGCCTGGAGAAGAGGCTGAGGGGAGACTTTATTTCTCTATATAACTACCTGAAAGGAGGTTGTAGAGAGGAGAAAGCTGGAGTTATCTCTCAAGTGTCAGGGGACAGGATAAGGGGAAATGACCTCAAGCTCCACCAGGGGAGGTTCAGGGTGGACATCAGAAAAAAATATTCACAGAAAGAATCATTGGACACTGGAACAGGTTGCCCAGGGATGTGGTTGGGTCACCTTCCCTGGAGGTATTTAGAAAATGGGTGGATGAGGTGCCAAGGAGCATGGTTTAGTGTTTCATAGGAATGGTTGGACTCAATGATCCAGTGGGTCTATTCCAACCTAGGAATTCTGTGATTCGGTGAAATTCCAAAATTTGCTTCAATCAGAAGACCTTAACCAGGAGATTGTTGTTTTGTTCTGCACAGTATTATTTGCTTTTGACATATTATCTCACGCAGTTTTCTTCATGGTGTTCATGAAAACATGGCTGCAAAGGAAGAATCAGGCTGTAATGAAATCTTTTACGCCTATAATTAACCCAAACTGCATCTTCAGCTTATTGTGCATTATGGAAGGACCTTGTTCTTTTAAATAGATCACACACAGTCAGACAATTGGAAACTGTCCATCACTGTGTTTTTCTTTAAGCTTTGTCCGCTGATTTACTAAGAAGCTCTTGACATCTTACAAATTTCTCTGTCTCAGATTTATGAGTCTCACCTATCTCCTTCCTGATTAATACAAAAAAATTCATAAGCAACTAATGCCACACCAAACCTATGCCTGAGATGGAGGAACATAATTTCCCTTCTTTAATCAAATATATTACAACTCACTGAACATTGAAGAAACCTATCCTGGATCTATATGCTGTAGTTTAAGAAATGTATGGAATGAAGTATTTGATAGGAATGGTTGGACTCCATGATCTGGTGGGTCTCTTGCAACCTAGTGATTCTATGATTCTATGGTTCTATTCTATGAAACCAGCTACTTGTGAGAATACACATGAAGAAATCATGGAAAGGACAACTTTAAGCCTTTCTATGTAATAATTGTAGAAGCAATAATGCAGACACAGCTTACTCTGGATGTAAGCAAGGTCATGGAATTGTATAAACCATGTTAATTATATTGAATAATTAAATTTTTGTGTCAGCAGATAAGAAGATTATATTAGAGACCTCCCAAATCCTTTTGAAACTTCAGCTATTATCTAGCATAAAATACTGTTCCTCACTTGAGAAGCATAGTTAGGATCCAAAATAGCGGTTTAGAATGGCTTGACATTTTCCTCAGATAACACATTGAGTTGAGCCAGAAACTGCATTTCAGTTTCTGTGTTACCACTAATACCAGTTCTTTCTTTAGCTTTATTCAGTCTCCACATGAAATAGACAAACAGCAGAAAATACAGATACAGAAATATGGAAAGGACAAATTGTTCACATTGCTAACTCTGGTTGACCTTACCACAGTTGACAAAATTGTATATAGTGTTTTATTCCATCATTATATTTTACATGATGTATTTTACATGACATTTGGAACGTGCTGCTTCATTCATTACTTCACCAGGAAGCGTGTCCAAAGAAGGGCTATGAAGCTGGTGAAGGACCTTGAGCACCAGTCTTATGAGGAGTGACCGAAGGAACTGGGGTTGTTTAGTTTGCCCATGAAGTGGTTGAGTCATGATCTCTGGAGGCATTTAAAATGTGTGTAGACATGGTGCTGATGGACATGGTTTAGTGTGGATTTGGCAGTTAGTTTTACAGCCGGACTTGATGATCTTAAAGATCTTTTCCAACCTAAACCATTCTGTGATTATGTGAAGAAAAAGGAGCAGTCAAGTGCTTTCTTTGGAATTTTCTTGGCACTGTTTAATGTCAGGTATAGAAGGGCATATCTAGTACACTCATAGGTGGAGAAGAAGAGTCATGAGACCTGGGATGACACCTGTCTGGAATAGATTAGATAACCCTGTTCCAAACAATTCAAAGCAGGTGACATTAGGATTTGAAGTCTGATATCTCCACTGGGAGTGATGGGTCATTAGAGTACCCTGGAGACACTAGTTTCTGCCAGCTCTTGGTTAAGGTCTTCCTAGTTCTTCTGGAGGTTATAATAAGGTGGGAACCTTCTATCTCTTATTTCACTCCTCTTTTAAGGGCTTTCATGTCCCAGCACAGGGACACTAAATCACCATCAGGAGATGGACTGTTCATAAAGGCTTGTGCTATTAGGATAAGGGGGTATGGGTATAAACTACAAAGAGACATATTTAGATTAGACATTAGGAAGAATTTCTTTACCATGAGAGTAGTGGGACACTGGAACAGGTTGCCAAGGGAAATTGTGGATGCCCCATCTCTGGAGGTGTTCAAGGCCAGATTGGATGGGGCCTTGGGTAACCTGATCTAGTGGGATGTCCCTGCCCAAGGCAAGGGGGTTGGAACTAGATGATCTTTAAAGTCTCTTCCAACCCTAACCATTCTATGATTCTATCAGAATGAAACAGAAAATAGGCTCTTGCTTTACTTTTCCTCTTTGTAAACCTCAGCTTGGGCTCTGCTTTCCTGTAATTTCTGTTGTGCGTGCTTTTTCATTGTTACTTTGTTGCTGCTTTTTCTTCTCACCTGAAAGAACACTCTCTCTAGGGTCATTAATCTTACAAGCAGGTGTCTTATTGGGATTAAAAATCCTGCTTGAATCTCTCAACAGACAAACAAAAGCCTTTGTGATTCCACATCTGCATTTTTGTTGCTTTTAGATATTGCAGTTTTTCCTCTCAGTCCCTTTCCCCCTAAACCTTTTCATGGAGCCCTGATACTGACCTGCAAGTATGCATAAGGCATTAAAATGGGCCTGGGGTTACCTCATTCACAACAATAATTATTTTTAGGCTACTACAGCTCTAACAAATGTTTCCTAGGGGGAAAGCCATTATTAAGTCATTGCATCCAGAAGGATGTCAAACATATTATTTTTAAAGATTAACTTTAAGAATGAAATGAAATGTTAGTAGGGTTGACATCCACGAAATGCCTTCCAAGTATATCGAGGAGTTGGGGAAGAAATGGAGTTCCAAGTGTATTTTGCAGGTGGGCGATGAAATGATAGCTATGTGTTGCCTTTAGCAGCTGGTTTTCTTATGCCCAAAAAAGCTCTGTTGGTCAGGTGATAAAGCTTTCACGCTTCTGCACATGAGCTTTGTATACATCAGAGCTTTGGGGTTTTGTGTGATGCCCATGTGAGTTTACTTCTAGGTAAATTTTCAGTAATAATATACTCACATACATTAACTAATCAAGGAAGATTAGAGGAAAAATATTAAGACTTTTATTCCAGAGAGAAACTATTATCCTTTCAATAATAAAATAGTTTTAGCCAAAAGTTTTTTGTTGTGGGTTGTGGTTTTTTCTTCTTAGGATATTACTAGGCATCATTAAAGGAAGTAAAAAAAGGATACCCAATTCTAATTTTAGTGGCTTTTCAGATTTTGACAGTATCTCCCTCTCTATTCAGCACAGTTTCACTTTATTACTCACATCACACAAGGAGTAGTAGTTTCCTCACTGAGTATTTGTCCAATCCATGTGGCTAAGGCTACGTTTACATCTTCTCCAATTATAAGAGGGCCATTAAGTTCAGATAATGTAAGATAGAAATTTAAGAGGAATTCTAGGGAAAACATAATTAGGTGCAAAGATATTACATGAGTTTAATGACTGAGATTTAATTTCAGTTTTCAGGATTATAAGTTGAGAATCCTTGTCTGATTCATCTTCTTTTTTTCTTAATTAATTGGAAATTTATTCTCAAGCAATTAACGCAGAGTCTTTTAGATCCCTAAGTGTTTGTGAGCTATATACTAATATTCACTACCTTACTTTCAAAACTGTCTTACTAATTTATTTGAGCTTTTTCTGATAACATGATAAAGCCTGCATGAGCTTTTATATACAGCGAACAATATTCACATCAGCTTAGACATTCTGTAGGAAATTAAGTTGTTCGTGGCTTAGAACTGCAGCATTTCATAAATGCTGATAGATTAGAAAGATAGTCCCCCACAAAACCATACGTAAGGAACAAAATTAAGAAGTAACGTCATTCTACAAGTTTCTGAAATAATGGCTTGACGAGAAGACCTGTTGTGCTGGTTTATGGATTCTAAGTGACATGATCTCAGCAAGTAAAACTGTCCCACTTCTAACCACTTGGGCTCTGACTTACTTCATTAGAATCTGGCCATGACCAGTTATGTATCTGGCCTAAATCAGTCATCTTCACTCCCAGGGGATGATTCTATGTGTTAAAACTTCACACTGCCTGGGTTCTAAGGTGTGATATCTAGTGGATCAGCACACACATACAGGAATTCAGCTGTTGGTTTCCCTGTTTGGCATAATACAAAGAAATCCAACCTTCTCCTTCATAAAGCTTTGCATCTAGGTGCATTCAAAAAGCAAGAGCCATTGTATTGATTTATTCTTTTATTCTTCTGAAGTGCTGCTCTAATCAAACAGGAATCCTGCCCTGTCCTGAGCAGTAACCAAGCATAAAGCAGAGAAGAAAGTCCCTGTGCTTAAAGGCTCAAATCTAGTAGGAAACAGTTTCAGAAAGTAGATGTTGCTTTGGCCATTGTTTTTCAGAGCAGGATCCCACCTACAGCGTGTTTGGGTCTCTCTGACTCTCTGGTCATACTGTATTATATCTCAGCACCGAAGCGCTTACTGTTCCATCTGTTCTTGCATTCCAAGAAGCACCATACCTTCTGGACAATATACCCGAGAGCTCAAGTCAAAAGGAACCCTTTGCTTAAAACATCTAGCCATAACCTGGAGCCTCCTGGCTCAGAGACAGCGAGGCTGCAACTGAGTGAAGAAGAGTGCGCAATGTCAGCCTGCCTCTCTTTCTCCCATCACTGTCACTCTGCCGTCACTCAGGGCATGTCTGGACAACGTACACTTTAGCAGAGTACAGAATATGACTTAAAACCAACTCCATTCAACTGTGTTTGTTTGCCAAAACAATTCACGTTTCTGCCTTCTTCTTCCTCTTTCACTTATTAACAGTCCCCACTGCATTTCAGTACTGTCCCTGTCTCGTTTGTACTGGTCTAAAACTAGAGTGTTGGTAGTGGCTAGTTTAATAACAAAAACCCTCCAGAAGTTCATAGAAGGTTGCTTTACATTTTCTTAGAGTTGTCTTTTGCTGCACAGAACCACAAACATTTTATTCTCAGTACAGGTGAAGAGGCAGTATTACTTCTTGGTAGAAACAAGCAGAGTGGAATTGGAAGTTCTTAAGGTACTTTGCAGCCAAATAAATGTGAATGTAATCATACCATAATAAATAGTATTTTAGAATTAAGCTGGTGTCCCCTTGGTGTTTGACATAAAGCTAGAAAACAGGAAAGTAAGAAACCTGGTGAGGTTTTAGATCAATAGCTTTAAATATGGTACAGCAACAGAAAGTGAAAACTAAGTTCTATTTTAACATAATAAACTGAAATATTTAGAGGATTAGTGGAAGGAAAAACATTTCACATCTAAAAGAACAGCTCCACAGTGAAAAGGCTGGCTGATCTGCAGCGGATGAATGTTTACATCTGTAGCCTCTCTGGCCAACATTTCAACAAATGTGAGTAAATAAAAGTAAATTCTCCTGAGAGTTTCAAATGAAAAAAATGAACATTCAGTGAAATGTTCATGAAAGTTCCTGTAGTAGAAACTCAGACAGGTTTTAGTTTTCACTTTCAGCTGACACATATCTGGTTGGCTATTCCATTGACTCACGCTTTCTGTTTCAGGTCCGTTTTCCACTTTTTAAGACATGATTCCTGGATGAACCAGGAATGCAACAAGTGACATTTCATAGTCAACATATTTTCAATTTTCTTTCAGAATTTCAAGATCTCCCATGGAAAAATCTGATTTTTTTTTAATATATTCATTATTTTTTCTTTAGTGAAAGAGTCTTTTTTTCAGACAGCTGAAGAGTATAAATTAGGAAGTCAGACATAAAGCAGGTTATGGGACATGGATCTCTTTGTAGAAGTGGCTGTTTGAGTATTCACACAGTCCCAGAGTAAAGAAGATAACCTTGACTGCATTGTAAGCAATATTTGAGAAGGCCTTCAGTGTCATGATAATAAACTTTCTGCCTGGAAAACAACAGGAAAAAATTGTAATAAATAACTGCTGCTGTCTTTTCAAACAAGTTGTGGGTTTAGTATGTCTTGCCTTCCATTCTTTAATGAGTTTCCAAGGTGAAGAGTGTAAATGATAAACAAACACAACCATTGTGTGTTATCAGCCTCCATTTCAGTGTTCTCATGTAAGGGACACCTTTCTTCTTGTGTTTTATTCCTTTCTTCAGCTCGATTAGATGCATTTTTCTGAGGCTAAGCTCCTTTATGCAAACATGAATTCTTCCCATAAATGCCTTTGAAATAGGGAGTTCTCTCTGTATTTCCTAAAGAATCAGATAGCTGAGAATATGTTATGTGTTGATCCCAGGTTCTTATGTTCTCTGAGGTTTTCTTTTATAGATACAGACCTTACTTGTTTATCATCACTGCTATTTTTAAAGACCCTTGGGCTGAGATCTGACTTCTCAGTTGCAAGACAGAAATGAGAATACTCAATTTCAGACAGTCCTGATTGCAGCTTATTTTCTGGCTCTTCTCTTGTTTTGTTTGAAAAGTACAAATAGATTCCAGGTTTAATAAGATTTTTCTTTTTATGTGCTCTTCTCTTTTTCTCTTTGGTGGGTTATTCAAATTACTAGTCTTCTGTCTTAATAATGAATCATATATAATCATGATATTAACACAAGCTAGGAGTTCCAATGAAGGAATACTATGACTATAAATATGCTCACTGGTAGAAATATGAGCCCCGTCCAGAAATACTTCCTATTGGTTTCAAAGTTAAGAAATATCAGACTTGCAAAGGAGAAAAGAAGACAATAATTAAAATTGCATTTTCAATGGTCTTTTTAAAATCTCTTCAAATATAAGGTAACTGATCTGTATTTTTTGTTATATTTAGCACCATTTTCATCTACCACTGGTGGAAGATTGTAGACTTTTGTCAGGCAGATCATCCACTGATGTAAACAAGTGTAACACCATGGATACTAATAAAAGTTACCAGCTTACAGTCTGAAGATCTGCACCTTCATTTTTCATCTTGATTTTATGATATCATAGATTTCCAGACTCTGTGATTTTGATCTTTTCCCAGGTATCGTGTACTATCAGTGAAAAAAAAAAAAAAAAAAGTTAATTACCGTGGGAAATATTTGATTTGTTAACAGAGAATCAAAGATGTAGTCACACATTCACAAATTCCTACGACAGTTGCAACAGTTTTTTAGTACTATTCCTTTCTTCATTACTGTGCCCTTCAAGACATGGCAACTGAATATGGAAAATAATCCATTCTCTCCTTCGCAGAGTTGACTTAAACTGGAAAAATTGAAGTTGATTTCCATTAGTCTGTCTAATTTGAAGAGTTCACATGACCATTTCCATGTGCTAGCTGAGAGGATGTAACGATCTTGAGGATCATCCACTCCAGAAACTATTACAGAGGGTCCAGTGCGGAAAAAAGTGATGACTGTGCATCTAGGAAAAGGATAATAGTTATGCATACGCAGTGGATGAAACATAGTAAATAACACACCACCTATGCATCATGTAAATGAAAACGTGAATTTTTCAATAGCACAAGGAGGAAATGCACGTGGGAGGTGTAGCTAATCAGTGAGCCCTGCTCTGAAAAAAGAACTTAATATCCATTTGCACTGAATAAAACCTTAGTGATCATAGTAAAAATTTCCAGGGAGAAAGCTTTTTTAGAAACTAATTTCAGTGGAATCCGTGTAATACCATCAATGTTACATGTTTAATGAAAGCTGAGCAAGCTCTGGAAAGCAAAACCTGAACACAGAAGGGTTCAGAGATGCAGCTGGGGAGCTGAAGCTCAGTTATTCTTGTCATCAAATTAACACTGTCATCATGTATATAGTTTATCCCCTTCATAGGCACTTTTTGTTTGGTTGTTGTTTTGTTTACAAAGTTCATATAAGTTTGGATGGGTGGGGTTTGGTGGGTTTTTTTTTTCTCTTTTACTTTACTTTTAATAAAGACAGACCTTGTTCTTGTTAAATTATACTAAAGGTCTTTTAGCATTGCTTATAGCATAAGTAATAAATAGTATAGGTATTTTCCTTCAGTTATTGATGAACATTTGATGATATTATTGTAGGTAATCACAGTAAATACAGTCAAATGACATTTTAGCTCTATTATTTGCAATTATTCAGACTCTAAGCATAGCATTTCTTATCACATCACTGTGTTGGAATTTCTTTTTTTTGTTTGACACACTGTTTGAAAGAATCTTGAAGCTTGAGTCAGTTGTCTATTCAGAGGCGTCAAGTGTTATTTGCAACGCCCATAGACAGCTGAGACTGGCAGCTGTTATACATAACCTGTGGGATGCCAGTGCCTGCTGGGAGGAGCAGCTGGAAACTGAGAACAGCACATGAAATATTTCTGGCCACTTACTCATCCTGGATACTTTTATCCTACCCTTCCTAGGTGAAATTAAGTTTAAGATTAAGATGTAGGTGACTAGAAATACATATTTACCTCTACTTTCAGTGTCTAAGATTCCTTTTTAATCAGTCAAGATTTAAGAATTTTGGTTCTGTTGTTTGAGTGTCACCTCCAATGGATGGCTAGTGCATCCTGCTTTTCCTTCAGCTGTCACTCCAAAAGGTCACACAGATCCCAGAAGTTCTACATCATAGATTCTTAGACAGTCTTGGGCTTCTTCGAGTATCTCAGGTGCCATCGGATACTTTACTGGCATCCCCTTGCGTGGTTCATCTGTTCAGTACAGTCAATGGAGCCTAGAGAGCAATTCATCTGGCCCACCAATCTACTTCAGCATGAGCTGGTGTGATCTCCTGCTCTGCCTGCATCGAGTAGTGGCAATATTCAAACACTCTCAGATAAATATGTTGCCATTTGAAGCAGCATAGATAGAAGGGTCTGGTAGACACAATATAGGACCTATGAGGTACACGAGAATTTCTGGATGGTAATAGGTGCCTATATTTAGGTAAACAGAGCCCATAGATCACCATCGATTACATTAACAACCCAGGGGACACTAAGAAACAGACCTCTAAAGGTAATTGTGTTAAGTTGTATACTAACACCACCTAGTATGTTTGAAAACAAGATTAATATTGGAAACAACATATAAAACCTGTTAGGTAAAAGAGAAAATGCAGAGTTTTCTACTCTTGCCTAGTGTATTCTACCTCTAGAGCTATAACAGCCATAATTTTTCTATTCTGTAAGACATTCGTGTTGAGCTGACCCCAACCAATAGCCAAATATTGACAGTATCTTTTGCTCACTCTCCTTTCAGAGGGTGTGGGAGGTAAAAATCAAAGGAAGGTAAAAAATATTGTGGATTTAGGTAATGACAGCTTAATAAAAAATCAAAAATTGTGTGTGCAAGCAAAACAAAACTAGGAACTCACTGACTACTTCCTATTAGCAGGCAGATGTCCAGCCATTTCCTGAGATGTGCCTCAGCACACGTAACAGTTGCCCTGAAAGACAAATTCCATAACTCTGAAATTCCTGCTTCCTCCTTTACCTGAGTTTTATTACTAACTAGAGTGACAGATGGTTTGGAACAATTCTTTGATAAGTTTAAGTCAACTGTCCTGGATACATTCCCTCCCAAATTTTTGTCCACCTACTTGCTTGGAAGGACCAGGGAAGAGGAAGAGAAGACCTTGGCATTGTGCAAGTACTGTTAGCAACACTCAAAACACTGTTGTGTTATCCAAGCCTATTTAGACACAAATGCAAAGCTCAGATCCTTATAAGCTGCCATGGAGGAACTACAATTCATAGCTTCGTCACAGCCAAACCCAGTACACCATCCTTTCAAGTAGGTAGTGAAAATATATGCAGCTTGTTTTCTGGGTGACATCTGTACTACACTGCAGTAAGTTCAATATTCCACTGCCATTGTTTCCTATGTCGTTTTCTATTTAGTCCTGAAGATCCCTGTCACTGTTAGGACATGTTATAACAGACCACTCCGTTTTGCAGAACAGAGCTGGCCTACAGCCACACTGAAGGAAGATGCAAGTGCTTCAGTTAGAAAGATGGTGGAGAAAGAAAGGAATTTTCAAGAATTATATGACAGGCCTCCATGCTAGGCTTGCCTATCCATTTTCCAGTGACAAAAGCGTCACTGATCCATCATCATAAAAGATGATAATTCGCCTAAATTTTACTAACTAGGAATTAGTTATTTCTAATTACAATATATATATGGTGTATGTCCTTTTCACTTTTCATAATCTGAATGTAAAATGTTTATCAAGTATAGGACATTGGTATTATTTCTGTAGTTCTAAAGTAGTCTCAAGGGTTAGTTTAGCCAATTGTAGTTAACCATAATAACATTTTTCACAAAAATTTAAACTTCAGTCATACACCAGTACTGTCAGGAGCCAATTTCTTATTGCATGGTCCAAGCACATTGTGATAGGGCAGGGAATTCTGTCTGGATGTCAAAACCGCAATAAACTTGACCACACCTTAACTAGAGACTGTGATGAGATAAAGAACTGGAGTTTCTTACCCCAACAATTCACCTAAAGCTTATGGCAAGAAACATTCACTGAGGATTTGCAAAATGTATTCATTTTTGTCCAATGCATACTGACAAACTTGCCACTTGCCAGTTAAATCAGGCAAAGTATTTCTTCTCTTAAGACAAAAGGAGCAGTTGAAACCTACTTGCTAACACCAAGCAGACCACTGGATTGAATGCTGCTGATTGACCTAGCACATTTGAGACATAAGAAACTGGGGAAATTAAAACTGGATTATTCAGCACACTCTCTTGAGTTAATCTTTTCTCACACAAGGTTCTTGTTAATATTTCACTTCTAATATGTCTTCTATACAGGAGTGCTGAAAGAGAACAGGAAAAAAGAAAAGCCAAAGGAAAAAAAGAACTGAAAATGAGTTTATATTGGATTTGGATAACTGACAGTGATGGCTATCAAATCATAGCTTAAATAATAAATTGTTCAGCAGCGTAGATACTGTGCTGAGGTGTTTAGAGCATTTATGAGCACAGAGTAAAATCTGCTGTCTCTTTTTCAGTATCCCTGACTGTCTGGAATACAGATATATAAATTGAAACAGCATCATTTAAAGAAAAAGCCAATAGAAACCACAATGATGAACACTTCAGTGGAACAAAATGGTGAAGAAAAATTCTTCACAGATACTGACTAGATGGTGTATGTTTTTCTGATTTTGAGAGGATATTCTATCTAAGTTTAAGGTAATAATGTGAACACAAAGTACGTGAGTGAAAGGACCTTTTGTATTCTGACCTGCTTACAGGGCAGCCCCCTTAAAGGGAAAATTAATTTTAAGCATCCTGTGATATTGGTCATTAACTGGTTTATTCAGACTAGGAGGGGTGGCACTCTGACAAGAAAGAGAACATCCAGCATTGCCTCCTTACACATTCATTGCTAACCTGCCTGTTTTTATAGCAAAGTCTTTGCATAGTTCTAAGGTCCAATTCAGTCTTAAAATAACTGCCAGCTACAACACTGCACTGCTGGCAATGGCCATGACAGGAAAAGAATTTGCTTACTGACTACACAAGAAGGGCAGATGCTGGGTGAGAAATGGAGAAGTGACTTGCCAGAGTAAAAGATGCACAGGACCCAACATTAAATGCCTTGCCAAATTCCCCTGCAGAATCCTGCCTGCTAAGCCTATTAAAGTTCACAGCAGAATTTGGACTCTAAATTGAATAATCTTAGTAGCACAGAAGTATATGAATTTACTGGGAAAACTATTAAATGTGGAAATGGTAACGCCAAAATGTATTAATTGCAGCATGAAATTGTAGAAACACCAGCAATTCAGTAATTTGGAAAGAAGAAAGCAAAAAAAATATCTTAAGGTAAACAGGGCCAAAAATAACACTATGATGTAGATCTTTTCGGTCTCATATATCAATCAGAAATTAACAAAGAATTCTACTCCACTGGGGAACTGATATTCACATATCAATGATATTTAATATAAATGCAATATAATAACACCAGTAATAATACACTCGCAACTACTCTGGATAACAGTAACATCTACTCCTTAAAGCTAAAACCCAGCCCTCATGTCTGTGGATGCACCTCTACCAATGTTGATGAATTATGGATGCCACGGATTCACCCATTTCACTTCAATATACTGAAAAGTACTCTATCTTAAGTAAAGTTATGTTTTTCCTTATGAAAACTAATAGATATTGAAGATGACAAAGAAAGCACTGCTGTTTTTCAAACTAGCTGTTTTGTATCCTGTTATTATCTCCTTTACCTTGAAGAAAGGAAGATGGAAAGAAGAAATTACAGACATTTGGCTGATCTCCAACACATATTGACAACCTAGCCAAGCAAATACTTACGCCCAAGTGGTTTTCAACCTGGACAGATTTACAGTGTCCACCTGTACACATTAAATACCAATAAAAGAGGAAGGAAATGCTCTCAAATATATGTTTATTTGGTAAAGGCGTGCCAAAGCAATCATAGACAGAGGTTTATATTGTAATGAAGACTCAGATACAAAATCTAATATTTTCAGCAAATTTTATTTAGAAACTGACGTTTGAAAGGAAAAAATAAAATAAATTTCTTAAGAACATCACCTGACAATAAGTTTGCACTGGCATTTAAATTAATTGACTTCATTCTTTTTCAAGCATCTGCTGTAAATTTGTGATGGCTATCATTTGTCTTCTACTATCTCTTTCCTTCTGATTTTGCATGTGCAAATGTAAAAATGGAAGATTTAATATGCCAGGTTTTAAGGTACTCGGAAGTAATTTACACACTCAAGGTGTCTGTTTGGAAAAAGTCTTTTATATTTCTTGGTATAAATGTATACTGATAAGACTGCAGTTGGCAGCAGTCAAGTGAAAGAAATGTAAAGCAAGTGTCAAAGCCAGATAACAGAGTATAAACAAACTTTTATTACTAGAGAAAAACCTAAAAATTGGTAAGGGCACAACATAATTCTGACCAGCAGATTTTTCAATGATTAATAAGAAGAGAGGGAAAATTAGTTTCTTCCAAAAAAGTAGTGCATAAATGATATTCTGAGTGGTTATATATCATAACAATTAAAAAAAAATATTCCCAGTGGTAATTACTCAATATTTGAAATTTGGGTAATCCAGTAAGTGTAAGCATGAATTTTTGTTTGCAGTTTTGCAGTTAAGACTAGGTTTTTCACCTAACAATATGACTGTGAGAACGTGACTATTTTGCTATGTATAAATAAAAAATATTACAATTGGCAAAATGTAAACCATACAGTTGATATGATGATTCCCTTCTACATACCACCCGAGACCTACAAAGACGATTAGAGAGTTTGGATTGTTCAGTGTGGAGAAGGCTCCAAGGAGACCTTAGTGCAGCAGCCCTGTACCTGAAGGGGGCCTACAAGAAAGCAGGGGAGGGACTTTTTACAAGGGCATGTATTGATAAGGACAAGAAGGAATGGCTTAAAATTGGAAGGGGGAAGATTTAGATTAGACATAAGGAAGAAATTCTTCTTGATGAGAGTGGTGAGACACTGGAACAAGTTGCCCAGGGAAGTTGTGGCTACCCCATCCCTGGAGGTGTTCAAAGCAGGTTGGATGGGGCAGCCTGGTCTAGTCGGAGGTGTCCCTGTCCATGGCATGGGGTGTGGAACTGGATGATCTTTAAGGTCCCTTCCAGCCCAAACCATTTAAAGATTCTATAAGTCTTTAAGTGTTTACGCAACATCCATAAAAACATGCACCGATGTACATTCTCTGTGTTGCAGATGGTTGAGGCTCTCTTTCAGTGGGATTGTATAAGATAAGACAATAAGAAATCACATTCTCTTAAGTAGAGGTTATTCAACAGAAAAAAATATCAAAATTCTGATGACTACACAGATTGGCAGAGTTCCCCTATACACGACAGGACAGATTTCAAGAAAGACCTCCAGACTTTGCTTCAGACAAAAAAGATTGAGATGTAGTCTGTCTACTATTTCTGTTCTGTAAACATAGTGAATGTAAATTATTGAAAGTGAGGTATGTGCACACTCTTTAATCGAAAATTATTGAATAATGATGAAGAATTACAAGGTGGTGGATGTAAACTCACATGGATTAATGGACTCATCCTCTCTACAGTGCTGCTCACTCTGTCACAAAAACAGCTCTATAGGGATCCAGATGTCAACAGAAATAAAAGTAATAAGGAAGGAACATCTCAAGTCATGAAAACTGTAAAAGACTTGAATTGTTTATTTTGGCAAGGAGACAAGTAAAACCCTACAAATAGTTCAGGTACAGACAGGAGAGTCAAAATTGGAGGAAACAATGCTACTCAAAAAAGAAAATGTATTCCTAATTGGACTATGAAATTCCTTGCTATAGACTACCATTGGATCAAGAGTATATCAGGGTTCAGTAAGAAAAAAGCATATTTCAGTGGTCACCAGAATAAACATTTTGTTAATTATTAACCTGAAAAATTTACGATTCTTGTTAACAATTTACCCTGTCATGGATTATTGTTAGCAAGTTTTTGCCTTTCAAAATGTCTGACATCTCCTATTATTCTCAATGGAAATGAATGAAATCATTGGTAAACATATATCTTTTCAGTAAAGACTTTGGAATTACCTTTCAGGTTTTCCATGGAAATTAAACTAAAGTCCCTAAAGGAAAGATGGCAGCTATTATGACTGAGATAGCAGATGTTTAAAATTGTTCCTGCTGAGCACAGTACAGGATTAAAATTTTACTGGGCTGGGAGAGGTATAAGAACAGATTTTGCTAAATAGAGCACCGATATGATAAACTGAGACATTTTCCAATTATCCCAAAGTGAATACAAACTACAACTCCTTTCTAAACCTCATTGGAAGGCTACACTGAATATTTCTTGATGATTGAGTCATTTTTTTAATGTAGCAGAAGACAAGTTTAAATTTCTTCACTCTTTCAGCGTGACGGTAGGAAAATATAGGGACAATCACTGGCAACCAAAAATGTAATTAGCTTTCAGAAAGGTTACTGTTTAGTTTTTTTTTCTTTCTTATTCCCTAATGAAAAAGAGCTAATTGGGGGTGGAGGGTGGGGGGGAGTGGGGGGAAGCCATATGACTGTGTTCAAAGGTTTTTGAATTTTGGCTAAGTTAAGCACAAGAAAGAAATATGTTTCATAGACAAAGGGTGGGTAATATGTCCTGAGGGGTTAGCACAGTTACTCATTCAGTAAGTAAGGTCAAATTATGTGCAAGGCAGGGACATTTAGCATAAAAACAGTATTAATAATACATGTGGCAAGCAGAGTGGTGGAATAAGATATAGTGATGGAAAAAAAAGCCACAACAAGAAAGCTCAACCACTAGATACACTAGATAGAGACAATAGAAGATAAATCTCATATAAATCAAAAAGCCAACAGGATAGAGAGGTGAACATACCAATTAAGACTACTCTTATAAATGGCTACACAGATTCAGTCTTACAATATGGCAGTGAATCTGGTTTCTTTTGCTTGCTGGTTATCTCAAGCCAAAGTGACTCAGTGCAGAATCTCACATCATATCTCACCAGCCAACCACACACTGTTTATCTTCACTGCAGCACAATAAAGAGAAAAAAAGCTCTATACATAAATAAATAGTAGTACTACGAAAAGGAACGGACAAACGCCAGCAAATCTGAAAAAAAAGGATTTTCCTATCCTAGCCATAAACTTTGGAGGAGATTTTATTTCTGAAACATTCTCAAAATCATGAAGTCTGCAATGAAATATAAGTCTTCAAAGAGCTGAATGAGTTTGCACCTAGCTAATGTTACACCTGTCTGGGATCCAGAATTTATACCTTTCTCAGCTTATGATGCCTAAGAAGAACTAAGAATACTCACAGTATTTCTGAAACTAGAGTCTTCGTAAAATGTGGTTTCTCCTGGCTGACATTTTCTGATTCATATATGTGCAGTATTACAAGCTATTGCCTCAAAAATACATCATGTGTCAGTACAATGTAGTAATAGGACTGAGACCACTGACAATGGTTGGATGGAGACGACATTCAGTAAGGATGATGGCCTTGTGATTAACTACTTTTTCTGCTTCATAGTTTTAAATATCAATATTTATTCTCACTTAGCTGCTTTAAGTTAAGGGCAGAGACAAAGGGAAAGTAGAGATGAGGATTCACCCAAAAAAGCAATATTTCCAGCCCCACATTTCTCTGAGAACAGCAAGAATTACCTGCAGTGCTCATTCCAGAGGAACCATGTTGTCTGACCTGTTGAATCATCTTGTTAGACGTTTCTCATAGAACAGTTTGAGTCAGAAGGGACCTTTATTGGACAGTTAGCATTGACCAAAGAAATCCTCAACCAGATCAGGTTGCTCAGAGCCTGACCTTGACTGTTTCCAGGGATGGAACATCTACTACATCTCTGGCCTGCCTGTTCCATTTTTTCACCACTCTCATTGTTAAAAATTTCTTCCTCGTATTCAGTCTGAATCTCCTCTCTTTTAGTTTAAAACCATTACCCCTTGTCCTATCACAAAAGGCTCTGCTAAGAAGTTTGTCCCCCTCTGTCTTGTAAGTCTTCTTTAAGTATTGAAAAGACACAGCAATAAGGTCTCCCTGCAGAATTCTCTTCTCCAGGTTTAACAACTCAAATTGCCTCAGCCATTCCTCATAGGAGAGGTATTCTCTCCTTCTAATCCTTTTATGACTCTTCTCTGGACCCATTTGAAGAGATTCGTGTACTCCTGCGCTGAGGGTTCCACAGCTGGATGCAATACTTCGGGTATGGTGTCATCAAAAGCAGAGTAAAGGTTACAGGCAGATCCCATAGGTCTCAACGTGTCACCTTCCTCTTTCACTGAGGAGAAACTTTGAAACTTTTCATTTTGTGGCAGGGGAATCCTGCTAAGAAATGTGAGTCCTTGGTTTACATTCCCGCTTCACAAAATGTTTAAAATCACGAACTAATTTAGAGTGGAAGGGATCTCTGGAGGTCCCTGTCAAAGCAAGACTGGCTTTAAAGTTATCTCTGTCTGCCTGGTAGTGAGGTCCTTGTCCAGATGAGTTGTGACCATCTTCAGGAATGGAGAGCTCATGATTTCTATGGGTAATCTGTGAAGAGTGTGTGTGTTTGTGTGTGTCTGTTTGTGAAAAATTTTTCCTTGTAACTAACTGGAATTTCTCTTGTGGCAACTGTTATGTTTTTTTTTTCTTGCTGTGCACCTCTGAGAAAAGCCTTGTTCTGCCTTCCTCATAGCTACTCTTTAGGTAGTTGAACACAGCAAATTGGTCTCCCCTTAGCTTTCTCTTCTCCAGGCTAAAGCAATACCATTTGCCAATGGTTTATTATGAGATCCAGCATCACAAACATGTTGGTGGTTCTCCACTGGAGTTGCTTCAGTTCATCTAAATCTCTCCTGAACTGGCATATCCAGAACGGACACAGTTTCCAGGACTAGTCCTGTATCTGCTGCACCGAAGGGAATAATTACTTCTCTTGATCTACAGATAGTACTTTTACTAAAGATGTTCAGCACAGAGTTCAGCCTGTTGTCCAGAGACTTCTCAAAAGACATCTAATGCTGAGCAGTTCCCTAGACAGACGTGCTTGGGTCTGTACTCCATTAAAGGATTATTCCCGTGTGGGGTTTCTGTTTAAGTTTTTTTTTTTTTTTGAGATTCATAAGGTTCCTGTTAGCCAATAATTCTCAGCATAACAAATCCCTGTTTGGATATATTACCTCGTAGCTTACGCCTGTCTCCATTTTGGTCTCAAAAATGGAAACTAGATCTTCCCAAGACAAATTTGATCCAGAGGGAGCTAGGCTGTTATAACAAATAATCCCCCTTGATGTCCCTTGTAAATTTGGCAATAATGTCCTCATACTAATCAGGTCATTAGATGACAATTTACCACCCACAGTATTAGTCACCAAGAAACACCTCATAATTTCTTGCAGGTAAGCTTTGAGTTTTTGGCCACTACCTTTCAGACTGACAATTCAGTTAATTTAATACCCACCATATCATGTACCCATCCAGCACACATATCTTCATTATGGCTACAGGATACTAAAGAAACTGTTAAAAGCTATGGGATGTGACAAAAGCTTTCTTAAAGTCTACGTAAATTACTTAACCTTCACCCTTCGCATGTCCACAGAGAAGGCCATTTTGTCATGGAAAGCTCTCAGACTGGTAAAGCACAATTAATACCCTGATTAATTACCTATGATTTATTCAGATTCTGTGTTCCAAATCACCTTGTCCCCCACGTGCCTGGAAGTGGCTTCTGTGTATCAAGAAGCTTTGGAAAGTAGTTAATAAGGCAAGCTCTGTAATGCAGTTCTCAACTATATGCTCCAGCTACAAGAAGATTTCACACTCTTCACCAAGGCAGAGAAAAGAATTTAATATGAAGTGGAATACCTTCCAAGAAGGAGTAAGCTACAGGACAGCCTGCAGTTTGATTTGCATTTTTTCAAGGACTTCTGTACTTTATGGTTCAGCACCTCCAAGAGAAAAAGTATAATTTAAGACATATCCTTGCCTTTACCATTGATTTTTGTGAATCCTGAGTTTAGATATTGAACTTACTGTGCACTGGGATTGACATTAGAGCTGTAATTCCTCTAATATGCCTGGGTATTATAGTGCTGAAATTTCTCACTTTAATCCTTAATTTTAACCTCATTTGTGTTCCACATTGATACTTCAGTAAAGCACTGTGTTCTTCAATGGTACTCGCATAGCAGGGAGAATTATAAGTGATGGAAACTTATATTTTAATGATAACAGGAGCAGAGTTTGAGGCTGGGGTCAGGAAGAGCTGGCATATGTGTGCCTAAGAAAATCTGCAGCCTTGAGTTAGACCCACATATTGCCAGGGCAGAGAATTCATCTCGAAAGCAGTAAACAGAGATTGGAGAGATTTAAAAATAGCAAATAGGAAATCCAAAGAAAATAGTAAGTTTTAGATCTCATGTACATCTGAGTCAGCAAGGTGAATCAATACAGGAGGGTGAAACTAATTTATTATGATTTATCTAAGAAAAATACTAGGGACAAATTTCTTGTCCTGAAGACTTACCAAACTTCTGGATTTGGTTTTGAAGTTCCCATGTTCTGCTGATGCTCTGGACTTATTCTTTATATTTACAGAAGGTTACCTCTACGCACAACAGGGCTGCAAGTTTTAGAAGTCCTTTAGTTTCTGAACATATTCAGAGTATATAAAAGTGATAAAACAGTTCTAGAGGTACTTTCTAGAAGGCATAAATGTCTAGACAGTAATCAGAGGAGGGCTGTGTATAGGGAGATATTTCTTGTTTTCAGTGGGCTGGGCTTATTTGGGTTAAAACTGAAGTAAAAGAAGAAATGGTTTGTCCTTTTACTCCTCTGCATTTCCGTGAGTGATAAAACTTGAGCTGTGCTGCCAAAATAATCACAGCTTAAAAAGCTGCTTTAAGGGATGGGGATTATCTCAATTATCACAGCTCTTCCAAAGGTATGAGCATAGAGGACATCAATCTGATAAGACAAAAATCCTTGTATTTGTGTTCCCATATCTATAAATTCTGTAATACACCCAGAGGCATCAAATTGAGTCACACTCATGCTGTGCCTTACTCATGCAAGTAAGAGATCAGGATTACTTGGTGTCCTGAAACCATGGAGCTGAGATACTTAAGACCAGACAGTAAATTACCTGCCCCTTATTTTAGAGGTAAATAAAGGGCTAGTTCTGCTGCAGTTCTGCTGCAGCAGACTGGACTGATTCTCCTGTTTGGGAAATTCTTCTGGTGGTAGGTTAGGATGTAGACAACATGCAAAGCTTTTTTTTTGCATAACAACAACCATAAAATTGTGTGCACTACAGTATTCACTAGCTTACTTTCTGGATTCGGGTTCAGACTGTGCTAAAGGAACTGTTGACAAGATGTATTTCAAACAGTTCAACTGTACATGATCATCCTGTGCATCCGTGATCACAGTTAGTGCTGTTCTTTGACGCACAGTGCAAAGATGCACATATTGCTGATATCCAGTCAGCAGAGTAAGTTCACTGTCTCCAAGCTGGAGAATGTTTGCTTAATTATATTATGTGTGCATGTCTCTCAGGCAGCATAAGAGCACTTGACTTGCTGTCTTCTCTGTTCAGACACTTAGAGTATCTTCACAACACTCTCTTTTTCTTCTGACTTCTGTGCCTTATAATTATTTCTAGCAGTCACATAAAATCACACTATGCCCCTTCCACAAATATTATGAAACTCATATTTGCTGCTAGCATCACTATGTGACTTGTAGGACTCGCGACTACATGTGACCGTAGTACTTTTACCTTCTATGGGGTCCTACCTGGCGAAGCTTGAAAGCTTTGACAATCTCACTAAATCCCTGAACGGGAAAAGATGAGCAGAAGCAGTATATAAGAATCACTGCACTCAACATGAAAACTGGAACTTGCTTGGCTGTTGCTTTTCTTCTGTTGTTATTCTTGCACAATTAAGTAATTGTAATAATGGGTAATGACATAATTGGTTGATTGGGCTTCTGGAAACATAAGATGTGACTTTTGACCCAAACAGACTCACAGAGCAAACAGACAGAGGAAACAGCAGCAAGAAACAAAATCCTGTGTTAGTCTGGAATCAGGCCAGAGTTGTTTAAAGATAAAGGGGAAAGAAACTTCCTCTACGGTCTCAAAATATGCATGCTTGAATTATGCTGATATCATTGGCAAATCCTTTGTGCTCGGGTTCCTGAATTATACAAAATTGTCAAATCAAATTTTAGAATAATTTACTAATCCTGCTCCTGTTCAGCTCTCAGTCTGTCTCTGGGTAGATGCTGTAATCCTGTTCTCAGATATAACTATTCTAATGACTCTGTGTCTTCTGAGTAACAGGATGTTACCTTAGCCATTATAAAAGAAAAAGACATGAGCTGATTTGGAAAACAAACAGAAGATAAAATGGACTTAGGACTGCAAATTATAAAGCTGGGAAAATGACTCAAGAGGACTATCTTTTCAAAAACCAAACACAGCTATTTGCAGCAAACCCGTAGGAAATAAGTGGGTTTCCCTCTCTTGTGTGGTGGTTCTGAAAAAGTATCCTTGTTTGAGTAGGGTATGAAACAAGTGGTTTTGCTGCCCTTCTAGGAGGCCAGATGCTGTTAAGTTGGATTGCAGCCTGAAGGACAGGGTGGGAGCAACTGCTTAAAGTATCAATGTCTTTATCGTTGCCCTCCAAAAAAAGGTATATAACATTAAAAATATAATGAGGAGAAGGAAAGGGCATTGAAAGGCAGGATATGGCAGACAGACCAAACTCCTGAAGTAGTGGGAAGCATTATTGATAGGTGACATCAATAATAAATGTGAACGGGAGATAAGAAGCCGAGAGGAGGATGCGAGTGCAGGTTTTCACTTAAAGAGAGGGTTGGAGCATGTTGGGGCTAATGAGGTAGTGGCTGCTGGACAAGGGGCACGAGGTTACTTGTTCTGACTTCTCTCTCGGCTTTACACATAAATGCAAGAAGGAAGTGGAAAGATTACGGGATCTTCCCTTTCTAGTGCTGCTGCTGGAGAAATCTTTTCTGCTCACTGTGTCACACTGAGGCTGAATTATTCAACAAGTGTCAGCCCTTTTTAGAGAAAAAGCAGTGCTAAAATCTGCAAGTATAGAAGGTGGAAGTGCACAGTGTCTACTGGAGATGCAGCCAGGATACCAGCGCTGTACGGAAGTACTTCACTTCATGTTCAAGTGGGGAGTATATTGTTTGCTGGGAAGTGTCCCCATGCTGACCATTGAGGGCAGAAGACTTCAAATTTGTATTGTTGTCCTTTCATAAAGTAGGTCCACAATACACCTATCACATTAAGCAGAAGGCAGCATTTTGATGTTTCCTTCAAGCAGGGCAACCACAAACTGCCTGTCTTTTGTCCTCTCTTACATGTTTCTGCTAAATGTGTTCCAGTACATCTCAAATTATTGTTCATGCAAGGGTAAGAGAAGCTTATCCTTCTTAGTACTGTCCAGTTAAGACCCACAATTACTAACGAGAAATTGTTTCTAGTCAGCTAGGACTTAACCCTGCAGCCGTTGCATTTTGAAGAGCTGAAGAACCTGTAACTACAGTTTTCTTCATATTTCTTCATCTCAGTGCAGTTCAGCATCTATCACACATATTTTAGGAACCCCTGTGGAATCCCTGAATGTTCCAAAGATATAAAAATTCCCAAGAAATCTCATGAGATTTTCTCAAAGTATAGAATCACAGAATCACAAGATGGTCAAGGTTGAAAGGGACCCTTGAAGAAAATTTAGTCCCAGCCACCTTCTAAAGAAAGTTCACTTACAACTAGATGGATTTTGAATATCTCCAGAGAAGACCTCACAACCTCCCTCTGCAGCCTATTCCAGTGCTCTCTCTCTGAAATGTTTTTCCTCATATTAAGGCGGAAATTCCTGTGCTCCATTTTGTGTCCCTTGCCCTTTGTCCTGTCACTGGGTACCACTGAAATTGGTCTGGCCCCATCCTCTTGACCCCTCCACATTAGATGTTTATTCCAGAAGCTTTGAACTTCCTGTTAGTTTTGAAGAAACACTGACCCTTCTCCTCCACTCTCCTGGTTCATACTGAAGACATGAAAACTCAAACCTAGACTCAATGCACCCATCAATGTATAAAGCAATCTTTGAAAATTAAGGATGAGTATAAAAACATAAATTTCTCCTCAGAATAGGTATAAGGTATATCAAGAATGCAAGATATTTTAATCATTATTTCTAAGGACTGAAACAATTAAAGGTGATAAATATATTTTAAGAAATGCGCTCCGGCAGCTGTTCTAAGCAGATATTCTTCTTCAAACAAACAGTATTAAATCACATATTCTAAATAGGTACTCAATTTATGATTCACTGAGATAGTCTGTCTTTCCTCTTTTCTTTATGTTCAGACTTAGGTGAGAAAAGTTTGATATATGCCCTCAGCTAATGAAATTTTTTTCTCTTAACATAGCATTTGCAACTGGATATCCTTTAGGGGAGCTTTTCTAGGGTGTAATTTCTGTAAAACTAGTGAGAAATGGAATTATTTCTTACCTCAAGCTAAGCTGAATTTATCTCTTACAAAAATCTCAATTGTTTCTTTATGTCATCTCTAGGAGTTACAGTACTCTCTCCTACTTATGAGGGTTCATTTTCACCCTTGAGAACTTCAGATGAGTTACTCCAGAGAAGAATTAGGTCACAGAGGTTTTAAACAATGATCTAGAGGCTAGTACATAGAATAAAGGGCAGTAAATTTCCCCCCGATATCATCCAGTCTGGGGATAAGGGAGTGCAATGTTGTGCCTTTAAGACATAGTTAAATGCATGTTATGTAGTGCTCATTGCCCCGGAGCATCTACCACAGTCAAAGTCTCTGCAGTGCCCAGGTGCATCTCTTGACACTCACTATACCACTTGTCTCACTTAATATCATCCCATTACTCTTAGTTATGCACACTTGATTCACTTTTTAAAATTCTCACATTTCGTGCTGCAGAAACCTGCCGTCCATTTACAAGTAGATTCATGTTGTGCTATCCAGCATAAAAAAAAAGCATAGCACACATTTTTTATGTTAGTTTGCATTAAAATCTGTATTGCTGAGACATAAAGTTATGTGAGCTATATTCCACCTTATGTCACTGTGACAAACCATCCTATAAAATGACAGATACTCAGTCATAGAATTACAGAATCACTAGGTTAGAAGAGACCCACTGGTTCATCGAGACCAACCGTTCCTATCAAACACTAAACCATACCTCTCAGCACCTCAAGACGGGTGGTCTTTTAAATACCTCCAGGGAAGGCGAGTCAACCACCTCCATGGGCAGCCTATTCCAGTGCACAATGATTCTTTCCATGAATTTTTTTTTCCTAATGTCCAGTCTGAACCTCCCCTGGTGGAGCTTGAGGTCATTTCTTCTTGTCCTGTCCCCTGTCACTTGGGAGAAGAGGCCAGCTCCCTCCACTATACAACCTCCTTTCAGGTAGTTATAGAGAGCAATGAGGTCTCCCCTCAGCCTCCTCTTCCCCAGGATAAATAACCCCAGTTCCCTCAGTTGCTTCTTGTGAGACCTGTTCTCCAGCCCCTTCACCAGCTTTGTCGCTCTTCTCTGGACTTGCTCCAGAGCCTCAACATCCTTCTTGTGGTGAGGAGCCCAGAACTGAACACAGGATTCAAGGAGCTGTCTCACCAGTGCCGAGTACAGAGAGAGAATAACATCCCTGGACCTGCTGGTCACACCGTTTTTGATAAAAGCCAAGACGCCATTGGTCTTCTTGGCCACCTGGGCACACTGCTGGCTCATGTTCAGTCGGCTGTCAACCAATATCCCCAGGTCCCTCTCCTCCTGGCAGCTTTCTAGACAGACTTCTCCTACTCTGTAGCTCTGCATAGGGTTGTTGTGCCCCAAGTGCAGGACCTGGCATTTGGCTGTGTTAAATCTCATGCCATTGGACTCTGCCCAGTGGTCCAGCCTGTTTAGATCCCTTTGTAGAGCCTCCCTACCCTCCAGCCAATCAACACTTCCACGCAGCTTAGTGTCATCTGCAAACTTGCTAAGTGTGCACTCTATGCATTCATCCAGGTCATTGATGAAGACATTGAACAGGACTGGACCCAACACTGAGCCCTGGGGAACCCCACTTGTCACTGGCCTTCAGCGGGATTTAACACCCTTTACCACCACTCTCTGGGCCCGGCCATCCAACCAGTTTTTTACGCAGGAGAGTGTGTGCCTGTCCAGGCCAGAGGCTGACAGTTTCCGTAGCAGAATGCTGTGAGAAACTGTGTCAAAGGCTTTACTCAAGTCAGAGAAGACTACATCCATAGGCTTTCCCTCATCCAGTAGTCAAGGGCTGGGTCAATGACTGGCTCTTCTCCAGCACTGAGAAAGACAGAGCACAGGGAAAAGGCGGACAAGCCCTCGTCATTGTCACCACCCTGTCGACTGGATGGTCACCTCCATCATTGCATAATTGTGTCATGATCCTACAAGGTGTTGAATACTCTGTTCAACACTGAATGCATCCATCCATGGGCACTGCAGTATCCCCTGGGCTTACAGTGTTTAGTGGACAATACAAACAACTTGCCCAGTTTACCATTGGGACATACTTCTCCGTTAAGCCCCAAGAACTGACAAACATCAAGAAGTGCTTTTGTGAAAGTAATTAGTCCTTGTTTAGAGGCATGAGTTTAGGTAGTTGTTAATCTCACTGCTTAATTTGCTATAATAATTAGTAAAGGAAGGAGGAAAATTAAGCACCTGTATTTCATGTCTTACAGCAGTGAGTTAACTACATAGAACTGTATTCTGCTTCTGTTACACATATTGGGACAACAAACTGGTTTTCCTGACACTGTTCAAGTCATTTCTTTTTTCCCCCAGAGGAGCTTTTTTGGTGAATGATACCCATATCTTGAAGTGGAAACAAGATATTGTGGACAGCAAGGACCAAATGTTTTAGTATTGCTGCAGTGCACTTGCCATCTCTCCCTGACTTCAGCCTATGTAAAGATTGCAGTATTTGCTACCATAATGTAATTTTAAGAGTAACTTTTTGCTTGCTGAAGGTCAAAAGGCCAAAAAAACTCTTCCATGGCAATTACTTTTCCTCTGGTTTAAAGAGGAAGATTTAGGTCATGTTATTTAAAAATTCCCCCCACTAATATTTCAGTTTTTCATTTCCTGCCAATCATGCTTTGCCAAAGTTGTCTCAGATATCTTTAAGAACAGTGCATTGTGCTGTTCATCCAACCTGTTGGCAAAAAGCAGTCCTCATCAGAGAAAAAAACTTGCTTTTCTGTAATAACAAAACCCATTTTCCCTAATAGAAAAAAAGATAATGCTGAAGTGAGCAGCATTTTCAAGACCGCATTTGATTTTTTTCTGTGGTCAAGAAAATATTTTAGAAAGGGAAAGTTATATCTCTCAACATCCTGGCTCTCGCATGTCATATTAATCCTGACTCTGGGTGGATACTGTGATAGTGCCTCCACCCTTGATAAACCATTTAGTCTCTGTTCAGTCTAGTAAGGAGTCTTCAGGCTCTCATTGCACTGTGATGTGGCTTCAGCTGATAAATCAGTCAGAGGATCCTTTTCCTCTCTGCCCTCCCTTCACCACATTAATATTGATTATTTGGAAGTAAGGAGCCCCAAGGAGTGGAAGTGGATATGCCTCATTGCCTTGAACAATTCTTTTCCCTCTATTGGGACAGTACAAGGTAAATTAATAGTGTGCTTGCAGACACTAGATAATGTTAATGTACTTGCTATTGATAGAGTGAAATAACATGAGTAACTTCAGCTCCACTTAAAACAAAACATTAATTTTCCAAGGCCACTAGGATTTATGCAGCTGATAGGTGTAACACATACGGTCTTTGTTTAAATATGGAACATTTGTGTTTTTAAATATAAGGCAGGATTTTATTGCCAGATGAAAGACAAAGGGAGATTTTAATACATTGCTTATGTTCTCAGGCTCTCTGCTGCCTTTAATCTAAGTCCCTGCTTGATTTTGTGGGTAAGAAGTTGTCTTTTCTACTAGGAGATAATGCATAGCAGCTTTGTCCCCTGTGATCCTCTAGCTATGTAAAAATGCATGGGGAATCTGAAAGTACGAAAGCTGCAGTATTGTGCAGTTTTAGTCAAAAAAACGAAAAAAAAAAAATCCATGCAAAAAAATGTTTTAGCAATGAGGGAATCTTCATTTACATGTGCACCTATTTGAATATTCTGGGAAATTTAGGTATGCTACTGGATGAAAATCTCAACATGAGTCAGCGATACGCACTTGCAGCCCAGAAAGCCAACCACATCCTGAACTGTATCAAAAGAAGTGTGACCAGTAGGTTGAGGGAGGTGATTCTGCCCCTCTTCTCTGCTGTCATGAGATATCACCTGGAGTACTGCATTCAGTTCTGGAGTCCTAAGCACAGGAAAGACATGGATCTGTTAGAGCAAGCGCAGAGTAAGGCCACGAAGATAATTAGAGCACTGGAGCGCCTTCCGTATGAGGAAAGGCTGAGTTGGTCTTGTTTAGCTTAGAGAAGAGAGAGTTCCAGGGAGACCTTATAGCAATCTTCCAGTATTTAAAGGGGGCCTACAGGAAAGATGGGGTGGGGCTCCTTATTAGAGAGTACAGGGAAAGGACGAGCGGTAAGGATTTTAAGCTGAAAGAGGGGAGATTTAGATCAGATAATAGGAAGAAGTCTTTTCCTGTGAGGTTGGTGAGGCACTGGAAAGAGGTTGTCCAGAGAAGTCACGGAAGCCCCATCCCTGAAAGTGTCCAAGACCAGATTGGATGAGGCTCTGAGCAACCTGTCCTAGTGGAAGGTGTGTCTCCATGGCAGGGGGGTTGAAACTGAATGATCATTGAGGTCCTTTCCAGCCCAAAACATTCTGTCATGCCATGATTATTACAGACGTGTTGGATTGAGCAGTGGGTATTTTACAACAGTTCGGGTCTCTGGTAGTTAGAAGCACAGGTGGCTTTTGAGTCATAATGCTTTCTTGAGCTTGAAGCAGATTTGAAATACCTGCAGTCTGTACAATGGCTTTCTTCCACAGTTCCTCCTGCCTTTTGTGCATGAAGAACATCTCCCATGCCCTGATGGGAAACCCAGAGGAAATTGCAAGTGCAGAGTGTAAATGTATCTAAAGATAAGATGGTGACGGCTGCACTTCCACAATGCAGGATCACAACCCATGCAGAGTTGAAGCATTGCCACATTAATATTTTCCTTCCAGCCTCATCAACTTGCTCTACGAATTCATGCAACTTATTTGAACTTAAAGTTGGAGCTTACCCATCTGTAACTCCAACACAGTAATAAATTATGAGTAGAACTTGAATCACAGCAGATTTGGTCCCGCTTTTCTGTTTGCGCTCTGATCCTAATTTCTACAAACATGTTTCTAGTTCATAAATATTCACGGAATAGTTCATGTAAACAAATTTTGTCTACATGTTATTCATGCACTGTTTGCTTTGATTGTGCAGTTCCTCTATGTGTTACTTATGGTGGGTGAATGGTCATAAAAGTCACATACTCTTACTTCTGGTAGCTGATGGGGTGACTGAATTTTCTACACAGGAATATAACAAATGACAAACTGTGGATAGTGAATAGAAAGTAACAAATAACAAACTATACAGATTGAATATTTGGAGGAATAATTTTTTTTCTGATGAAAATCATGAAACTTTTAGGATTTGCCAGCATTTTTTCTTCCAGATAAACCGGTATTCATTTGAAAGCTCATGAATGATAGATAATCTCATCTCACAAATAATGACAGTTCAAACCTCAATTAAACAAGCTTCACAAAGCCCCTGGGAGTTAGGCAGTAATAATAGTTTTGTATTACTAAAACTGATACGTGAATATTTTCCCAGATAAGTTTGGCATTTGAGGGGTATTTCAATACCATTGAAAGCAAAGCACTACTGCAAATGAGTGAAAAACACCATTATCCTATTTGTCAGATTCCAGCATGCAAGAAAATTAGATGAAAGGCACTCAAGATACCAGTTCTGGTGGACTGATAAAGGAAAACAACATCATTTACTTGTGGCAAATCAGCCCAGAGCCTCTTCCAGACTCCGTGAATCCTACAGCTACTTGAAATCCTGCCAGTTGACAGAGCAAATGCCAAAATTTCCTTCTCACCATGTGCGAGTTAAATCACAGTTAAATGATTAACGATAGGCAAAAAGTACAGATAACCTCAACCTATCTAGTTTGTCAGGAGAGAACAAAACCTTGGGGGTTTTTTTTGCAATAGTTACAGATTTATAGGTAGATATTACAGAGTTCATTATTTGCTAATTGTACTAAGGTAGCAATAGTCTCCAGTGTCATGCAAATGGCCAAAGTATGTTTCTGTCTCCTTGATGGTCCAGTTCATAGCTGTATAATACTGATACCTCAAGTCCTCACCACAGTCACATTTCTGTGATTCTGCCTTAGATGTCTATGGTAATGTTGCGTCACCCAGAGTATGCACATAGGAGGAAACTCGCAGCATAAGTTCCTTCACAGATGCAGAACACAATGGTTATCTAAGAGGACTTGTGACCAAAGCATAAAGTTGATAGGAGTACAGTTTTTATCATGCTTCACTATTGCAGTCTTAGAAGAGATAAATAATGGATGATGTAGTAAACCAAAGCTTTTTGCAATCCATCTAGTAGTCCTTATGTTGGAGCACCTTGGATATTGAACTACAACGTTCTTATAGTATGTTTCTTTTCCCCAGAAGGCAATGAGGAACAACATTAACCACTGAATTTTTGGTTCCTCAGTTTCTGTGCAAAGATCCTATAAACAACTACAATGCTCCAACTAGGTTTTGGACATTCTACATTCAAACTGAAAAAAGAAGTTTTTGTATTTAAGGCAACAAAAAACCCCAAGCTTCCAAAACCTCTCATCTTCTAAATGCATGCTTGACCACACAAATACGAGTATGAACTGCATTTTTGTTTGGCTATTTCGGGGAGAGAACATAAACATTCGTTGGGCAAAAAGCAATGACAAGTATCAAGACTGAATCTGGTCTTCCTCACATAGTCATACAAAGGATTCACTTGGAAGGAACCTTAAAGGTCATCTAGTTCCACTGTCCCTGCCATGGGTAGGGTCACCTCTCATTAGATCAGGCTGCTCAAGGCTCCATCCAACCTGATCTTGAACACTTCCAGGAACGGTGAATCCTCAACTTCCCTGGATAACTTGTCCCAGTACCTCACCACCCTTATTGTGAAGAATTTCTTCTTAACATCTAATGTAAATTTCCCCCTTCCAATTTAAAGCTATTCCCTCTCATCCTATCAATACATGCCCTTGTAAAAAGTCTCTCCCCAGCTGTCTTGTAGACCCCCTTCAGGTACTGGAAGGCTGCTCTAAGATTTCCCTGGAGCCTTCTCTTCTCCAAGCTGAATAACTCCAAGTCTCTCAACCTCAACTCCTTATACCAGTGTTAATCTGAAACAAACCAATGTTTATGCTGATATGAGCAGGGTCTGGTTTAGGTGTGTTTTCTCTACAGCTTTCAATCTTTTTCCTCCTGCTAATCAAAGATATTCTCTGTACTCTTGTGTTAACAATCTTGCCTCAAACCCCAAGGAACAGTTTCTGCAGCCTAATAGTTGCCCAAAAGACAAGGATATAACCTTTAGATTAGCAAGGTGACTTGTTAAACTAGATCAAGAAAATCCTGCTGGCCTCACAGAGCTAACAGCAGCTCACTTTGATGCACTGTAGACTTTCACAAGCTGGTTCTCACTTTTCTCTCATCCCCCAGTAGGTGAGTACACTTAAACAGCCTTCAAAGCAGCCAAGCTTCTTCCCTTCTTTCTTTTAGTGGGTAATATTCCCTGTTCTCAAAGTAGGAAAGGAAGATGGGGTAAGTTTCTATTAAGCCAACATTGCCCTTCTTAAAATCTCAAATCTTGAACATTTCATACTCTTAACAGCTTGTGTTTTTTGTTCTTCTTTTACAGCTTGAGTTTTTGAAAACTTACTTTTTTTTTCCCCCTCTTGCCTGGAGACATTTTTCTTCCCAGAATGTTGAAATTCCCTTGCATTGCAAGGTAAAGTAGCTGATGCATGTTTGCATGTTTATCAGTGTGTTGTCACACTTCTTCCCCAGGCCAACATGTACTAGGAAAAGAGGCTCACAGACGGCAGAAAAATCTGTGACATGGTACCTGGGAAGAGAGCACGTTGTGCTTCCAGGATTGCACTGTGACTTAGAACCTACAGAGGTCTGGTCCTTTTTCTAGCATTGATTTCTGCTCTGACCTTTGGCCAGTTGTTAAATCCCTGATTTTCAAAGGTGTTAAATGACTGCCAGTAAGTAAAATCTCCTTTTTTAACTGAGGTCAGTAAGAGCTTTGCAGCTGGAAGCCAGGATTTCATCTACTCACTTCAGTTGCAGCTGTGGGTGCTCTGAAAATCATGCAGCTGGGGAAAGCAGACTCAGTAAGGGGAAAGGTTAAGAAAAAAAGCAAGTTGGAAACAGCTTTGGCTGTGTTTAGTTACTTCAAGATATGATTCTGCCTCAAATTTTGTCAGGCAGATTAGTGACTGATCCAATAAAGTAATGAATTACTTGTCAGTAAAAGCTGTGCCATATAGTGAATGATTGATTACAAATAAAACACAAAAACTTAGTATCTGATGTAGGTTTTGTTAACAGGGAAGATAAAGAAATACCACATGGTGTCACACCATGAAATAAGGCCATAGGAAATGGCATGCACTACTGTGTCTTGTGGCAGATGTGATCCACAGTTTGTTGAGTGTAAATATTGTACCATTAGAAAAGAGAGGCCATTTTGAAGTCTGAAATGCAAAAAAGTGAAGTACACATAGTATTGCATGGGCAGGAAGCGGTCAGTGGAATCTGGTTAGAAATAACAATTTAGTTGAAAACTCAATTCCACTTTTTTTTCTGCAGCCAAGTAATTACCTTCATACAATGAACAATGTTGGAGAACAGTTATAACAAAAGTCACACAGTCATGTCCTGACTTTCATTCCTAGTAGCTGTATAGTGCTGTGGTTTGCATTTAGTATGAGAATAACATTGGTAACACACTGATGTTTTAGTTGTTGCTAAGCAGTGAAAGTCAACGACTTTTCAGCTCCTCATGCTCTGCCTGTGAGGAGACTGTAGGTGCACAATAAGCTGGGAGAGGACACAGTTGGGACAGCTGACTCTAGCTAATCGAAGGCATATTCCATATGATATGACATCACGCTCAGTAAACTGGGGAAGTTTGCCAGAAGCAGGGACAAGGGGGTATGCACCGTTTAGATTCTGGCTGGGCGTCAGTTAGCAGGTGGTGAGCAAGTGCATTGTGCATCTCTTGTTTTGTATATTATGTACATTTGTAGCTGGACTGTTTGCAATAAACAACCTAAAATGTGTATTTCCTTCAATGTGCCAAATTATGGGAAATTTAGAGTATCAGGAAGAAAATCTCAATCAGCATAAATTCCCATATCTTTGATGACTTCAGGGTTGCTAAAATGATTATGCTAATGCAGAATTAGAACCTAGCTGCTTGCCTAGCTTTCTTCTCAAGGAAATCAGGTAGAGCCTTCACAAACTACAGAAATAAGAATGCTTCCCACATCCACATTTAAATGCATCGTCTTTGCCCATCCCTAGTTATAAATAGAACTGGTTGACATTTTTCATTCACATTGCTTGTCAATAAAAAAAGACCTTTCAGGGTTTTTTTCAGAATATTCTAGCCCTGTTGATGTTTTGATTTGTTTGGGCTTTATTTCACCATGATCTCTCAAATAAGAATAAAGGCAACCTCTTTTCAACACACACATTTTTGTTTAGTCTCTACATAGTGAAAATCTTTTAGTTTTTCACAACTGTTTAGTTTTTCTCATCCTTGCATGGTGATGGAGGGTATTTTCTACCTCCCCAGTCAGACAGATCATAAACGTAATTACAAAAGGGACTGAACCTTTTGTTAGCTAACTAGACCTAGGTTTATTTAGTCATTAGCAATTGATGATTTAAACTGGCAGTTTCTAGTGGGGATGTTAGTTCATATCAGATATCAGGATGAAAACTGACTATGTGATCGGATTCCGGCCGAGGTGAAGTTTGCTTCCTTGATGCCTGAGGGATTGGCAGTCCCAGAAATAAAGCAACAGAGAAGAGGGATGACAGGTCTGACCCTGAATAGTATTTCAGATCAATTCTTTGCGAGATTTGTATTTTTTAAAAAGTTAAGCTGCCTTACCTTCTCTCCAGCTCTAATTACAAATCTCAGATGTGTCCAGTGCGGAATCTGTTCTGTAAACTGTTTTCTTCTAAAAACAGTTTAAACAGTTTTCTTTCCACTCCTTGGGAGCTTAGTTTTCTGTTTTGATATCTTTTATCTCCTTCATCTTTGAACTATTCTTCACAATTTCATCACTAGAAGAATCTTCACATATTTTCCTTGCTGTTTCTCTAAGTCTGTGCCTCTCCTGATATGTCTCTGTAATTGTTTCCTTGCCCTAACAATATGGGAAATTTAATAGGGAGTCACCTGGGAGAGGCACTCCAAGGGAAATGCTACTCCTGTGTGATGGGGTGATGGGACAGCAATATAGATGAAATCGCATTGAGTGATGAAGGAGTGGGTAGATTATGTGGACAGGGGCATTTTCCATTAACACATCCTCCCTCACTGCCTCTCAGGCAAACCCATCCCCATTCTATCAAATTCCCAGAATTAGTGTGTTTGGGAGTATGAGAAAAATCTCCCTGCTTGTGGAGTTTTGTAGATTTTGTAGGTTTAGCTCAGTTCTCGCTCAGATTTTTACTTTCTATTAATGGGAGGGTGTTTGGGAAGAGTTTTTCTTCAATACATCCAGATTGGAGTTTTAATTTCCCTCAATAACATTGTTTCCCTTCCCATGTTTCTTTCCCTTCAAGATCCTTGTATTATTCTCCTCTACCTTCTGGCAGCCATGACCCCTCATTGTTTAATATCACCTGCAGATTTTATTAGGATGTCTTTAGTTACAGTTTCTGACTCATACACAGTGGGGACCACCACCATTTTTCCATTGCTGTAATGGAGAGTTTACCTAAACTTACACCCTTAGTCTTTGTGCTTTTTTTAGCAATTCTGAGCAAGAATTCAGAGAGAGAGATGTGTTTGACAGTCTCAGAGGAACCCCTCTGCTTGAGTCTTTCAGAAAACATTCCACTATTTTAATGAAATATGGCATTCACGGTCTGCTTTTTAGCCCTATTGAGAGGCAGAGGTTTAAAACAGATACACATAAGAAGAGAGTTTGTGGCGGGAGAAATCTATTTCTTTTCACACTGGAAGGCATCACTGAGAATACCTCACCTGGAAGGGAAGCTTAGTGGCCATGGTCAAATCATCATCTCCCCTGAAGTGCTGACTTTGACAGCAAAAATATAATGAAGTTTCTCTTTATTCAGTTGATACAAACTCCTTGGCTTTTTTTTTTTTTTGATGTACGGGGTGTCTGTGCCCAGGTGCTGGCAGGGGGGCGGCAGTGAACATTCTGTGAGGAAACCATAGGAGACCTTATTGCTCTCTAAACTACCTGAAATGAGGTTGCAGAGTGCAGGGAGTTGGACTCTTCTACCAAGTGACAGGGCATAGGACAAGAAGGAATGGCCCTAAGCTCTACCAGGGGAGGTTCGGGCTTGAAAGCAGGAAAAAAAATTTCATGGTCATTGAGCACTGGAACAAGCTGGTGGTTGAGTCACCTTCCCTGGAGGTGTTTAAAAGATGAGTAGATGAGGTTCTCAGGGACATGGTTTAGAGACTGATGGGAATGGTTGGACTCGATGATCCAGTGGGTCCTTTCCAACCTAGTGATTCTGTGATTCTATGAAAGTCTGGGTCTTGTCCTTTGCTGGACATAGCTGGTTACATCCAGGTCCAGTGGTCCCACTGAAAGACACGGCTGAGCCCCTCCATCAAGCTGGGGCTACCATATGGAAAACAGGTTTCCAAAAGGGTCAAAGATAGCACATACAGAGGAGGAGAAAGCCAAGGAGGAAGCAGTAACAGAGGGAGCCCTAGGCTGGAGGAGGAGGGCAGGAGGTACTGCAAGACCAGAGCAGGAATTCCCTGCAGCCCTGGAGAGAACTCACTGAAGCAGAGACCACCCTGTAGACCAGGGAGGGACTCAGGCTGCAGCAGTGGGATATTTCCTACAGGAGCTGTGGCTGTGGAGTGCCCAGGAAGGAGAACATTGTCCCTGCATCCCTGCAGCCTGAGGAAGGGCATGGGATGGAGCAGGGAGAGGTGTGAGGAGGAGGAGCAGCTGAGAGGGGCTGTGATGGACTGAGACCAATCCCTATCCCCACCCCTGTACCCTTTAGGAGAAGAGGAGTCAGGAGTAAAGGGGAGAAGGTGGGATGGGAAGGAGGTGTGGAGGGGAGGTGTTGTTTTCATTTTGTCTCTGTTTCTCACTACTTCAATCTAATTTAGCTAACAATAAATTACATTAGTTTTCCCCAAGTCATGTCTGCAGTGCCTGTGATGTTAACTGGTAAGTAATCTCCTTTTCCTTTTCTTAGAATCATAGAACCATGGAATCACCAGTTGGAAAAGACCTATTGGATCATCATGTCCAACCAACTTGACCCATGACATTTTCTGTCCTTATTTTATTAAGCTGTTTTAGTCTGTTGAAGAGGGGTAGAGAGAGAGAGCACCTAGATGGGAATTTGACCCTTAGCCTGAGTAACCCATCACACTGTTATTCATCCTATACCTAGGAGCTGAAAATGTTTTATTTACCTTCTCCCAGAAGCCTCATAGTCCTAGACTAGGCAGCAAATATCACCCCAGGCTACGAAAAACAGGTAAATGAGTAATTGAGGGGGGATTAAGTCTAATTGTGAAGAGAAAATGCAGGGAAAACAAATGAGTTCAAGGTCATGTCTTGCCTCATTCATCCAAGTTGGCTTAGTTCTTCCAAACCCTCCGTCAGACTATCAGTGTCAATCCATTCAGTCTAATTTTGCTTTACCTTCAAAAGCCAAAGTGTCTATTGATATTGGTAAAGAAAGATAGGAGAAAAAATTAAAATGTCACTGAAATCAAGGTGAATTTGTTGGGCATAACATGAGAAATGTCCCTAAACAAGAAACAATTCAGAGAACATTGTAACCTTGCTTGATTCTGTTTATTTTACATCTGAAAGGAGTATGTTTGCATTTTGCCTGCATAATGTTGAATAGCTATGTGGGAGTGTATACCAAGTCATGTCTCAGAGGTCGTCATTGTCTGATCAGGGATACTTAAAATACTTCAGATGTAATCTGAAATCATAAAATACCTATTTCGGCCTCTATTACTGGGAGACTTGTATTGATGGGTTGGAGAAGCCTCATGCTTTCCCATATTTTTTAATGACATACTCATGAAGAGATATCTCTGCATTGGTAGCTAGCACTCACAAGTATTTACACATCTGTACAAGCAGGTGTGAGGTTAAATCCTATTATACATATTATGCAAGGCAAGTGATAGACCAAGACGTATTTGTTTCCTAACTCCATAATTAGGCTCCCAAATGAGTGACTGCTGATTGCTTAGCACTTTTTAAAGCCTTAAGGCTGCAATTTTTGCAAAACTAATGAAAGTGGTTTCAGAGGAACTTTACAGCTTGCACAGAATCTGAAACGTTGTCCTCAGGAATTTTTTTCCCTCTAACCAAAAGCAAAGATCTGGATCCATTAAAAGATTAAATGTAAAAACTCTTCAGAGAAGCTACAGAATCTTTAAATTTACAGCCAGCATATGGGGCACAACAAAATTAGTTGCTGACAATGTAAACTTGAGTTTTAATTTCTAAATAACCACAATATGACTTTGATCTATGATTTTCGTATTTTGATTCATTCTAAGGTTTTTCATAGACATTGATCTGAAAAGGTTTAAAAAGGTATCTTTGCATCACAGGACAGATAGAGAGCAGAGTAGGATACCTAAGCATTTTTACTCTTGTGTTTAGTGACCCATGTTTCCTTAGAAGAATTGTAAACTTACCATTTTGACCAAGAAGGGGCAAATATCCTTGATATTTAGAGTTGTGAACTGTGGTGAACTGTAGAGGCCGTGTTGCAGATATTTCTTTCTTCTGCCATGTCAAAAATAAAAAATCCTAGCATGTTCTGAATTGGTATTCATTTATTTATTGTTTGACAACTCCAGAACTTAAGACCAGTACTAAAACAGGACTGGCAGACTGAATCGATCCAGCAATCTCTCTAAATCAGTTCTGTCTCCAGGGAAGCCCAGTGCTGGGATAGGAAGGTATAAAAAGCCCTAAAGCACACCGTTATGGAATAAATTGCCTTCTTTTTTAATATATATTATTATAAGAAGGACATAGGTGATATCTAGCCAAGAGTCTGTCTATCCAGTAGAGTTATCTCATTCCTTATTTTTATCACAAGTGTTTGTGAAAATTAAGAGATGGAACATAAATGACAATTCCCAGTGCAAGTGCCTCTGACCTTTGGAAATAATTGGATGTGGATCCAAACCTGGCAGCCCTATCGTGTACTAAAGTCTCTTAAAATCATCCTATCCATCAGCAAGGTAAGGAAAGAGAAACATGGAAGAAAAGGTCACGTTAGCAGGAAGAAGCTGGCGTGATTCCACAAGGTTAATTTTATTTAGTAGGATCTGCTTTTCAGACTCCGAATACATGCCAAAATTTGATGGTACAAACATTTCTCACTTAGATATATACTGTTTCATGGTGACATTTCAGAAATTATATGCAAGGAGTTACATTCACATTACTGTAAATAATAGTGGTCCAGTTCCCTAGAGATGGCACTAAACTCTTACTACATCCTCTGCAAACACTGCCACAAGGCACTACAGATTGGCTTTACACACCCATAAAACACCTTGCTTTACTAGAAAGGCTGAAGCATTTGTTAGAGGGAAAGATTATAATGATGCAGTTTAAACACTACTAACTAAACAGTAATTGATAGGAAAAAACAGCTTAGTAAGAAGCAAGTTTCCTCCTACATCATACTGACAGTGTTTCTTCTGCTATTAACCAAAAAATCCGTTTTGTGTTTCCACGGCCATTTTCTGCTTGGTCTTTTAAAGATGAGGGATTTCCTAACCACTAAACATAGTTGTATACCCCAAAAAAATCCCTCTACTTTTGAGCTGGTACATGATGCAGTGAATAGAGAGCCACAACTCTTCTGGAAGAAATCCACAGATAGTTGTGTGGAGATAGCTCAGAAAGCTTTACAGCTATATTACTGCTGGGGTGCAGACACTTGGAGGTTTTCTCCAAGGCCAGAATATTCATTACATTGGGAATCTTCCATGCACAGATCAAAGCCCTCCTTCAAACAGTTTGGACTCTGAATGGACAGAGTGTGAGAGAGGGAACAACAGAAAAGTTGATCTGGAGAGCACCAGATAGACAGCAAGTCTTCAAGGGAACCGTATATCCCATTGATAGACAGGAAGTCTTCAAGTCTTCAAGGACAGTATATCCCATTGACTTCATTACTTCCTATCGTCAGGGAGATTTATTATGCCTTTTCCCAGCAAACTATTTCTAGGAAAGTTCTGAGTGCAGCAGGAGAAACTATGTATGTGGACTAGTTCTATTATCATCACAGCTATTATAGTTATAAATGGTGAGAAACCTTCAAGATCAAACTACTTATTACTAAATATGAAGAGAAGCTTGAGATCTTCCCCAAAATGCCCCTAAAGTTCCAGATGAGTTGTAGGCAAATGAATGAAGCCAAACTCAGTCATCTCAGAGAATCCTTTGCAGAACTCCTTGGTTTTTTCTTCCTGACCTGCTACTATGGATTCACATACTTAGACATGCTTCAGTATGGATGTTCACAAAGCCTATCTCTTCCACCAGTCTCAAAGAACTACTTCACAACAACTGCTCCATCACTGTAAGTGCAGGAAAAAACAGCTCCAGAAGAAATCTACAAATGTCATTTTTCAGTAGTGGTGCATCACATTCCTCCCCAGATTTAAGCCAGCATCTCTTAACAAATAAAGACAGCCCCGCCAGAATTTTATCTGCCACACACCCTCCTTAACACCATGAATTCTCCCCACAGAAGTTTCTTGATAAGAGGAGGCGTCTACTCTGTGGTTCCCTCAGTTAAAAAAAAAAAAAGTCTCCTTTTACACTAGACCATGGAGGTTGATCAGTATGTATTCTCAAGTAAATTTCGCAAGGTCATCCGACAGAGTTAAAGTTTATTTGGTTTTGTGATGGTTTTTCCTTTTCCTTTTCTACAGACTGGAGACAACTCAGTCTCAGAAAATGTTGATGTGTCTGATGACACTTTACAAGCAGAAAGAAAAATTCATCAGTCACATTACTTGCGCTGAATCATTCACTCAACTCTACTACTGACAATTTGGAGTTCATCCAAAGGTTCCACACTCCATATTGTGTTCAGGAGCAAACATTCTCTAAAGAAGTATTTTTGCATGCTAATGACTCATTTGCCTTCAGTAACCAGCTACACGTGTCTACAGAAATCACACCAAGTTCAAGATTCAGTTGCTTAACAGCTTTAATGCAATATCATACATCATATTTTCAGATGCAGCAATCTGTCACTTCCTAATTCTGAGACTGCTAAGTACATTTGTATTAAGTCACAGTGCAGGTGCAGTCATCTGCCACACAAAAAAAAGGCTGGTCTGGAGCTGTGTAAGCTTCTCTCTCACACTTCTGCCACTGCTCCTCAGAAATGACTCCCAGGTAGAACTGAGAGAGATCTAACATCCCTCCAGTTCATAACATGTATTTTCTATTGTGCAAAGACAGCTTTTCAAAACTGCTGGATAAGCAAAAAAAAAATTCAAAAAAGCTGCTTTGTTTTTTGATAGGGGAAAAAGCCTATATTTCAAGGCCCAGGTGCAATAAAATCATCAGGGAACCTTAGTTTTAACCAAGTGGGGTCTACATATAAAGGAATAACATTGAAAGGAATGGGGAAATGATTTACTGAAAAGAAGCTAATCAGCATCTCTGAGAACACTCTCCAGAAGGACAGAGAAAAGTAATGAAGCTGGAAGAAATTCTAGGAAGATGAAGACTTCCTTCAGCTAATCACAGCTAGTTCTTAAGGATTCAGCCATGGTACAGAGGTCCCTTATCTTCCAGGACAGCAACCAACCTGGGAAGACTCATCTCCGGCTGCTTTGTGTTAGGTTTATGCTGCTGTATAAGGCAATTTTGCTCATATTTTAAAAGTGATCCCCATTCCCGGCACAATTTTTTTTGATAGATGGTTTAATAAAAGACATTTCTGAGGAACTGAACATTTATTTCTGTTTTGGAAAATACTTTATTCCCTGCAAAACAGGCTTTGAATTGTGTTGAAGGTAAATCCAGATGTAAACCAACTTTATGACACATTTAGACCAATAATTTAACCCATTTCACCATCTCTGATGAGCTGGCTTTGGACTAATCAGACAAAGAATCTCTTTGCTCCTCTCAGTGGAAAAACTATTTTCATGCTTTACAGAATATGTCCCATCCTATATTGCAGAAACTAAGGACATATTCGCCAGCAAATAACTGTGAATAAGGCTCAGTTCACCTAATTGCAATAATCTAATAGAGTCTTCTAGGCATCTGTAGCAGAAAATTCACCCTGTAGGAGATGTCTTAACAGAAATAAAGGAATTTTATACTTTCTTCATGGGCAAATAACAGTTCCACGTTTGGCTCCATCTAGGCGAAATATGCACTGCAAAACATGGGAAACACTATATCTAGCCTTATTTCCAAAGATAATAATTAATGTAAGGAAGGAATTGAAATGTTCAATGTCTTTCAGTAGTAAGCAAGAAGTTGTTTTCCCTTTTGATTACTGTTTGTCCTTGCTGATTTCTGTGATGGAAGTACTCTGGTAGATATGTGAACATACTTTTCCCACACCTCACTAGCATTTTCCTTTCCCTAGGCAATCTATTTAATGAGTAAAAAAAAGTAAAATATGCTCTTCTTTTATTCACAGTAAGAATATTTAATAAACAAAACCTGTTCATAATTTCTGTGCAATATATTGATCGCATCTACACAGCCAAGAGTGGTGCATTTACAGCTATATAATGAAATGTATTTCAAGCTTCTGGCTTATTCTGTAAAAGAAAATTAAATGTACATTTAAGGTTAATTTTTCTTGCAACCTTTCTGGAATATTTTTACGTGCAATATAATAGGTTATTTTCCAAAAAGGTAAAAAGGAAAAAAAACCAAAAAAAAAACCAGAACAAAAAACCCCCCATGAGACAGCAATGAATGTGGAGATTCATGTCCTAGAAGTCTTTTTTCTAGGTCACTATGACATTACAAAGGCAAAAGATACATTTGCAGATTTCTTCAGGAATTCCCAGATGTTTCCTCCCAGCACAGAATTCCTCATTATATTCTCGCAGCATTATGTGCATGTGTGGAGAGTATCAAGGTATTCATACCATTGCTAGAAATCACTGAACAATTTCTCACATCACATTGTTCATTCCCCTAGACAACAGCCCAAGTCTTATTTTCTGCTAATGTCCTGAGCAGTCTGCTAAACACCTGCTATAGTATATGATTAAATTGTACTGTGTTGGCATTAAATTTGCAGTGCCAGGAGGGGTATTGCAGATGTTTCTTTTAAACTAATCTGAAAGGAGAAATGTGACACATACAATATAATCAATATCTCCAGTGTACTTTTCAAGCCCTGATACAGGAACATCCCGAAAAATTCTTAGTTTGCTGTTTGTAGTAACATTTATAGGACACATCCAGAACACAGCCTGGGGTAATGATTTTCCTTTTTCTGAAGTATTATTAATGATTTTCCAGATTCTGACATAGTCAGGATAATTTTTTAAAAATTTGTTTTAATGTTGATTTCAAACTCTAATGACTCCTTTATTGATGGCACCCTGATGACCCTTATTAGTAATCTCATACTTTAAATAAATATTTCACCTTCAGAAAATATGTTTCATAGAATCATAGAATCAGCAGGTTGGAAGAGACCCACGGGATCATCGAGTCCAACCATCCCTGTCAATCACTAACCCATGTCCCTCAGCAGGCACACAACGGGGACCCCTGTTCACCAAGCAAGAAGCCCCAATCCAAAGGGCTTCTGTCCCACCACTGACCCATCACTCACCCCAGAATGATAACTCCTCCCAGCCCGAGGGCACACAGAGGGGTCAAGAGGTGAGATCGGAGCAGCCACCAACCATCCCAATCATCCCTACCTGCCTACCTGGCTGGGGGACCTGGTGGCCCCCCAGCCTTTCTTCCCCCCCCCCACCGCCACACTCCTGTGGGATGCAGGGTGTGCCATGGGGACTCACCAGTGGTGCCAGGAGATGCATCCCTCGCCCACAGCCCAGCCAGGCACAGCTAGAGACTGTTGGTCCCCCGCGGGAAGAAAAAGGGATCCCTTGGAGAGGGCAAAGCAGCAACACCTGGGGAGGGAGGAGTCTCCAAGAGAGCCCAGGTGCCCTGCAGCTTAGAACCAGAGAACCACAGAATCACCAGGCCGGAAGAGACCCACCAGACCACGGAGTCCAATCCATGGGGAGAAGGGTCTTCCAATGTTATGATGCTCAGAGAATGATTAACTCTGTGGACAACTGTATTGACTCCCCTTATCAGAGCTTATAAAAGGGACTATGTATGGGAAAAAAAACCCTGATATTATATAGCTGAACAGATTATTCCTTTTTTGCTTTTGTCAGAACATCTCTATGTAGTTTAATTTGATCCCGAAATTTAGATCCCAGCTGCAAACTCCAACTTGCTAATATTATGGATTTTGTAATCCCTCAGCTAGGTACTGTGTAAGTGTTCAACTTTACCCTTCTGGGGTGAAATCTAGTCTCTGCTGAAGTCAAAGCTGAGAGTCCCTATGAGTTTGTCGGAGACATAGTCTCATTCCAACAGAACAGCATCTCAAGATGCAAGTTGATGTTGCCCAAACTCTGATGTTGTCTCTCCTTTGTTCCCATCCATAAAGAGTGTCATATCACCAAAGCAAGGATTTACTCCTAGCTGCTTAGAGAGGAGGTAGATCTATTTACTTAGCTGTAAGTTCTTTGATACTTCCTTAAGACAAAAATCTTCTCCCACACCACTGAAAATGTATTGCAGCACACCTCAGTGTATTGTATCAGAGGTGTTTAAGGCATGGGTGGATAAGGTGCTGAGGGGCATGGTTTAGTGTTTGATAGGAATGGTTTGACTCAATGATCCGGTAGGTCTCTTCCAACCTGGTTATTCTATGATTCTATGACTTCTGTCCTAGGAACTGTGAGATGGATTAAGCATAGTAAAGATACCATAATTTTTACAAGATTCTCAAGTATGATTACCTAAAGTTGGAATTTTGCAAATTCAGATATGCAAATGGAGGTGTCAAGGTTATTTCAGAAGGGACAAGAGCCCTTAATAGGTGTGAAGTGGAATCTATTTAGATAAATGTGACTATTTATAGAGTTAGACTTTCACCTCTAAGCAAGTCGCTCTGGGATGTCTTTGAAGTCAGCAGAGAGCTAGTCGGTAAAGTTAATGCAGTTGTTCATGGCATGATTCATCTCACTCTAAAGGAGAGAGCTGCATTTGGCCAGATGAATCATACCCTAATCTCCATGAACTATATTGATCAGGTAACCACTGATTATAGCAAAAGCACATGCAAGTGGTAGACATCTAATATCTAGTCAGATGAACCATCTAACTACCAGGCTTCCAGCATAACCTTCCAGGGGCTGCTTTCTGAGATCCTCCTAATGCTTCACTAGGGAAAAACAAGAGCCCTGAGTTCATCAGACAAGATAAAGATATGTCTGTATTAATATACCAGAAACAGAAGGTAAAAGAGATGAAGGTGTTGTGCCTTTGAATAGGCACAGGGAATGTGGAGAGTCTTGGAGGCATCAAACTGACCCTCCTGTGGGTCACTAAGTGACCTGGTGTAAGCTGTCTACTATAATAAAATGAAAAGTCCTGTATGCTGAAATTAGCTAATCATCACAGAGGCGAGTGACTTACCTGTCACTTGCTGCAAGAAGCACCAAGTCATCCACAACTTCCCTGGACAACCTATTTCAGTGTCTCACCACCCTCATAATGAAGAATTTCTTCTAATGTCTGGTTTAAATCTTACCCCTTCCAATTTAAAGCCATTCCTTCTCATCCTGTCACTACACGCCCTTGTAAAGGGTTCCTCCTCAGCTTTCTTGTAGGCCCCCCCTTCAGGTACTGGAAGGCCCTTGTAAAGTCTGCTGGGAGCCTTCTCTCCTCTAGGCTGAACAACCCCAACTCTCTCAGTCTGTCCCCATATGGGAGGTGCTCAGGCCCTCAGATCATCCGTGTAGTCCTCCTCTGGACCTGTTCCAAAAGCTCCATATCATTCTTATGTAGACGATTCCAGAACTGGACACAGGATTTCAGGTGCAGTCTCACAAGAGAGAACTAGAGGTGCAGAATCACTTTCCTCACCCTGCTGGCCACGCTTCTTTTGATGTAGCCCAAGATACAGTTGGCCTTCTGGTCTGTGAACGCACAGTGCCGCCTCATGTTGAGCTTCTCATCAACCAGCACCCCCAAATCCTTCTCTACAGGGCTGCTCTCAGTCACGTCATCCCCCATTGTGTCCTGAAAATGGGGATTGCCCCAACCCCGGTGTAGGACTTTGCACTTGACCCTGTTGAACCTCATGCAGTTCACACAAGCCCACTTTTCCACCTTGTCCAGGTCCCTCTGGGTGACCTCCTGGCCTTCTGGTGTGATGTCATGCATCAGAATGATGCATCAACATTAAAAAGCTAAAGTGTTCAAGGTATTGTTGCAATGTTTTATTAGATTGGAACATTTTTAGGCGCAGATTTTACCACAGCAAACATTACATAATAACTCCTTGAATACCAAATGAAAATATTGAAAGGGAACTTTACAGTAAAAAAAGAAATATTTTAATATTTGATTCTACAAACTTCAAAAGGTCAGTATATTCACCCTGGATTTTCTTCTAAAAGACAATTCCTGAAAATGAACCTGAAAATCCTGATCTGCAAAACATTTAAAATAAAAATATTTTCTCAGAAAACATTCTCATCAAGCTTTTTCTGATGTCCTTTGGTATTTGAGTTCTTGTACGTATGTTTTCTTAAAATGTAAGCTTGTGAAATTATTATAAGTCAAAATTAATGTTATTGTTAAGAACAACCTCCAGCCCTTCCTCAGGTAGACCAGCAGCTTACAAAACCAGCTTTATTCTGTCCTATTTCTGTAGCACTCTCATTCTGACTTGTTATTATCTTTGGCATTTAGGCAGGACTTGTTCCAAGCAACTCTGTGAGTCTGGACTTAACACACATAGAGGGAGCAGGTGGAGAAAGGAAACATTGAAATCTGTCACCAGCTAAAGTAATTCAAGCAGATCTGCAGTTTCTGATTAGTCCACACTTAAAAGAAATTCAGTCTCTGAGATTAGTGGTTACAAACACTTCTATGGATATCAGACATCTGAGAAAAGACCTCACTAGGAGACAGAAGTGCTGGGACAACAGATAAGCCCTGCAAAGGATGAAATAAATAATATTGAAGAAGAGATGGAAGGAATAGAGAGGCTTTCACCTGAAATGGATGTTTTTCAGTTTAGAAACAATACTTCAGAATTTGTAAATAACTGAAGACATGGAAAAACAAATAATTCTTTTCCACTTGAAACATAATTTTAAGTACCATCGAGTGGAAATGCCTTCTCAAGTGCCCATCCATTGATGCCTGGACTAGTATAAGCATAATAGTTCATTTTCCTAGTTCTTCCTTACATGCTGCACATATGCATAGTGTACTCATATCACTATGAATGAGTGACAAATATTAAGGTCTGAGCCAGTGCACCAGGACAGAAAGAACAACATTTGTCTACAGTCAGTCCAAACCAGTAAGAACGACATATTTGAGATCCAAACTTCTAGCACAGACAGGCACAGCTTGGGCTTGTACAAAGCTTATAGAGCTGCTCCCATTGCAGAAAACAACAGAGCTCACATCATCTCAGCTCTTGTGGCTCAAACTATTATGGTTTACTAGCATTTTGGAGTGGGGCAGTTTAATGAGTCGATGGTAGCCAGCTACTAATCCCACACCAAAGCTCTGGCATCAGTACCTAGTGAAACACTGCAAAAATATAATTTAAAAATAGAGAAAATAAAAATGCATTGATGCAGGAACATTCACTATGTCACCAATATATACTTTCCAGTCATGAGTCTGCACTTGATTTGTGCAGGCGAAGGTCCTGATTCTAGCACCAGAGCTTCTCTTTTCAATTAACACCTTCCAAACTTAGGTATTTCTATTTTAATTCAGATATTTGTTGGATATCAAGTTTGGAACTAAATATTCAGTGATATTTTTCTTAGAGTAAATATATAGGAATGGAGATAAATAAACTAGATTTATGCTAACAAATTAAATGTGATGCGGTGGGTCTCTTCCAACCTGGTAATTCTATGATTCTATGATCTTCTGGCACTCCGGCAACTGGGCATTGAAAGGGCTACTCCAAAGTGTCCAAAACATCTACTCTATCAACCTCCAGAAAAGTGTAACTGCAGGAAAACTGCTTATTGGGAATGGTCGCTTGCCTGTGCTAATTGCTGTGATGAGGAACAGTTTAGGAGTGTGTTAGTTGACTATAAGGATACCAGGAACTATTCCTACAATTTAACAAGGTAGGTAATTGAGATTCAGTGCCAAGGGACATTTCCTGGCTTTGTGTAATTTGCTAGCATAGACATGAAACTAAGTTCTCAATTGGGGCATACAGGCTTATGCACACATGCCTACTTAAGTTATCCACCAATGATGTTCTCCAGGAGTGAGACCACTTATAGGTTTCAGTGAAGCTTTTTTCGTCCATGTCCAAAAGTCAGGATGGATTTCTATGTAAGTATGTAGCTTAGGCCAAATTTTTTGTAAGACTATCTCAGGAAGTGACCTGATAGTAAAGATATTCTGAACAACAAGGTTTCAAGTTGGCTCTTATACTTTAGGAAAGTGGAGTTTCACTGCGTGTCTAGGTTGGTGTGAGCTGAATGCTATGTCTAGTTTAGAAAGCAGCGCACTGCACAGTTTATGCTCAAAACTGAGCTCCCAGTCCTGTACAGTAATTTCACAGAGGGAAGGGTTTACTCTGGTCCACCTGTAGTCTGATTCAGAAGGATGAAACTCAGTAATGGTAGGAGTACATGAGTGCACCTCCCAGAGACTGTCTTCTGGTTTGGTTTCAACAAAAATAAATCTGATTTACACACTTGTGTACAGCTCCAGGATTCAAAGCACTAGGCAGTAAATGGGGATGATTGGAAGAATTGCTTCTAAAACAGCATTTCAGATCCTGATTAAAGTTCAAATGGACACCTATACACATTCAGGTCCTATTGAAAGTGGATTTCTGTGCCAGAATTCGAGTGCTATTGTTTTAAATTATGATCAGACTCTGGCTCTTGATATTTTTTTGCCTTGTAAGAAACAGTAAACAGTACTATATGTATGAACCTGATTGATCATCTGTGCTATAAAATGCAAAATTCATTGATGAGGTCTTGAGGGACATGGTTTAGTGTTTGATAGGAATGATTTGACTCGATGATCCGATGGGTCTCTTCCAACCTGGTGATTCTATGATTCTATGATTCTGTGATTCTAAGTGCAGGACCCGGCATTCGGCCGTGTTAAACCTCAAGCCGTTGAACTCAGACCAGCAGTCCAACCTGTTCAGATCCCTTTGTAGAGCCTCCCTACCCTCCAGCAGATCCACACTTCCACCCAGTTTAATGTCATCTGCAAACTTGCTAAGGGAAGCAATGTGCGCTCACAGACCAGAAGGCCAACCGTATCCTGGGATACATCAAAAGAAACATGGCCAGCAGGGTGAGGAAAGTAATTCTGTGCCTCTAGCTCTCTCTTGTGAGACCTCACCTGGAGTATTGTGTCCAATTCTGGAATCGTCTACATAAGAAGGATATAGAGTTTTTGGAACAAGTCCAGAGGAGGGCTATAAAGATGATCTGAGGGTTAGATCACCTCCCACGTGAGGACAGACTGAGAGAATTGGGGTTGTTCAGCCTGGAGGAGAGAAGACTCCCAGGAGACATTACAGGGGCCTTACAGCACCTGAAGGGGGGCCTACAAGAAAGCTGGGGCGGGACTTTTTACAAGGGCGTGTAGTGACAGGATAAGAGGGAATGGCTTTAAATTGGAAGGGGTAAGATTTAGACTAGACATTAGGAAGAAATTCTTCATGATGAGGGTGATGAGACACTGGAACAGGTTGTCCAGGGAAGTTATGGATGTGCTATCTCTGGAGGTGTTTAAGGCCACGTTGGATGGGGCCTTGGATAACCTGATCTAGTGGGATGTCCCTGACAATGGCAGGGGGGTTGGAACTTGATGTTCTTTAAGGTCCCTTCCAACCCTAAATATTCTATGATTCTATGATGACTTCACCTTTGCCATTTGATTATTGATACATAATTATTAAACTAAGATGCTGTTTCTTTCTTTTGATTATGTAAAAATAGTTATTTTGAAAAGTATTTCTCAGATTTTTCTCAGTTTGCCAACTGGATAGACAGGGGAGTTCATTGAAGTCACAAGGTGGTAATTTTTATTATGATGCTATATCTAATTAAAACCAAAAGACCTCAAAGTCATTGACAAGGTCAGTTATTTTTTTAATGCAATGAAATTTTATAAAGAATGCTCTGAGATGGGTCTGTGAGGGCTGAAATAAGTCACATTGTTGATAAGGAAAAAGTGCATAACTCTTTTCTGATGAATCAGCAGTGCTAAGAGGGGTATACAGACCCCTTACTGACACTTTTTATAAAAACAGGTATTCAGTTTTGATGAACAGCTTGTTCTGTGACAGCACCTCAGGAGCATAGGGATGGAATTGCTTTCTTCCGTGATCTAACTCACTGACTTCCTGGCAACTGTCATAACTAAGAGGCTGCAACCCCAGTGGCTGCCAAATAGGCTGATGTTTTCCCCTGACCATGAAAATTTTTCATATATTATTACTATAAAAATATGCAACCTGTGCTAGAGAGATGTGCATATTTCAGTCTCACAGACATAGGCTGAAATCCCACCTGTCAACTGACTCCTCTCTAAACTGATAGGGTGGCTTAGATTATGGGGTTCACTTTGCTTCTTGTCTCCTTGTTCACTTTTTCAAGTCACAGTTGTGAGGTTTGTTTCTGCAATTGTAAGAGAGAGAATAAGAAATTGTAAATGACAGTTGCCCTCTGAGGTGATCACTTTCCCTCTGGTAGACTTCAGTTCAAAAGATTCACAATAAAATCCTGAGTATTATATGTTTAAATTTAAATTCATATGACTTCATTCAATTTTTACAAATGACCAGATGCTTCAGTGACACTCTCATTTAGGAGTTATTTTCCTATACAGTCTAAAGTTATCTCTGTGAGAGCATATTTTCACTCAAACATGATCTTCAAGAAACTATTTGGTATATCTTTTCTGCTTGGAAATAATAAATGCAGTACTACGGGGCAAAACTACACGGAGTAGTAAGCCCTAAAATTGGGAAGGAAGGAAGGAAGGAAGGAAGGAAGGAAGGAAGGAAGGAAGGAAGGAAGGAAGGAAGGAAGGAAGGAAGGAAGGAAGGAAGGAAGGAAGGAAGGAAGGAAGGAAGGAAGGAAGGAAGGAAGGAAGGAAGGAAGGGCACAGAAAAAGTGAGGGAAGCAATGAAAGATGGGGGTTTTTTTAATAATCCCAAGAGTCTAAGGTGTAAATCTTAAAGAAAAAAACATCCCTAATGCAAAATGGAGGTTAAAATGAAAAAATACTTTGCGTTAGTTTGAGCTCAAAGTGCTCTATATACATTTTCTTGTTACGGCTGAGCAGATAAGTCCAGCTCCAACAGAAATGAATAGGAGTTGGCACTTAAGTACCTGTAAGAATCCCCACTACAGCTCATGATAAAACATCTGGTTTATCAGCAGCAGCAGAACCAGCAGAATTAAGTAGTTAATACTTCAAAGTGATACAAAATGTGGCTGCAAATTCGATAGAGCTTTCTGCTGAAGAACATGTAAGGACACAATAATAACAGCAAATTGATTCACCTAAACCTTTGCTTTGCATTTGTTATAAGACAGTCTTTCCAGTAAATGACTGCAGTCCTTTTCCATGTTGAAAATAACTATCTTGCCAGTTGTTGAATGAGCCACACTTACATAGATGGAAAAAATAAAAAAGAAAAGAAGAGAAATATTACAGACATGAGGGAATGTATTCTTGTTGGAACTCCCATTTGTAGCAGTTTTATAAAGATATAGAATTTAGGTCAATGTAATATAGCAGATCCATGTAGCACCTTAATACTATTGTTTTTCTCTTTTACAGCCTGCTGAGATATAACTGATGGAAAAACTATGCCATTAAAACCAAGCAAATGTATTTCCCCTGGCTTTACTCTCTCTCCCTAAAAAAATAACATGACTGATCTTGGTCTCATGGGAGACCATGTGCAAATCTTATAAAGCTCACTGTGTCAGAAGTGGTCACTACTGAACTGAATGTCCAAATGGTTTCTTCTCCACAGTCCCATCAATAAGAAAGATATGTCACCCATTTAAAGGGCTGCACTGTAGGAGCTCTCATCCCATGGCCCCACACGCAACCAAACAGCCAGAGCCATGATACCCCATGCACATTGCCTGTGGGGTAAGAAAGTAGCAGTGGAGCTTGCAGTACAGGGCGAACAAACTGTTTGGAAGAGTCCCAGATGTGGAGGAGTCCTGCAAAAAGGTCTTTTCGGAAAGGTAGGTAGCATTGATCCCCTAGACATGCACACTCACTCACACCCATGCACATGGACACAACAGTCTTCCTCATACCTGATACTGCATACGGGTTTCTGTCCATCTGTTGAATGGATTTGCAAATAGAAAGACTGAAATATTTTCTTTACTTTCATGTTTTTTAGCAACCTTCCTTGTTTCAACAGCCTAGCTCAATAATCACTGCACACTTAGAACTTTATCCTAGTGAAGGAGTTCCCTACTCCTACTCTGGCTGGTCACTTTTGAGCCATTTCTGCAACTCTCAGTTTCACAATGAGCCATGAGTGGGGCAATCTAGCTTGTAAATAGGCGTTGTGGTTTTGTTGCAGTTAAAGCCTCAGCATTTCTGAGGTTTTATAGATTTCATGCAAATATTGATAGTTGTAAAATCTTCAAAATGGTAAACTGTAAACATCACACTTCATGACGTTTTTTAAACGAACTGTACATGAAAAGGGGTGCATTTGTCTCCTCGGAAGCTCCATTGTTCGGGTGTCAAAACCCCTAAATGCCAACAGCTGGAAGACTGATAAAAATAAAGATAGAGAAATCTCAAACTTTGCTACAAAATCTCACCCTAAAGTAAAATTGATCTAGTCTGCTGTCACAGAAGCCAAGAAAGGTCAGATCATGATTGTTGTGACAACATTCACAACATGCTGGGGTTTGTCTTCATCTGGGTTTTTATTTCTCTTAATGGCATGAACTACAATCTTTTTTTGAGTTGTGGCACCTACATCATGTTGAAACTGCTACCTTAGGGTTGTTGGAGTCTCTGGTCACCACCAGACTTTGAGTTCTTCAGTCCATCACTGCAGGGAGGTGAGGGAGGAGACCTTTTTGGTATGTCTGCAAGCTAGAGTAAAATGTGAGCCATCTCTGTCCACTCATTACATGATATTTGGTCACAGGAAGTTGTTGCTCTTGTCTCTTGCTTGTAAGCAGATCTGGATATGACTGCACAAGAAACCTGGTTTTGTGGTTCAGCCCTGCTAGGCAGCTCAGCCCCACACAACTGCTCACTCATTTGCCCCAGAGGGTTGGCACAGACAACTGGAAAGATGAAAGTGAGAAAACTCATGGGCTGAGTTAAAACCAGTTTAATAAATAAAGCAAAAGTCACGTACTCAAGCTATGTTCCTTGTCTAGACATCTCCTGGAAAGCAGGGCTCCATCCTGTGTAATGGTGACAAGGGGAAACAAACACCATCACTCTAAACATCTCCCACACTTCCTTCTTCTTCCCCAACTTCATATGCTGCGCATGATGTCATATGGTATAGAACATCCCTTTGGTCAGCTGGGGTCCTGTTGTGTCCCCTCCCAACTTCTTGTGCACTCCTAGCCTACTCATTGGCTGGGAGTAGTGAGGAGTGGAAAAGATCTTGACTCTGTGTAAGCACTGCTCAGCAATAATGAAAACATCCCTGTGGAGACATTTTTAGGGAGATCTTGAGGGACATCAAAAAGAAGAGGAACATCTATTAACTTTGGAAGAAGGGACAGGCATCTTGAGCAGACTACAGGGCGGAAGTGAGATCGTGCAGGGAAAAAATAAAAATCAAAGAAGCAACATGCCTGGGATGAAGAAGCAATGTGGGTGCCATGCATTTGCTCCTCTGTGTCAGGCTCTCAGAAGAAGTATCTATTCAGTTTATAAAACAACCATCAAGCAACCATAAATTCAAGTCAAATGGCACTTCTCTTTTTAGTGGATATAAAGGGAGGAGCCCCATGAAATCATAAAAAATGCACTGTGTACCTGATGTCCCCTACCCCTCCTCAAGCTCTAAACTTCAAATGAACCATATAGATTGAGTTCACTAGGCTACGAATTTCACCTGAGCAAATGAAACACTGTTAAACGCAACATTCTAATTGTAAAAGACATGCCAACTTCCTCTATTTCCAGGCAAACAACAGGACATGTCCAGGACCTGGAAGGGACCCTAGGACACTTTTGTTTGCGACCTAGATCTGGTGATAAAAGCAGCATTGGCAGAGAAACAGGTATTTTGTCAGACTGATGTCTGACTCAAGCCTTAATTAGAATTAGATTTATTTTTTCTCTTCTCATCGCACTTGGCAGACTGCTGATGCTGATTGAAGCTAGCTTTCAGAAAGGTGAGGAAAATAGTTGGCCTTGTCACAACTACTGATCTGCCAACGTTCCACATCATTTATCAATGTTAATTTGGGATGTCCACCCCCAGATGTGAATTTCTGAAAACTGATATATGCTGGCAGTACTTTCTCCAAATTCCTCAGCTAAGATGCTGAAAATTGTGGGGGAAATACATGCCATAAATCAAATCCCACTGAATAATATGCTAGAACTTTGGGATTTTGCTCAGGTCTATTGGAATATTTTTGTAGCACAAAACTGTTCAAGAATGGTAAGGGTTTACATGTATTTCTATTGAGTTAGATGTTCCTGACTTCAGCACAAACATGGGACGTATCTTGCCACAGCTAAAGAAATAATGACTCTAACTGGAAACATGAAATCTTCTCACAGGGCCAGATGCTCAGCTGCACCAAAATAAGATGTCTTTTCATTAAATATGCGGAGTTCATAGAATTGTACAATGCATTGGGTTGGAAGGGACCTTAAAGATCATCTGGTTTCAATGTCATTGGCAGAGACATATTTCTTTGGATCAGATTGTTCAAAGTCCCGTCTTACCTGGCCTTGAACACCTCCAGGGATAGGGCATCCAAACCTCTGGGCAGCTTATTCCTGTGCCTCACCACCCACAGAGTAAAAAAACTTTTCCCAATATCTAATCTAAATCTATACTTTTTTCAGCTTAAAACACTTATCCCTCATTCTATCACTACATTCCCTGATAACGTTTTGTTATTTTAGACCAAAGTATTGCAGGATTTTAAAATCTGTTAGTATAAAGTGATAACGGTAGGAGGCTCTGGGCAGCTAGCATAAATTATAGTAGTTTTGACCTTCATAGGTTCTCTCCTATAGTATAGCTTTTTCTCCAGCTACCTGTAAAAAACCACCATCACTAAACAGCACACAAACAGGAGTTTATCCTACTTGCCGTTCTGTCAATGGAATATCATTCCTCTTACACCTTGAGAAACTGATGTGGTTGTAAGTAGCACTGGAAGCAGAAAACATAACTTATTTTCCAGTTCCAGGAAGAATTTGCGAAGTTAGCATCTTAAAGAGAAATGCAACAACAAAACCATCACCCTAGGTTTTAACTTGTAAACTGAGCACATAGCATAGGTAATTAGGGAGTGCAAATAATTTGACTTTATAACCTAAAGGTGGCATTCTTAAAGATTATAAATCTTCCACCTGAGATCTGTTGGAAAGATAAAGATTGTGCCAGGAGAAGAGATGAGCGTTTTCCTTCCTCTTACACGGAAATGTTTCAAAACAGACAAATCACACTTGAACACACTATCTTGTCTTGAAAAAGGTTGACCAACAGGCTAAGAGTTCTTCCATTCTCTTAATTTCCTGCTTGAATATCTCAATCTCAGAAGAATATAAATCCACAAAGGTGTTGGTTTATGTTGTTATGAAATAAATGTTACTCACTGACTTCCTGAATACCATCCACTTTCTTATCTCTATTTCTGTATAATGTGAAATGACAAGCCCTGAGCAAGTCATTACTATTTGATGATCATGAATTAGCTGACCTCAGGCCACAGAGAAAGGTAGCACTTTCTCGCAGACCACAAGGTGCTTTAGTCAACAAACATATCGTAACGTTCTGATCTGCAGCTGGACATTTCTGCTGGCTTAGTAGTCAGGTGTTTAATCTTTCCAAAAAAGAAATGTTCACCTAAGGGAAAAAGAGGAGACCTGCTCCTACTCTTAGCAAAGCAATACTATTTGCTAGAGGCTTTCAGTGCAATCAGAGTTTTAGTCTCCTCTGCTGACTGCCATAAAAATACTTCTAATGCAGGAAATATTAAGAAAGCCTATTCCAAGTATAATGGAGCATAGGCAAAATCAAATCCTGAGTGATGCACCATACAAATTCCTGTCTGCTTCCAGAAAAGAAGGGACCACCAACATTTCCCTGAATCCTTACAAGGAATGCAAGTCAGCAGGAACAAATCTCCAAAGCAGAAGCAAAGTACCCCTACCTCCTCCCCTCATTTCTATTGCTTATGACTTTAATATGTTCAAAACAGCACTTTTCCTCTAAAATCCTTCTTCCAGAATTTGGAAAAGATGGAAGATATACAACCTGAATCTGAAGCAGCCCCGCAGGTTTAGGCCACTTAAAGGACAAAAAATCAAGTCATTCTCCATGTATTATTTTATTTAGCCTCACTTAAATAATGTGATTCTGTATCTCACAGGCCATTCTACAGCATCTGGCTCAGTTCTGTGCCATGGGTAGGAAAGATTGTTGAGGATCTGAGCAGAACTTTGGCAGACTCCACTGTCAGATGCAGCACATCAAGGGCCTCTCTGCCAGATATTCCTAAGGAGCAGTGGTGAACAGAGAGAGAGAGAGAAAAGAAGGAAAAGAGGTCATCACTTGCCATTGCCTCTTACTGAGGATATGAGGAGAAATGAACCACTTCCCCCAGGGAAAGTTAGAAACGATTGAAACACTCTATTCATTGCAAGGAAGGGGGCAAGACAGATTGTGAGACCTGCTCTTTCAGAAGGAAGCCTTGAGAAACCCCTCTTGACCTAGGAGATGGGAAGTAGGTTGGATACACCTACTCCCTCCTACTTCTTACAGAGAGTGAAGAAGAGATTAAATTTACAGTGTGGTTCCTCTGAAAGTGTGGGACAGTGAAATGCCTCTAAGATGTCAGAACTTGTCTATGTGGTAGATTGTGGGCAGATGCATGGAAAACATGAGTCAGTTCCCATGTAAAAGCTGTGTAATGGCAAAATAAGTTAATTTGACTTTCCTGAGAGGCCAGAAACTTTGGGAAAATTGGGTGCATTGTCACAGAGTCAGCTCCCTACTATTGGAAGAACACAGTTGGTTGATGTTGCAGCACGGGAAGTGTGTCCTGGCTTTTGGCACTTGACTGTTGGATTAGTCTCAAAGGACTGAAGACTGAGGAAGAGAGTGACTTCTGGAAACAAACATTTATTTGAACTGATCTACACTTCTAGTTTCCATGAATCATTCTTTATGTACTTTAATACTCGTGATTGTGTGCATCATCTATAACTCTAGCTTTGCATAAGCTTTTATTCTGCTGGTTCTCCTACTTCTTTATCTGATTTTGCAATGTTGCCAATGGATCTGTCACAGGTCCAAGAGACCATTGCTTCATCTTGGGAAGCACAGTAAATAGAAAGATGTTGGAATGAAGCAATATTCAATATTCCTGTATCACTAGACTAAGTTGAAACACAATGTGGTTTGTGCAGCATGATCCCAGCATGACATTGCCACCATTGTAGTAATCATTTATCAGCAGTGAGAGGGCATCAGCAAAATTAATTGGTTTTCTCTATCAAATTTTAAGTAGACCAGTGCTGAGGCATGAAAACAACCATCAAAACCTGCAAAAAATCTCATCGAGTATAAGGCATAGTTGATGGGCCAGAAGAACAACTGTGAAAAATTAAATAGGTCTTTTCTCCCTCTCTTGTATAGTAGGTTTGAAGTACAAACTTGCAGGGAGGATGGTCTCTGGGACCTTCAGATCAAGAAGAAGAGAACATCTTACTTCCGAACTGCATATCTGATATATTTCAGGTGGGAGCTTATCGGTTCACTGCCATAGTGTTGGAGGGTAGCATACAAGAGATTTGGACTACCTTCTGTTTTCAGAGCTTCATTCCCTCTCTTCCTTCTATCCCTTGACACTTGTTTAGACAAACCAAACCACTACTGCCCTTGGGGACACAGTACATTGTTCTTAAGCAATTCATTGTTAAGAAAGGGATAGTATTTAAATACTTCTCTTAGTCAGAGTTTCCCATGACTTCTTAATTGTTTCACATCCTACTCTTCTCCCCTGTGGTGCTCCAGCTCCTCAGATCAGCTGGTGAGAAGTTCCATGGGCTATGGTCTAGGCGGATTCAGTAAAATGAGTGAAAAAAAAAGAATAAATGACACATGAGACTACAGTAACATTCAAACAGGGAGCAAAGTGAACTCAAGAGCAATGAGGACCTGCTGCCTACTACAGCTCTCTACCAGGTCTGCAACTTCAGTTGTAGAAGCTCAAGGAAGTCATTCCTTGATCAGCTCTCCCTTAAGTTTTAGTGGTAACTACACCAACTTGTACCAGCTTCACACAGCATGCTTATCCTAAACCTATTGTAGCAAGGTGCCAAGCTCGGTAGAAACCTCTTGGTGCTACTTTAATTTAGCTAATTAATGCTAATTCTAGTCAGTTGTTCCTCTGTATCCTAGAGAATGGAGTGACTATTCATTAGCCTTGCTGTGTACTTTGAAAACAGCTACAAATTAAAACTCTTTTAAAATGCAAAACGTTATTTGCCTACGTGCTGCTTTCATTGAGCAAACAGAAGTTAAGGGCGAGGATGAAAGAGACTGTTGTACATACATTGCATAAAAATGAGATCTAGCATCTAGTTACTGTCGGTCCCTCCAGAGAACCTGGCTGGAGCCTCATTTGTGGCAATGTGGCCTTTATCAACAGAGCATGAGGTGCAGTCTGAGCAGGCAATTGCAGTCCATGGTGTTACGATATAAAGTTCAGGCTTTGATCTCAGTCTTCGGTGTTTGATATGGTGGTGCAGATCCCAGAGGACACGTGAATTCAATACAGTAGTGCCTGTGATTACATGCCTTCAGCTCCTGGCTCTAGGAAGGATGGGAAGCATTTTCTTCTGCATGGGAAGGGGATTACTTCAATTCCAGGGGAAGAGAGGAGTGATCTTAATGTTACTGAATGGTACCTAAACTCCTGACAGTAAAAAGGCACTGTTAGCTCTATCCTCTGGTGTGTGGCACAGTGAGCATACACTTCTAGTTACTTCTTAAATCAAAGTCCAAGATATGCAGATTGGTATCAAATCAGGTTTGATTCAAGGCACAGGTCAAAGAGGTGACTGCACAGAGGTGTTCTGCTCTTGCTGCCAGGGCCCAGGTTAGAAAAAAGCTGGAGCCAAATATCCCCATCAGCAAAAGCAAACAAGATTTTCCACAAAGTCCCTGCTTTTCCTCCTCCCCGTCTTTTCCTAGAGAACATACCTGATTGCAAGCAATAGCAAAACCAAACAAGGAAGAGAAATGAGCTGTGGAATTGCTGGCATGTCACTTAGAAGTGGGCGAAGGTTTGGAAAAGCGTTTGATGAGCCTCTGAGTATGGTAATGCCTATAGAAAAGAAGGAAGCAACAGCTACTGTGGGATGGAAGCTCGGAGTGAGTGACAGGCTTACATAAGAGTTACAGTAGGCATAATCTTGATGAAGAACAGACCACAACTTGAAAATGCTTATGGTTCCTGTGAAAGAGTGTAAGGAAATCACATAGGGCAATGAAATAGCAGAATGGGATGTAAGCCCTCTCATCAAAATACCTCTCTTGTTAGTTAGAAGTCCTTTGTCTCGGTTCTCTAAGTGTCTCTATTCTATAGAATGCTTATGTAGGTTATTGACCTAGGAACTGTATTTTCCATTCCCATTCCTTGAAGGAGAAAGCTACTGTAACTTAGAGGTTCAAGAAGAAATGATATCAGAAATAAAAAGCTATACCACACAGAGAAGACAAAAGCCATCTTTGCAGCCTGTAAATTAATGCTGATCATTTCATACATGTGGGAAAAAAACATCACCAGTAAGTGCATGTGCTACATGGTAGGAATGCTTGATGACTTCTTCACAACACGGAGTGCAATAGTCTTCCAAAGCCTGATACAACAGGTTCCAGCCTTAGAGTAGTAATATGTCTCATTTTTACTTTCTCCAATGACTTTGGAACAGGAAAAATCTACTGAAATCCTTCTTCCAGTGTGAATCATGGTATTGCAATCTAGAGCCATGGTGAAATACCTAGAAAACTTGAAAACAAGCTCAAGTTTCTGTACTCTAAACCCATGTTGTAAATACAACCCTTCTGGATAATACCATGAGCAGGATGAGTCTAACAAATTTATCTGTGACTTATATCCTTCAATCATATTCAGTAGTGGATTTTGTGTACCAGCATGTTTCAGTCTTCATTGCTCTGGATGCTGTAGTTTCAGAAGCTGGCTGAATCAGATAGTCGACCAATACAGTGGAAACTTCTGCATATCTGGAGGTGACCTATAGTTAGTTAAGATAGATACTTTTCAGAAACATGGAATTACAAATTTTGTTTTGAATGGATCTTGTGTTCCAGATTCAACATCAGCTGAAATAAATCCATGAGCACAGTACATCAGCAGGCAACTGCTAAACATATCAGAACTGTTGCCTTTCTATCTGTTAGGTAGGAATTTGAGGCCACATTGCCACTTGATCTCCTTACCTCAGCTTAAAGGACCTGCCTTTTCCAGTGCACCCACTGTTTGTATATACAGTCCTTCCCATGCCAGGCAATCTTTTTGAAAGGTTCATTGCAGCATCCAAATATCCCTTGAAGCACCTTTTTTCTTCTGGAAAGTCAATAAAGTATTGTGATTCATACTAGAATCATAGAATCATAGAATCATAGAATCATAGAATAGTTTGGGTTGGGAAGGATCTTAAAGATCATCCAGTTCCAACCCCCCTGCCATGGGCAGGGACACCTCCCACTAGATCAGGCTGCCCAAGGCCCCATCCAACTCAGCCTTGAACACCTCCAGGGATGGGTTAGCCACAACTTCCCTGGGCAACATGTGCCAGTGCCTCACCACTCTCATCATGAACGAATCTTCCTTATGTCCAGTCTAAATCTGCCCCTCTCCAGTTTATACCCATTGCCCTTAGTCCTATCACTACAAGATTTTGTAAACAGTCCCTCCCCAGCTTTCTTGTAGCCCATTCAGGTACTGGATGGTTGCTATAAGGTCTCCTCAGAGTAGTCACTTCTCTAGTCTGAACAATCCTGACTCTCACAGCCTGTCCTCATATGGGAGGTGCTCCAGCCCTCTGATAATCTTTGTAGCCCTCCTCTAGGCCCATTCCAACAGCTCCATATCCTTCTTATGTTGAAGATTCCAGAACTGGACACAATACTCTAGATGAGATCTCACAAGAGAGGAATAGAGGGGTAGAATCACCTCCCTCGACCTGCAAAACTTAGTTTCCAGTTAGCACCAGTTCTGTTTCTTGCTGTCAGTTAAGCAAGGGGAAGTGTATTTAATCTCTCATTGGAGAAATTATTTGTCAATGTGCAAGTCCCAGCCCCTGTGCATTTCAAGAGAGAGGCATGCATGTACAAGGCATACGTAAAACAATTAAAATGCTGTTAAGACCCCTGCTACAAAAGCTGTGAAATTGATATAAAAATGGCTTGTATAAAATCACTTTTTACTCATGCCAACTTTGTGAACCATTTAGCTTCACCATAAAGCCTTTTTCACTACCCTACAGAGAATTAACTAAGCAGCACTAATGCTATAATTTTCTAGGACATGAAATAGTAATCTACATGACCAAAACAAAGCTCAGGCACTGCCCTCAATGTCAACCAATTCTCTCTGGACTTATGGAGATGCAAAGCCCTGGGTGAGTTTTATGCCCTTTGCTCTCAGTGTAGATGATAGAGATTTCAACTCCTAATTAGAATTCCTCTTCACAAGTTGCTCAAGTATAGGAGGTCAAGACAAACCAATGCATCTTGTCCTGCTCACAGTTACTTTTATCCTTCCCTTAAGAGCCTTGTACCACCCTAGACTGGTGTCTCCCCAGCCATTACCTCATCACCCTGGCATCTCCTGTATCACCCTCCTGGCAGGAATTACTTTCTCTTCTGAGGCAGAATACTGGGATTATAGAGTCATAGAGTGGTTTGAGTTGAAAGGGACCTTAAACATCATCTAGTTCCAACCCCAACTGCCATGGGCAGGGACACCTTTCACAAGATCAGGTTGCTCAAAGCCCTGTCCAGCCTGGTCCTGATCACCTCCAGGAATGTAGCTATCCTTACATAAAGTAAGAAAAGGTCACATTTTTCTCCATCTGTCTTTGCCTCCCAGTTCTATCACAAACAGATCTACATTTGCCATCTTCTTTTTCTGATCTGAAGCTGAAGGTGGAAATATGTCCTGGAAAGACATCCAGTCATTTATTGAACACTTCCCAGCTCCCTAAGAGGGGAAGATTGGTTCTTGCAGCGTCAGAGAAGAGCATTTAAATCGTTTTTATGCTCACTAATACGTGTCAGATAGATCAGTTGTGAGAGCAAAGACCCTTTGTATTCCTAGCCTATCTTCCTGATCTGGACATGAAAACAACACCCTTGGAGCAATCACATTTGTGATTGTGTCCAACTCGGTTTCCCTTACTTTCTATTGTGGTGCATCAATTCCCTTCACCTCACTTTTGCTTTCTATGGCAAGGAAGGGCAGGAACATAGATGAGATAACAACACCTTGATTAAGCCTCCTGATGACCAAAAGGATCTTCACAAATATATCCAACATTTATGTTGTCTTCTATTCATTGCTAATCTTCAAGAAGCTTCTTCATTTCTGAGTTTATGTGCCCTTTCCCTTGTCATATCTGTCCCTGTAGTAAGTGCACACCTAGCAATTTACCTAACAGTGCATGGAATTGCGCCTCACAAAAGGAGGCTGCTTTTTCCCATTGCTTAGAGTTTGCTTTAATCAGAGGCTTCAGCGTGAAAGCCTACACATGCCTCCCTAGCAGCTCACAGATGCGCTAGGAAACTCATTCAATTCTTTGAACATCCATTGTGGCTCAGGGCTATGGTCAAGCACACTTAATGAAAAGCTGTTTGTGCAATCTATTTCCTGCTGATAACCAAGAACACCTTCTTGAAAAATAAACACACTAAAATAAAAATTCCAGGAAGTTGTCAAGCCTGCTCCCCAGTTTCTAGACTCTTCCATGGTAACTTAACTTGAAAACTACAAAAATCCACCTCAGAGCAACCAGAAGTCTGAAACGAATGATGATTGAAAAGTGCCTCTGTTAAGACATAATTGTTTGTGTGGGGTAGCTTGTGTATTTTCCCATTGCAGAATAGCTTTCAAGGATGGTAAAAGAAAAAAGTCTTTCTATTTCCTCTCCTCTCCTCTTCTCTCCCCTCTTCTCCCCTCCTCTCAGCTCCACTCCTCTTCTCTTGCCTTTCAACAACACATGCCACAACTACCTAACCCCAAACAGGACCAATATTGAGTTCCTCGGGGATGTGGCTGTTCCTACAATAAATGGTTTCACGTATATGGGCATTTGATGATGTTTTCTGCTTAGCCAGTAGGAAAGGATATGCAGTCATCCAAGGATACTCATTTTCAGTTGCATCAAATGGAAAACATTATCATATGTGCAATGACATGGAGAAATCTCCTCTCAGTCCTGTACAAGCTTTGCAATTTGCTTGATGCAGCAGTTCTAGCATAGTTTTCTGTGTCAAAACATCCTCAAGAAAATACAGCATTAGGGGGTATAGGGGCCATGGAGTTTGACAGCAGATTGTGCTAAAAAAATGGAGTCTCCAGCACCTTCTCACTGGTCAAACCCCATTCTTTCTTAACTATGAATTAATTTTATGAAAATACAACCTTTGTCCTCTCTATGTTTATGGAAGACTGAAAACACAAAGAAGTCCTACTGAAACAACTTCAAAACCTGAGTCACAAGTTTCAAAATGTCAGTGGAAGTGGCTTCCTGAACCTGAAAGTGAGGGCTGTGAGTCAGAACTGACCTACTACTCCATTGTAATCTTTTGTTCCAAGTTCTCTACTCTGCAATATTGCCTGGAGACTGGAAAGACTTGTCCACTCCTATAAATATCTCCTCTTACTTATGGTACTAAGTTTATACATAAAAGGATAAATGCTCCTAGACACTTTAAACAACAGTCCTACATGAGAAAAACACGCTCAAAATGAGTAATAATAGCTTAATAACTGGCTAAACAGCTCCTTTCAGTCCAAGCTTTGTAGCTATAAAGACTGATTCGTCAGATATGCAATCGATTTCAAAATCTTCAAGTATGTGATACAAAAATTTCACCTAAAGATTAAAGGAAGGAGAAAGGACAGGCTTTGAGAATAATATTGCCAATAAAAGCATGTGAGTTTGTCAGCCTTTTCCATAGTTGTGATTCAACTGAGCATGTTTAAGTCCCCACCACATTACCAAGGACTCTTTCTCTATTGTCTCTGCTTTTCTGACTGTTCTTTTCCACAGACTTCTTATGAACTTTAATGGGCTTTGTTTGCACTTAGTTTACTGCTGTGCCAGAATTGCATATTTTACTATGTGAACAGCTATGAAAAGGTTTGGGGTTTTTTTGTTCAGGGAGGTTTGGAGTTGTTTTTTAAAATAATTTCGCTTTTATTAGGTTATGGTTACTTAAAACTCTGCTGTAGAGTCCCTTTGTTCTTGTTGTAGAGGCTGGGGTGGGGCAGGGAGGAGAAGTAGAGGAACAGAACTTGAACATCTCACAGAAACAAACCAGACATTGTGTGGCTTGCTGGACTCCTTGCATGGTTTCCCCTTAAGGGAGGAAGGGAATGATTGAACTACAACTATCAAACTCTGGCAACTTTTGTGTTTTGTTTTTCTCAACTTCTGAAAAGTAACATTTGAGAGAAGTAATTTAGCTGAGAGCTTTGCAACTGTAAAGCACTTTTGCTCCAAACACAAATCCCAGAATTTAATTGATAGGGTGGGGGTTGATCTGTAGAGAACTAATTGAAGAAGCTGCAAATATAGACATTAAACCCTGATTAATTAGAAGAGAAAAAAAGGAACACTCTAATTCCATTTCCAAATCAAACCAGTTGTACCACAATTATCTCAAGTACCTCAGAGACAGTTGAGTTCACAGTTAGTCCCTCCCTTTCCTCAAGGGGGAAGGGAGGAATGGATAGCCTTGTACATAAGGAGAATAAAAAACCCTTGAGCTCTGTATTCAGTCATTTGTTTCTCTCAGTAATAAAGTCTTTTAAAGAGATGTAGCCTGTATTTGGGACCAGTTTAGACTGTTTCCAGCATGTATGTTCCATTGTGTGCAGTTCCCATGAATCTGCAACTCCTCTGGAAATATACCGACTTATTGAAATATCTAAAAAGGAGCTCTTTTGGAAGTTTTGTTTTAATAGGCTCTGTTTTGAAGATGAGATATGTGAATAGTCCATATAATGAATCTCACCTTCCTCAGCTTTCTAAGTGGTCTGGGTGATAATATGTATGATATTACCAAAACTAGCAGACCTGGTTTTCATCTGAAACTAGAAAGAAAGCCCTCTCCTGGAGATCTGTTTTTTCCTTCAAAAAGCTCCCTTATCTCCCTCATTCCTCCGTCAGGATGATTTTGGTACCAACCTTACTATTTCTGATCTAGAGTAAAATATCTTCGTCAGTCACCCAGGCAGTGGAATTGAGTGCTCCTTCAGCAGGTTTGCAGACACCACCAAGCTGAGTGGTACAGCTGACACACCTGAGTGAAAGGGCGCAATCCTGGACAAGCTTGAGAAGTGAGCTTGCGAACCTCATGAGGTTGAACAAGGCCAAGTGCAAGGTCCTACACATGGATTGAGGCAGCTCCCAGTATCAATACAGGCTGAGGGGATGAAGGAATTGAAGGCAGCCCTGAGGAGAAAGACATGGTGGTACTGATGGATGAAAAGCTGGACATAACCCAGCAACGTGCATTCCAAGCACTGAAGGCTGACTGCATCTTGGACTGCATCAAAAGAAGCATTGCCAGCAGTCTGAGGGAGGAAATTCTGCCCCTCTACATTGCTCTCATGAGACCCCGTGCAGAGTAACTGTGTCCAGATCTGAAGTGGTCAGTACAGGAATACATGAATCTGATTAAAGCAGGTCCAGAGGAGGGCCAAAAATACCATCAGAGGGATGGAGCATGTCTCTTTTGAAGAAAGACTGAGGCAGTTGAGGTTGTCCAGCCTCCAGAAGAGAAAGTTCCACAGAATCACAAGTTTGGAAAAGACCTTTTGGATCATCGAGCCCAACCATTCCTATCCACCCATCTTTTAAATACTTCCAGAGATGGTGACCCAACCACCTCCCTGGGCAGCCTGTTCCAGTGTCAAAGGACACTTTCTGTGAAAATTTGCCTTCTGATGTCCAGCCTGAACCTTCCCTGATGGATCTTGAGGCCATTAATATTTTTTTCTTTGTGACAGGACAAGAGGAAATATCCTCCAGGGATACCTTATTGCCAGCTTACAATACTTAAAGGTGGGGTTAAAAGAATGACGAATACAAACCTTTTAGTAGGGACTGTAGTGATTGTACAAGGAGTAATGGCTTTAAACTAAAAGAAGAGAAAGTTAGACTAGACGCAGTTAAGATATTTTTTACTGTGAGGGTAGTGAAACACTAGAACATGTTGCCCAGAGAGGTGGTAGGTGCCCCATCCCTGAAAACATTCAAGGTCAGGTTAGACGGGGCTCTGAGCATCTTGATCTTGTTGAACATGTCCTTGCTTATTGCAGGGTGGTTGGACTAGATGACCTTTAAAGGTCCCTTACAACTCAAACCTTCTAGATTCTGTGATTCTAACTTTCCCAGTTAGAAACTGCAACAGGAATTTCAAGTCAAAAGCAAGAAAATGGACCATGGTTTTCTGAGGTAGCTCTGCAAACCAGTCTTCAACAGCCACAACTGGTCAGAGCCTCTCATTTTGTATTTCAATTGAAAAACAGGTGTTCTATTTTCTAAATGGGAAGATAGTTAACCTTGAGTCTGCCTTCAGCTTTTGCGGCTTTTTTTACGATTAAATATAACTCAGAATAGATTATCAGCATGTGGAGAAGACAGAGAGTGTTTGAAGAAAACAAGCCATTAATTTTCTACATAGAAGAGAACAGCTCTCATCCTGGAGACACTGCTGTGCTATTGTCTGAAACACAATTTTCATCTCAAATTGGGCAAACCACTTGGAAAGCAATTCAAGTTTCTCTAAATGGAAGATGTTTTACAGTCTGACAGCAGTGGAGGGATTCCGTATCCACACTTATGTTAACTGTGTGGTATGAATTGGAGGTTGCTTCTTTTAATAGATCCTAATTGCAGTATTCTGTCCCAATAGCTCAATTGCAAACACCCCAGCCTATTCTGCCTCTTTAACTCACCATCGTCAGGCTTCACTTTGTTAATTCTGCTCCAGTGACATCACTACCAATTTTGTCTTGCAGTTTATTCTAAGTAGTCATCTAAGTCAAGGAAATGCTTACCAGTAAGACCTCCAAGGAATAATTTGTCTTGGCACATGACACCATCAAAACATGAGGACTCTCACATTTAGAAAGTTATGACTGATATGTTAATGACTCTTTACACATCTCATTGCATGACCATTACTTTAGTATAGACTACTTATCAAACTAAAGATCAAGTGGGGGAATGTATCACTCCTTGATCAGCTTAATTATTTTTTCCCAGATCTAGACACATATACTTATCATTAAAGGAAAAAACAACCTGGAAACTGGAAGCCTAAGCATATTCTCTGTGAACAAGGTTGCCCAGTATTTGACTTCTGAAATGCCTCTTATCCTGGATCACAACTGACTTATTCCCCAAGCAAGGAAGGCTGAACATTCACCTCCCCTCCACTCTCAGTTAGTGAGGTCACAGGCTGTTGCAGGCTCAACGCTGACACACTTGTACATAACATGCAGAGATGATGCAGAAACTCCTGGCCAGCTGTAGACTGTGAAGAACCATTCCTTTGCACTCCTTTTCTGAGTCAAGCTTGGAAAGATCTCCAAATCTGTCCATCAAGTGCCACAGGAGTGAAGGCTATGACCTAAGATTATTGTGTAAACACAAATAGTATGTAAAGTAAAAATAGATTTTCATTTTGCTTTACCTCAATATCTCCAAACAGTGGAAGTTAATTCTGAGCATCACTTTTGTGATGCATGTCATCAAAACTTTCATGTTTAATACGATGCTGACAGAAAACAGTGATTTTAAGAGATAAGAACACAGCATGTACAGAGTGATAGATGATCTTCTACAATATTACTTGTGATTTGCTCCTAAACAAATTTCCAGGGTTATTTCATCCTCTGAATATCAATCATGCCCAGGAGTAGAAAAAGGAAAGAGGATGGATGAGGGAGCAAACCTTTCTACTTTAATCTCGATAACAGATGAGATTGCATATGTTCCTTTGCTGAACCCTGAGCAAGTCTAGGTAAGAGAAGTCTCCTATAGAGTCAAGCACAAACCCTGGGTTTGTGCACATGAAGAGAGCAAGAGGACAGAAAAGACAGAAGAAGGCGCATCGAAGACAAATTTTAACAGGATCTGGCTTAAATTTCAAAAATGGTTTAAATCTAAACTTACTGAATTGCTTTCAGCACAGTCCTGAATAGAGTTCAATATGATTTCATGATAAATATTTAATTGTAAAGATATTTTTTTTCAAACAATCATAGCCACTTTTAATTTGAGACAAGTTATCTTTAGCAAAGTTAACTATAAAAAAATGGATATCCTTTCTGTGGCTTAAGAAGGGGTTTATTTTAATAGAATCATAAAACTGTTTGGGTTGGAAGGGGCCTTTAAAGGTCATCTAGTCCAATCCCTCTGCAATGAGCAGGAACATCTTCAACCAAAGAAGATTGCTGTGAGCCCCATCCAGCCTGACCCTGAATGTTCCCAGGGTTGGGGCATCTACCATCTTTCTGTGCAACCTCTTTTAGTGTTTCACGGGCATTATTGTTAAATTTTTTTTTCTTCCTTATATCTAATCTAAATCTACCCTCTCCTAGTTTAATACCATTACCCCTTGTCCTATTGCTACATTTTTGTTTAGGTTAAATCAGTCAGTAACAGGCGTGTGTCACATTGGAATTAAAACATTCTTCAATAAGAACGTCACTGGGGTTCATACAGACATAATTAAAAGAAGCAACACATAGGTACAGCCTCAGATGGTCCAGACATCCATATTAGATGATTTTAACAACAGCAGCATAAAATGATACAACCTGAAACATGGAGAGTCATAAAGTCTAGAGTAAGAGGCTAGTTAAAGCAGTCATTCTTGCTTACTGGGAAGAAATTTGCCTACATGGTTTTTTTGGTTTTTTTTTTTTGTTTAAATTGCCTTATCCCCAAATTTTTATGAACTCAAATGCTAGGTTAACTAAAATTGCACTTGGCCACTCCTCACATGTTAGAGCCTGGTGGTAGACAGCACGGACATACAGACGGACAGCACAGACAAACGGACAGACAGCATAGTGCTGTGGAAGTGGTGATGTTGTCTTTTCTCCTCTCACCCCACCTCCTATGGCTTAGTTATGTTGAGTTATATTGTTCTTTGCCTCCCAGACACCTGGACAAGAATTAGTGCTGCCTCATTGCATTTAGGTGCTTAGCCAAGCCATTTCAGTATGTTCAAGGTCACCATCTCCAGTCTCCTGAATCTGTCAATCCTTTGGTTTTGCCTTTAGAGAAGCAGGGAGATAAACTTCCAAAATGGAGACAAAACATAAAATTGAAAAAATAAAAATATATGTTATTTTTCCATTATATAAAAGACAGAAGTCAATTAATTGCTCACACACACACAAAAATAAAGCCTTCTATTTGTTGGTGGTGGATTGGTTGAGGGCTTTTTTTTTTGTTTGTTTTACCCAGAAGGCAGGCAAGGACAACTGCTAGAGATATTTTCTCTTCCCAAAGGCAGTAACTTTATAATTTTAGTCTAAGTAAGTTACTTCTTTCTCACTTCATTCATTTATGCAACCACCTCTATACTCGTATCAGTATTGAGCTGCGCCTTACCTGCTGGTAGGTGAGAAAACTATTTGGATTTGTGCATTGAACAGAATCTGATTTTCTTTTGTCTGTCCTTTCCCCTTACCCTATCCAATGCAGACAAATAGCACTCTAGTTCACCAATGAATTGTCCTTTGTGGTTGGTGTACCAAATCACAATGTTAATCCTGTTATTCTTAATACCTTCTGCTTTTAATCTGGTAAACTTCCATGGGAGCTGCATCACCTTCAGCCAAAGTATACATCTTGTAAGAGACAGGGCTGGTCACTGAGTGCTGGAAATCGTTTCTGTAAGGTCTTTAAAACATTTGACAGTTGTTAAGTAGTTGGATGTCTGCTGTCACCCAGGGAAATGGATGCCCCATCAGTGGAGGTGTTCAAGACCAGGCTGGATGAGGCTTGGAGCAACCTAGTCTAGTGGGAGGTGTCCCTGCCAAAGGCAGGGAGGTTGGAACTGTATGATTTTAAGGTCACTTCCAACATGAACAATTCTATCATTCTAAGATTACCAATGTATTGAGTTGATGCTAGCCAGCAACCAAGCACTCACACAGTCTGTCATTCATTTCCCTTCCAGAAGGATCTGGGGGAGAGAACCTGAAGAGCAAAATCTGAAAATTCATAGGTTGGGATGCATATAGTGGAAAAAAGAAAAGCTGTGTGCAAGAAAAGCAGAGTTAGTAATACATAGTAGAAAGCAAAGCTTCATCATATGTAATGGTTAATTCAGAAGACAAACACCATAACCACAAATGTACTCCTCTTCTTCCTTATTTCCCTCATATTTTGTTGCTGAGCATGGTATGGTGTAGAATATCACTTTGACCAGCTTGGGTCAACTGTCCTATCTGTGTTCCTTCCCAGCTCCTACTGCTTCCCTAGCCTAGTTACTGATGGGGTGAGAAGCAGAAAAGCTCTTGTCATTCAACAAGCTTTGCTCAGCAATAACTAAACCATCCTTTTGTTATCAACACCATTTTAGTCTCAAATCCAAGACACAGCACCATACCTGCCACTATGAAGAAAGTTAACTCCATCCTGGCCAGACCCAGTACAACTATTAAGTTTCCTTTCTGCATTTTTAGTTTCTATCGCTTCTCAACTAAAATTAGTATCTCAGCTGTTTTGGACAAAGCCTGTCTTTATCAGATATTTACCTACAGACAAAGTACACAGTATAAAGATCTGACAGTGACAGAAACATTATAAACAAATAGTTAAGAGATTCATGGTTTTCTGTCTTTGTTTCTTTGCTTTACTTTGTTTTATTTTTAGTGCATGCAGCAGTGTCTTTTAAAATTGGGACCAATGTTGTATTAGGTGATTTAGAAATGCTTACTAAGAAATATTCAGTGCCTCAATGCAATTTTAATCTAAGTACACAACAGAAGAAAGATGAACACAACAAGTCAACCAGCAGAAACTCCGCAGTCTCAGTTCAATGCCTTATCCAGTGAACCATGTTACCTCTACTTTGAGCAATGAAGTAGCTTCCACCTATCCCCAAAGATGCAAGTTTTCATACTTCTTTCCCAAACGTCTTTGGTGTCTGGACATGGGATTTGGAAGATATTTCTAAGTCACCAGAATGGAGAACTCTACTTCAGAGACATTTGAATTTCAGGGGTACATTGTGGTAAAAAAAAAAAAAAAAAACCAACAACAAAAAAAAAAAAAACCAAAAAACAAAAAAACCCCAAAAAAACTCCACATAATTTGAAAGGATTTTGAAGGAGTTTTATTTGTAGCCAGACTTGCTAGCTTACAGAAGACTCATTTACAGATATTTTGAAGAAGTCCCATGCATGCTATTAACAGATGCAAAAAGCTAGCTCTTTCTTCCAGTGAAACTCTATTTTTTTCCCTTAAGCATAAAAGACTTTGCATTTAAGAAAAAGTTGGCTCAAAAAAATGAATTGCAAAAAATACTGTGTATAGTCTAATCAGTGACAGAAGCATAACACAGTGGATGGGCTTCTCAGTGGGTGTTGATTTGGACTGCAGATTTAACCGAAAAAAAAAAAAAGAAGACCCCAAGCCAGCAAAATGCTTAAAACCACATTTGGAGTTTTAGTCTTGTGTATAGTCTTGTCTAAACCTTGGATTTCTCATCCTACACCTCTGAAGATAATTAGAGTTTTATTATGCTGAAGGAAATAGTGAATACTTAACCAACATGATCTAGGGCGCTGCCTGGGACTTCAGAGTTAGATGTATTTCTTCCTTGTGACTCCGTAACCTCAGGCAACTAACTGCATCTTTCTGACTTTGCATATCTAAAAATGGAACCAGTGTCTGTTTCCTTCCATCTTTGGAAAGAGCATTTCTAGAAGTAAAATGGTTTATCAATCTCCATAGCCACTCAGGCCTGAACTTCTGTTCAAACCTACCTGTAATATAGACAGTAACTACCAGTACCTGTAATACAGAATTTAATCCATTAGCACCTGAGCTGAAGACAGCAGTTCCTTTTATCTAAGTTGTCAAAGAGCTGTCAAAGCGACCTGCTGCAGAGCAAAACTCCCTGCCAATTTTGGTTTCCTGGGTCATCCCATCTGTCTGTTCCCCACTACCACCCAATTTTCACTCTCACTGCTGTATTTCTGGGGTTTATTTAGCAGCTGGGCTAGAAATGGGATTGTGCTTCTGGGCAATTTCAAAGCAGACAAAGTAGTACCAAAAGGAGACACAATAACTGTCTCCATATAAAGAAAAGAATGTTGCACCAGAGGACAGGAAGCAATTATTATCATTAGTCAGCAATGATAGAGAAAGAAGTAATTAAACTTCAGCTGTATCAGGGAAACTTTTATTCTGAATATTAAGAAAATAGCTGAAAAAATCCCTAGGTTGAGCTGCCAAAGGAAGTTGTGGTGTAACTGTATTGCTCAAAGTTGCATCTCATGAATGTCTATCTGTAAAGAAGTTAAGAACGCACTAGTCCTACCTCAGCGCTCCTGGATTTTTGGATGGAAAACCGTTTTTATTCAAGGTAGTACCTAAACATGCTTAAATCTCGTTCACACAATCTGAAAAAAAAAGGAGCTACCAACGGGTACTGAATGACAAGGCAGTAGATGTGAATCTTCCTCAGACACAAATATTGTTCCCAGTGCAAGACAACTGTGGAGAATCTGCTATTAAAAATCTTCACCTCAAATGGATTTTTGTGGAGACAGAGAACCTGTTTTTACCCAATACGTGGCTATACAGTCTTGTGACAAACAGGAGTTTGCAGTGCAAAGGGAGTCCAGCACCCATCCTAGTGCACTGTACGCACAACAGGGAGGGAGCAGATGCTCCCTGTGGGGACGGTAGCAAAGAAGAGCAATGGAAAGAGCTATAAGGGGCAGTCATTCCCTCTCATCCACCACTTAGCTTTATCCCTGCAGGCAAAAACACAACTGAGGGTGACTCCAAGCAGAAACAAAATTATGTATTCTGAATCCTATCTGGAGAAACCTTTGTTCCCAAATGAATTGTATGGAAGAGAAGAGCAAGTCCTCTTCCCCTCCTCCCTGTCTCCCTAGCTCACCTAAAGCTCAGGGGTTTTCTGTGCTGATCTTCCTTCCCATTTCTAGCACAGAGCAAAACACAGAGAGAAATGACAAGGAACTAGAATTAGTACTTAGGACAAAATCAGAAAGAAGTGGAGAGAGAGTATGTATGCCTAATGGAACAGTTTTTACTGCCTTCCTGTCTCAATATTTCATTCATTTTGCTAATCTGCTGAAGAAATTGCTCACTAGCAGGCAGAATCTTGAAGTAGCCATTTAAATGTGCTTGATGGCCCCCAAGACAAGTCAATTTTCAGTATGACTGGCTTTAATCCCAGCGGAGAGCCCCACCATGCCATTACATGGCACAGCAGGAGTAAGACTGTGGAGGTAATCACATTACAGCACCATACCATTTAGCCGTAATCTGTAAGGATCTCATGAAAGCATCAACCATTATTATAACTCCTGATGTCCTTCAGGCGAAGTCTTTGTTCGGAAAAGGAGAATAAAAAAAAATAAAAATCATGACATGTCAAAAGGAGACAGGCACTTTCATTCAAAAGAAAGGGAGGTGAGATGTAAAAGTGACACAATATTATTTAAACACCCTATTACTAAAATTACAGTTCATCTATATAAAACTGAGCTATAGGACCTTAGTCTGTCAGTGAGATCAATGCAGCTGCCATGGTTGCAGAGATGCAATGAGCTGAGGAAGCATTTAGGACACAGAATTTGCTGTAAAGGCTTCCAGCTTCAGTCCATCATGCTGGGTGTCCTTCCTGCAGCACTAAACAGCTGCTGCTGAAGGCAATGCTGAGGAGGGCAAGGTTGTCTCTTCCTCAGTCCATTGATTCTATGTTCCCATGTGGAGACCTGAGGAAACTTTAGCATAACTACAACTGATTTTGAGTTGGTAGTTTTAGTAAGAATTGGATTTAAAACCCAGCTCTGATGTCTGACTCTCTGACCTCTCGTGGCAGGCATAGGCTGATTACACACTATGTGAGGAAATAGCTGTCCCCAGTGGCTACAGGTCTACACAGCTATCAATTAAATTGATCTGCTCCAGAATAGATTGTGTATGAACTGGACCGGATATTTGGAGAATTTCTTCTATTTCCATATCTGCTTTTGACATTCCATGAGCTTTTTCACCCCATCGTCATGCTCCGTAATCTGTTAAGTGATGCAAGGAGTATCGGAGAGATGGGTAGGAAAGGAAGTCACAGTTTGGGATGGCTTTAAATGGAAATGAGAGAGATCCAAAATAACAAAGTACAAAGAACACATCCATGAAGACAATAATTTTCTGGGGAGACAGGATGGGGCCAGGGAGAAGCAAGGATGACATAGTGGCAAGACTGAGAGCTCTACACCCTGGCATCCAGCCTGGAAGAGACAATGCCAACAATGGTTGTATTTCTCAGGAAGGCAACGGTCCAAGAGATTATGTGTAATAGCTCTGAAGCTGTTGACAGCAGGCGAGGGCATCTGAATTGGGCTGGGATTTCTGACTCTCAGAGTAGGGTGCACATGGAAAACCACAGGATGAATGCTAGGTATAGCACAGAAGGTAATGCTGGTGATGTAAAGATACAGATATGACAGCTGATGATAGCAATCTAGAGTCCAGAAGTGCTCAGTGAGAGCACTGAGATGCAGGACAGGGAAACACACCCACAGAACCATACTCAGCAATCTGGTTGCTGCAACAGGAGGTGTCTCTTGCAGGAATAAGATGGCCAAGGAACAAAAGACTGGGATTACTGGGAGGATCTGGAAGAAGGAAGGGCTTTAGGCCTCCAGAACAGACTGGGGAAAGGTCGTTCAAGGCTCTCCTTATAAACTGCAGATGTGGTTTCTGCAAAGGAATCAAGAGTGGAGCAGAAAAACAGAATGTAAGTGAAGAGGTGGTTTTTCCTTGCAGGAACACAGAAAGCAGAAATCATAAAGAGAGGGATGAACTGGGCTATGACAAAGCCCAGAAGAGGGAGGAGATCCTTCAGATAATGCATTCAGTCTACCTAGACATGGAAGGGCTGTAGCGGAAAACCCAATCTGTCCACCCTACAAAATCACAGAGATTATATTTGCCTGCTACAAATGGGTCATGAAATGCCTGGTCCCTGGCCAGAGGGCTGAGAAATCAGACATCCACTCTCCTGTGATTAGCTCAGGCATGCAGTCACAGGGAAAAAGTAAAGTAAGAACCCGAATGGATGCCATACAGTTCTGGCAGCTTACTGAGAAGTAGGTGTCTCAGACCATGCAGGATTTCTTTGTTTACAAAAAATATATATTTGTGTAATCAAAGATGTGTGGAAAGAAGGGGCGCAGGAAATCTCACCTCTCCTGCTGGATTTTAACGTGGTATTTGATGACTTGCAGTGGAAAAGATCTATTGTTTCTCCAGTAGCAATAAAGTAAGGTTAAAACAAACTCAAACATAAATTTTACAAACAGCCCCATATAAACACAGCTGTTCAAGGAACTGATAGGGTTGGTTGCTAGCCGAGTGCTGCCCCCTAATGTTGTTATCTAATGGAAATGTCCTTTACAATGTCTTTTATTAATGAAACACCATTTCCACATAGGATGATGGAGAAAAACTGATTACTCTTGAGATTAGGTTAATCTTAATGCAAATGTAACCTTGACTTAGCAGAGGTGGTTTTGGTTTGGTTGCCCATCAAGTCAGTTATTTTCTGTGTCATCAAATAGACAATTAATGTTTAATTATATTGTTTAGAAATCTTGATTTTGGAGAAAAAGTCTGTGGTGGTTAGACAAAGTGGAGATAGAGCTGGTAATTAGTTTATATTCACCTTTTTTCTGAACAAATTCGGCTCAAATGTACAGTGTCAGGAGGAATAGGTTCTGGTTATTGTGATCCAAAAGTTCTGACGCTTCTCAGAGCCTCTGAGAAAGAAGAATTAGAAATCCAAAATGGGAAGGATCATCCATGGGTTTCTAATGCTTTCAGACTCTTAACAATTGTGACTGTTCCCTATTCCAATGCTTTTCATATCACCCCATACATTAAAACCACCTTTCATACTAGTTTAGAGTGTAGATGGTTTATATAGCTATCCAACAGCATACTTTCCTATGTGGGTCCTAGAAATCCATCGTCACTGAAAATAACTCATAAAGGTAAAGGTCAAGTTTTGCCCTGATGGAGGAGATTTATATCGCTTTCAGGCTTTTTGTTTTAGGATTAACTGATCAGTTCCTTGATTCTATGGTGCCTGGAAGCAGTAAACACAGGCAGAGAGAGAACCAGGAGTACAGAGTAAGTGAGGTGTTTCTCATCACTCTCCACACCATTCAATGCTTAGCAGGACTCTTGAAGCCCTTCTTCAACTTTTGCCCACAATGGCATCACTCAATCTTTTTTGCTGGTGCTATGGATGATTCTCACCAAGGCCCTCTCCATTCCTCTTGATAGCGAATTACCCACCTGAAAGACCAGCCCATCCCAGACCATGTGGAATGTAGCATGCACAGATAGATATGCTTTGCCATCAGCTATACCACAGCCACCTCACAACCAGGCAAGGAGCACTGGATCTTGCTCATGGATCAAGCACTTATTTTTTCCAATGGCATCTGGCTCTGACTCACCCTTCCTGAGTCATTCTTCCTGACACTGTCATACCTACCTGACAGCTTTAAATCTCCCACAGTCACTTTACCAAATTATTAGAAATCCTTCAACTGTCATTTGCCTGGGACAGAACTATTTTTTGGGAGGGGGGCTATTTTTCGTTCTTCCTCCTCTTATTGCTGCTTGACAGGAAACCATCTCATGTTGTTCTCCAAAATGTCACCTGTCTATGGCACATCAGTCCCCATTTCCCTCCCTTCTTCCCACATCCTGCTGTTTTACCTGACTTTGAAATGGCAACTCAGCAGACATTATGGAATCCTCTATTTTATTTCTTTGCACAGCAAACTATATATATATTTAAATATATATGTGTGCTGAACATGTGCATCTGACATGGGAATAGTAAGGAAAGCTTCAGGACAGATTTCCATAGTCTGAATTAATAAGTATAAAAAAAGAAGGAAAGTTTCAGGTGATAACTAGGTAGATAAGATTTTTTTATTATTATTTAAGTACTCTGCTTAGTACAAGTTAAAGGCAAGTGACTTTATGCAGAATTGAGATCTGCTGCCATTTCAGAACAGATAAGGCTACGTGCTTTAAATTATTGCAGGAAACAGAAACACAAATAGCACTGTCTCCTGCATCTGGACAGATTCCCTTTTTATTGTCACCTGCCTGACAGCCAGGCTGTTGCTGCTTACTAAAACCTGTCTGTAAGTGAAATCCCTGGGGTAATAAGCTCCCTGTGAAACAGGTTCCTGACTGGAAAATTCTACACATCTCCAGATTAAATCAATAACAATTAAGAATTCTTTGAAATCTAATTGGAAAAGCAGCTATTTTGATCAGCACCATGATGTTATCTGGAAATTGTATTTTGTTTATCTACAGCAGAAGGTTTTCTTCTTTGTGGGACTGGTTTGCCACCTTCAGACAAATCCTTTGATCTCTCAGATGATACGGTGAACTGAAACATGGGGGCAATCAGAGGGATTATCACGGGATGGGGAAATCATTTGATCTATTTTTAAAAGTATTTTTTTATTAATAACTTGGGGGTTTGGTTATCATTAAAAAAGTAAGAGACTGCTCTCCCATCTTTAACAGTGTTAGATTTCTCTGAAGATGACTGATTCATGTAGTTAATAATACTTAGCATTTATATAGTGCTGCCTAACTTCAAAGCACTGTACAAATATTTCTCACTAATACTGCACACAAAACTTCTGCTATATTACTTTCAGGGAGGGAGGAGGCTATTTGATGTCACTCATTCCTGTGGATGGATTTCTGTTTAGGCACCTCTTTGGTTGTCTCAGATTATCTGGGACAGAAAATCCCAGTGAGAGAAGGGGAAAGATTAAAGTCCCAGTCAAGAATACAGTGTGACTCTTTCAAACACATCATCTGAAAACTCTCCTGTTCATCTTGAGCAGGTCTTCTTCTTTGTGTATGGACTATCCTACCCAGTTAAATGATTCTAGTGCCTACTGTAAGAACAGAGCCCTTGTTTGGAGTTGTCTAGAAATAGCAATATGCAGAAAATAAGGAGAAGAGAACATAAGAATGTAAGCACAGAAGACATACTGTACTTTGTATGAGAATATCCGATGATAAAAACAAAACAAAATCCAAACCCTAGAATAAACTTGAAATGCTAGAAGGTTGGTAAGGCCCTTTTTTCCCTCCCTTGAACCTAGTTTTCTTACAGTATACATTCATACCAGCAAATAGCAAGCAGATGGTGATGGCAGATATGTACTAAACCAGCTAAAATTGTATTCCTTGCAGGAGTATCTATCATACTGATTGGGCTGAACAGCCTGTGCTGGCAGCAACGTCTGGTCCACGCTTGGGAGAAAAGATCAAAACCTTTCTCAAGAACTCTTCAGATGGTATTTAAAGTGGCTCGATTTACAAAGGTGGATTTGCTCTTGTGGTTCTTGGGAGCTGCTCAAACGAGGGATGTTGCTGTGTTAGCCATGTGTCTGCCCTGAGAGGGCTGCTCGAAGCAAGCCAGAATCAGGGATGGAAGGAAGTGACCTCGGGTGCACGGTGCTCCCCTGCTCTAGCAGGTGCCCTTCCTTGTGTGTGGAGCTGAAAGCAGCTTGCAGATCTAACAGCTAGGTTCAGCAGATGAGCATTTCTACTTAGGATTACTGCAATGTAACTTTTTCTCCTTTCCAGGAAGATTTCCTGAGAGTTTTCTGAAACTCCAGGTTTTTGGCTTCTGTCTGGCTCATTGCTGGCACTATGTGTCCTAGAGCACAGAAATTCGATCATCAGGGACTAACATAAGACCCATTTTGGAAAGGACACTAAGGCCATTATGGATAGCAAGAGAATTAGGGGAAGCTTATACACACAAGAAGGTCATCAAGGATCCCGGTTGCTCTGGCCTCCAGGAGATCACTCCATCTGTACTAGCATATTAAAGAGGGACCTTTAGGGGTTAGCATTTTTTTCAGATGCTAATTTTTTTTTATCCCAGTCCTGTCAAACTTTAAGTAGCATCCTTTAATCTTTAATTAAGGAAATTCATAGATGATGCACATGAACCTTACCCTTTCAGTCACTTTCCTTCTCTAGATACTTTGGCGTAAGACCATAGGGTAGGATTATCTTGGAAGAAGAGTAGGTGGCTGGAGAGTCACAGGTCCTGAGGTCTGAATAGATATGTCACTGTTCTATGGTGTGATCTCAGGCCAGTTACTGAGGGCCTTTTATTGGGTCATGCTGGACACCCACATCTCCCACTGGCTCCAGAGGAAGCTTCGTCTGTTCAGGATATTGGAACCAGAGAACTTTAACTGCCTTGACTCTTTGATGTATGTAACAAAAACCTGTGATTTCTCATACCTACCTCCACCGGGGTTTGCACCACTTTGCTGATATTCTAATGGTGCTGTCAGATGTACATGCTGTGAAAGAAGCTCCAGTAACCCTGCTCTGTTTCTCACAGAGCTGGTGTAGCACTATGCCCAGGCTTTGAGGAATTGCCCAGATTTTTCTATGTAATCCTCCAGGCACCTCAGCAAGCTGATGTCTTACATTTGACAGAGTTGGCTTTCTCAAGGCATTCTGGCTGGTAATCCTACATGGCCTTTTTGTAGTGATACTAATTTTTCCCTTTCCACAATGCCTGCTGAGGAGCTGACTTGAAGGTACCTCTTGCTTGTAGTTTTAGCCCCTTGTTCAGTCATTTTGCACTCTTTTATCTGACCACTGAAGCGGAAACTGGGCTTTGCTTTTAGACAGAAGCAAAGCCACAACAGTAGCACCAAAATCTGGCATGCATATCCAAGCTTTGAAAAATGCAAGTGCATTAGGCTCTAATAGAAGAGAAAGCAGACCCTGTGCCTGCAGGGAGCTCAGCCAGATGCAGCATTTTTCATAGATGCCCCATGTCTTCATCAGTATGCAGATCCATCTGCGCTGCTGAGATATCTGCACGGTACAGACAGGGAGTGAGGGAATACATTTATAAATAGGATCACTTCATCTTTCCCTTTCCTGCTGTCCTCACTCTCTCGTAATCCCCACTGATGGAGTTACTTCACTGCTGAGAGCTGCCAGTTCCACCCTGTCTTCATACCTGCTCTAGTGTCACCAAACACTTTTTTCTTTGCATTGTAAATGAAGTAAAGATGTAGGGGGTGGGAGGTAGGAATGGGGAAGGAAGAATAGACTCCAGTGGCTGGTAGGACTCTCAGAATATCGTTTACTATTTGATTAACAGTGACAGGTAGTAGAAATGATGAGAGTTTGACACTACAGTGCCCACATGCTATTTCTAATGGATGACTTTTTAAATTCAACAGGTAAATAATAGCATCTTCTTGGAAAAGGTGCACATTTTAAAACTACCCTCTGTAGCACAGCAGCCTACACCAAAGCATGTTAGAATGCTGGGTAAAGCAAACTCCAGTAGAAGGCTCACTGCACTATAAGGTTGTTAAATGTTGTGTGGTCACAGAGAAATTAAACATTGCTCCTACTCATGCTTACTCACATGAGAAGCTATTGAAGCTGTAGTCACACCGAATGCAGCAATCATGTTAGATATCACAGTAACAGTTGTTCTGAAATAAAATACAGAAAAAAACCACCAACCTATATGAGAAAAAGCTTGTTTGCAATTGAAGTTTTTCTTCTGGCATCTCACTGTGATTCTCTGGCAAAGTCAGTAGCAGAGTTCCAGAATCTCAATTTTCTTTTCCTTTGTCTCAACAGATGACAAACCTCTGGTGAAATTTTACCATGTACACAGTGCTGGCTCTGTCATGGTTTGGCTGCATGGCCCTTTGTGCATGCTTGCTTTCTTCTCCAAGTTCACACTGTCTGTTGGTAAGCTGGTCTAACCTCATGTGAATGATAGCATATATAGAATCTGAGTTTTGCCTTCTGACAGCTGAGAAACCACCCCAAATTCCCTGGGAGAGACCAACATCCTTCATAAAGCTTAAAAAGTCATATTTTCTATATTGAAAAAATTGTTGTCTTATTAAGGAAGTAATAGAGGAAGTTCTGGAAATCTAGCACTGATGATGTAAAGATTCAGAAGCAGACAATGAAGTAATGATTTGAGTAAAAGAGTTACTTTAAAAAAAAAGATTAAAAAGATGCTGAATCAATTTACCCTCTAGACAGATGACTGACAGTTTCGTCAGAAACTAAAAGGTCGCAGCAAACACGTAGAGCAGTTCTGCTATTTCCTCTGGAAAACAGATGCCCTTGTAATTGTCAAGTGATGCCTCTTGAAATAGATGATTTGAAGAAGTGTGTGTACATCAACAATCACAGCCATTAAACCAAGGGAGAAAAGCAACTTTTACATAGGCAAAAGTGTGGAGAGACTCCATTGATTGGTAGTACAGTACTAAGCAGGGTGATGATCAAAGTTCAGTGGCAGATTTGTCCCTTGTTCATGCTATATTTCAATGGGAACATTTGCTTCTGAAATACTTTGAGAAACTGCTTAAGATTTTTTTTAACCCCACCTAGAAGAACTGTACCCTCATGCTAAGCCCTCAGCATGGGAAAAACAGATGTGTTGGATTGGGTCCGCAAAAAATGATCAGAGGAATGGAACACTTCTCCTGTGAAGAAAGACTGAGACACTCAGTGTTGTTCAGCCTGGAAAAAACAATGCTCCAAGGATACCTTATTGTGCCCTTTCAGTACTTAAAACTGAGTTAAAAGAATAACAGGGAAAATTTTTCAGTAGGACATGTGGTGACAGAACAAGGGGTAATAATTTTAAGCAAAAAAAAAGGATAGATTTAGACTAGCCATAAAGAAGATTATTTTTTTTTTACAATGAGAGTGATGAAACACTGGAACTGGTTGCCCAGAGAGGTTGTAGAAGCCCTGTGCCTAGGAACATTCAAGGTCAGGTTGGATGGGGCTCTGAGCAACCTGATCTAGTTGAAGATGTCTATGCTCACAGCAGGGAGATTGGACTACATAACCTTTAAAAGTCTTTTCCAACCTGATCCATTGTATGATTCTAGAAGATCAGACTTCCTCTGTTTACAGGTCAGCCAATCTCCCAGGACCTCCACTAGTATCTAGTGGAACAGATCAGCAGACCTGGTTTCCCAACCACAGCCTTGGAAATTGTCCATGAAGAAACTATTACTCCTTAGAGTTCATGCTGCCAAATGGCTGCTAACCTCACCAGGAAGTCTGGGATTGCAAGATTTACTTGTTTTAGACAGGGAGCAAGCCCCTCAAACAGGCAATCTGACTCAAACATATCAATACAGGCCAGTATTTCCTAATCATCAAGGTTCATCTCCTTATTGAGAAAAAGCTCAGCGAGACACTGACCACAAGAATGAAAGCTCTAAGGGGTCAGCACAGACTTCAGGAAGCTCCAGTGGCTTTGCAACCCATCCCAGGATCTAGAGTGCCCAAAGCTGTTCTGCATGGAGTTATCCAGGGGAAATCGGATATGCTGCCTGGTTTCCAGCTCAAGAAAGAAAGACACAGCAAGGACAGGAGATGTAATAAAGGAGAAGGAAACATACACATGCAGAAATGGTAAAGTGGGAAGCAGAAGCAATCTAGGGGAAGAGGGTGAGATAAACAAGAAGGAAAAGGTGTGGGGAGTAATTACACAAACTGAAGATAGTGGCAAAGATGCAATATTAGGCGTCTCAGAGAAGAATCTGACAAAAGTGAACAGAGGGTTTAATATAAGCATGGGGAAGACTCACTGTTTTTTTGTACTGTATTTCATGAGCCACCCTTGAGCCCTCCTACACTCCTGTCTCTCTACAGAGCTTTTGTGTCCCCTCTGTTTATTAGAGTCTTTCCTTCACCTTGGCTGATGGAAGTAATCTAAGCAGTTGATCTAACTGAGAAGGTATCTGTGATGTCGCTTATCCACTCTATCAGGTTGGGTGTTTTAGACTGTGTATGCACAGGGCAGATATTCAATATGATCCTAGTACACATGTAGAACATCCTTACAGTGTGTGTCCAGCATGACTAATGCTTCCTAGAGGTGCTAGTTTTCACTTCATATGTGTTTTCAGGGCACCCATTGTGTTTGCACAGATTTCCATCCAGGAAAACCCAAAAGTAAGTGTGGAAGCATTCATTCTCCTTGGGCAGTCGCATTACAAGGCTGACGCTTCCAGGATGCAACAGATGGGCTGACTGCACATATACTATACAACCTATGCATGCTCATTTCTCTCTGAGAAACCCTGATAGGAAAAGTGGCAGCTCTATGTAAAGACTAACTTCAGGCACACAAAGCAGTTTCACTAACTGCTAATACTTTGCATTAAAAAGTGCTTGTGGACTTAATAAGCAACGGAAAATAAAGTCTTCAAGCCTTCATGTGTTCAAACTTGGACCTCTGCAGTGCAGAACTATGACAGTTTTCCCAACTGATGCTTGGCTATGGATTAGCAACTCACTACACAAACAATCACCATGTTCATGGTTCTTCCCATGCACCTTCTCAGCATTAAACTTCAGCACAAGCATATCCTGAGACAGGGGCATCCCGCTAAACTCTGAAGTGTCTCACCACTATCCCCGTGAAGCAAAGCAGCAATGACATGAAGATGCAGTTGATAACGTGTCCAGAGGTCTAAGTAGAACTTTGGGACTTGCTGAAACATTGCGTTAAGTCTACCAGTACATTTTCTGGTTGGTAGCCAGATCTCACAACTTTGCACTTGTCACTGTAAGACAGACCCTACAGATCAATCACCATTCTTGTCAATGTCATGTCAGATTGGGATGACAGTAGATTTCATCAGAACTCAACGTGGGTGCTTTTATCACTTACTTCACATATGGAAAGTCTCATCTATTTTTGCCAAACATTCATGTGGAGGAGCTGGGAAGGGGTGAGGAGGAGTAGAAAGGGAGATGTGTGACAGCAGTGTCAGTCAGTCCTATTTCTGACATTTGAAAAAAAAGAATTCTCATTTCTCATTCTGTACTTAGTTCTGACCAAAAGGGGTGGAAAAAAATTTAAAAAATTAGAATGTATTAAAAAGTAGTGTTTGAAAGAAGCTATTGTACTCTCAAAAAGTACTTCATTTCTCATTTAACTTTTCATTCATAGAGATTATCAATAATTTGTTGGGATTCTTTCTTACTTGGAGCAAAACTGGATTTCAAAACCATGTTCCTTCCTGGAACAGAGCTCCTGCGCTCCCTCTCTGCAGTGCCAAACTAGTGTGGGTTCAAGAGGATGTCACTGCCAAGAGTACAGTTGCTGACTCCATGTTTATGTCTTCATTTCACCTTCTGAATCAGAATGTTAATTTTAATTCTGATATGGTTCCTAAGTATTTCGTGCTGTAAACTAAGTGCATGTACATATAGATGTGGCATTTCTGTTATGTCAAAAGCAAGACAGAGGATATCGGTAATATGGATAACAGAAAGCACCATGCCTACCTCTAACTCTACCCATTGCCACCTTGGCAAGTCATGGGGTAAGCAAAGAAACTAGGGGCACATTAAGCTACAGGAAAGTGAATAAGGCAGAGTTTAAGGCACAAGCTAGGGGAGAAGCAGGCAGGCAGCCAAGAGGAATAACCTTGACTGATCAGCAACAGGATGTGTGATATCCTTTCATGTGGAACAAAAGGCAAACATGAGACTTTATGCGTGTTCTTTCTGCCTGAAAAACACCACTGATTATACACAGCAGAGGTGAAGTTAGAAGTCAAACACAAACCCTCAGTCTTCTCTTTTACTACCACAATCAGGCAACAGACAGAAGGGGATTAAGAAATGCAAAAAATCCCAGTTGCAACGTAGAGCCTTGTTAGAGGGATACTAAATACAAAGAAGAGCCTGTAGGCACTTGGCAGTTTTCATGTCCTTATGTGTGTCTGGGAAGGAATTGCCCAAGGGTGTTGACCTAGTATCCCCAGTCCCCCTTCTGTTTTTGTTTGGAAGAGGCGAGTCAGGGTTGTTTGAAGGCAAAACCTGAGTAAAAAGACATATAAGCAAATCAAAAGATTCCACCTGAGAACTGGGTAGGAGAGACTCTCCAGAAAAGTAATGGGTTACAACATTATGAGTTTGTCAGAGCCCTTTATGACTGATCAGCAGCAATCAGCTGCCCACAGTGACACAACACAACACTACACTAACCAGAATAACCAATAGGCTAAATTGGATATAGAAAGGGTTTTGACTCAGCTTGTCACTTGCCTGCTCTCAGAACTGGACTGTAACGTAACTTCACACTTAGTTTCCATCTGATGCCATTTCTCTCTTGGTTATTCTGGATAGTTGTCTGTTTTCTGGTTTTGCTCAGAAATGTTACCTGAGGACCTGCTTCACTGAAACTTCTAAGTTCTACAGCAGGGAGGAAAGAAAGAATTTCTGATAAATTTTCATTCCTGAATGGAAAGCTAAAAATAATTCCCAACTAACTATAATCATAGCACAAGTATATATCATATGTGATTCACAGTACCAGCATCCAGTCAGAGTCTCTCAGGAGAGACTCCTTCCCCAGGGCCCTGGTTTCAATGTGACACTGATGTGTTTGGCTTCTCTCCTGTTTCTGTAGAGCATGAGTAAGACTTCAGCCCCAAGACTACGAATTCGCCTGGGATGTCAACATCTGCAATCAAACCGAATTGTTTAAAATGGTTCCCTTTGTTCCCACAGGAGTTCATTTCTTCTTATCTGTGGTTGGTAAGATATCTTTCCCTGGATTGGCTAATACATAAGAATAATAACAACAAAGCTTTTGCTTCCGTTTCTCTTCCCCCCTTAAATCCACTATATGCTTTGAGCTGTTATGGATTTGAGAAATTTCTGCTAATGCAGTCCCAGGAACATCTTTATATCTGTACAGTTATCCAGAGATTTCTTTCCCTTCACATTTCACTATATGTCTAGGGTATTGTTCTACTTTCTCAGTTACCAATGACTAATTTAAATTGTCCCAATTTTCAACTCCCTTCTGGTAGCCTCCCCCACCGACCCCAGAGGAATTGCCCAAGACACTCTCCCCCTTTCTTTCTTTCCTTCTGTCTCCCCACTCAGTATCTAATAATTTATGTAAATGAATTCATCAGTATCAAAATAATATGAGAAGGAGGGTTTGACTGATTTTGAAAAACATGTGAATGGCTCTGGGAAAACACTGTTTTCCTTTAAATCTCTATACTCTGCAATGCACCTCCTTAAAACTGCCTTAATCAAGACCATGTTCACATTAGCCAGCCATACTTAAGCTATCTATAAGATGATAATTTTCAGGTGAACTACATTTTCCAGACAGTAACTGTTAGTCACTATATGCAGTTCTAGCAAAGCAGACCATTTGTAATCATAAAATGTAAAATTATCTTCACTTATGAGAGCTACTTCTTTAAGTGGACACATTCTATAACGTTACATCTCCTACAACACCTTCCATGTTTTATTATAGTTGTATGAAAACAAAGATCGTTTGCAGATGAATCTTCGGTATTTGCCAACTGTGAAGCTATAAAATTTCCAGAAAAGTGTTTTGCTGAGGGACCTGAGGGGCCACAATCCTTTTTGCCCAGTGGCATCACTGCTCTGACTGAGAATTTGTTCATTCAATCATATGAAGGTTGATCTATTTCACTGTCTCCTATGGTAGTTTTATGTCGTTCTATATTCAATTTGTATGCTGCAGACATATTGGACTTGATGAATGCAGGCAAGAATTTTATTTCATTAACTTAAAACTTTCAAATTACACATGCACAATAAATATTGACAAGGAGGTGAAATGAAGACTTTGCTGCATCTCAGAGCAAGAGTTACAAATGACAGTGTGTAAGGGAGGTGTGAAAAGCACAGCAGAAAGTCCGCTGGTGCGTTGTATTTAGTGGGGACTGATACCTGATAAACCCCTTAAGAATCCTGCACATAATACATGCTCTCCATAGATCTGTTTCCTAGATCCTCTATGGGATGAGGGATCTTTCATGTTTCTGCACTCACTAGTAATACTAAGGGACCAGTAAGTAATTGCATAAATTCTCTTGCTTGTAATTTGGTATTGTTTTACTTTAATTCGTACTGGAAAATAAACATAAGATCATAAGATAATTCCACCTAGAAAAGATCTCTCAGGAGCTCTGTAAATGAACTGTCGACTCAAAGCAGAGTCAGGTATAGGAACAGTGGATATTGCTCAGGGCTTTATTGATTTAAGTCTTAAAAAACTCCAAAGATAGAGAAATGCACAACTTCTCTGGACAATCTCTTCTTCTAAAAACTAACCTAGTCTTGCACCTGGTCTAGCAAAAAAAAAAAAAAAAAAATGCAGGGTTTTTGCATCCCCCAGAAGCTACAAAAAATGCTATGTATTTGTCAAATATTTTCTAGTTGAGAACTTTAAGCATGTTACAGTCTACAAACTGGCATTGTCTTCCAATGTGGAATTTCCAAAAACCATGCTGTATTACAAACCCTGGAAAACTCATGCTGCCTGATGTGGGCAGGGTCCTTTCTAAGAAATCTTGCCATAATGCTGCAGCCACACTTGGCTCAGTTCTACTGCACATTTCACAGCCACAAAACCCAATGTGTAGAGAAGGTTTTGACTTGCATGCAGGCAATGGAAACTCCCTAAAAAATATAGGAATATCCATTTGCTGCCCTCAGTGCCACGCTCTAGATTTTCCCTCTGGCTTTCTAAGCAGACTTCAATCCTATTCTGCACCTAACAGAGTGGACATACACCACATGGGATCCACAGTTAACTCTTACCTGCCACTTACTTTTATTGCCTCATTTTTTTCTACTGTAGCTATCAAAATGTTCCATTAATTTACAGCTCTTGTTCTTAAATCCTACCTGTTTTGATCTTGTTCCTTACAAGATCATCATTCCCTGCTCTTCAAAGCTTTTCTTCAGTGTGTTGTAGGTTAGTGTGAATCAAACTAACTCCAAGAAGCAGCCAGGGGCAGCATCAGGGTTTGCATTTTTATGTGTAGTTCTGAAATCTGGCAATTAAGGTGCCAATAGACAAAGTCCTGCCTCTGGCAGCCTCCTCTGCCCTTCACAGCAAGAAATCTGAGCTACTCATCCATTAGGCTTCCTCATCACTGCAGCCATCAGCATTACATTTTATGGAAACTCATCGCCAACTTCACTTTCCTTAAAATTCTGCCCTGTAGTCCTGGAGCTGTTTGAAAAGTAGTTTAAGTATTGATGAGTCGGATGAGGGTAAAGTAGGGCAGAGAGGGGAGGGAGGAAGAGGGCAGCGAGCTGGCAGTGATAACCTCATCAGCTTTCCAAGATAAGTCATCTCCACTCATCACTCTGGTCCCTAATCGCAGAGGAATACCAAAGAAACTGTAGAATTTATCCACCAGAAATAACTCTTGCTTTGCAGCCATCACAGGACTGCTACCTGTGCCTATGCAGCAGAGTCCTGTGTTAAAGGAATACTTCTCTGTAAGGAATTTTGATAGTATAGAATCATAGAATAACCAGGTTGGAAGAGACACACTGGATCATCAAGTCCAACCATTCCTATCAAACACTAAACCATACCCATACCCCTCAGGACCTCGTCCACCCGTGCCTTAAACACCTCCAGGGAAGGTGAATCAACCACCTCCCTGGGCAGCCTATTCCAATGCCCAAGGACCCTTTCTGTGAAAAATTTTTCCTAATGTCCAACTTAAATCTCCCCTGGCGGAGCTTGAGGCCATTCCCTCTTGTCCTGTCCCCTGTCACTTGGGAGAAGAGACCAGCTCCCTCCTCTCCACAACCTCCTTTCAGGTAGTTATAGAGAGCAATGAGGTCTCCTCTCAGCCTCCTCTTCTCCAGCCTAAACAACCCCAGCTCTCTCAGCCACTCCTTATAGGGTCTGTTCTCCAGCCCCTTCACCAGCCTCGTTGCTCTTCTCTGGACTTGCTCCAGAGCCTCAACATCCTTCTTGTGGTTAGGGGCCCAGAACTGAACACAGGATTCAAAGAGTGGTCTTACCATTTCTGATACAAGCCAGGATGCCATTGGCCTTCTTGGTCACCTGGGCACACTGCTAGCTAATGTACAGTCAGCTGTCAAAAGGCTGTTTCCTTTTAGAAATATTGTTTTTAAAAAAGATGTGAAATTTTGCCCTGATGTCATTGGCATTTCATGAGTTTTCAGAAAAAGAAATTCTCATTAGCTCATCTAATTTCTATAAATATTTTATTTAATTGTAACAGAATCATACATTTCAAAGGAAAGTGATTCTATGCCATTCCTTCTGATTTTCACTATACCAATTGTAAAGATGGCTGTTCTCAGCTGTAATAAGAAAAAAATTGTGGTGTTTTACTGTAATGTTTTCACAGATCACTGAACACCAGAAGCAGGTAACTACAACTGGGTATGTCTTGCTGACCACATTTGACACTCCAGCCTCAGTATTATATTATTAGCAGGAAAAAAAAAAAAAAAAGAGGTTACGTTCTGCTTTGATTTTGTAACAGGTATTCAAACTTTGCCTGAAGTAGGAAGTTCTAATTTCTGTTCGATCTTAAAACCTTATTTCCCACACAGAGACATGCACAGCTCTGGCCGCATTGCTGTCGCCAGCGCCGATGGGGGCTCTGTGAATCACCGTCCCCCACTGTGAGCTGAGGAGGAATCTCCCCCAAGCTGCCTCTTTGAAGTGCTGTTCATGCACAGCCTTCATGGGCCACAAGTGAGCTGACATTTTGTGCAGCTCCTGTTTTGCAAGCAGGCTCAAAATAACAGCAAAGGAAGACCCTTGACCCTGACTGATATTGCATATAACTAGATATCGTTCTAAAACTGCAGTTTTTACTTACACAGTTTGGAAGAAAGAGAGGGAAGCTAGAGATTTAATTAAGAAAAGCCTAAGTATTTCCTTATTTGTGATTTGCCACGTGAAACTGCTTGTGAAAAAATATTGCTTATTTGACTGAGCTCTAGCCCTGAATCTGTTTGCCGTGACATTTAGAGTTAAATCACTACAGAATTATCTTCACTACTTAAAAAAAAAAAAAAAAAAAAGGTAAAATCCTCTTTCTTTATCTCAGGGAAATTAATTTGATGGCTATGAGATTGAATTCTCCTTTGTCTCATAAAACTAGTGTCCTCTGCCAAAGGTAGGTTGAAGTTGTTACTGTTCCTAGCCAAAAATTACTTCCTCTCCACCCTCATTTCAGCATTGGTATATCCTCTTCAACTAAAACTATCTAAAATAACCCCATTCACTTTTTTTTTTTTTTTTCTGTTTGAGTTACAGAGTGTTCATAGGACTCATTTTCCTGGTAGAGCTGAAGGGTTTGCAGAAAGGGAAAAAAGAGAGATACAAATTCAGAGGGCAAAGTAGTTGCTGAGAAGATCCTCAGCTGGTGGAGGTATCTGCACACTGAGCAACTGTCTATGGTATAAAATGACTGGGTTTCTGGAACAAGCAGTTCGTGGCAAGCAAGGAAGGCAAATCTGGAACCTCTGTTCTGTCCTGCCTCCTATTTAAGAAGATTTGTGATTCTACATATGCACAGAAATCCAACAACTTGCCATGTGGCCGTGGTAAGTTATGTAAGCTAAAATTTTCACAATTTAAAGTCTAAAACTAATCCTTTAATCCATATTTAAGTTCCTGTAATGAACTACTCTTAAATGTTATATGCGGGTGCTCATACATACTGAAAAATTAATAAAAGTATATTCTTATCATTAATTAAGGCACCTGAATTTGCATTTTTTGGTCATGATGACTTCTTCTTAGTGTTAATGAAGACTTTCATACCCTCAAGGACTCTTCTGATGTTTGTATAGTGATTTCAAATCACATTTCTCTGTACTTGCTGAACATTATGATTCAAGCACCAAAAGAAGTCCAAAAGTTCAAAGTAGCAGGAAGAAAATTATAGCAATTTTTTTTTTCTATTCCACGATAGGAAAATTTTGGGGGTTTTTTTGTTTTGTTTTGTTTTGCAATTCGAAGAGTCCCCCTCCTCCAATTGACTCAATATGGGGCTAAGGAGTCATGCTTATGTTTAGCACAGAGAGAGAGACTTGTTCAAAATCATGTCAGGGAAGGGAGGGCTAGAAAAAAAAATCCTGGTTTCTATACAGATTCTGGTTGAACTAAAAGGAAAACAAGCTCATTCCATCTGTTGAGGTTAATTAAATTAACTATTTGGTCTCTGTCTCTGGGATTATGGCTACTGGAAAAACATCCTCTTGGAAACCTAGGTTTTTCAACAAGCTCTGATTAGTACAGAAGGAGAGGCAATAGATTTCCACCTGAATAAGCTACTAGTGGTCAAAATGCTCTGGCCTCCTTTCCCCAGGTGTCTCCATCAGCCTGAAGTTACTGGATTGTCTTCCTTAAACGGAGCTCTAACTGTCGGCATTCACCATTGCCAAATAAGTGAAAGACAAATGGAGAAACAGGACTGTAAAGCAGGAAATAAGGAGTAAAAGTGTGATGATTTCTTTTGTTGGATCTTTGCTCCAGATTTCTTCCTTCCATTTCTATTACAAAGGAACTATCCTGACTAGTCCCACCAGGTAATGTGGGATGATTTCTTTAGTAATTTTGCATGGAATGTTCCACAGGATTATTCAGGAGGGTAGATTTTTGTGTAGGAAGGGCCAGGTAAAATTTTGGAGGTTGCATTCCCAAGTGCTACCCGATATCACTTTCCCCAGTGTCAAACCACCGCACTAGCAGCTGAAGGACTGGCATGTCAGAAGCTTTTGTCTCTGGAGTAGAATTTCCCCAAATGACTGATAATGGGCTCAGTCTATTCCACAGAGGATGTACTCAGAGCCTGCCCCGATACATTTATTACACACAAAAGACAAAGGATGTTAAATTTTGTCTCTAACAAAATGCTATTCTGGCTATTCAGATAAAACATGTTTGGCTGGGGATTTTTTTTAGATGCAGAGCTGCCTTTGCTGTAGGATATCTCATGTATTAAGGAAAGATCAATACCACAGCTAATGGCCTAAGGTATCAAAAAACCTCACTGGAGGAAATGAGAATGTTGTCTGGAAACCAGATGATGATAATCCTCAGGATAAATGGATTTAGAGATTTCCGAAGCCGTTTTAGTAAACAGAGGGCAGACTTAGGCAGTTATTTCAACAAGTTCCTTTACAAAAGAGAAAGAGATTGCCACTTTCCTGTTTGGTTTTAGTCTTGACATTGATGAGACCCAGTGAATAGTTATTAACCTCTTAGATGCAGGACAGACCTTTTAATAAAGCACTCACTTCTTCTTTTCACAGAAATCTCACAGTGGTGATTTTGTCTTGTTGTCCTAGCACACACTGTTGACAGAGTTTGGCAGAAAGCCATCAGTTTCCCTGGGGTTGAGCAAAGGCAGGTGGAAAACTTGTAAAAGATGCTCAGACAAGTACTGTAAAGCAGAGACTATTTGATTCTGCTCTCAGTTTCATGGCTGTGAATGAGAAGTCTTGTGGAGAAGAGCAGTGTTCAATATGTCCAGTAAAATCATACAAACTGCTCTACCAGCTAAGGTAGGAGGTCTATCTAGCCTCACAGGCCTTCTGTCTACCAGCCCCACAATCATCTCTTTTCCAAGCTGGTGATTGATCGTCTAGGTTGCTGCTTCTTCTGTGGAAATTATTTCATATCTTAGTTCATATGTGTTATAGTTTCTAGTTTTATTCACTTCCATTATGAGGATAAAAATCACATATAGCATCCAAAATCTGAGCGCTTGTAGCATGCAGGCAGACGCTTAGAAACATGCCCTGTGTCACTCCTTATTCTTCTTTATAACTTTTTGATGGCTGCATAGCGTTGAGCTTATGTATTCTATTTTGTTACTCTTTGTATAGAAACATATGATCTATTTTACAGGACTTTAATGGATCACGGTGTGTCAGCTAAACTTCTGCCACTGATGTGCAGAACCAGACTAACAAAAAGGTGAAACAAGTCTAAACTATAACTGTCAAAGCAGTTTACCTTGCAGTCAGAGCAAGATCCATTCTGCTGACTTGCAGTACCTCACTGAACCGCTGCAACACAAATACGCATAAGGGGGCCTGCTTAAAAGGTCTGGTTTTGCCTGGGGTTCACTTACTGCTCACTGTAGTTACTCGTTGACTCATTTCAGTTTCAGGTATTCAGAAAGCCTCATCAGAATTCCAGCTCTGGACTAAAACCGTGGTTCAACCAGCAAAATGCTGTGACTATCACCTAACCACTAACTTTCACTGGGGCACCGTAGACAGGCATGAAGAGCAAGCTGTAGACAGGAGATTTATTTCATAGAATCATAGAACAACCAGGTTGGAAGAGACCCACCAGATCATTGAGTCCAATCATTCCTATCAAACGCTAAACTATGTCCCTTAGCACCTTGCCCACCTGTGCCTTAAACACCTCCATGGAAGGTGAAGGTCCTTGCTACTTTGCAAGCTCAGCTGCACCTGCAGGAATTCAGGTGATGCTGATACCTGCTTTTCCAGATGGGGATGTGCAAGCAGGTTGGTCCAGAGACACATGGATCACAGTCTTTGTCATCATGACTGAGAGAAAGGTGGTTTGGTAGAAGCATAACATCAAGTGAGCACAGATTTGGAAAGTTTTCTCTAATGGAGGCCTAGGTTCTAGAGCAGTGTTTAGCAGGGTGGGGAACTGTGTAAAAGAAGCTGTAGAAACAAGAGGCTGAGTCTCTGTGTTAAAAAGGTGAAATACTGGTAGGAGGGTGTAAGAATGTGAATTTGGTAAGGTTCACAATTTTAAAGCTGAGTTGAAAATCATCATCTGTACTATTTGTATTATTCCACTATTTTTGGAAACGCATCCTGCCCTGTGTCCACTGTTCTTTCTCCTCCTATCATATGGCAAAAATATTGACATCCAGGAAAAATTGAATTTAGGAAGAAATCCACACCTGTACTTTCAGTAGCTTCAGTGAGTACTTGAGAGAGGGCCATGTGACAGGATTGCACAAAAAGTCATTTTGAAAGGGTCCTCTGGAGGTCTCTTGTCCAATCTCCTGCTCAAAGAAAGTCAAGGAAAAGCAAGTTACTCCAAGCCTTGTTCTGTAAAGTTTTGAAGGTTTCGAGGGATGAAGATCCCACTGTATTTCTGGGACCTTATTTGACCACTCCCATAGAGATCTTTTCGTGGGTTGCGGGTACAATTTATTTCTTTTTTCTTATATTCCTGTGAACCTTAAAGAAGAGTCTGGTTGTGTTTTCTCTAGACTCTCTTGCATTACATAGTTAGAGAGCGTTCCCTTCTCCAGGCTGAACAAACCCCTTTCTCTCAGCCTATCTGGCCATGTCCTGTGCCCCAACCACGGACCCACATGGCACTTACCTCTCTTCTAGGCTCACTCCAGTATGTCATTGACTGTTTTGTGCCTATACCAGTGCCCATACTGGACTCCTAATGCTTTCTCACAAGCATCAAACAGAAAAGAATAAGACTTCTCCTTGACCTACAGGCTACATTTTTGCTGCTTGTGCAGTTGACTTTTGCTGCAAGGACACGTTGTTGGTTCGCATTGAACTCATCTTTCACTACATCTACAGTCATTTTCTGTACATCCTATTCTGTATGGATAGCTCTGGAAGGAACAGACCCTTTGACACCCTGAGTCTCAGCAGGGAGCATGTACATAAGCTTAACTGCTGTCTACCCATGTGTATCCAAAAAATTGCACACCAGCTACTCATACAGTGAGGACATCCTGGATTCTCTGTATGCCACAGGCACCCTGCAGTGTGTGTGCACACACACCCAGCCACAAAGCAGAGGAGGACATTGATTTGGTCTACTCTTCACCTCTAGAAGGGGACACCTGGTCAGCACAGCAGGACATGGGCATCAAAGTATGTCTTTCAGGAAGACATCCAGCCTTGGGTCGGTACCTACTGAAGATTGTGGAAAAGAATCCACCACTCAAAGGACACGATACACTTCATACGAAGCCTGATACATAAAATTTTGATGATTTTAGTTCAATGCCATCTGCAAAAAAAATGCATTTGTTTGTTTGTTTTCAAATAAGTGATAAATTTAAAAAGAAAAGGGGCCTATTGGAGACCTATAGCTCCACAAAGGCACCCACAGTTTGACTAACTCAGTTGTATGAAAAAAATAGCTGAAAAGTTGGCTTCTCAGATCTTTCAATTTTATAAAGTCTCTTCTGGCCTTTGTTACCACTTTCCAATAAATTTTTGATTTTTAGCATGACAGAATGCTAAGGAAAAAAATGTAGCTTTTTCAGTCCATTATAAATATTTGTCACTCAAAAACATGTGTCACTTTTAAGAAATGTTTGCCCATCTTAAGGGGAGAGGGCAAAAAACCTTGGAATAGTCCTTCTAAGTTTATCCTTACAATCTTTCTTTCCTTATTCATTTTTTGAAGGAGTCGAACCTCAGTACAATTGATTTCCCAGCTCCCTCGAGTGGGTTCCAGTGCTGCTGACAACAGAAAAATGGAATGATTTGTTGACCGTATCCATAGATGAAGCCACTCTCACTCCATGTAGAAATTTCGCAGTATTTTGCAACTTAAAGCTAGTCTTTTCTGTTTTCTGCTCACTAACTGGAAGGCTAAAATGATCAGTATTTAAAACAGAAACAAAACCAGCCTGTCCTCTGAAAGGGCTGGCATTAAGGGATGGAAAACTAGGAAAGAGCAATCAAGACAATATGTTGCAGAAATCTCCAAGTTCATTCTACACCCTTGTATTTACTTGCTTAACATGGTTCAGCACTGTCATTTTCCATTTACACCACATTCCTCTGCCCATATTTTTACTAGACCAGTAGTAACCCATTCCTCTCTATCCCACAGGAGCTCATTTTCATCAGCCACCTTTTCTCTCTAACAATTTAAGTAATAATGTTAAACTCAGAGCAATTGCATTGTGTTCTACTTAGCTTCACATCTATTTTCTCTGAGAGTTACAGAAAGGCGCTTATGCATGAAAGCTTGTCTGCTTTTTTTTCCAGGTGCCTCTCTTTGTCTAATGAATAGTATTACACCCCTACATTAACTTTACCTTTTGTACTTCACTAAGACTTTGTAGTTGTAACACTATCACTACAATATGTTATTACAGCTATTGTATTTCTGACTAAGCTGTAAAGGTAAGGATCTGATAGTTGTTGAAAATCCCCCAACACTTCTCACAGAAACAGGAATAGTAGTCTGGATTTCCTGCCCCAAAGTACATAATCATTACATGATGTTTTGGCTGGATTGTAGCTCACTTTACTCTCTTTTGTAACTGTGGTTGTTAAGCTGCCACAATTCCCCTTGCTTCTCCAACAGATCAAGCTGCAAATAAATTATAGATAGAATACAAGCAGTCTGACACATGCGTTACCCCAAGACTCCTGTGTGTCATGCAGTCATTGTCCTGTCAGATCTTTGGAATAAAAGTCCATGGACTTTCTGAGATAATCCCAGTGTATTGATTGCTATAAAGAAGACTGAGAATCTTTGACTTGAGATAAAAAGATATCAGACATCTGTGATTAACAATCGGCAAAACTTGAGTGTTGAAGAGAGAGTTCTCAATTGATTCTGTCAGTGTCCCTCCGTGCGTGTGTGTGTGTGTGTTTGTGTGTGTGTGTGTGTGTTTGTGAGTGTATTTATGCACCAGATGTGCACATGCAAAGTGTTATGTTGTGCAGATGGTGCATATGTGTGTGTCCATATGTAATATCATAGACTCATAGACTCATTAGGTTGGGAAAGGCCTTTGAGATTATCAACTCCAACTGTGCCTGTCTACCACTAAATCATATCCCCAAGCATTTCATCTACCCAGCTTTTAAATACCTCCAGGGATGGTGACTCAACCAAGTGTTTCTAAATTCTTGCATGGGAGAAAAAAGACAAAGAGAAAGGAGGAGAGAGAGAAAGAAAGGACAGAGGGAGAAAGAAAGAAGGAACAGGAGAACAGGGAAATAGGGAATTTAAAAAAAGGAGATAATTAGAAAAAGAAAGAACTACAGAAATATCCAGAATGAGTGTCTTCTTAGAACTTCACTTAAAGGTAGACTCCTCAAAAAGAAGTCATGCAATGGCAACAGTTAAGACTGAAGGTTGGACTCTGTCCAGAGGCTGAATTGACTTTGTCAATCCTGTCCCATTTTTTCAAGGGTAATTAAACACACTATCTTCAGTTTGGATCTTGCTTCAACCAGCAATTCACCTCTGCTGACAAGGTAAAGAGGCAGACAGGAGATGTCCAAAGTGGCTACCAAAAAAAGCCATGTCCATATTGGTCTGATTTTATGTGAGTATAATGCCACCAAGTAATTAGCAATAAAAATACTGTACAAGAACTGTGAATACCATTAGGATTGAGTAATTTGGCTTTTAACACATCTAGTAGGTACTGCAAGATGCGCTCAGTGACTAAAACCCATATATCTCATTATAATAAATATTTTATAGATGACATTTTAGCCCAAATCACCTTCCATGACATTGTTTTTAAAGCCACTGACAGGTGACAGGGTGATTGCAGTGACTGGTAATTGAATAGGAAATCTTCCATTGCTGTGTTAAAATGAACCCATATTGATAACAACTGAGTGTTTTCATTTGACCCGTGTCAAATGTCAACAGTGCAATAAACTGGTGAACTTGCTTTAATTTCTGTAGGTCAGAGATGAAAACCCACTTCTTCCTTTTGGGTGCCTACTCACCATTTTTCAGGATGACGCCTACTTGTGAGAAAACTCTCACAGTGGACATTCTTTTATATTTGTTTTGTGAACAGGCAGACGGCTTTGCTATTTAAGGCTGTAAATCTGGCATTTTCATAAGTGTTGAAATTCACACCTTCGCATTTCTTGCTAGATCCCTGCTACATAAGGTGAGTAAAGGTAACCATGCTGCTGATATTTGCAGTACTCCTTCATCTCACTCCTTTTGGGACTGTTCCCATGTACATAAGTACCCTTCATCTTTGACATCTGAAGACTGCTTCGAATCCATTCTTATGTGACCGTGAGTGACAAAGCATCAAAGAAAGTTTCCTAACTGTGAAATTTATTAGACAGGAGAACAGAGTCCCCTGGGGAAAGTGTTGGGACAAAACTCCATCAGAGGAGGTTTCAGAGCTAAGGGGGAAAAACTACTGGGGGGATTTGGAGGAGGTATAATGTTAAATTAGAGTCCTGCAGTGAAAGTAGTTGAGTGAGCACTTAAGACTATTTTCCATTCCTCAGAATAGTGTTGGGAATGGAAAGAGCCCTCTTGGTTCATCAAGTGGGGTCCTCTGCCACCATGCTAGATGACTTTTTTCATTAATTAATTGTATGCTCTGTCTTTAAATCATTCAGGATTCCATTCACCCCCCCAAGGAGTAGAATGTCTGAGTGATTAAAGCATCTGGGTCATTCATACAAGTACTTCTGCAGACATGAGTAGAAGGTCATACTTGATCCTCTCATAAATGGATGGCAACTATTCAGACAAGAGACTCAAACACAACCAGCCTCAAGTGGTACTGGCCAAGCCATTTGTATTTGTGCAAATTTAACACTCCTGATGTAATTGATCTCCTAAGTTCCTATGAAAAAGTCAGGTTGTTTTTTTCAAAAGTAATAAATCTATTTATATAATTATAGCTCAGTCAAAGCCAATGCATTCTCGTAAGATTATCCTAGAGTCTCACTATCCTCACGGATAAGAAATTTCTTCTGCTTTTCACCTTAATTTTGTTAAGTCTCAGTATTCTTTTGTTCTTTGGATTAATTTTTTCTTTCATTAAAACCACTCTTGCTTATCAGTGGTACGTAGCTCAGTGCCCATCTGCAGATGGTAGTCAGGTTCTCTTATACTTTATTGTGATAAAATTATCAAAATAAGTTCTTTTGTTGTAAGTCAGGCACTCCCAATTCCCAGATCACCGTTAATAAAGGGAATGATTGTTCATCGTGTTCTTAAAAATAAGAATTAGTAACATTAGAGGAAATAACAAGGATCCATTTCTAAAGAAGCAAAAGGCGATGGTTTTCCCACATGTCCGTAGGGACTGTAGAATTCCCTGCTACCACGATGCTGAGAGGTCACATTGGTTCAAAAAGCAAACTGCAAGCAAAGTGAGCAAAAAAAGGTATGGGAGGAAATCCAGTAGAGGAAAAAGTCTAAAGATATTAAATGCAAAGTTAACATCACTTGCTCAGGAAGACTTTAAATTGAAATTTCTGATTAGACTGATAGTGTTTTGGGGAAATATTACACATGCTTATACTACCTTACACTTTTTGTTAGGCTTTTACTCTTGGTCACTATCAGAGGCAGACTATTGTACTGCATATGCCTTTAGTCTGATTCTTTATGACTTTTATTATCATAGCTAATAGTTTTTCATTGAATCTAACCCTCTTTGATTGGATAATTGTTGTAGAAGAATGTAACTAACATGGCAGTTAGTATTCCAGATGAGTTTTCACAGAGTCTGGCACAAGGCTATTAAATTCATATCAGGCGTATGTTTTGACTCATAGTTTTTCTGTGACCAGTTGCTACATTTGCCTTTTCTCATGCCAGATGTCCCCAGCCACTGCAGAACATGTCATAGAATCATAGAAAGGTCTGGATTGGAAAAGGACTTTACAGATCATCTAGTCCAACCCCCTTACAGTGAGAAAGGACATCTTCAACCACATCTGGTTGCTTAGAGCCTGAACTTGAATGTTTCCAGGGATGGGACATCTACCATGTCTCTAAGCAAACTGTTCTAGTGTTTCATCACCCTCAGTGTGAAAAATTTCTTCCTAATATCTAGTCTAACCTTCTCTTTTTTCAGTTTAAAACCATTTCTCCTTGTCCTATTGTTACAGGCTCTGCTGCAAAGTTTTTCCCCATCTATCTTATCAGCTCCCTTTAAGTACTGAAAAGCTGCAATACAGTCTCCTTAGAGTCTTCTCTTCTCCAAGCTGAACAATTCCAACTCTCTCAGCCTCTCTTCACAGGAGAGATGTCCCAGGAGTTTGATTATTGCCCTAGAGCACTTGACTTTGCATTACTAGCTACTTAATATCATACAGCACTTATGATTATTTCAGTTTCCCTGTATGATATCTCAGTTCTGATTTGAACTGATCATACCTGCCACTTCTGTGTGATCAGCAAACATTAATTAATTTGTATGACTCTCTGGCAGTATCGTCATGAGGGCTGCTGTGGTGATGGAATGTCACCATTTCTCACACCTCCTCCCACCTTGCTCAGAGTCAACACAGGCAACAAGCAAAAGTGTGTTTCATTGGAAAATTATAATCAGTAAAAAGCGAAAACCTCTTATGGCAAGAATCAAGTTTCCTTGAAGAGTATAGGACAAGACATTGCTCTGATGTGGGGAGTCTCCCTGAAGATAAAGTTGGTGTTTGCAAACAAAACTTCCTATTTCAGAAGGAAATCTTTTTTTTAGTCAGGGTTTACCTTTATATATTCTGTATGAAATTTTGCCCATTTTTAGTTTTGTCATAGTTAATGTTAATTGTTGGAACCTCAGATTTTCATAGAACACAAAACCCATTTCATACCTGATTTTCATTTACTACTTACTGAACAAGCTGAAGCAGAATTTTCCATTATTGTACATGTAAAGATGCCTTATAAAAAGCAAAGCAACTGTCACTTATTTTATAATATTTGTATAATTTTAAAGCATCCTCTACTCACCCTTTCAGTTGATTTCCAGTCTCCTAACTTTGGATCTATAAAATTCCAGGTTTCCACATTATTTCCCATTGTGTCCTTCAAAGCTATCATTAACTACATGCCTCAATTACTTTTTGTTCAAAAGAATTCATCAGAAAATCACAAGTTAAACCTAATCAGTCAGCCTGGGTTCCCTCAAAGGCCTCCAGGTGTTGTAAAGGAACATCACTTGTCACACTTTAGATAGCCCAACAGGCTGGGGAAAGAAAAAAAGGGAAAAAAAAGCAACAAAAAAGTGCTTTTATAACTAGAAAGATAAACAGAATCTGCTCTAATGCTACTCTAATTGACTTTGGTGTCTAACACAACCCGTGGATTGACCTCTTTCTGAGCAAACATAGCAACCAGAGCAATTATTGGAGTACCAGCCTAGGATTAAATCCACACAGAAATTTCCAGCTGAATATTAAATAACACTTGGTCTTTGAAAAAACAGGTGCTAAGGTCTTCAGTCAGCTGCTGTCCCTCATCAGCTTTACAGCATCAGGGAAATAAAGAACAAGAATTGGTAGGATATTCAGTGTTAGATAGGTGGAAAGTTGACCTATGTTTTCAAGGGCCACTGCCCTTGTAGCCAAAGTATCAGCATTAAGACATTAAACCTCATTATCAAAGCATTTCAAAGACATTTCATTTCCAATTTTTTTTTTTTTTACAGTGTGCTTTACTTGCCATTATAAATGTTTTCGCTCTGGATTTATTGCTTATTTTATCTGGTGTGTAGTATTAGATGCTGGGGTTTGACATTTGAATTTCTTAGATTGTTAAAGACCCACAAACTGTTGAGTTGTATGTTATCCCAGCAGATGTAAAATGTGTGATATTCCAGTTCTGGCAGGGTTCGTAGTAATGAAACCATACATTTTAAAAGAGTAGTATTAACTTTTAATCATCATACAAACCTTTGAGAAAGATTCACTAAACTCAAAAGCAACATCTCCTTTTTCAATGAGATATCTTAAGTATTCATCCTCTTCTGAAATCAGTTTAAGAATTAAACATGTAAAGGAACAAACTGTGAGTCCCAGTTTCTCAGAACCATTTGCCATGACTAGCTGTTTGTTACACTGTTTGGCCCTGAGAGAGGCACTTGTGAGGGATCTGAGATTAGGGGAACACGCACAATAGTTTCTTCTTCAATTGCTACAACAGTTTGCTTATCCTGTAGCCCTGAAAGAGGCTAATGAGGAAAAAAATCACTGTTTGATTTTTGTATTTCAGATTGCCTCAATCAACATACTCAAATATGAAAAACTGTCCTGACAAGAGGCTTATCAAAGGCAAAGGTAGAAGGCAGTGCACATATAGGGGTTGGGACAAAGTGGAATCCAATCTGCAGTGATTGGCAGTCCTTCCATAAGGGAGGGAATCGGCATGGATTGCAATGCTGTGTTTTCCCATGGGGTGTGAGCCCTTCATTCTTGGCAGTCTGGAGGGTAACTTTGATCATGAAAGCAGTTGCTGAGGGCTCAGGTTCTCTCTGGTCACACTGTTGCAGTGATTGCTGTTTGTACTTTATTTGCTATGTCAGTGACCCAGCAAAAGATGGGAGAATATAGCCTAGTGTGTGATAATGCCCTGTTGATTACAAGAACTACCAAGGGAGTTTCCTCTTACATGGATCAGAGAGACTTCATGAACCATTGCAGCATGACCTTCATTTACTAAGCTTTTGACTGACACCTCATTCATGAAAATGAGTTCATCCTCCTGGACAACCTTTGCTGAAGACACAGATTGGTGGGCACACGTGGCTGGCTATTCAGCAGCCGTGGATGGTATGAAGTCTCAGCTTCTCTGTGGGGTACTTCTGAATGTATGGAGATTGTCAGAGATACAATTATCCCTCTTAATTGCATGACATCACGCAAACAGGATATGAGGAAGGGATCTGAGAGAGGAAATTCTGCTCTGCTTGATCCTGTGCTTCTGTAAGTAACCTGCTTTCAAATGCACAAGCAACTACTGTTGACATTTATTTTGAACACAGTCTGGGGCTGAATAAGCCTCAATAAATGGAGAGTTTCCATTTATTCCAAACTCTGCCTGGATATCAACTACATGGAGAGTAGAATTGGGACAGGAGTCCCATATTACACAGATAAAGATACATAAGCTTGGTCCCTCCTCTGTGCTGGAGGCTTCTAAAACAGTAGGTAGTTTGTTGAAACAAACAAACAAAAAAGGAAGCAACATACTTTCAAGCTTTCTTAAAGATGCAATAGAGAAAGAATATTGCAGAGAGCATCACTATAACAGACTTCTGAAAGATTATTTTCTTCAAAGTGTCTTCTTATTTGGAAATCTTCATTTATCAATTCAGGAACATTTTGTGGGATGTGCATTTGAGGTGGAAGAAAATAGCTGTTAACCTCTAATGTGGAAAACTCATATTCAGATTTATATTTTTGCCAGGGCCTCTTCTATCCAAAACAACTCTCACCAAATTATGACAGGTTATTCTGGGATTACTTACACTTCTTCTCATAACAAAAATTCTTTCTCTAATAAAGGTCATAGAAAAACAGGTTGGAAGGGACCTCTCGGTTTTATTTAGTCCTGCTCAAAACTCAGTTCCTCAGACTGGACTGTATTATTATAAAAAAACAATAGAAATTTCTTTCTCTCCTATTCTTTGCTTCATGTGAAATTTGAATGAGCATCTACCATTCATTAATCAACAAACTTCAACTTCATGAACTCTGGCTTGGATTCAACTCCTGAACCCTCAGCACAGAGTACCCACTGTTCAATCACATTTAAAGAGAGGAGTCAGCTGGCCAATACTTCACTTATACCCAAGTATGTATGTGCAGTTCCCATTGAATTGACTTTATAAATCTCGACAGGGTAACAACCTTGAATTCAGATTCACCCAAGTACCTTGTCCATACACACTGTCAACTCCAACCCCAGCTGAAATCATGAGGTTCAACGAGGCCAAGTGCAAGGTCTTATACCCGCGCCAGGGTAATCCTTGGTTTCTATACAAACTGGGGGATGGTATTGTTGAGAGTAGCCCCACGAAGAAGCCAGCAATGTGTGCTCCCAGCCCAAAAGGCCATCTGTATCCTGGGCTGCATCAGAAGCTACTCCTTTACCAGCAGGGTAAAGGAGGTGACTCTGCCACTCTACTTGGCTCTGGTGAGACCTCACCTGGAGTATGGCGTCTAGCTCTGGAGTCCTCAGCACAGGAAGGACATAGACCTGTTAGAGTGTGTCCATAGAAGGGTCACAAAAATTATCCAAGGGTTGGAGCAACTCATCTACAGGGACAGAGAATTTGGGTTATTCGGCCTGGAGAAGGGAAGGCTGTGGGGAGACTTCACAATGGCCTTCCAGTACTTAAAGAGGACCTACACTAAAGATGGGGAAAAGCATTTTATCAGAGCCTATAGCAACAGGACAAGGAGTAATGGTTTTAAACTAAAAGAAGAGAAGGTTAGACTAGATATTAAAAAGAAATTTTTCACACTGAGGATGATGAAACACTGGAGCAGTTTGCTGAGAGAGATAGTAGATGCTCCACCCCAGAAACATTCAGGGTCTGGTTGGATGGGCAACCAGAGCAACCTGATCTAGTTAAAGATGTCCATGTTCTCACAGGAGGGTTGGACAAGATGACCTGTAAATGTCCCTTCCAGTTCTAAACATTCTGTGATTTCTTGATATGGTTCTGTTTCTCAGACACTAATTTTTTCATCATTGCAGTGTCTCTTGAACAAGTATCTTCTATATTACCTCACCAAGGAAACTAATGAATCAAGCTAGGAATATTCTTTAAAGAGGCCTTCTCAATTATATATTAGCTCAGAGCTCACTCAGAGGGCATTATTGGAATGATTTGGGCTAGAAGTTAGCCTCCTGTTGGAAAATTACAGGAATTGAATATTATAAATAAGACTTTAATTTGGAGTCTATTGTTGTAGGCTGCAGGATTCATCTATTAAAGAGAAACTTGAGATTTGAAACAGGATCAATTTTGCTGTCACATAATTAATAAAAGTGACTAATTGTTTACTTATAAAATAAATTCCAAGTGGAATTGTTGTCTAACAAGGAAAGCTCAGCTAGGAGATTAGATATTGGCTTCAGAGATGCATTGGCATTTTAATAAATATTTTAATTGATGCATCTCTATTGGTGGATGGCTACCTAGACATACAAAAATGCAAAGTCTTGCTCACCTCATATGAAGGAAATAGAGGCACATCTGAAAGTAAGTTCTGAAACCAGAATCCTAAACACTTTTTTTGTGACTCCCATTGCTTGGCACATGAAAATATACAAAATATGTGAAATCCACCTCTTTGAAGAACTAAGCACATTCAGTCCCTTCTGATTTAAGCAACCCCTGACAACAATCACAGTCTTCTGGGAGGAGGCTCAATAACTTTGGAGTCACCTTCCTCATCTTTGCCATTCCTTGAAAGAATTCTTCAAGTTTAAGGGAGAATTCATAGATTTCAATAGTAATGCCAGAAGAACTGCTATTACTGCTCTGAGCAGTAATGCACGCACATACCACCATTGCAAAAATACAAAAAGAATTCCTACATGTGCTTCATGCTTATCTCATAATGAGATTAAACTTTTGCAGACAGTTTCTTTAATTCACATTTAAGGAAAAATACCTGCATTTCTTCATAGTAAGTAAATAAGCCATCGCACTACCTCAATTGTTATACAAATGAAAACTGAGAAGGCATGAACTGTTAACATTTAGTTTTGTTTCTCTCCAGACCAGACATTTCAGAAATCCTGAGCCAGATTAGCTGATCATTCTTATTCTGTATTTTCTTTTGCAGTTAGAGCTCATGTACAGGTTAGTTTTCAATGTTTTTTGATCATATTTTAAGGACTATGTCTGAAGTTGTTTCTGGACATACAGGTCTTGATGTCTAGTGCATGGTTTTTAATTAATATCATCCTGCCTTTCATTCTCATCTTTTACTGCCTTTGTGTAGAAAACATAAAACTTGCTAGAGCTCCTAAAAACTTGCACATTCTCCTCACATGAATATTTTGAATAAAATGAGGGGGGAAAAGGCATGGCTAGAGAGAAAAACTCATTCTTGCAGTTGGTTTTGGTATTCAGAAAGCTACACTGGGGTGATCTTCTAAGGACAATGCTTAATGTTGTTGTCTGTTTTAAGCATGGTTTCTTTCTTAAGGAAGCTGAAATTAAAGATTCCTTTAGTCTTTTGTGTCTGCCTAATTACTAATATTACATTTTAAAACCATAATATTATGTAGCATTGCGCCAGGAATAAAACTCACTTTTCTCTTTTCCTTGCCCACATTTTGTCACAGTTGTTGCCTTTCCAAACCAACATACCAGATCCATGGCATTCTCTCCACTGTCTGCAATTCCTGTTCTGATAGTTTGACCTCAGAGACAAGGGATGAATGTAAGTATCTTGATACACACTTAGAATAAGCTCTTCCAAAGAAGCTGTTTAAGCCACTGACAAAATGAGTCACTAGACAATCATCAGGATGCTGGCTGCCAGGAATGAATGCAACAAAATGCTTCTACTACTGTTTTAGTTCAAGTCAGGACTGTGACTGAAGCCTAAGATGAGATGGTGAGGACTAACAGGGCATCATGTATGACGATGTACAGCTACAAAAGATGTAGAGAGGAGAAACCTCCCTACCTAACGAGGGAGGTCTAAGAGGTTCTGCCCCATCTCAAGGTATGAGTCAACAGTGCTTTTATTCTTGAAGACACTGACTCAAAGTCAATGGTTCAGTCCCAACCCTACTGAGGAGAAATTAGGAGCTGTTCTGATAGTTGCATGGTGGCACAATACAGGAGGTCACATGAGAACTTGTTGTCTTGCCATCTTCAAATTTAGAGTGCAAAATATGGCACTGACTCTTCTTGGAAAATTCAAAGAGAAAGAGAAATTATGTTGGGATCTTCTATCCACTGTCTTTTTTCCCTGCCTCCTCTGAGAAAGCCTTTTCTGACCTAAGGATGGGGCATCCTTGATGCTATCAAAGGAATTTGCTTAATGACGGACCTTAGCCAAGGACTTTGTCAGGTAGTCCCAGCTGCTGCCAACTGTGTATCATACCATTCCTAGTGTTTTCTTTAATAATGTATGTAGACATGCCAGATGGAAATGCCACAAAAACTGCACAATTGAGTTTCCTTCTCAGGGGACCAGCCTAGGTCTCTGCTCTGAGCCTTTGCTCTAGGTGTCAGCTCTAGTAAGGAGTTGGAACTTGGTGTCGAATGACTCTCCTGATACCACCTACAACACGAGGCAGAAACTGCTGGTTTAACATGTTCTCTGGCTGATGTTGGTTAGAGCACTGTCTGTAGCATTGCACAGGCTATGGAGATGTGTTCTTTGCATCATAGCTTCATGTATATTTTATTAAATTTTCCAGAAGATAAAATTATTGTCATTTACTGTGAAAAAATATGAATAAGAAACGTATCTTGGGTTTTCTTCTTTTGTTTCTTGTTATTTTTCTTTCCTTTTAACAACCAAGCAGAACAGTAGCCATGTGAGTTCAGCTGCTCTGCTCTCCTGTAATCTAGCCTTTGATGTAACTAACCGGCAAAACATATTTCTAATCAAATATATTCTCCTACCCTTAATCAGCTCAGCTTCAAAATGCAGATCAATGAGATAAGAAAGAGCTGATTTAATTAGCCCAACCTCAGCAATGTTACAGCATATTCTCATTTACTGAAATAAGGGGGAGCAAGAGGAAAAAGATTCATCATCATGAAAAGACGGGAAGGCAGAGGAAAGCAAATAATTTCCTGTGTTAGCAAAGGCTTATTTTTACTCTGGCTAAAGAGCCAGCACATGCTTTATGAGCCATTTAAATAACACTTAGGCCTTGTGCTTTGTCCTTTAGCCTAAGGATGAATTTCTTTCCCTAAGTAGCAACACCTCTGGAAATCATCACTCTTGGGTTCAGTTGATGAGCCAGAAACAACTCCCACCACTTGGTGAATAAGCAAGAGGAAATATAGCAGGCAGGAGCAAAGCAATAATGTACATTTATATAGCTGCCTGGGAAAACTCACCCATACACGCTTTACACATCATACACCTAGTCGGGTACTCTTGATGGAGAAGCACTGTTCTTTAATAGGAACAGCATAAGGTGGACTTCCTCACCCTGCTACTACCTACCTGTGGATCCACAGGCAGGTCACTTCACCTCTTCTATGTGTGTCTGTTTTGTTTTGCTTTGCTTTGTTTTCTTCCTCCATCTCACTAGGATTTGGAATTTTGTGCAGGTAAACCTCTTCTTTCTCCCACAGTGCAGATACCCAGAATGGGTACTCTGGCACAACTGAAACTCCAAGGTATTGCTGTACAGCTACTCAAAGAGTGAAGCTAGTGAGGTTCTCAGCTTGCTCTTCCTCTTTAGTGGCTTCAAAGCAGCAGACCACCACCTTACCTCCAAAAGCACCATGTATTTTACTCCAAGCGTTCCAACCATTCATGGGACTCTGAATCAGATTAACCCAGGCTGAGTCAGTGAGAGTGGAGAAATGCTACCACTTCCACATACAGTACCTAGAATACTTCTGTGGCCACAGCAATCTTGTAGAGTTCTCAACAAGAGGAAAATCAGACCTGTAAATGCTCAGTAAGAATTTCATATGGCATCCAGCAGAGGGCTTTGGCTCAGGTCCTGAACCTGTGATGTGACAGGCCTTGACATTTGCACTTTCACAAAGTTAGGCCCATTCCATGTAGATATGGGCATGTCAGCTCCTAATTTGAGTGTTAATTCCAGGGATAAAGCTCAGTTTCATGCCTATCTATAATTTTGAATGGAGTTAGCTTATGACATCCACATTTAGCAGTCACTGCCTTGGAGATAATTGTTCGTTACTGAAACTAGCTCAGGCTGGGATAATACTCAGAGCTTTTCTCCTCAGGGATGGGAGCACCAAGGGCAAAGCAATTAAGACAACAATTAACCCATTAGCCAATCTTCTCTCTCTTTTTCTTTAACTTTTTTTTTTCTTCAGGTTCTCAGACTGGTACCGTTATCCAGTGCTACCAAAAACAGCAAGGAAAGGTCTTGATCCCTAAAGGCACAATCCCCTCAGATAAAGGGGGCTGAATTTGGGCTCTAACCCCTGTTCCTGTCCCTTACTAGACCTCAAGGGTGTATCCCTGTGTTACCCTGGGGACCACACATTCAATGCTCTGTGCAGACCCCTCTTGCAGGGCAGCACAGTATTTGGTGTCAAGGGTGGCCTTCGAGGTTGTAGACACACATCTTCTTGAGGCTCAGCACGCTGAAGAGACAACTGCCTGCAACTGATTCCCAAATGGAGAGAAACCAGCCTCCACACACTTCTCCTGCCTGATAAACTGCTTATGTGATGGTTCCCTGGCTTGCTTCACTAGCAATGAAATGAGTTAGAAAAAGGCCTACTGTTTGGACTGATGAAGTTAGGTCCAGAGTCCAAAACTCTTCATCAGGCTGGGCTCAATGGATGTGACTTGGCTACTTTAAAAAGAACTGGTGCCATTTCAGTTCCCAAGTCAAGAGATAACAGTGATAGCTTAGAACTCTTTTCCTTGCATTCTTCTCCTCCCCTCCACCAGGTTTTTCTCCCAGATAATAAATCCATCTTTTCATGAGGATTAGACCAGCTATCCCAGCTCTGGGGTTGCATGATAATAGTTTGCATGAAAGATATTGAGATAAGATCACATGCACAAATTTTAGTAGCTGGGTCCACAACTGATGCCATTCATAGAATCATAAAATCATAGAATCACCAGGTTGGAAGAGACACACTGGATCATTGAGTCCAACCATTCCTATCAAACACTAAACCATGCCCCTCAGCACCTTGTCCATCCACGTCTTAAACACCTCCAGGGAAGGTGACTCAACAGCAACATTAAAAGTCAAAGTTACTTTTGGATGAATGCAAAACCACAAGAGTAGAGCACAGAGAGAAAGGTGAAAGATAAAACTCCGTTACAGTAAGTCTATCCCAGCCTGTCCTTCAGGGACAACCTGCTCCCACCTGACCACAGCTCCTGCAAGAAATTCCCCCTGCTGTGGCCTGGGTCCTTTCCTGAGCTGCAGAGTGGTCTTTGCTCCAGTCAGGTTTCTTCAGGGCAGCAGGTGATCCCTGCTCCATGACTGCATTGCTTCCTGACCATATGGTGGGGACATTCCACACACTTCTCTTTGGATGCTCCTGCATGGGAAGCTGATCGTATTGACAAGAGGAGCAGGAGAAGAGGGAATAGACTTGAATTCCACCAAGGGAGGCTCAGGCTGGACATCAGGAAAAAAAAAGTCATGGAAAGGGTCATTGGGCACTGGAACAGGCTACTCAGGGATGTGATTGAGTCACCTTCCCTGGAGGTGTTCAAAAGACAGATGCATGAGGTGCTGAGGGGCATGGTTTAGTGGTTGATAGGAATGGTTGGACTCGATGATCGAGTGGGTCTTTTCCAACCTAGTGATTCTGTGATTCTGAGTGGCTCACCCTCAGTTCAGTGCTGCAGGTGGATCGCTGAATCCCTGAATGCGAACCAGCAGCTGCAAAGGCAAGATGAGAAGAGTGGAGGGTGGAGGAGGGGGCAAGAAATGCGGTGAATCTCACACAGGAGGTAATGTCCCTATGAGAAAGCATTACAAAGTCACCACTGGGGCTTTGTAGGGTAAGGCCATGAGAGTAACATTAAGGAAAGAACAGTGTGAGAACAACAAGGGAGTAAAATATATCCAGAAGCTGTGAGAAATGCTGCTTCAGCAGCCTAGGGAAGGATGCAGAGCTTGAAGACCGTCGGTCCTGCAAGGGGCCAGGGTAGCTCAGCACTGTGGAGCCAGGTGATGGTGTGGGCTTAAGGTAATTCCCCCCAAATCTGTCCAGCAGCTTGCTCCTACATTTTACTAACTTTAAGTATATTGAGGCCAGCCTGAAAACCATATCAGGAGGTACTGAATTTGTTCCTCCAGTTAGCCACCTTGAGTGCCAGATCTTACGTTTGAATCAACAAATAGCATCCCAGACAAGTGAAGGGGAAAAAAAAAGCTTTTACTTTCAAAGACTTTAAATGAAACGCTCCATCAGTGACTCCTCATCACTGAGAAATCTGCAGAATAACTTTCACCCAACCCTTAGCACCTGAAGGCTTCACATCCCTCTATTTAGAGGATGCACAATGCTTTTATTAATTAGAGCCTTAGTTTAATATGAGCTGTCAAAGTTCACTTAACTTCAATTAATTGTTTCTCCTGAGCTTAATTTCTTTAGTTAAGTATTGATTAATCATTGCTTAATTATGCTGGAGTCTCACTGGGTGATATTTCGGTCGTACACTGCAGCAATGCATTGCTTTCTAAAAATACTCTGGGAATCATCAGATATATTATGCATTGCTATTATTAGGATGACTTTTAATATTTATCTCTTCATCCCTTCTGTTCCACAATGTATATTTAACATGTTGTGTTTAATTCCGCTGGTTTACAACTCATTTTTCTTTGTGAAGGTAGGTATTAGACCAGAGTTTTCCATTTCATAGTATGGGGAGAAAGGGTTTAGCGCCTGGCATCCTGCATCTTGTACCAGGAGGAGGTGGTTAGGGAAGAGAATTGAATCATCTTTACTGTGGCAGAATATCAACACATTTAAACAACCAGAATGGCTTTTCCTTTGTACCTTTCAGATGGCATACAACAATGTGTACTCAAATAGTATCAAATAATATCAAATAGTATCTGCATTTCCTCAAAACTACAATGTTAGAATTCTTATGAATATGATATTCAGACCAAGGAAGCTCCAATCTGAAATCTCAATCCATTCTGAAATATGAGGAAAACTGTAAAGCCCTCCACCTCTCTGTAATATCTCAAAAGCACTGTAATGTCCAGTTGGATTGCAAGTATCTTAGTTCTCACAGGTAAATAAAATAACAATTTGATTTTTTTTCTGAGGTCTCTCTTGAGTTTACATATTTACACAAAACTAGTGTTAAGTTTGATCTGCAGTGAGGAATTAAACAATTACATTTTCTCCAGCAACGATATTCCTAAAGTCTGAGAGCTTTACCTGCTCACAGAAGCATTTTGTATTATTTTTCTAAATGAGAGAGACACATTCCCCTGAGAACATTTCTTGGCTTGCCATGGTTTTATCACTGTCAAGGGTTAACTTTCTCCCTTTGGTATATATTCACTTTTTCAAGATCTTTAAACCTACTACTACTAAAATTTCATTTCGAACATATACTATGTTATAGGAGTACTAGATGTTATTTACTACTGTCATCCCAGATGCTCAAATGAGCACTGGTAGGAATATGCTATAAAGAAAGTAATCAAAATGACATCCTTTTCTACTACATTTCACCTACTTGGGGGTGTAAACATCTGGCACTTTGAGAAATGCACATCTTTGCTATGTGAAGGACAAGATAAACTGGTAAAAACACTCATTATTATATAGATCATGAAAAACACTGCAATTCTCTGATGCTGAATGACACAATACAATAAGCTTTTCAAAAAGGGACATAGGAATTAGTCCAGGTAAAAAAAGTACTGACAAAGCTATTGCTCAGAACTTGGATAAGTGCTAGTCAAAACAGTTGTAGACATCAATGAACCTGGCTTTTGTTATTAATTATTATATCATGACTCTGCACTTCTGGATTCTGATCATAAGCAGAAATCAGAAGCTTCACTTCCATAGCACAGCTTGCTTGTATCAAATTTATAGCAATACATAATTAAAAAAGCTGAAAAGAAAATCTGTCTGCATGACTCCCAATACAACTTCATGTAAACATTGTATCTGAGTCCAGGTCACTGCTTTTGTCGGTACTGAGTAAGTCCTGCCCAGACACACTTACAGGAGAAGAGGAAACAAAGAATTAGAAAAAGGAAATCTTACCCCCTCTGCTTTCTATAGAGGAAACTGAAGCACTGAGTTTCAACGTGAAAACTACCCAGTGAGATCTGGAGCCACGTGCATTACAATGATCTTAATTACAATCGTCAGGATCTTGCCACATGGAACCTAAGCTCTGTTTCTTGAAGTCTATGGTAGCAACTGGATATACATCCCCAACTTTCTCATGCTAAACACAAAACCCTTCCAATTTCATCAGCTTTCTTGGCTTCACCCACATCCTCATTGCTCACAATTATTTATTTGTTTTGTAACCAGGTTTAGCAGACAGTCACCAACCACAGCTGTATCAGAGGTTCTACTAGCAGAAAACAAACCTCTAAATTCAAGGGATAAGATGAGACTGCTGAGGAGAACAGGCAGTTAAGTGGAACACATGAATTTATCAGGGTGATCAGCCTGGTCAGAAGGGATCAGACTACTCTAGTCCCCTCCTGTAGACTAAACGTAGCCTGATTATGGTTAGAGAAGATGGCTAAATGTTATATTGCTCTGAGAATTCAAAACATTCCTATTCTCTCTGCTGAAGGAGTACAAAAATGCTCTGCAGTAGCACTCCCATCTGTCAGATCCATTTTGCAGTACAGTGTCTTGAAGCCTTGTATGCAAGTTTTATCTTCCACTGCATTAATAACATGACATGACCCCATTAAATAAAAAAGAAAAGATAGATAGATGGATGGATGGATGGATGGATGGATGGATGGATGGATGGATGGATAGATAGATAGATAGATAGATAGATAGAAAGAAAAAAAAGAAGACAGAAGACAGACACAGCTCACTTCTTTCAGAATACATGAACGGAATCTCATGGCTCCCCAGACCAGATTGTCTTATGTCCAGTCTGGTAAGGCCTCTGAACCACTTTGTTCACCTTTTCAGCTCATCTAAGAAAAGAGCAGAAGGATAAAAAAATCCCTTCAACTGCCTATCAACACATACACCCAGTGGCACATGGGAAGTTTGCAGCTCTGCTATGAATTTCTGGTCTCTCAGGACGTGGAATCTGCAAGGTTAGCTGGATTCAGGATATGACACCTTGTAGAGATAATATTGTGGTTTGTTGGAGAAAACTGATCAACCGTAAGAGCAGAGAAAGATGATGTAAAAGTTAAAGAGGGGTCCTTACGGGACATTAGCAGTTCCAGTATATACAGACTCAATGCGTAGTCTCTTCTCTCAGCACATTTGTCTTGGACAAAACCACAATAGCGGCTTCTTAGCTTAGACAAGTAAATGTGCCTGATAGAATATTTACCCTAAGATGCTTTTATTATTAATAAAGAATCAAATAAAATACATAAGTCACCATAACTTTGTCAGACTACATGCCCTAACAATTTTTTCCATTTTGAATGACACTCTGGAAATAACTGTAGTGCAATTTCCTTCCTCGCTTTTCAACAAAACAATTGCTTCATATGAATTTTGCAGGTTGTTGATAACTAAATTAGTGGGTCTTTTGTAATTATTTTCCTTTCTATTTCTCCATATTTTACTTTAAAGGGGCTATGGTTTTGTTTTGATTCCCACTTTCCTAGTAACAACAGTATTTTCATGTAGGCTGGAGTGAGTGCAGGTTTGTGGGTGTTCTAATAAAGCTTTGTCATGCAGACTAAAAGGAAAAGAAATGCAGATAAATTCTGAGGGATTGCATTCTGCCTACCTCAGATGTATTATGTAACTCTCTACCCTTTGAGTAGTCTTATTGATTTCAGTGAAAGAAGAAGTTATTGCAGCATGTGAATAAGATGTCAGAATTTTATCCTAAATAGTTCACTTCACAAAGAGCACAACACTGTGAAAGATAACAGACCTTGAGCTGCAGCAGGACACAAAATTTGCAGTGACAATAAGAACCAGGCAGCCTTTTGCTTCTTTGTGATGGTCCTGTCTTATTAAAAGCATTTAATAAACAGCGGTAGCTGTGTCTGAATTAAAGACCTTGTTGTATAAACTGAGAGTCTTCTAATCCTTACAGTACCACAACTAATTCAAAGAAGTCTTGAAGTACCATGATAATGGCAGATGATGACTATCTCTGTATTATTGTCTTTGTGTACCTCAAAGCCTGTTCTGTGGCAAAGATAATGTTGCTTAAAAAGCCAAACACATTTCTTTCAAAAAAAGTAGACAATTAAAATTATCCAGAAGTTGAGAAAAATAAGAGTAAAAAATATTTTTCAGTATGTTTGCCTTTGAAAGTTTACATTGCCCTTAAAACAATTTTGCGGTGGATATTGTGGGCTCTGGGTTTACATAAATGACTGATTGAAAATCTTTATAAGGATGTTAAGATTAAGGACACAGCTCTAAAATTCTCCAAACGCAAAACTGATTTCAAAGGAATAAAGTGATGAGAACAGATGTCCATGAAACGAAAATAATATATTCATAAAGCCCTTTTTTCAACAGTCAGGACATAAAGTGATGACTACTGAACTTGTCAACCGGTTTTTAAATTGCATTAAAGTTGTTTAAATTAAAGATTATGGCAAAAACTGAAAAAAAAGAAAAAGAAATACAAGACAGCTGTACATGCAGTGTGATTACATGGTCTCAGTATAGATAAGGCACCGGTTGGTTGACTTTTATGATGCAATTTTGGATGCGCATGAAGTAAAGTGCACATGGTACTGAATGAATGAGTGGAAAGTGCACAAGGCAAAATGTACTTGATCCAGTGCCAGCAACACTTGGGGAAGAGAAAAAAGGGGGAAGGAGAGCACCTTATTCTATAATACATGATATTATAAAAGAAACAATAAAAAATGAACTTGCTCCAAACCAGTGGAATCATGAAGCACAAGGCAAAAGGACTATCACCTTAGCATTCTTATATATCTCAGAAAAAAATCTATACCTTTTCCAGGCGCATCTAAAGGTCCTGCCAGGACAGGTCCTCCTGATGCAGTGCAAAATCTCAGAAGCACTCAGGGTGGAGATGCGGTGGAACTACCTAACACTTATTTCTCCAATAATCAAATCACTGGACACAAAGAAAGCAAAATCCCACATGTTTTGTGCCTGCCTTTTGCTCAGGTACAGGGCTATGTGGTTGCCTCTGTCCCTTATACAGAGTCATGCTCCCATCTATATACTAGGGCAAAAACATCAGCAACAATGTATGGCATATTTTACTCCGCATAGGGAGACATTGAAGTATAGTATGCACTTATTTGCTGTCATAGCTTTAAATCAAGGCTAAATGAGGTGAAAAGCAAATAGATTTTTAGCCCTTGTAAACTCATAGGGCAAGCTGAACGGTTAAAGCAAGATGATTCACCGCTGTGTATTATCCTCATGTGTTAGAGTCGGCTATGTAATAAGTTCATGGCCATCTTGAAACGAGTGGAAAGGTGAATGCTTCCATTGTGATTACTTGGTTAAAAAAATGCATGCCAGTAATCCCTCTTCTGCCTTTTCTCAACATCTAATTGCAATATTTTAAGGTTAACAATGGGGAAAATTCTACGTATTTTCATAGAATCACCAAGTTGGAAGAGACCCACCGGATCATCAACTCCAACCATTCCCACCCCTCAGTACCTCATCCATCCTCACCTTAAACACCTCCTGGGAAATGCGACCAGGGTTTTTTTCAGAGATAAATTACTTGCAAACAGAGAGAAATTTTATTTGTATTGAAAATGACTCCTTAATGTAAATGTCCCTATGGGACCACATTATAGGATAGGTAGAGGAATTTATACATAAAGCTGCAGCTTCTGTAATCCCCTGTCTGGAGGAGAACCTCAGCTTTTCTCTCTCAAGTTGAAGGCAAAGATTCACTTGGAAATATCAGTCCACTTCCTTGGCAAGAGAGAAAAGTTTCTAGAACATAACCTAAATGTATTTGATAATCTTGAATGCGTAGCTCAACTGAGATACTAGATCTGATTAGGCTCACGTTGCATTTATTTCTATATGCTGCTAACTCTGTGAGAGTTGTCCTCAAGGGCCTTTAAAGATTTAGTCCTTATCCTTTCTAGCAAATTGCTATAGAACAGAGGAGGAGCAAGAGGAGGAGGAACAATGCAGGAGCTGATACTCTTGATGCTGAGAATTTCTCAGCCGTCACATCTCCGTTCTCTAAGACAAAAGAAGTCTCTCCCAGTGCATCTTTGTCATGAAGAGCGGGACCACTTCAGTGAGAAAGCACAGCCACCACCCAAAAATAGGGTCATGGCTGCAAAGTCTTGATCCATCCCTATTTTTAGCAGTGGATTGACCTGTGTACGAAGCTACACTCAAGTTGCATTTTGCTATCCTACTGTGTTATTATGTTTCTGGAGCATCGTTTGCACTGATCTCCTGGTGATCCAGCTGGTGTTTCTGGATGGGAAGAGAGTAGAACCAAAACAACTTGACAGACACTGTCTGAGAGCACCTGCATCCACAGCAGAAGCAGTAGCTTTGTAGGTGCTGCTCATTGAGCTGAACTTGGCAGTTGGGTTGCATAGTGCCTGTGGAAGAGCAGCCTGGCAGTGGCCTAGCTCTTCTGGGACTGCCCAAAGAACTGAGTGAACTTCTCAGCTAGTCCACAGGAATGTTTTCACTGCTAATGGTTCTGGAGGAACAACCACAAATCCATTAAGAAATTTCATGCTTCATTCCCAATCTCTCCAGAAAAAAAGAAAGATCAAAGCGCTCTGGAAGGCAATCTGCTTTCCATGTCCTAGTCCACCAGTTCAGATAAACCTTTTGGTTTTTCCTTTCACTTCTAGTACCAAATTATAATGTATTGGGCCTTCTCTTTTTGCCTGTCATGTTTTAAGCAGTTTCTTATGAGATAGTTTAAAATTATTTCATTTATTTATAACAGTTGCAGTAAATTTTAGGGTAAATCAAGAGGCTACTGGATAGGAGTACACTGTTTCTTTCCCTCCTTGAGTTAGGGCTGTGGGACATGGGGATACAGCTGATATTAGGTTCTGGCAATCTAAATCTGTTTAGCAAGGTTCTTAATAATCTCTGCATGTATATCACAGAGAACCTTTCACATATTGCTTTAAATAATTCAGAACTGCTCCAGTATTGTATTAAATAATTCAAGAATAGGACAGGGTTTGTGATTAATGATGTGTACCTGAAATTTCTGCAAATACAGCAAGGAGTCAAAGTATGCTCTAGATACAAGTGTCCTGGCACCAGATCCCATTTACTCTTTGCCAAGGCCATAGTATGTATTAGAAAATTGGAAAAGCGCCTGCTGCTTAATGGGAAACTGACTTAGGCCAGTGGTTAATGCGACGACTGCTGAAAGATTCTGTTCTTTCTGACAGACAATACTAATTTGGCTGAGAAGCTCTATTGTCTTCTGACTTATTTTTAATCTTCATGAATAGTATTTGTACCTGATGTGAAAATTAAATAGAGCTATAGCTGTTTCTTCTGGAGCTGAGCGTTTGTCCTGGTATTTTACCTGCCCTAATTGAGAGTACAGAAACCCTGTGCTTTGTAAAGTACGTAAGTTTATTTTGCCTACTAACTTAATCCTAAAGGGCTCTGAGGTTGTTGCTCTTCCCAGCTGTGCTTGGGTCTGCACTCATCAGAACTATCTGGAGCATTTATTGCCCTTCTCCATTTGTTTTTTTAGGGAAATGGGAGTCAAGTAGTAATATTAAGGCAAAAAATCTAAATTCTAGAACTGATGAGTTTTCACCCTGTTGACACAGAATACACTTTTTCTGCTCAGTAAAGTTGAGATTATCCCTGTTTTAGAGAGTGTTATCAACATTGTTGCCTATAAAGTTAATAGATTTCTGTAAGGACAAAGTATTTTTAGGGTTAAGGGATTTCTCTAATCTACAAGGTAAATCAATGGTATGCTGAAATATGAATAAAGCACACAAGCCCTCCTAAGTATGTGTTTTTTTTAAATAAAGGATATGCTAATGAGCAGAACGGGATACATAGGAAGATTACAGTTATCAGCACTATTGGAAATGCTTTATAGGATTCTGATATTGAATTTGCAGACCAGCTGCCTCAGTGAGCAGCCACTTTACAAACATCAAAAGAATCAGCTAATTTTATTGGATTTTGGATGTTTTCAATAGAAAGACTCTACAGGGGATACACTAAGATGTGTCCAGGTTTAATACTTAAATGCATTCAAGATTACCAGAGAAAGAGAAAGGGGGAGGATAAAGAGAGTTTCTACTGTGAAAACTGTATTTACTAAGGCATGGCCAGTATATTCCCCTTCATATGTGTCCCTGGTTCAGCAGCAGCAGGTGGCCTCAGGCCTGTATGGATAAGATATGGGACCAGTGAGGATGAAAAACATTTATACAAATGCTGAGCTGCACAGATGATATTGTCTTTAGATATACAGGTTTTGTACTTTGTTATTGTTTTTTAAACCACCACAGTGCATCTCAGAAGGAAACTCAGGTATTTAAAGGCAAAGACAAAAGTCAAGGCTTATTGAATGACTGGTACGTAGAACAAAGCTCTGTATATACATTTGCATTTAAATAGCAGAAGCCATTGTAAGTAACCTCATAAGTCTTTATTTGACTGTTTTTGAGATCCATGCTACAGTAAACTTCAACATCTTTTTGCTTAAGCTTCAGGATCTTTTTGCTTACCCTAGCTACAAAATGTTTCTCGTTGTTTCCTATTAAAATCAAAGCTCTGAAAGATGACCAATTAAACCCTCTGAAAAGTCTCAGGGGTAAAGCTTCTGCCTTAAATAAAAGGGGAAGATGCTAGTTTTCCATTCCTGCAGATTAACTGAAGGAGATACAGTACTCCTTTTGTGTTTTAGGGCACCTGAGGTGGGAAGGGAAGAGAGAAGCTACTGTCAGACAGTTTTGGTTTTCAATGGAGATTTTACCTTCTGTAATAAATGAATTATTCAGACGTCTACCACTCAAAATCTATTTAAATTACAGTCTTCCTCTTATTATGAAGTGATCTATCAAAGGAATAAATAAAGTTGACAAAAATCATCTTCATCAAAGTTGACACTGATTACACCAGACTGAACTCCCTCACTCATGGCGCTTATCCACCTTTAAATGCCATCATGAGATGACACCTGTCTATCTCACTGTCAGTCTGAACAGAGAATAAGTCTCTACCTCTAGTGGCTTCTTTTCCTAGCAAGACCTATTCTAAGTCTTAAAGCACAAGTTGACAAGTCTTAAACCACTGAAAATTGAATGGGTTCTTGTTATTCTTCCTGTCTCTTTGTAGCAGAAGAGAAAAAAATGTGAATAAGAGAATTCAGGGGGAACTTCATGGGATTCATGGCAGATAAATTTAAAACAAGTAAAATGCTGGATGTTGGCACTCTAAAATTAGACCATGTAGAATGATGACATGACAGAAATTGTAGTCAACGTCAATGCTTTCATTTAAGTGGTAGTTGCAATTCACTAGCCAGTGACTGCTGCATAACTGAGGACAACTGGCTATGTGAATTCACACTTCACAAGACTAGTCTGATAGAATCATAGAATCATAGAATCACCAGGTTGGAAGAGACCCATCAGATCATCGAGTCCAACCATTCCTATCGAACACTAAACCATGTTCCTCAGGATATCATCTACCCGTGCCTTAAACACCTCCAGGGAAGGTGAATCAACCACCTCCCTGGGCAGCCTATTCCAATGCCCAATGACCTTTTGTGTGAAAAACTTCCTCCTAATCTCTAGCCTAAATCTCCACTGGCACAGCTTGAGGCCATTCCCTCTTGTCTTGTCCCCTGTCACTTGGGAGAAGAGCCCAGCTCCCTCCTCTCTACAACCTCCTTTCAGGTAGTTATAGAGAGCAATGAGGTCTCCTCTCAGTCTCCTCTTCTCTAGACTAAACAATCCCAGCTCTCTCAGCCGCTCCTCATAAGGTCTGTTCTCCAGCCCCTTCACCAGCCTCGTTGCTCTTCTCTGGATTTGCTCCAGAGCCTCAACTTCCTCCTTGTGGTGAGGGGCCCAGAACTGGACACAGTATTCAAGGAGCGGCCTCACCAGTGCTGAATACAGAGGGAGAATCACTTCCCTGGACCTGCTGGTCACACCATTTCTGATACAAGCCAGGATGCTATTGGCCTTCTTGGCTACCTGGGCACACTACTGGTTCATGTTCATTTGGCTGTCGACCAACACCCCCAGGACTCTCTCCTCCAGGCAGTTTTCTAGACAGACTTCTCCCAGTCTATAGCTCTGCATAGGGTTGTTGTGCCCCAAGTGCAGGACCCGGCATTTGGCCGTGTTAAACCTCATCCCATTGGACCCTGCCCAGCAGTCCAGCCTGTTCAGATCCCTTTGCAGAGCCTCCCTAACCTCCAGCAGATCAACACTTCCACCCAGCTTAGTGTCATCTGCAAACTTGCTAAGGGTGCACTCAATGCCTTCATCCAGGTCCTTGATGAAGACATTGAACAGGGCTGGACCCAGCACTGAGCCCTGGGGAACCCCACTTGTCACTGGCCTCCAACTGGACTTAACACCATTTACCACCACTCTCTGGGCCCGGTCATCCAACCAGTTTTTTACCCAGGAGAGTGTGTGCCTGTCCGGGCCAGAGGTTGACAGTTTCCGTAGTAGAATGCTGTGAGAAATTGTGTCAAAGGCACATATCATCTCATTTTTAGATTTTATTGTCCATCTTTCGGAACAACACATTCAGGAGGCCATGAGTACTTCCATATCAAGTGAAATCAAAAGCCTAACTTGCCCTTACACCCTTATCTTTAGCAAAAGAAAGTCCAAGAAAAGGAATCAGCCTGTTGAGACACCAAGTCATGGCTGGCCTCTTTTAGGCAGCTTGTCTAAAATAGAGATGAGGATGATATTCAGATTTTCTCAACTGGCCAAAGTCCTTCTTCCTTAGTCACAAAATAATGTATTATTTCTTGATGCTTTCCAGTTGTTTTATTAAATTTCTATCAGCAGGAAAATAAAATTCAAAATGTGATTGTCCACTGAAACAGATTTTTTTTTCCCTGTTTTAGCTGCAGTTCATATTTCATTGCATTACAATGAATTGTTGTAGTGGCCTCATTCCTCTTCCTATTAAAGGATGCTTTGGATATTAACAGTTTATCTGCCACAGAGCAGCTTAACTGGCCTCTCCTGCCCAACAGCACAAAAGTGAATGGTTACAGATACTCTGTGATACAAACTGGTATACCCTCAGGGCAGCATATACATTTATAATTTAATTCCTGTGAGTTATTTCTTAGTATTAGAACAGTCTTCTCTGCTGGTAAGAAATCCTATTTCAGCTCCTAGATGGATAGCTCAGACAGAGTTTCTGCCTGCTTATATACATTTTGTCATGTGCACAGCGAATTGGGTAGGACAACCTTCTGCCACTGCATAAGCTCAATACCTTAGAGAAGATGCTGAGAGGTAAGGAAGCATACTTCAGGGGTCCCACTTTACAGATGATGCCAGACACACTCCTAGCAAACAGTGCAATCACAGTGAAATAAAAACCCCTATATACATATATATATACACACACACATATACATACATATAGACATGCATATTACATTCATTAGCTCATAGGAGACTTCAAACATGTATAGTGTGGATTTTTGCAATTATCCAGTCCCTTTTCCCATCTGCCATTTCACTTCTTTGAAGCACTGAAGGTGCACTGCAATCCAAGCAGGCCTATTTGGATATTATATGTGTATTAATGAAAGAAAGAACTTGTTTCTCTGAGCTACTTCCAAACGTACATTAAGCTGAACTTATTGAAGAACATGTTCAACAGAAGCAGGAGTACCTTGTTCATATTTTGCATGTATTAAAAAAGAAACCTTCCTCATTTTGTTCTAATATCCTGCCAGTCCAGAACTTCAAGCAAGAACTACAAAGGATTAATATGGTTTTACGTCTTTCTCAGCAACTTAAGCAGCAGTGCTATGCTGCAGCTGCACACATTGCTCAGAAAGGATATAGCAGCAGGTAACTCTGCAATTATTGGACAAAGGCATACAATGGCATCCAGCAATCCCCAGTTAGTTTGTTTTTTAGAGAACAGGATAAGTCCTCTTCAGAAAAACAAAACAAAACTAAACAAAAAAATCCCTACTTTAATAAACAAATAAATTTGACAGTAGGATTATCTGAGCTTCCTGGGTTAGCATCATGCCTTTTCAGATAAGCACTAGGCATACCTTTGACACCTAATTAACACTATAAAAGAAACTAAACATATTGGTATGGTTCTAAGGTTTTCTTTGTGCTAGTGGCATTGTCATGACTAAATAAAAAGAACTGATGTCTGCCTTTAAAAAAAAGGAGGAGGGAGAGGAGGTATGGAGAGAGAAAGGAATTACCCATTGATTTATTCTTCTACTTAACAGCAAAGGGGAATGTGCAATTTAAGGTCAGCAGTATATTGCTCAGCTGGTCTCAGATCCTGCAAAATTACCAGCATTGTGTGTTGCAATAAATTGCATACTTTTGTCATCCCTGTTTGTTTGAAATATGTGTGAAATGAAGAGGGAAATAGCGAAGGCCACCACTAAGGACTGCACTGATCTGCCTAGAAGGTGAACGGGAGAGAAAACAGAGAGTTTTGTCTTGCTTGGTGATCTGAGTGCCTCTTTAATGCAGAAGCTGTCCCACCGCTGTCGTAACTACTTCCCTGAAGCCGTCCAGCAGCCCCCACACCAGAGACATACTCAGTCAGATTGGTCAAGAGGAATGTTGGCAATCCCAGTAAAGCTACTCCTCCCAGTTCTCTCCCTCTGAAACCTGTTGACTCATCCCAGAGGGCTCACTTTTGAATCTGCAAAATGTTCATATGTTGTGGCTGTACAGATTCATCCTGCAGGCTGCTCAGTCATCGTGCTTGCAGACGCATTTATGCTAACAGTCCCTAAAGAACTCTCTTTATGCAAAAGCTATAAATTAAACATGGAGGTAGGGCTCAGCCAAGACAGTGCATCACAGTGAGGAGGTTACTGACAATCCAACTAACTTTCCAGACTAATGACTCTCTCATCAGTCCAGAAAAACAGATCCTGTTGCTCCAGAAGGTCAAACTGGCCTTTATTTTCCTCCTGGCAATGCAAGTGCTGATTATAGCGCAGTATCCAAGACAGGTAATTCATGTCAAAAGGTGAAGAAAGTGGCTTTGCTTATTGATGTGTTGTCATCGCAACATTCAGCCTTTCTGTTCATAGCTATTTATGTGAATTACAGCAAGCAATGCCTGCTCCTGGCATTAACTTGCTCTCCAGGCAGCTATTACTCAAAATGCACAATGGTCTACGGGACACCAAAAGATTTGCCATTGGTCTATTGACCAAAAGCAGTCTTGTACTGTACTGTGTAATGAAGTAGCATCAAAAGATATTTTTCCCGAGAAAGTTACCAGGTTGGCAACCTACAAGGATAAAATCCTCCATTCACTCACTAATTAGGCTGGTTTTACATCAGCCAGTGTTGCAATGACCCCAGGAACAAGAAAGCAAACTAGGGTATTGTCAACTCCAAAGGCACTGGAGCAGAAGCACTTAGTGGAGCACCTCATCATAGATAAGAAGGACAATTTCACAGCATCTCCATTTTATTAGAGAATTACCACCAAGAACAGAGTAACAGAAAACACAAGGTAAACACCATCCTGGTCACCTTCACACTAGCTGATAGAAAGAGTTACTAGAGATTTGGTGTGCATAACTGTGAATCTCGCACTTCTAAAATGTTTTCCCAAATCCCAGCCCAGCTTAATAGAAGTGATCCTTTTGAAGTGACTAATTAAATCCTCAGTGAAATCTTCATACACTCTCAGAGTGACCTGATCATGGTAGTCGCCTCAGCCTGTGGATTTAAATGAAACTGATGCAAGATTTTTGCCCATACAACTATTATAGGGGTATGGTATAGGGGTGAACTTGGCACTATTAGGTTTATGATTGGACTCGATGATCTTGAAGGCCTTGTCAAACCTAAATGAATATACGATTCTGTGATTCTGTGTACGTTTGTCCTTTCCTTGTACATTCTTCCTTTATGGATACTGTTGTGCCTAAGAAAGCAAGTACCATGAAGTTTCCCACTCTTTCATTTTAGGCTTCACTGGATAGCAAGACGAAGCTACCCTAATGCTACAGCTCAATGAGCTGTGCAGCAGTGTGATCCACAAGGTATTGTGAGAGGACTGGAAATTTTGTCCCTGGTCCTCTGACAGCATTCACTTCAAACTCTTAATACTTCTATGAAAGAAAGCACCGTTATCCAGCTCAACCATGGGAAAGGCGGGCAAAATCCTGAATGTCATTTACCCTTCTTTTGAATAAATAAATTATTTGTTCCAAATACGTCTGCTTTTAACTATGAGCTTTTGTTCCTCTGGCTTTGATTTGTCCTGTAGAAGAGATATCTTTTTCTCCACTTACATTTTACTAAGCAATACACTGACCATGCTACGGACAGGGACAGACACATCAATCTTATGTGAATGTTTCTCCTGGTCCCACTGAGACATCAGAATCTCCAAATACCATCTCTACTCTGCATCCTAGTTTTCTGCACTGAGTGTGGTGGAGATGGTGATTCCCAACTGGGGTTGCCATGTCCTTTAAAGCAGTACTCACTGCTTTCATAGTGATGAGGAAGCCTTTTGGCTGAAGAAGGTACATCAAACAATGAAGGATCAGTAAGCTACATGCAACTAAATCCTCTCTCTATCCATGCAAATAGTCAGCAGGCAAGTGCAGCCCTGGTGACCAAGGGGTGTACTCTCTGAAAGTCAGGGGGCATAATTTTGTTACCTTTTGCTGCTCTACTGTGATGATTCTGCAATGTGCCTGCTAGGTTGAAGGTGGCCTGAGCACAGGCACATGGTCTGAAGTTATCAGTCACTGTCCATGAGCCATTAGATAGGCACAAGTTTCGGTCATTATTAAAAACCATTCCTTACAAATCATCTTTACCCATTCATTTCTCCAGTCCTTGACTTGGTCTTTGTGCACACACATTCCTACCCTTCATTACTGTAGAGGGAAGAGGCTATGTTCCTTTGCCACTGTAACAATTATACTTTGGTGTTGCTTGTTTCAGGACAGGAAGGAGATGACCAGTGCTTGGGTGGAGTCTATGTGCACTGGGCAGTTCTGTGATGTGACATTTTTATCTTTGACATCATCTTTTTGTGGTTTGTCTAGAGAAAAATAGTATTCTCGAAGCTCTCAAGACAGCAGGAGCAGCTATTGCAGCACTACAAGTGATTTTGATGAGCTGTTTCTCCTTTCTCCAAGTTCCTGCAAGGCTGGGGCCAGGGGTGGATCTGGCTGGCTCTGCCAGCACCTCGCCAGCAGAGATGATCCTTGATGCAGTATTGAAAAGCCTCTACAGAGACTCACCTGGAGCTACTGGTTGTCTGGATCTTGCTTATGGGCTAGGAAAACTTCAAATTCAGTAGGATCTCTAGCCTTGCACAGTGCAAGAGAAGTCACCTCACTTGGAAACAAGATGCTGCCCATTAACTGTGTCTTAGACGATGCTTCTAAATTCTATTCTTGCCCTTAAACCAGCACAGATTTTAATGATCTCTTGAACTTGGACAGGTACTGTAAATTACCCTGAATATGCATATCACATATGATGCTAGACATGCAAATACATGGAGCTGTCACCCAGCCCTCATCTTGCAGAGAAGCTTCATCTAAAGAACTCCCTGGTGTTATCCACAGCCTTGAAAGTCTGGAGGAAGCTCTTCTAGGTCTATGCAAATTATTTAGCATAGTCACATATATTCAAAATGCCACTTGTGTAACTGATAGATCTCTGAGTACAGCTTTTAATTTATTGCAACAACACAATTTTTTGATGTTTCCAAGATTTTTGTGCATTTTAGAGTGAATTGCCACTTTTATGTGTAAGCTGCTTACAGCTTCATATTACTTAGGATATAAAGCAGATGAGCAAAAGGTCTTTAAACTAGTGTTGCTGCACCTCTGATCTTGATTGATGTTGACACCAATTAGCAGAAAAGGAATCTTCCAGACAAAGGAAAAGAAGATTTTATTAAGCCCTAAATGCCAAGAGTCAGAATTCAATGCAAAATTCATTAGTGCTTATGGCAGGAGTCCTAGCAGCTGTTGCCAAGGGGTTAAAGTGAAATAAAAACTACATAAATAAGATTCTCAGGACTCCTAACTTGAGCAGTAAATGTGTTTGGGTGATTTTAGCTTGCTATTCTATACCCCCATTTGTAAATTCTGTTTTGTTACACTTGTTCTACTCAGTAGCAACTCCTACTGAAATCAGTTGTGTTCCTCTGAATGAAGTCAAATACTAAAATAGAGGTCATATTTTTTTATTCAGTTCTAAATCCATTTTTGTAAATAAAACATTCACCAGGTAGAGGAAGAGGTCTTCGTCTGCTATAAACATAAATTGAAGATGAATAAATATATAAATGCACATATATACATATACACACAGAGCACAAAAATCTGATTTAAATTTTCTGGTTTATGCCCAGAGCGACACAAAAACAATTATACTCATGCTTGCAGATTTTCACCCATAAACAATTGTTAAGAAAGGAGCTTTGCAAGTTTCCATACATTGCATCACAAATAAATGCCAGTTTAGCATAGCTTTGAAACAATATTTGAAAACTTTGTGAGAATAAAGATTAAATATACTTTTTATGAACTGGAAATGAGATCGTGACAGTTAGGAGTCTGGAGAACTTCGAGCACCTGCTCTGTAAGAGAAGTGTCACAGCTACCTGTTATTCTAATGTGCAGATCTTACAGAAACTGTTTTGGAGAAGGAAGAAATATTTAAGCAAGTTGAAGCAGTTCTTTCACATGGCTTGTGTTCATAGCAATCAGAAACCTCCTTGCATATTCATGTCTCTCCACATTCACTAGCTCACGTTTTTCTTTCTAATGCTTAGTTCTTCAGTTTTGTAAGGAAAATCACAGGTCCCAGTTCCCAGTGACTGAGCTCTTGCCTTCCCAGAAACAAACCCATAGATTTTCATTCCTTTCTTCTTACAGGGTATCTGTTCTTTCTGTTCAAAGGACCATACACAGGAGCACTAGTTTCTTACAACTCAATTTATCCAATGATAATTCAATTTCAACATGTCCTAAGATATGTTCTTCCACTGGCAAAGGATCCTGATGACCATCAGTTTACATCTACTTGTCAGAAGCTCCAGGGAAAATGTTGACTCTGAATTTACCTTCCAGTCTCATTTACTGCATCAAGTGTCATCAGAGATTTTGACAGCAGCTTCTCAGATTCATAGCTAGAAATGCATTGCCGTATCTGTTGTTTCCCTGCTGCTTTGCTCTCCAATTGTGGCTAAGCACTGCTTTTATTTTTAAAATCCTTAAAGGCCAATGCAAAAAAAAAAAAAAAAAAAAGGCTCACTGTCCTACTGTGCTCTGTTGTTAAACCACTCACTCTGAGAACTGGGAACCTTCATGCTCTGAATATAGGAGAATCTTTCTAAAAATCGGGTGTGGGATTTCAAGGAATATGTTCCATAGACTCCTATTATTATCTGATACTATCTGGCCTCAGTTTCTCATCGGTATTTTTCAGCCACTTTATGCTTTCACAGTGTTTACATGTTCTGTAAATGAAGATGGATATCTGCTAATTTATGGTGACTACCAAAGCTTCTCTATTTCTTGGGCCTTATTATATTTCTTTATATACTATTTTTAGAATAGAATCACAGTATATTTGGGTTGGGAGGGACTTTTAAAGGTAATTTAGTCCAATGCCCCAAGAATGTTCAGAAGCATCTTCAACTAGAGCCCCATCCAATCTAACCTTGAATGTTTCCAGGGATGGGTAATCTACCATTCTCTGGGAAACCTGTTCCAGTGATTCATTACCATCATTGTATAAAAGTTCTTCCTTATTTTTATAATAATAAACCTTTTTCAACTAAACTTTTAAATGTGAAAAGAAGGATGGCTCTTGTTAGGAGCATAAGATCCATCTGTCAAAACCTCAGCACTGGAGATAGAGCCAGATGCCACCAACCTTTATTGCTGCTTCAGCATCAAGGACCATTGCAGAAATGTGTTTCTTCCTCTAAAGAAACTTAGCAACAAAATATTGAAGAGTCTCTAAGCAAGAGTTAGAGACTGTGGCTGCTCTCTGTGTGTGCACATAACAATTAAGAAAGCATCTGTCAAGAATCCATTTTGTATGGCTTCGGCCTCTAGAAAAGTATCTCTCCTCCTGTGTTCACAGAACTGTGGCAGTTAAAATATATTTTTGTTCTTCTTTCTTGATGAGGAAAAGATAGAGGAAATCTTGTTGTGGAATAAGTTGTGAATCTGTCTCTTGTAACAATGCTAGAGAACTCTTTGGAGAACTAGAGTGAAGTATTTACAAATTTGATTCAAGGATTCATTGATTCAGTCACACAATAGATATACTCTCAGTTGCTTAATGAAATACAAAAGAATTTTTGGTTCAAAATCTGTTTGCATACAGTCAGATCTCCTTCAATATTATATCCAGACTCCGCTAGTTCTTCCTTTATTACAAACAAGGAAAACAAGACTTCATGGGATTTCAAATTTACAGTATATCAGCAAGAACGTTTTGAAGATTTCTGATGCAGACGCAAGGAAAAATTTATAACTATGCCCCTTTTCTCACTCTGGAGTTACCTGTAAGCAGTCATGCAGAGAATGGAAAATGAAAACTGAGTGTTTTTCATAGATATTCATATATAACAGGACCCCAGAAGAAATGCTTACATTGCCATCCCTGTCAGACTCTATGAATCCACAAATCCTGCTAAATACCTAATATCACAACTAAAGACGCACCTAGATGTGCAAGCTGTCAGTTATTTATAAAAGGCCTGTTATCAGGACAAGCACTGACGATAAAACCTGGAAATGTTGAAGGGTCCTCAGCTGCCAAAGAAGAAATCAACATCCAGCTGTGTGATAAGTGTGACTGCTAGGTGCTAAGTTTACAAGAAAATCATGAAGAGATAAACAACAGCTACCACCAGGACCCCAAGGATGTATCTGACCAGAAGAAAAACATGTTAGCAAAATAGCAGGGTTATTTTTAAGTCTGATCCTGTTGTCATTGCAATACCCGTTGTTGATAAGGAACATCAGGAGTCTACCAAGAGGCATTAGTGGCATTTCTGTTACTTCTGCCTCTAAATTGTCGGTTTTGATTGTGGTAAAATATGAATCCCAGCTAGTAATCTTAAGAGCTACTGTTTCAATCGATGCTTCAAGAGAAGTCATGATGTGTAGAAATGGTAGAAGTATGGACATAGGCATACTTCGAATCTTCTCCACACTCCCAATTGTTTTCAGTCATGACTGACAAAAATACATTCAATAATACATGTTTCTCATCAACAGCATTGCTAGACTGAAAGAGGTATTATAATAAGTTCCATGAATCTGTCTTATAGATTCTAAAAACCATGAAAACTTTTAGTATTCACCTTACCCTACAGCATCCACAGTTTAGCTGGAAATTGTCAGATGTAGGAAACACAAGCAGGATATTCTTGACCTGTTAAGTAACTTAATGAGTGAGGATTTTTTTTCTCAGCTGAAAGAACATGGATGTCATGCTCTGTAGAACACTTAGAAGTACTCCAAGAAAGCAGAAAAGCAGCAACAATTAGTTAGAACCTTTCTATTGACTGACAAAAAGTAGACACATACTATCAGTGCAGACAAATCTTTTGTGAACCCACAGTGTAAATTAGATATAAAGTGTAAATTACAAAGTAAGTAACAAGAATTTCAGAACATTGATCATTTTGAGTCAGTCATTTGAAGAATGAATTCTTTCAAGAATGATAAAACTGCTGGTCTTCATGACATCTGACAGCTGAGCATACCTTGGTTTAATGACAAATATCCGAATATTCCAACCATTTATTGTGCATGGCTGTCAGTGTGTTGGTGCATTTATACACTCCAAAAATCAGATGGACGTTTCAGAGCCAAAGAACAGTACGTCTGTGTCCCTACAGCATCATCTTCACAAATGGCATTAGCATCTGATCTTAATTAAATTAGTTATCACCATTTGCTAAATGGTTCCTATTACCAGAGCAAGCTGGACTGTTCCCAGAAAGTCCCTGCTGTTTAAGTGCTTCAAAATCACTGAGCAGTTCCAAAAGAGCCTTGAGAGGGCATAGACAGAGACTCTATGCCTATAGATCCATCAGCAGCTGCTCATGACACTGGAAAATCCAAAGTATGTAAATATTTGTAATTATTGAATTACACAAATTGATCATCACTCCATAGGGACTGCACACTGAAAAGTTTACATAAAGCCATGTGAGAAATAGAGCTAATAGCACAGACAGCAATACGAATTATCAGAAAAGCATGTCAATATTTATGTCAATATTTTCAGCATTTTTCAAAATATTAACATTTGTCAAAATAAAAAACAAACCTATGACCATATAAATTCTTTTTTTTTGCAGGTAACTTATGCATCGCGATCCAAAATTATGACTTCTGTTGTAAGGGTTTTATGCAAAATCAAATCCATGTTGATCTGAGCAACTTTCCTGATTAGCACATCCAAAGCCAGATGTAGATGAATTCAGATGAACCATATGAGAGTATCCTCCACCTTTAGACCAAACACACTATTAAAAAATTTTGCACATTCAAGATTGAGGGTGATTCACCCACAACTAGCACCGGATCTGAGTCTCATACTAATTTCCACACTTTACTGAAGGCCAGACAAATCCAAATGCAAAGGGAGTGCCAGTAAGAGCTCCATTTCCAAATGATGGTGAAGGGGAAATGAGGAGGCTGATGGTGACCAAATAAAGCTGTGAATTCTTGAACTCGCACAACACCACTCAGCACCTGTATGCATAGTCTGAGAAAGACTCGGTTTGCAGAGTAAGATAGGCTGCAATGGTGTAGATTTGTATTGTCTTACCAGATATCTTGGACAAGCCAAAATCAGTATGTCTTTCTGGGGTTTATCCTGACTATTACCAGCAAATATATTGTACATATATGGTGGTGCTAAAAACTTTTCTACTTACAGCAGAAATACGAAAGTTGTGGCAGCTGTAGGATATTTAAAATAAAGATAAACTAAAAAAGGAAAAGATAAAACAAAATAACATAACATAACATAACATAACATAACATAACATAACATAACATAACCTTGCTTAATAACCTGAGGAGTGGGCAAGTTGGAGACCACCTCACACATGAGTCGACTGGAAGAAAAAGAACATGCAGAAATGTGGCTATTATAACAATACAAATGTGTGAACGCAGAGGCTGGTTGAACAGTACAGCACATAGTGGTCTGTGGTACCATGAAAGAGTTGTAAAATATTAAGGGTTTAGAATGAGTAACTTCTTGGTCTATCTCTTATGTTTACTTTATGAAACTGCACCAGAAGACAAGAAAAGGATGTGTAACAGGGAAAAGGAAACACGGAGATAGCTGTGTAGGCATGGAAGAATAAACAACTCTTTTCTTCACATTCTGCAAATCAGAACAAAAAGCAAAAGACTGAAAAGCCTTTCTAAAACCTTAGCAGTCCTTGAGAGGAAGGAGGAAATAATGCCCTAATTGCCAAAAATGGCAAGGAGAGGAAAGAGGGCAGAATGTCACGGTTAAAATTTGTTTCCAATTCATTCTCTCTCTCCAAGGTTCCTTCTGCCCTTTAAGAAATCTGTACTTAAAAAAAAATAATGGGCTAGACTATTTCCAAACCAGAAGCCTGATATAATTCATTTTAATGCCACTCCAGTTGGCTGGGCAATACAATAGATCATCACATTGCAAGAGAACCCTTTGGTCCAGCCTATGTATCAGACTGAACTCACAGATGTATAGCATATTTATCATGACTATGCTGTCACACAAGGTTATCATGCTGGCATGCAATATTTCTCCATCTGTTCCTTAGTGAATTTGGTTCTTTTAGCCAAAATGGAGCTAATTAACCTAAAAAAATACTATGTTCTCTTTTCAAGAGTCACGTCCAGAGTTAAGCATCTACTATGACACGCTCCGGAAAGGTATCTGCAGACATTATGGTTTCATATGCTCTTCAAGACCCTTTTTTATTATGAGACAGTGTTTAGCCTTGGAAAAATTTGCTGTTTTATACTTGGTTTTAGTTACATTAGATATCCTTCACTCCATTTTCTGTTTAGAATTAACCTCGTGGATAAACAGAAGAATTCTTTTCTCTTAAGTGTATTCCACTATTTTTCCAGATCAAGAGAAAAAATAGTTGGAACCAGACTTGGGGCAATTATTGTTCCTCTACTAGGAAACCAAGCTGAAAAGTCCAAGATATCACAGTACATATGTCAAAGACCCTGGGATGAGAAAAAAACATCACAACTATATTAGAACTTTGTTTCGGAAGACACTACTTGATATTTCCACTGCTTTTATGAGAAGTCAGTGTTCTGAACTTCTGACAAATGAGGTCATTTATTCAAGCTTCTTATGGTGAACCAAGGACTCTGAACTTAGCTGTGACTGCTACTGTGAAACTTAATCTAGGAGGTCTAAAATATATGAAGCAACAGAAATAAAATCCACTTTTGCTCAAAGGTCATTGTCAATAGTGTTTCTTTTTTCTGGTCTTGTTTTCTCTTCCAGCCTTTTTTCCTCTTGAAGTGACAAGTTTGACCAGACTAGCATTGATTAAACTGAACTCACAGGCTCACTCAATATTCCAATGATTGAGGATTGCTGGAGGAAAAAAAAATATTTAGCTTTGTTTTGTCCTCAATTTCCAGCTAGGAGTGAAGCTAACAATGACAAAAATCTGCTGTGAAAAGGTCTTTCTATGCTCTTTCCTTCCAGAAAGCCTCATGAATCCACCAAGAAATCCTGTTCTCATGAGCATCTCACCTTTTACCAATGATCTTCTTGAGGTCTGAAGAGCTGAATTAAGGTCCCTTCTGGTTAAATAGATTACAGCAAACTCTCTGTTGCCTATTTTCCTCCTCTCCTTAACATTCACAGCACTGTGGCTAAAGCCCCTTATCCATTACCATTTAGACTGTGTATCTATTTGCTAACAATCCTTAGCCTGTTTCATCATCTCTCTTACTCTGTCCTTAAGGTCTTGTGTTGCTCCTTCCTAGGGAAGGCTTCTAGATTCCATAAAAACCCATATATATGCTCCTATCTTTATTCTTTCCCCCTTGTTCTGTCCTTACACAATTTCCTTGAGCTCAGTATTTCTTCTGGTCAATCACAGGCTGTATCACCCTTCTGTTCTTGCTTGGACACCCTCACTTTCTCTCCCCTCAACAGACTTCTTCCTCCACTCTGCTAAAACTACAGCTTCAGCCTTGAAGTGCAGTCCCACAGGCCAGTTTCTCCAAGTTATATATGATTAAATCTTCACTACACATCTGTCACACCGCAATAGATGGTCACATTCATCCTCCCACCTAACAGCTGTGAGATGGTGTCTGCTTTTGAGAGGGAGTTGTTACTTCATCATGAGATCTTGACAGACCTCTCAGAAAGAAGAGAGCAAAACTTACAAGTAGTAAAGAAAAATCAGGAAAGGGGAAATGAGAAATGCAAATCATGTGGCTGGAACACTCCATGCTTTGTTGCCGCTACTATGAAGCTACAACAATGGTAGTGACAGTATTATTGCTTTTTAAGAAGAAAAGTGATGTTTGCAGCAAGGAAGGAAAGGAGACTGTGGCCACCATCATTTCATAAGTGCCTCTCCAGTGAGAGACACTGAAAAACTGTTAGCCCAGGGCACTAAGCTTCAATATTTTTCACCATGGCAAATTTCACATTTAGTTCAGCAAGAGAAGACTTTGGTCAAAACTAAACAAAGTTCTATTCCTTGACCTGCATTACTATGAGCAGAATGAGAGCCAAACCAGGCAAGTCCCATATGATGCTGGCATTAGAAAGGTGTTCCTAAGGCAACATTTTTCCAATGAAGGTTCCTAAGTGAGCAATGGTCCCTGGGATTTCCTGACTCTTGACTATAACATACCCAAGAGACCATAGAAAAAGTAAAGAGGCTGAAGGTCTTTGAAATTATTTGGCTACTGCAGATCACACTGTAGGGTGTAGCAATGAGTAAAAACTTGGGTCAGATGGTCACAGCAGGCAATTGGGATCCAAGAGTTCTTCCATTGGCATGTTATCCCGTTATCCTCAAGCACTGGTATAAAGCACTTGGCATTTTTATGCTCCACTCAACATGAGCATAGTTAGTATTACTTGAAATAGTAGATGTCACATTACTTAAGAAATGCTTTAAAATTGTGGAAATGTTAAGTATCCTTGTACAGTATAAAGAGATCCCCAATCTGTTTGTATTGATAGATATGAAAATCACGGCTCCTGCCGACTCACATTTTCAGGGTAATTGCTAAAAGAGAAAATTATCTATTTGTCAAGTCAACTCATTAAACAAATTGAGACTTCGAACTACTTGATTTGTGTGCAAATTTAATCAGGGAGTGAAGGGGTGAATTGACATAGAACACACTTCCTATGTTCTGCCCTAGGGCCATTTTAAATACTACAGTAACACAATATTCTTACTGTTATTTTACAAGGTAGCTGATAATTAGCATTACTCTGTGTTCTTCTTTCCACAGTGAACAGAGAAAGTGCTTATTAATAGATCTGTATGAATCTATTAAGATGCATTCAAAAAAGTAAAAAGAGACTATAAGGGGCTTAAATGCCTTTCACCTGTACTAATTCCAGTGGTCAGAGGACAGGGAGTATGGTGTGACATGCTGATATAGTCACTTTAGTGATCAGTACACATTTGCTGTTCAGGACTTCTACACAGGTAGGCAGAAGTGCAAAGTACTGAGACCTGTCTAACTCCCTCCCATCTCACTCCTACTATGGTTCAAACTCCTGCACTGCATAGCGTGATCCTGGCTCCATAAGTACATCCCAACAAACTTTCATCAGGCCTCTCAAGGTGAAGCCCGAGCTTTTCCAAAGATTCATTTCAGTGTGTGGACAAAATCAATCCTACTCATTCCAATTAGGCAGCCAGTAAATAAATCTTGTGTTTTGTCATGGCAGGTTTTTATGTCGTATTGCAGAGTGCTTAGAAATTTTCTCAAAACACCTGCTGTGTTCCACTTGTTTCTTTTTGACAGTTAAAACTTTTCACTTTTGTGTAACTGGAGTGTTTGTTCAAGGCATACTTCTGTGCCAAGCAGAATCTATGCTCTATTTACAAAGTAAAAACCAATACCAAAAGTGCTCACTGTAATGAACAGTGTTTGGAGAAAAAAAGTCTAATGAGTATAGATGCTATCAAAGCTGTTCTCTTGCTCAGAAGTGAATGTTAATGACAATTACTCATGTTTCTTGATTAAACTCTTTTTGAACATTAAGTACCACAGAAAAAAAATCCTCCATCGCAAAATATGCACACTGCAGTTGAGTCAGAAGCTGGTACCAATAATCTAGGGACAAAGCATGCTCTGCGTTATTGTCCTTCAAGGAATACCACATTGAGAAATGCCTTGAATGTGATTTATAAAAGATGTCTTTGTTGACTATTCCACTGGATCAAAATCATGTAAGTGGGCATCAGACTAAGATATACTTCCAGGGGAAAGGAAGTACTTAACATGAGTAAAGGACAGAATGAGGACATTTTACATGGAGAAATAGGAGATTCTGCTAGAGATGTATCCATTTTCAATACCTGCAGTTAGGCATCACGTAAACTGTGAGATCCTTACTAAAAATCTAGCAGGGCTCATAAAGATAGCTTTAAACTAGATGTGAAGGGGGAGGAGGACAAAGCCAGGCTAGTCAGGAGTGAGCCTGGAAGTGAAACTCCAGTACCTGAGAGATGTTGTGCTGGCAAGGACTGCCAGTATGTCACCACGGAGTGAGTGCGGGTGAGTACATCTGGTGACGGTAAGGATGAGACTGGCACTGATGAGTTAGATAGTCCAAGGACCAGTCAGTTCAGGGAATGAACACTATTACCTTTATGAGGGTTAAGGGTTCACCAGCCCAGCTGAAGTGCATTTACACCAATGCACGCAGCATGGGCAATAAGCAGGAGGAGTTTGAAGTTATTGTAGGGCAAGGAGATTACGACATGTTGCTATCATGGAAACATGGTGGGACGACTCCTATCACTAGAGTGCAGCTATGGTGGTGTATAAACTCTTCAGGTGGGACAGAAAGGGTAAGAGAAGTGGTGTGGTAGCCATTTACATTAGAGAGTGCTTTGATACCCTCAAACTCAATTATGGTGATGATGGGAGAGAATGCCTGTGAGATAAAATCAAAGACCACAAGAAGGTGGATATTGTGATGGGAGTCTGTTATAGACCACCCAGTCAAGAAGAAGGAAGCTGATGAGCTCTTCTATAAACAAATGGGAGTAGTCTCAAGATTGCTCCCTCTTGTCCTTGTGGGATACTTCAGTCTTCCAGATGTCTGCTGGAAGCACAGTGTAAGCAGCCTAGGAGATTCCTGGAGTGCGTGGGAAACAACTTCTTCAAACAACTGGTGAGTGAGTCAACAAGGGAAGGTGCTCTACTGGACCTGCTGTTTGTGAACAGAGAAGGCCTTGTGGGGGATGTGACAACTGAGGGACACCTAGGACTAAGTGATCAGGAGATGACATGTTTTTCAGTTTTAGGTGAGGTGAAGAGGGGGATTAGCAGAACAGTCACATTAAACTTCCAGAGGTCAGACTGTTCAGAAGGCTGGTTGACAAAGTCCCATGGGATAGTACTTAAGGGCAAGGGAGCCCACTAGGGCTGCACACTCTTCAAAAAGGAAATACTAGCAGCTCAGGAGAAAGCCATCCCCATATTCCAGAAAAGGAGTTGTTGGGTTAAAAAACAGCTTAGTTGAATAGGGAGATCTTGAGGGGCATCTAAATGAAGAGGAATGTCTATGAACTATGGAATAAGAGACAGACATTTTGGATGGACTATAGGGAGGAAGTGAGGTCACGCATATTCAAGATCAGGAGGGCTAAGGCCCAACTAGAAATCAAATTGGCCAAGTCTGTGAAAGATAACAAAAAAATTTCTATAAATACATTAACAGTAAAAGGAGGACCAGGGAGAATATTCAGTCACTATTGGATAGAAAAGGAACAACTGTGATAGAGGATGAGGACAAGGCTGAGGTACTTAATGCCTACTTTGCCTCAGTCTTTAGTTGTAAAGAAAGTTGTTCCCTCTGTGTACACAGACAGTAGTTAGGGGAGCAGAATGAGGCTCCCATGATCCAAGAGGAGGTGGTTAGAGACTTGTTTGCCCAGCTAGACACCCACAAGTCTATGGGGCCAAATGGGATCCACTCAAGAGTATTGAAGGAGCTGGCTGATGTGCTGGCCAAAGCCCTTTCCATCATCTTCCAACAGTCCTGGAAGACTGGCGAGGTACCACTGGACTGGAGGCTTGCCCATCTGCAAGAAGGGTTGCAGGGAGGATCCAGGGAACTACAGGCCAGTCAGTCTGACCTCAGTGCCAGGGAAAGACATGGAACAGGTCATCCTGAATACTCTCATGAAGCACATGCAAGAGAACTGGGTTCATGAAAGGCAGGTCTTGCCAAACCAACATGATTGCCTTCCATGATAAAGTGACTCAACTACTGGTTGAGGGAAAGGCTGTGGATGTGGTCTTCCTGGACTTCAGTAAAGCCTTTGACACAGTTCTCACAGCATTCTGATATGGAAACTGTCAGCCTCTGGCCTGGACAGGTGCACACTCTCCTGGGTGGAAAACTGGCTGGACGACCGGGCCCAGAGAGTGGTGGTAAATGGTGTTAAATGCAGCTGGAGGCCAGTGACAAGTGGGGTTCCCCAGGGCTCAGTGCTCGGTCCAGTCCTGTTCAATGTCTTTATCAATGACCTGGATGAAGGCATTGAGTGCACCCTTAGGAAGTGTGCGTATGACACCAAGCTGTGTGGAAGTGTTGATCTGCTGGAGGGTATGGAGGCTCTGCAAAGGGATCTGAACAGGCTGGACTGCTGGGCAGAGACCAATGGGATGAGGTTTAACACGGCCAAATGCCGGGTCCTGCACTTGGGGCACAACAACCCTGTGCAGAGCTACAGACTAAGGAGAAGCCTGGCTAGAAAGCTGCTGGGGGAGAAGGAACTGGGGGTGTTGGTTGACAGCCGACTGAACATGAGCCAGCAGTGTGCCCAAGAAGGCCAGTGCCATCTTGACTTATATCAGAAATGGTGCGACCATCAGGTCCAGGGAGGTTATTCTCCCTCTGTACTTGGCACTGGTGAGACTGCTCCTTGAATACTGTGTTTAGTTCTGGGCCCCTCACCACAAGAAGGATGTTGAGGCTCTGGAGCGAGTCCAGAGAAGAGCAACAAAGCTGGTGAGGGGTCTGGAGAACAGACCTTATGAGGAACGTCTGAGAGAACTGGGGTTGTTTATCCTGGAGAAGAGGAGGCTGAGGGAAGACCTTATTGCTCTCTATAACTACCTGAAAGGAGAGAAGGGAGCTGGCCTCTTCTCCCAAGTGACAGGGGACAGGAAAAGAGGGAATGGCCTCGAGCTCCACCAGGGGAGATTTAGGCTGGACATCAGGAGGAAGTTTTTCATGGAAAGAGTCATTGGGCATTGGAACAAGCTGCCCAGGGAGGTGGTTTAATCAGCTTCCCTGGAGATGTCTAAATGACAGGTGGATGAGGTGTTGAGGGACATGGTTTAGAGATTGATAGGAATGGTTGGACTCAATGATCCAGTGGGTCTTTTCCAACATAGTTATTCTGTGATTCCTTGATCATATAAACCACTAGCAATCTCAACTAGGTGGAGTTGAGGCTACTTCCTCAGTTTGGCTAGGTCAATATCCACTAATCTATGTGACACACCATTCTGGGGTTTGTCTGCAACAATTTTTTCTAACTATAATTGATATGATACAAAAGTGGCAGGTAGCCCACTGTTTGTCTGCATACGTCAGCTCTGGAATTAGGGGAAAAACACTGACCAGGAGGAAAAGTCAACATCAGGTTTATTTTAAAAGGTGAAAAGATTTATTGTTAAAGTTATAGGAATGTGTATTTGTTTTCTGTTCATCAAATCAGAGTTTGAGATAAGAAAAGGTGCTTAAAGAGACTATTCCCAGCCATCTGCTCTGTCTAAGGCCACGGTACTTCATAGTTTTGAGATAGATGTTTCCTGGAGCTGTGATGCAGTGACAGCCTAAACCAGCTCCAGCTGAGCCATGGCATGGATATAATTCTGGGAAGAGAGAATAACAGGAAAGCTTAGATTTGAAATACAACTGCAGGTAGCTGGTGGAAGAGCTGCTCTTCCATTCCATCCCTGCATTCAGACTGTGATGAAATCTTCCATCCAAAACCTTGAAGGACACTTGAGCATCTCAGGACCCACTGAAATGGCATTTCAGCCAGCACCTCATCAGAGTATTGCTCACCAGAAGGGTTCACAGCAAAATGGATGCAGTATATAATAGTCAAGGGAGAGAATTGTCAGGAACAAGGAAGTGTTTAATCCAGGGACAGGCAGGAAGACATTAATAGAGCTGGTAAAGGCCACAGGTGTCCCAGTTCCAAAGAATGTGTTTTAAATATTTAAGTACTCAATGTTTACACCATTTGTTATGGATAGATCACAGCACCTGGCATAAATAATGCTTTACACTTTGAAAATATCACTTCATAAATCTTCATGACAAGCATGAGCAGTGGGTGGGTAACCACCATTATTCCCACTTTACCAAACTGTGACACTCACATGTCACAGTAGGTAGAGATAAATCCTTTGAAAGATATGCCTGCAGTGACTGGGTGAGGAAGAACCCGAAGGCCAACAAATGCCCACAGAAATCTCTCCATGAACTTTGCAAATAGCAAGACTTAGTGATTTAAATCTAAAGCTATGCCTGCCTGAGGATAATTTGCCAGAAGCATGAAAGTGACTCCAGCAGAGCAGACAATTGGCTAGGAAAAGTTTAAATAAACGACCTCCAACAGGGGTAGCGACCAGTGAGGTGGCTAGGCTGTACTAAGGTTGAGGAGCAAAGTCCCAGCACACCAGGGATGCCTGCCCGCCCTGCCTGCCCGTGTCATGCCTCCAACTACTGCAATTACTTCTGACAGCACTACAATTCTCACACAAATTTAAGTTAGCAGGAGAAAAAGAAAGAGATTGGAAGTAATGGGGGACATATGAATCACATCTGCAAGTCCTTGTGTAATTCAGTTTTGAAATTTAAGATTTAAACTAATGTATTCCTTGGTCCAAAGTTATTCTAGCTTCTCTAGGCAAGTAGTAATAGAAAGAAATGTGATTTTTTTGATTAAGCCAGAACATTTACTGCCACTGGGAAGTGCTGCACATAATGTACCACAGGGACATGGTGCTTTCTGCACTTTCTGCTACAGCTGCAATATCTTACAGTAAACCTTCAAAAGTGCGGTATGTAGGAAGCCTGAAATCATCCTCATTAACTTCATTTGTACAACAGAGCATCTATCTATTAAGGTGTAGAGGTTCTTCCAGTAAAAAAAAAAAATAAGATAAAGTCCAGATTCTACTTCCAAATACCTAGTATAAATCTAGACAGCTTGCCACACTTCTGTAGCGTTATTCCAGATTTAAATCTATTCAACAAGACTCCTAAATTTATGCCTTACTTGGAGACTTGAGTGTTCCTGCCAGTGTCATTGAGCTGCTCTCATAAACTTTAAATTCTCCAGTATCTTTGAAAACATAAGCATGTGCCAGGAACTGAAAACTGACCTCCAAGGCTACAAACAACAATTTGGCAGCAAGCTGAAAGCTAATGCAAAAACATTAATGAAAAACAAAAAGCACAGGAGCTTCCCGAGAAAAAGAGAGGACTTCCAATATTTAGAAAAAGTCAAATCCTGGAAGGAACAAAAGAGAACTGAGGGCTGTGAACACGCACCTTCATTTCAAATACTCTAGTATTTAGTCCTGACTCAGGATCCCATTGCACTGTTGTCACATAGACAGTTTGTTACCACTGTGCCTCTGCCCCAAAAAAAACTTACACCTGAGATTTCTACACTTAAGATTTCTAGTTATCTGTAGCTACTTAAACAATCTGCAATCAGTATCTGCAATCTACAGTTAGGGTAAGTTAGGTGTAGAAAAGAGAAATAACTTACCTAAAGCCTCATCACACACTCAGACACTAGGAAATGAGACTTGGGTACCCTTCTACTATTCTATTCTACTAACAAAAACAGGAAAAAGTCTAGGGTTTTTTTGCAATAAGCTTTTGCATTTTTGCCTGGCACTCATGCTCTATCAGGAAATGGAAATTTCCTGTTCCTGTCAACCCAAAATGCCCTGGAGTTCACAACTGCCCAACTGGAAGACAGGAAATACTTCAGCATCATATTCTTAATGCACACTAGAAAGGGATATACTCAGCCTAACCTTATAAGTTTACTTTGGATTGATCTTTATGGTCCAGGTAACTCCCAGCTCAGTCGATGCAGGATGCTTAAATGATATTGCAATATGAATAATAAATCTTAACTTGGGACCAAGTGGGACGGTATTGAATGCTGACAAACAGTGCTGTAAAAAGCCACTTCAGAGATCTGTTCAAGCACAGGGGAAAGATCTGCCTGCGTGTGAGCATGTTAGGTTGCCCAAAGAAGACATATGGATACTTCCCTTGCTGTCTGCATGCAGGTCTTTTCTCACCTTCTCCCACATCAGATTGGACTGCAGGTGATGTATACATTGATTTCCTTCCTGAATAACTATCTCCCTAATAAAGCTGAATGCTGCTTAATTCAGCCAGCATGTAAATACTGCATTCATTATTCAGAGTACTCCAGATCTGAGGGAACTGAAGGGAAACAAAAACAAAGCTCCACAGAATTTAACATCCAACCTGCTGGTCTGCAGAGATTCAGCTTGAGGCTGGAGCTCCCTCCCATAGCTTGTTGTCATATGAGAACTGATGCAGAAAGATACAGTGGCTGATCACGCACCAGGAGGATGAAGGGCTCTTCCTTTAGAGCAGTCAGGGCCAAGGAACATGGGGTTGATTCTTGAATAGGACCAGGGGAAGAAGAAACAGTTCTTCCAGATGGTTGGTGCTGATTCTCCCACCTCCTTTTCTGAAGCAGAGCAGATGCTGCCTGCAGAGCAGCTGCCAGCCCCCAGCTGTTCTGCTGCTGAGCTCCAGCACGCCTGTGGTTCTTGTACACTGGAGTGCAAGGCTCGGCTTCCTGGCTCCCAGCTGCCTGATGGCTTGGAGAATTGGAAGGAAATATTATACTTACTCCCCCACTTGCTTGTGCATTAGTCACAGGCAAGAGCAGCATCCAAGCCGTTGTGTTTGCATCATCCCAACTGCTAGGGAAAGATGAGCTTCGGTTGAGGCTCACAAGAAAATGGCAACTGAGCCATTTGGCTAGACTACACACAAAGAGCCCTGCTTTGGAGATGGATTAGAGAGGGTGTCTCAACAGGATTCCATCTTTATCTTCTTTTTCTTTAGAGGATGCTGAAAAAAATACCAATAGGTCAGTGCTAAAACAGAAGATGGAAATAGCCAACCATAACCACATAATGCAATAAGAGAGATCAGGAGTTAAAAAGGTAAGTTTGTTGCTGGACATCTGCTTTCAGAAATAGTTCCAATTTGATGCAAAAACATTTAGAAATTTGAGTTGAATACAATAAGTCAGAACAAGCCAAAAGCTGAGTTTCACTTGGAACCATCATATTTTATTTCACATTTCCCGAGTATTTTGACTCTCCCTCAACTAATCATAGAATCATAGAATTTATAGAATCATAGAATGGTTTGTGTTGGAAGGGACCCTTAAAAGGCATCTAGTCCAACCCCTCTGCAATGACCAGGGATATCTTCAAATAGATTGCTCAGAGCCCCATCCAACCTGACCTTGAATATTTCCTAGGATGGGGCATCTACCATTTCTCTGGGTGCTTCAGTTTCACCACCCTCATTGTAAAAAAATTCTTCCTTCTATTCAGTATAAATATACTTTCTTTTAGTTTAAAACCATTACCCTTTGTCCTATTTCTACAGGCCATGCTAAATAGTTTGTCCCCATCTTTTTTATAAGGTCCCTTTAAGTACTGAAAGGCTGCAATAAGGTCTCCTTGGAGCCTTCTCCTCTTGAGGTTGAGCAACTCCAGCTCTCTCAGCTTTTTGTCATAGGAGAGGTGTTCCATCCCTCTGATTATTTCTGTCACCCTCCTCCTTTTGTGGCCAGCTCCAGCAGGTTCATGTCTTTCCTGTGCTGAGAGCTCCAGAGCTGGACACAGGACTCGGTGTGTGTGCTCTCATTAGATCAGAGTACAGGGCCATAATCACCTCTCTCAACCTGCTGGTCACACTTCTTTTGATGCAGCTCAGGATATGGTTGGCCTTCTGGGCTGGGAGCTGACACTATGGACTCATGATTAGCCTCTCATCCACCAGTACCCAGAAGTCCTCCTCCTCGGGGCTGTTCTCACTCCCTCATCCTGTATTGATTCTGGGGTTTGCCTTGATCCAGCTGCAGGACCTTGCACTTCACCTTGTTGAACCCCATGAGATTCACATGGATCCACTCCTTGAGCTTGTCCAGGTTTCTCTGGATGGTAGTCCATCTCTTAGGTGTATCAACTTTACCACTCAGCTTGGTGTCTTCTGCAAACTTGCAGAGGGTGCTCTCAATCCCACTGTCTATGTCATTCATGTAGCTATTAAACAGTACTGGTCCCAGTACAGGCCCTTTAGGGACACCACTTGCTGCTTATCTCCATGCTGACATTGAGCCATTGACCGCTACCATGCAAAATACGTGAAAGTTGCTCTGGGAGTTCTTATGCTCTCTCCTTTACCTTGGCTGGCCTCCATAGCTCAGTCAGAACAAGGCTCCACGTTCACATTTCCCTCATCCCAGAGGACTTACTCACACCCAGCAGCAGACTTCTCTTGAGCATAGCTCTCTGCATCTGAGCTCTGAACAGCAATAATTCCTGGAAGAAAGCCAGGAGGATAACTTTCACCTGGAGATGAGGACACTTACCAAAGTAAACTGACTTCCTCCATTTCCTCCATAATCACATTTTGGGTTGTTTATAAATGTCTCTGATTAAGTAGAGAAGAGATCTGAAGACAGCTGTCTCAGAGCATCTTGAGTGTGGTTTGTTTCTACCTCCTTGCTTTTATGGGTCCCTCTTTCTATTTCTTTTTAATAAAAGGCCTAAAGGCTTCCATGCTAAGTGATCTGCTTCAGATTGAATGAAACACACATTTAAATCTAAATGAAAGTTACTGAACATAAAGAAAAAAGAAAACAATTTGTTTTAGGTCAACATCCCCCCAAAAAATTACACTAATCAGATTTATGCAAAGGTACTGTAATGATTTTTGACCACAAGTTCCTAAGCACTATAACCAGACAGTAAAATTTCTGATTGTGCTAACATGACTTTTACTCAATCATTTTTCTCTCAATATGCATCCATAAGGAGTGGGTTTTAAGGGGATCATTCATTGGAAATTTTTTAACATATGTGCTTTCACATGCATGCACGCACTTTAACTTGTTATTGGTTTTCAAAAGAACTTACTAAAGTTCTGGACAAAATCCCAAATTCAGGGTTGTTTAGGAAGATCTCATATTTGCTTTATTTGTGACAGCGTTATTTAACGCAGTTCTCCATCTGTGGCTGGACTTTTGGGACATCTTCTTTCATACAGAGAAATAAATATTAAATATCCCAAAATCCAAGTATCACCATTCAGCCAACTATTCGTAAGGATTATGTGAAGGTCTGGTTTTCATGACTAACTGGCAATAGTTTGTATATCTGTAAGCCACTTAATAAGATCCCTTAAATAAAATTAAATAAAATTTAGACTTTTGAGTGTGAAATTCGAAACCAGGCTTTCTAATACTATGATTCTCCTCAGCAGTTTGGCTTCTCCTGCTGACTCATAATGTCTTATAGGAGATAGGATATCAGTAGTGGGATTATGAAGCATAATATTTCCATTACTCACATGTGTAAAAATCCACATTCCCTTATATAAGTCAAACTTAACCTTATGACTATCATCAGCTTCGTTTTCACTTTTAAAGAAAAACTATTGAAAAATGATGGCAGATGTAAGCAAAATCCTAGTTTACAAAGATCAAAAAATTTTCAGAAGGTCTCATATATTATAAGAACAGGAGTTACTTGATACTGCAGATGAAGGATGTCGCAGAGATGGCATAAACAGATGAACAACTTAAACTAATAAGAAGAAATCAGACCATAAAGCTTGTTTACACGGAAGGAAATAAACTGATACAAAAGCAAGCATAGCTCTCAGCACAGATAGATAAACTCGGAGAGATACCAAAGCTAGCCAGGCACAATAAGAAAGGGAAAACTATCAGCAAGTGCAAAGAAAGAGTCCTTCAGGCTATGAGATTAACTGTGAAAAAAGCCACACTGAATTCTTATTTCAGAAGTACACAAGCTGCTTAGTCTGTGTCATCTGCAAAAGTAAAAGAAGAAGCTGACCAGGTTTGTGAAGCTGAAGAGAATTGTGAGAAACCACTGAAATGGTGCACAGTACAGTAACAGAGACACTGGTATCCCTGAGGAAATGATGCACCAACACCAATCATATGAAACATCAATGAAAAATGTTTCTCCCTTCTAAAAGCACTAAAGAATCAGATGCGTAGAAACATTAAATTTAGCTTTTTGACCCTTAAGTTCCAGAACTGGGAATACTGGGGGTTTCATAGAGTGAAACACTCTCAAGTGCCTTCAAGGAGGAAGTACAAGATTTAACGGGGATGTCAGATGAGCAGAACTGGGGAAGGCTCTCCCACATACAAGTGACATGAGTTAGTTATCTCCTCTCTCTCTCTCAGATTTTGTGTTTGCAAGGGGTTCCTACCTCACAAACCTCCTGGAAAGAGATAAATGGTGCAAGGAGGAGATACACAATGTTATTTTCTTTATTATGGGGGAGCAGAAGATGCTTTTGCCCCAGTTGTTAAAGGCTTTCTGAACAGTGTTGTGCTCTACACATAAAACGTGGAATAAGTACGTGATCAGAAATTCCCAGGTATTCCTACAAATTAGCCCCCTACATTATCCAAGGTATAGAAAGCGCAGATGCAAATATTCAACAGTAAAAATGTAAACAGCAGAATTCTTTTTTCATTTTTAAACTGGTCACTAAGCGTAGGAACAAGTTATAAGATGGTCCCAACTTCATCCATAGTCCTCTGGGACTCCTTTCATGAAGGTAGAGCATCCAGAAGGAGGGTTGATGCACACTTGCTCAGAGAGGCTGTCTTGTTGCTGCAGAGGGATGAGCTCTCACCCTTTTAGAGAAATGACAGAAGAGACAACTGAGTGTGACAGAAATATGCAACGACTCTCACAGCAGTAAAGAAGCAAGGCCAAATCAATTGATGAGCAGCAATGCCTAGAAGCACTGGAGATTATTAGTTCCTAGGGCCACCTCAGCTCATATGTGGCCACCTCTGTGCTGAGGACATTCAGTGCTGGGATGAGCAGCCCAGTGAACCCAGCAAGACACCCATTGCCTCTCTCCCAGTCATGAAACACAGCCGAGCTGCTGCCTGCAAATACCACAGCTCTGCCAAGTCTGTCTGCAGCCCCGCAGGGGACTTAGCAGCCTTCAGTGCTGTGTCACATGTAGTGAATCAAATTGGTACCACGGGAAAACTGTTGCAAAGATGCCTGAAGTGCAACTCATCTGTTAGATTACAAATTCTTTAGGGGGGTTGGAAAAAAATACAACATGCTTTCTAAGGGCTTGGAAAGCATCTTGTGTGTGGCAGGTGCTCCTGTGAATAAATTACAGGCTCCATCAGAACAAGTGACTTGCAGGTTCCTCCTGCCTGGGTGGTACCTGAGCTAACAGTGTTGAGCTGGAGGCCTGTGTACCCTGTTACCCATCCCTGGAGCCATCTGCTCTGCACACTCAAGAAATCTGGACAGAAAACAATTCCTTTACAGATTTAATGTCTGACTAGGACAGGTTAACTTCCACTTCCGCTGCCCTAAAAGAAAGTATACCTGATAGGAGCATAGCCTTTAAATCAAGCAAGATTTCCAAAAATGTGTAATGGATTTTTTTTTCCCAAAAAAAGTTAAATTTTGCATAGTTTGAAAACAACTCTGGGAGAAGATGGCAACAGCTGAAGGAGTTTGGTTAGAAACTGCATTACTTCTTGATCCATCACCGCTGTGCAGTAACTCTGTGTGCAGATTCCTGACTTGTTTGAAGGTGGTTGGGATGGCTTCAGGCTTTTGGTTTTTTTATGCAAGCAGATTTTCATGCTTTGATATCCTCCCTGACACGACTTTTGATCCAGCAGAGCTGATGCTGACATTTTTTTCACTGGGAACATTTCATTTGTGTACAGTGCTGCTAGAGCATTGCAGTTCCTCAAGTTATTTCCAAGGAGACTTTTCACAAAGATGCAGCCTAATAAATGTGGTGAAAAGTGAGACCTCTGCTGACTGCAGTTAAGGTACCTGCCATGGTCCAAAATAAGACTTCATGGGCCATTGTCATGTAGGGACTGTTAGGCATGATCTAGGAGGGCCAGGAGAAGCACAGCACAGACTGTTCTGCTGTTCTGGGTACCTGTGCGGTGAGAATCATAGAATCATAGAATCACCAGGTTGGAAGAGACACACCAGATCATAGAGTCCAACCATTCCTATCAAACACTAAACTATGTCCCTCAGGACATCATCTAGCCGTGTCTTAAACACCTCCAGGGAAGGGGAATCAACCACCTCCCTGGGCAGCCTATTCCAATGCCCAATGACCCTTTCTGTGAAAAACTTCCTTTCAGCCTAAACCTCCTCTGGCAGAGCTTGAGGTCATTCCCTCTTGTCCTTTCATTTCTTGTCCCCTGTCATTTGGGAGAAGAGGCAAGCACCCTCCTCTCTACAACCTCCTCTCAGGTAGTTATAGAGAGCAATGAGGTCTCCTCTCAGCCGAGAAGGGCACTTTGGAATAGTGAGATCATTCCCTCCTCTTCCCCACCCCCCACCCCCCCCCCAAAAAAAAAAAATAAGGAATGATATTTCAAGCTGGGATTCTGGCAAGTTTAGGGAAAAGTGAAGAAATTCTGGTGGAAAGTCTGCATTTTGCTGTCCCTACCAGGGTAAAGTAGCACAGGGAATTAGGGTTACCAGCCAAGGTAAGCTATGTGCCACAGGGAAACCCCTGCTGAAGGACTTTCAGCTAATTGAGAAAGTCAAACCTCTGTATTCTTGCTAAAAAAGAGGCTGCGCTACCTTCATCAGGTTAGAAGCATCAAGCTACCCTTCATTTAGCTACGAAGGGAATTGTTCATAAAGGCAGAAGGAATTAAAGAACGTACTGTTTAATGGGCCAGATTGATGTGCACACTGGTGAGATATGCTTCAAATTGACTAAATGTCTCTTTTGGCTAAAATAGTCTTTTTTTTTTTCCTTGTCCAACATGTCTGTGATTTTTGTTGCTTGTAAGCTATGCCCTTTGCAGTGACCTGAGCCAGAACTGATACCAGCCAAATATAGGGGTTGCACAAAAATAAAAAGGGAAAGAAAGAAAAAAGACAAAATCACTACATTCCCTAATTCATACCATCCTGAAACTCATTGCAGCAAATGAATTTTGTGCTAATGTAATTCTCATCCCACCTAAAATAAATCCCAGCCTGACTGTATGCAGTATAAGGAGTCACTGGGGTACAATACAAATTATACCAACTACTTACCAACAGAGCTGACCTCTGCACAAACTAAAGAAGAGAAATGGGGCTGCACATGATCATTTTCTCTTTCCATTCTAGATTGATGAGGTGATCTTTTTTTTTTTTTTTGTGCATGTGTGTGTAATGACATGAAAGCTTAGTAGGTTGGAGCTGGCAAGCATTACAAAGAGCTAAGCTAGCCTGGATTTATATTCATGCAACTTTTCCAGTTGATGTATTCACTCAAGTGCAAGCCTCCATAGTGGGACTTCCACCAGAGTAAGTCTTGCACAGGTTTATCTTGTGAAGGGAAATTATCCAACCAAGCTAAATCATTTCAGAGCGGCTATAAGAGCTTGTTTACATGAAACTACTCAGAAAAGTTGATCTGAATTTTTAAGTGGATTAGTTAAACTGCATTAATTAAAGCCCTTTGTGGGAACTGTCAGAATTAAAGTGGTTTTGATTTGATTTGGTTTACTTCTCTTCCAAGCCTAAGTCATATTAAGGCCACTTTAATTGTGGAACAGGAGGTTTAATACAGTTTAGTAAATTCACTTTAAACTCTCGGCTTTAGTTAATTTAAATCTGCTTTCCTGGTTGCCCCTGTATAGACATGACCAAGGCAGAGCAAAGACCGCTTAAATAGAAACACCTAAGAGTAACTTTTAAAAACTGTAAATATTTTACTAGCACATCCAGGATATTACTGGTTTTGTCACCAACAAGCTTTGGGAATTGCAGGTAACACTATCAAGATCCAAGGAGACATACTGAGAAACAGATCCTCAGCACCAAGCTACAGCTACTCTTCAGAGACAGGATGATCAGTCTTGCACAAAAGCTTTATTCCAGACTAAAATAAAAAATGACAAGTTAAAAAAATTGCTCTCAACCCTCAGGAACAAGCAGGCCTTGGGCCATGGGTTATGGAGGGGGAAGAAGAAAGCTACCTGAATATGTGAAAGAAAGAAATTTTATTTAAAGCTCTGGCTAAAATTTCTGCATCCTTCCTCCCTCCAGAGCCAGAAGGCACAAACAATATTGGTAAAATACTGTTGGAGGAGATGTGGTCTACTTTGCCCTGGAAGCATCATGCAGACCTGTTTCAGGCACAGGTGCAAGGCAATAGCCATGCAGCAGTCTGAAGCTCAGATATTTGGGACAAGAAGGCATACGGGTGACTTTGCATGGTGTCAGCCCCAACTCTGCAGGCCCAGCACTGAGATAAGAACCAATCTGACAGGCAATCCCAAAGTGTTAGCTATGGATTTCAGAATCTTCAAGGTGAATCTTTGAAAACTGTCTATTTCTCTCCATCCAAGTTTCTTTCATAAGACACTTCAACGCCTACAAAAATCCACACTCTTTTAGCATTATCTTTTCAAAGCTCATAGACTGACCTTATGCAATAGTGCTGCAGACAGTTAACATTACAGTGAGCAGAGTTTGCAATGACAGAGTTCCTCTCTGCACCAGATGAATGATTAGAGTAGAGAACTGTCACATTAAATGAGAGGGAGTGCAAGACAGGCTTCTTGTGCTGCCGAGATCCATTTTAGTATTGAATCATACTCCAAATGGCAGCCTAAGTGACAGTAGAGGTGGTGATTAGTAGGATTGTGTCTGTTTGGAGATGGTTGTATGCATGACTGAGCATGAATGGCCTGATTATGAGTGGGTGTAACTCCACTCAAAGGGACTAAGCGGGCAGAGCTGAGGTAGCAATGATTAGCTGCCATGTAAGAGAAGTTATTGTCTCCTGCGATGCTAAAGATATACTGTACTTTATAGTTCATTGGCTAAACACCTTCAAATGGTTGATAGTAGTACAGCCAGAAACATTCATACAGATAATTAGTTTACCATTCCAGCTTAAGCCTAACCGAAAATCCCCCATGTAAAGCCCTCTTAAACTAGCTGCTGTGCTGGTGTCGATCAACACAGTCCTTTTGACTTTGGATAGCTGTCTGATTTTCCCCAGGAGGATGCAAGGTCCTTTAATCTCCACCCTTATAGCAGCCACTATAGGGATCCTCTGGAATCTTCTCTGGATAATCTAACCCTATAATTTTTAATGGAAGCCACTGAAATCAATGACAAATGAGCCACTGTGTGACAGTGTTGTTCCCTATCAGTGATCCTAATTCCAGGTGTGTGACAGGGAGGACAGGAGATGACTTATCCTTTGTCAGAAATCCTCTGTGCCACAAATTTGCAGTTATATCTTTTTCCAGAGGAATATCAGCTACCTGCCCATAATAAATGATCTTCAGGTGACACTCTCCCTTCTCTGAGAGTCATGAATATTTGACTTAATAAATTAATCTTTTCACTCCCTTCATGGGAAGACAGATACTTTTATATATGGAGTGCATGAGACAGAACATAAAAAAAAAGGGCCATAAAGGAAAGCGGCTGATTTTCAAGTAACTCTGTTCATCAGAGAGGTTGAGCAAGACCCTCAACAGCAGCAGAGCAGTAATATTTAAACCAGCTGTTGTTTGGCTCTGTGTCTTTCTGTATCTCTGGCTCAATTTTGCAGGCAACATTCAGAGATTAGACTTGGGCCTACAATCAGCAAGTACTCAAGAAATTGCAGCATAATGGATCCTGTCATCATCCAGTAGTGGTGTTTATGAGGGAAGTTGCAATTATTATCCCATGAAACTGAAGAATTCAAACTATTTTTTTTTCTCTCTTCATAAAGTTCCTGAAATGTCAGGGCTGGGAAGGAGAGAATCCTCAGAGGTCCTCAACATCAGCATCATCACATTATTGAACTTAGCATAATTTACCATTTTGCAAGGATGGTGTCCAGCAAGGCATGACTGTTTCACGAAGGCAGCGCTTGGATTTGGATTAGCTCTCTGAACACACAGGAACATGCGGGCAGAAGACAGTGTTAATATCGTGCTCTGTCACCCACATGGCAAGGAAGTATAGCAGGAGTCAGGGGTGGTGCCAGCATTTTGTCAGTGCTGTGTTATTCTACTTACTCTTCCATTTGAGCCTTACTGTTGAGCCTTCAGTAGCAGGTCTGAGTCTGGAAAGGGCTGATTGGATGCATAGTCCTCCTTGTGCAGTATTACATCCCATGAAGACCTAACTAAGTACAGACAGTACTTACATTTCCACACACCACTAAAAGTCATCCCCAGAAGGCTAATTCTGCCAAAGTCCACAGCAGGATGGCAGGATCTTGAGCCTCATCCATCTGTTTGCTTGCATTCACTTCTGTATTATTTGCTTTTTGGCCTATTTAGCCCTGCAATTATGTTTCTATTCATCATTTTCTTTCCTGACTCATTTAGCAAATACTTCATGACCTCTTGTGTGTTGAGACGTACCATCTAGCTCAGTGTGGTGGAAAGTGTGAATCTACTGCCTTTGGAAGCCCTGCAAGCCAGTAGCAGGGAACACTTGTCCGCCGGACAATTTGTTACAGTTCCGCTCCAGCGCTTGCTAATGTAAGAAAGAAATTTTTTGTTTGGATTCATGCAAGAAGAACGAAACAACCTGCCCATTTCCTGTTTCTCAAGCAGATTTCCCTAAGGGTATAGGAAGATGATGATTGGGGAGACTGAGGGCTTTCTGGTCAGGAATGTAGCAGGTGATCAAAACCATCAGTTTAATAGGCACTTTGGTATGGTCAGGTGGATGCTATGCCCCAAAGCAGACCAAAATTGCTCAGTGCCACAAACCTGTCTGCTCACGTATGTTCCTCCTACAGTCCTAAATGGTATCATACCTGGATACTATGCAAATCTGAAGTTCCACCCCTCAAAATGGTCTCACCACTATGATGCTGTTTCTCTGCCTTTCTTATGAAGGTATCAGAAAATTAATGTAATTAGAGATTTGGACACATGGGCTGTACTGCATGCATTGAATTTCTGGGATGAAATAGTACACCCAAAGCTTGCATGAGCTGCTCGGGTGGTCTTAAAAGTGTGTCTCATCACCCCTGGCCCTTTCAGCCACAGAGAGGCTAATTTGCTTCTTTGCCAGTATTTCTATTGCAGAACAACATGGTTCTGTTGTCCTTCTGCAGCTGAAGTACAGCGTATTGGTGGAGACAGAGTAAAGGAGTTTCTGTGATGTTCTTTTGCCAGTCCTTGATTCATGCCTTTTGTTTATTGAGGAAGGTAGGGCAGGGACTCTGGCCTTATGTGAGGAAAAACAGTTTTTCTATCAGGTAATAGAAGTTGCTGCCTAAAAGCAGTATTGGCATGAGGGTAAATAATTGGGGCATGTTTCCAAAAACTGAAAAAGCATATGTGCTGAGAGCTATTGAAAGGTGAATTCTTGCAGTCAAAGTAGTGGTCTGTCTGAAAAGACCTGCCAATAGGGATTCTTTTCTTAAGGTACTGAGGCTTATGCAACACCTATGCAAAAGGAAAGCCCCAAAAGGCTTCTCCAAAATGACAAGACAAACCAGAAGAACCAGTCAACAGGTTCATCATTCTCCAACTGCATTTTAAGATTAATTTCACACAGAGATGGTAGATGGTGCAGAACTCACAGCAACAGGGAGCTTCCAGCAGCCTGTAGGACCATAAGAGGATGTAGACTAGTTCTACGTGTGTTTCCTTATCTTTAGATCAATATTCGTGTAGAAAGTTGCAACACTTTGTAGGTGAGTGGCAGAGAAAGGAGACATCACCAATGTTCTGTCTGCTATAACACAGCCTTGAAATCATCAGGGCCAGTTCTAGGAGATTCTAGCTTCCTTCTGTTAACATAGCCACGACATCACCAGGGCTGATGCCTGTAATCAGTACTGCAACATTGGGATATGGCTATTACCTTCCACCATTCTGGTGAAAAGAAACAATTAAATAATTAAAAAAAATCAATTAAATGAAATAACAACTGGTAATACTGGTCTGGGAAATTAGGCAGTTTAAAGAACAGGACCTCAGCAAAGGTTAAAAAATAATTAAAAGCAGCAAGTCCTATGAACTGCCCAGTTTTAAAGACTTGTGTGGTGCTTGCCACTGAGATTTGTGAGTCTGGAGACTAAATCCTGGAAGAAAAATGCTTGTCAAGTTGACTGAAGACAATATTTCACACCTTTGGAAATTAAGGTATGTCCAGTGCCAAACATTGCATCCACCAGTGGTTGATAGTGCTGAGCATGCTTCAGTGTGAACTGCAAGGCTCACATCTTTCTTTCTCCACAAGAAACCAAAGATTTTGCCAGTAACTGTCCTGTGCTACACGCTTCAGTTGGACATTATGGTGACATGCTTGGATTAGTTTCTATCCGCTTAGTTGACTGCAGGCTACCACATACACTCTCTTTAGTTGACAGGACCAGAGGCAAAAGGCAAAAACTGAAACACAGGAGGTTTCCTCTAGACACAAGAAAACACTTTTTCACTAGGATGGTGATCAAGCACTGGCATGGGTCACCAGTGATGTCATGGAGTCTCGGTCCCTGGAGGTATTCAAAAGCCATCTGCACATGGTCCTGGGCAACTGGCTCCAAGTTGGCCTGTCTGATCAGTGGGTCTTGGACTAGATGACCTCCAGAGGTCCCATCCAATATCAGCCATTCTGTGACTCAGGCACGTGGAATCTTACTGAAAACCATCTGACACACAGTAACTGGCTAAGCCCCATTAACCTACTTTTGAGTCTGGTCCAAACACAGCCACTGCGGTAACTGACCAATATGCTCAGTCTGCGTGATGCTACAGTTGGTAGGCTCATGATGAGTGGTTGGGGACCACATGCTCTGTGTGCAAACTCTGACCTTCCGTTGGAGACTACCAGAAAGAGAGATAATTTACAGTTTCCATATTGTAAGACTATCATTTTCCTGGTGGTGGATCCATTAGTTGTGCAGTCTTCAGCTGGGAGAAATTAAGATCCCAAAAGACTCACCAGTCCTATATGTTTTGGAGTTAAACCAAGAAAACTGTCTAAGGCAGCTTATCTGCTGCCTTCAATAGCCATACTTCCCCCAGGGAAGGCAGGTGCTTTCTAGACATCAGTAAAGCTGCTGGGATGAGAACCAGACTGAGCAGGTCTGAACAGTTCATTATCCATTTTGGTGCCTGGGTGTGAAAGAATGTGTTGAAATGCTGTAATCCTCTAGCATTTTGCACCTTCTTTGCTTTCAGTCTTTTCAGAAATAAGTGGTGACATGGGGTGCAAAGCAGTGATGACTCAAGCCTGCAGTGTTTCTAGATGGGATGAGCAGCATCCATGCCTGAGTGACCTTAGAGCTTTGGCCTGTATTTGCAGATACTGAGAGCTCATACACTTCGGCAAAGGAGACTTTGTGATGATCTTCAGAATCTATCCAAAGTTCTGAATTATTTAAACATTTTGGTTTCTCATCTTCTCTCATTTCCTCTGTTTACTTAGAAATTTTAATCACTTTGTGAAGATGTTTTTTAAACTATCTCAGCAACTAAACACATACAATGGAAGAAAGGGACATACAATGGAAGAAAGGGACTAAGTGGCCAGGTTCACACACTACAGGAGGTGCTGCTGTTTAGAGATGACAGAGCAAGTCAACAGTAAATAAATCCTGGCTGTATGTTTTTTTCATCTGCTTCCTCTATAATGAACCCTTTGGAGATCTGGCACAGCTGGGACTGAGTAAGGGTCTCTGATTCCTTATTTATTTGCTCCATCATAAAATGCCTTGATAGTGCTGTAAATATGTGTACCCTGTGGGTCTCCTGAGATATGCACTGAGTTTAAGGATCATTTGTGGGGCTTTGCTGTCTTCTTTTCTCTTTCCTGTAGCTAGGGATGTGCTAGCCATGTCATGCTTAGCTCTCCTGCCTCTCCCACAGTATTTCCAGCTAATGTCTGATTCCAGAAGCATTGCAGTTGGCAATGTTTTAATAAGCAGAAAGAACACAGCTTGATTCTCAGGTAACAGGCTAAGCTAGCTGTGCTGGCAGTCAGAGAAAAAACATGGTATTGACTTGAAGACAGAGTGAATTTGGAATAGAAATTGCGGAGGAGGAATAAATGTGGCATACCAGGATGTCACTTTTACACTTTCCAGATGATAACTGCAATTTAAAGTGGAGAATCTCTGACAGTGACGTCCTCTTTTAAGCATCCAACATCTATGCCTGTGCTTGGTCCTCCTGCTCTTCCAGCTCTGTCTGACTCACGTTGTGTATTCTGCACAAAGTGCACTGACACAGGCTCTGTTTATCAGAGTTACTCAGATTTGTTTCCCAGTTAGAATTACGTTTTTATGGTTGGGTTAAGAGAGAAGTTTGCTCTTGTTGGGCAAGGACATTGAAAAGCACTCATTAGGAATAAAAGTTGCAAGCTAAGTAGCGCACATCTGACTGTGTTGCATTAAAAAATACCTCGACTACTTTTCCTGCCCCTAACTGCAATATCTCTCAGGGTATCCATGAAATCAGCATCCAAGAGAAATTTCCTTTATCAGCTTCTGCTACACCATTGTCCAGGGTATTTATTCATAGGGAATCGGAAGATCATCTGGGATCTGTTGATTCACCAAGATATTTGTAATGTCACAGAGGGTATAGATGTCTTTTACAGGGTAAGACCACACCTGGGTGTGTGACAACAGCCACTGATAGAGAAAGGAAGGAGAACTACAGCAAAAAGGCAAGCCAGAGGCTGAAAGTAGCTAGTGTCGTTTTGGGTGTCAGGATCAGTCCTTGCTGGCAGACCCCGTGGCACTGAAATACCTAATTTATTTTCAGGAAAGGGTGAAAAAGGATTAAAAGCAGGAAATCATGCTTTTTACTTTTCTCGAAGAGAGAGGCAGTTTGATAATAAGCCTCTTTCCTGTTGGCAGTTCAGGGTGATGCACTTCTAAGAGTCACATCCCCTGGGTGAGTGCAGTTGACCCTCTAGAAATCTTGTTAGAGTGTGAAAGTGAGTATCTGTGCGTGAAGGATGCTAAAGTCTCTTTCAGAGGGTGAGGAGCTAACCCTGCAGGGGTGAATGTTTCACAAACTGACCTGCACCATGATGCTTCTACCCTCAGGAGGAAAACACACTCCCTTCCATCCACTGCATCTGTTCCCAGAGGCAAGCCCTTGATTCCAGGGTTCCAAAGACATATCACAACAAGTGTCTTTAAAAGACATCAAATCACTATTCTCTCAGGCCAGATTTGGCACCAAAGATCAAAATCAAGACTACATAAAATTAGCTAGAAATATGCGATTAAAGTAAAAGTCAAAAGCTCAGTGATAACAGTGATTTGTTTGCCTCTGAGAGGTATGTTTGCAGTCTGATTATAATAGAACCAGAATATGAAAATAGCTATAAAGAAAGCTCTGATTATCATACTCCACTGTACAGAACCTACATAATGTAAACAGTGAATAAATGTTCCTAATGGAAAAAAGTGAGTTATTTTTAAAATTTATTTTAATGGTTACTGTGTTATTAATAATATATTTGGAGGATTATTTTCAGCTGCGTCTCTAGATCCAATAAAATAATTACATGCTCCAGGACAGTTGTAAAAAGATGAGGAACTACATCTCTCTTAGTGACCAGTTCTATAAATATGCTACTAAAAATTAGTAATCATTGTCATAGCTGGCTCAAGAGAGACTTGTTAACTAATTATAGATCAAACTGTGCATTAAAATTAAGGCCGTTTGCAAGATATTACAGCAAATGTAATGTTCCCAAGAGATAATGCATTGACAGTACTGGAACCTCAAATGGCTGTGTGACCTCAGCAGTCTGGTCAGTGCAAAAACAAGTTTTCAAACACCATTCCCCTGTCACGCCTCAAATCAGATCAGGCAGAAATGCTGCCTAGGATGGGTGATGTCTCGGCCACGGAGGCTGTGACCTCTGAAGACACTGCCATCTGGGGTGAACATGTGTCCGGTGAGGTCTGGTCTGAGATCACACACAACACTGCAGAGACAACCAGGACATTTTCACATTTTAACAGACCTGGATTAGCTGCCAGATTGAAAAAGCAGTTAGACGCTTTTTTCAGCTAGCCCTATTTGGACCTCACTCAACATGATGCCTAACCCATTGAATTTCTTGATCTAAATACCCTGAAGCATACACACTAATCACAACACAAATTGCCCCAGATAGCTACTTAGATATTACAAGATCTTGGCTGTAACTGTCTGGGTTTGTGTTTTATGGTACTTTGCATGATGGGATCTTGGTTCATGATTAGTAGCCTTGTCACAATATAAAACACACAGAATAATCCCAGAGGCATTACATTCCTTGAAGCTGTATTTCAAGAATGTGAAGTTTATTTCCTGATTTAATGCCACCACAGTCAAGCTGATCTGGTGCATTATATGTGTCTAATAAGAAGAATTCTCAAGTATTTTTAAATTGTGGATAATTTGAGAAAGAGGAGAAAGAGAAAAATATATTGGCAAATAAATCATACTTTCTTGTAAATCATACACAGAATTTCCAGGATTTTATTCTGGAATACAATCAAGGGCTGAATGGCTCGCGAAGGTTAAAACCTAGTGAGTACAGACAAGGAATCCTCATCACCTTGCACTGCAGCTCAATCACTGAGAAAGAAAGAAAGAAAGAAAGAAAGAAAGAAAGAAAGAAAGAAAGAAAGAAAGAAAGAAAGAAAGAAAGAAAGAAAGAAAGAAAGAAAGAAAGAAAGAAAGAAAGAAAGAAAGAAAGAAAGAAAGAAAGAAAGAAAGAAAGAAAGAAAGAAAGAAAGAAAGAAAGAAAGAAAGAAAGAAAGAAAGAAAGAAAGAAAGAGAGAGAAATACACAGCATAACCTTCAACATCAAAAGAACCAACTGGGCTGTCAGAGAGGAGTGGGTTACTTTCTCTTGCTTGGTTTTTTTTTTTTTTTTGCTTTGGTTATATTATTAATATTTCAGTATATTGACTGCTGCATACTTTTCTCGAGCAACACCTTTAAAAACCAATTTCAGGCAATACAGAGATGAACCTGGATGCTCACTGACACAGATCAATTGCAAGAAGCAATGGTGAAATAAAAGGGAGAAAATGTGGATTGAAGCTATGTCCTCTTTTTTTTTTTAAGTTGGATTAAATTTTCCATTTACCTATGGAGAACAGAGCATCTGGTTGGAAAGAAGCTGGTAGTTGGACTGCAGTATTCAGTTACAAATAGTCTGCATTACTAGATACTTTTGATGTGTCTCAAAACTATTTTGATCCAACAGAAATCGGTTTACAGTATGAATTTACAAGTACAAGAAGAAAACAAAAAATTGTAAGTGAACGAAAATTCAATTTATTATTTTCTACTGTAGCATTAATTATTGACCAGATTCTTATGATATTGTATAATTTAAATTTGCCAGTAGCAGCATTCATTCTTCTTAACATGTTGGAAGCTGGTATGTGAGTAATGAAACCTTAAAATGTAGAGTAATAGCACAGCCCAGTGGTGTATCAAAGAAAAACCCAGTAGTTAGAGATACAGCGATCTGGACAGTTTCATGTTGTATTTTATGAGTAAGTCTGGGGAATGTGAGAATGGGAAATTATTCTAGGGCCAGGTAGAAGTAAGAGATCTTTATTCATATCCTTTTTCTTTATCCAAAATCACTCTGAAAATCTTCTTCCCATTATGCTGGCTATAAAGTCCAGCTGTCAGTCTCATGGCATTTCATGCAGTTATATAGTCCTATTATTCAAAACTATGTTTTTAATAGTAGGGTTGTTTTTTAATAATTCATGCTTTAAATTATGTTGTTGTTATTATACTTCCATTGTTACAAAGAATTGTTCTGTATCTCATTATTCCCTTACGTACTGGCTTAGATCTGCTTTTATTCTCTTTTACAATTTGCATATATCCCAGCTGTCATCAGAAATCTATCTATACTGGCTTAGTCTACCTACTTATTCCAGGAAACAGTCAGTGTCTGAAAAAAAAATGCACACTCCTCCACCACAATCATCCAATCATCCCCAAATTAGTCTTGAGTGTCTTATACTGTGTTACAGCAACACGTTAGAGAAAAGGATGGCTTGTTGTTAGAATTGTAGAATCATAGAATCGTTAGGGTTGGAAGGGACCTTAAAGATCACCCAGTTCCAACCCCTGCCATAGGCAGGGACATCCTAACAGATCAGGCTGCTCAAGGCCCCATCCAGCCTGGCTTTGAACTCCTTCAGGGATGGGGCATCCCTGAGCAACCTGTCCCAGTGTCTCACCACTCTCATAGGGAAGAAATCCTTCCTTATGTCTCATCTGAATCTGCCCTTTTCCAGTTTATACCCATTGCGCCTAGTCCTATCACTACAAGTCTTTTTAAATTGTCCCTCCCCAGATTTCTTCTAATCCCTTCAGGTACTGGAAGGTCACCATATGATTTCCTTGGAACCTTCTCTTCTCTAGGTTGAACTCTCTCAGCCTGTCTATTTATGGGAGGTGCTCCAGTCTTCTGATCATCTTTGTAGACTCCTCTGGAACCATGCCAATAGTTACATATCCCTCTTACAATGAGGATTCCAGAACTGGACACGGTACTCCACATGAAGTCACATATGAGAGGAACAGAGGGGCAGAATCACCTCCCTCAACCTACTGGCAACAGATCTTGTTGCTCTATGGGAGTTTCAAAACCACAGTGATGCAGGGAATGTGGCGGAGAGAAATTCTGTAGCACCAGATGCAACTCTGTTCTTCAGCTGTACAACCTGAGGGTTTCCTTGATGCCCTTCTGGCCTACACATGCAGGTTGCTTTCCATGAGGTGGAAGGATGTTGCATGTCCATGGCTCATCCCATTAGGAAGATGAGCTGCATTTGGGGGTGTCCTGGGACAGAGGTCAGGGAAAGGCACTCCAGTTCCTCACAAGCAGTGCCTGGCTGGACCAGTACATAGAAAAGAGGTCCAAACACGGCTGTTGGACACTTGGAAATGGAGTCCGTGTATGTTAATACAAGGAGAAGGCAAATATCTGGCCAATTAATCAGGAAATAGAGTGGAAAGTGCTGCACCTAGGTCTGGCTGCCCTAAGTAGACAGAAATACCTTTATTTAAGAAGCACTGTCCTTTCTCCTGGGATGAATTACTTACCCCATCCCTTCACAGGTGCCACAGATTGCCACAAAACCTGCACAGAGTCCAGAGATGGAGTACAGATATGCCAGCTCTGAGGAAGGGGATGGGAACCCCTATATTTAGTGAAAACATTTGAAAGGGGAAAAAAAAAAGATTGTGTAGTGATCAAACAAGATAAAAATCCCTGCTGGAGAGGAGAAAATGAAAACAATTTAAAAAAACCTTTGAGGTATGCTGCTTAAACCAGAAGTCAGGTTAAAGAGCAGTTAGATAAGTATAGAATTCATTCTGTTGGATAAAAGAAACAATGTACCTGTCCTAGATAATTTCCTAAATTATTTCTACCATAAGATGCTACAGATAAGAGGTGACTTTGCACACCAAGTCAGTTTGTTAGACAGGTTATAGCCGACAGAGCGGTCCTACCCACCATAAGTCTGAATTTGAATTTTAGCATAATATGTAGTTGAGATACACCAATTCAAGTTTCCATCATCACCAGTCATCACTCTAAGTCTCAGTGTCTGACTAGGGTTGATGTTTTCTCTTCTCCACATTTGGTAGGGCACAGTGTGCTTTGTCACTGTTCAGTTTTCTTCTTCAACCTTTGGTGCACAAAGTCCATTTGTCCATCCATGTTTTCCTCCTTGAGTTGGTCTTTTTGACTGAATTTTACACTCGTGTAGCTGGTCATCCAGAGCAGCTCTGGCTTCCTGGCTCCCCTACTCAGCAGGAGTCTGCAAATTCTGACTTGTCTGTACAGCCTTTCCTCATCCTCAAATCTATCTCTGAACTCCATGTTTTTTAATCTTGCTTTTCTTTAATCTCTTCCATGCGTTCTCTCAATCCTTCCTCTGTGCAGAGAAAACTTCTATGAGGACCTTCCTCAAGAATCAAGTCCACAATTTAAGAAAGCCGGATACAGTCCACAACCAAGTCAGTCACTAGATGGCAAGAAAACAAACATTTCACTCTCCTGTTAAGGACTTATGAACCTCCTTTCATCGACACCACAAATCACCTTGTATTTTTGTTTTCTGTTTAGTGACTGTGCGATGTTGGCAGCTCTGCTATATTTGAACTGTGTTTCCACTGATATTATTTTCTTGACCCCAGTGAAATCCAGGATTTTTCAGAGGGCCCTGTACATTGGAACAAAGCTGATGATCCCCCCTAGGAAATTAAATTTAAAGATTTTTTTGATCCAAAATCCCAAGGGATTTATCAAAGCATTCCCATTCTAGCCTATAAATTAATTTTCTTGATGAAATATAGGTAAAACATCAATATTTTTACATGTAAAATTGGAACTATTATAACACCTTCCCTTCTCAGAGCCTTCATAGAGGAAATATGCAAAATATCTTCATTTATTGTTTGTGTATTGTTCTGATATCATTGACTATTTCCATTCTCCTATTTCTGACAAACACATTCAAAGTTGTCCCTAAAGCACTGACATATCTTGTTCTTTGTCTCAAGAGGACTGTTACTTGAAGGTCTTATTTTACAAGGTAATATCATTTTTGTTCTTCTGCCTAATTTTAGCATTTGCTATAGTTTCCTGAAGAATGTCATTATTTCCAACAGTGAATGTTCACTATTGGAAGTTACAGATCCCAGAAGATGGGTGCAGGACAGCAGGATGTCCTTCAAAACACAGTTCAGCTTCACAGAGTTCTGATCCTGATCCTAGGGTTTTGTTCCTTTTCCTTTTGCCCAATCACATATCATAGGATATCATAGGAAGGAAGATTATTTTGTTCTGTTCCTTGCCTCATCCCACATGGATTTTGTCTCTTCTGTGTGTATATTATGTTTGATTTTTGTCTTCCTCTCTCAGCATCTGTATTTATACAATTTATGGCTTGTAATTGTTTCAGACAGATAAGATATTAATGTATCATTTATGAATGGCTTGGGCTGTGCCTGATGTGTTTCCCTTCCTCACTCAGAGGGTGAGGACTTCCAATAAAATGATGTCCTTTTTGTCTAATTTCCTGCTTGGACTTGATCTTTTCACTCTCCTTGAAAGCAGAGTGAGTAAGTACTTGGGGACTATGTAATTCACTTATAATTGAAACAATAGACTATAAAGGCTCCTTGAGAGCAATTACATCTATTGAGCCAACGAGTCAGTTGTGCATTTGCACTAAGTCCAAGTAGTAAAACATATTTATGATTTTTTTTTAATGAAAGTTACTGCTCACTTAGTCTTTAGAGGCAGCACAATGCATCATGAGACAGGGAGGCTTAAATGTGAGTCTACATGAGCACTGTGTGTGACTCATCATGAAAAAAAATGTGCATTATGCTTTTTCTGGGCATGCTATGTCCAACCAGAGTTAGTACATGTGGGATTAGATCCAGCCTGAGACATATTGTCAATGTAAGAAAACTAAAGGAAAACATAAAAATAAAATTGAGAGCATAGTGCGCGAGACTAGATGGTGAGAAAGGGATAAACTGCATATTGCTAAAATCAGTCCCTAAATTCCTTTGTTTGCTTTTATTCTCAACTACATCATAGACTAACTCTACTGACAAGCTTAGCTGAGGGCAGAAAAGAAGCAATTAGACTGTATTAAACCATCCATCCAAGAGGGATTCTGCACAAATCAAATTCCATTTAAGGCACTGGATTACAAATGTAGGAGCCTGGGATCAGCTACCAACTGAGTCAGAAATGAAGTTGTGTGTATGAACTTGGTATCCAGCTTTGTCCGTGCCCTGTAACCCTCTGTGGTCCTGGGTAAGCCTCTTATTGATGTACCAAGGCCCACATGATGGTCTCCATAAAACGGAGAGCAAAGTGTCCTTGGTTTTTCCCTGCAATTTGGGGGTCATAAACAGGACACTTTTCTTCATTAGTAAGCACGGAGGCTGTAAAGTCCATGAGAGTTTTGTACAGGTGTAGCAGCTTAGCGCAACCACAATAGGTAGGAATTTATCCTTAAGCTGAAAGAATAGATCCTTTTTGTGCTAGAAAGAGGCAGGGAAAAATTTTTATTCAGGGCCTCAGTGAGCTGGGGTTTAGCAGCTAAGTGGTCTCAGCAGCCTGGAGGTCTTCCCAGGCTAGGTACCTCCAAGGATTACCTGCAGATCAGTGTGATAAGAGTTTCTCACTAACATGGCTGAGTTGCTTCCAGTTTCTGGGCCAACAGGCCATGTCTTCAGTGCTATGTAAACACAGCAGCCCATTTGGAGGCTGCTCAGATATCTCTACTTCATCTCTACGGTGCAGCTTTACAAGAAATGTGTGCTTCATACACTTTATGCAATGAGGATTGTTCTCTGCTCTGCAAAAACGCTCTTTTCCATGACAAGTGTTTCAGCTGCCTTTTAAAAGCAAGCATGCATTAAAGTGCTTTCCACGATGGAGATAATTGAGTACACGTACAACATCTATCACAATAAAAGCCAAATCTCACAGTGATACTAGGGCACTGTCAAAGACAAAAAAATAGTAAATAAGAATTCATAAGCCTTTCCGTCCAACACTTCCTGTCAGCACAAATTCCATTAAAAAAAATTCAAGTGTTTGCACGGCACCTAATTTTACCATGTATGACAGTACTGCAAAACAAATAAAGCTTAGAGCTATTACTACTTAAAATAATTAGTAATGCTGACATTTGTAGATCCTTCTCTCATTTTTTAAACTTTCTTTTTTGCTTTCTGAAAAATTTTATATTTGTCTGCTTCAAAAATTATCAAGTCATTAAAAAGAAAATTGAGTCGTTTTTATAACAAACACCAAGAAACAGCAAATTTGCACATCTGGGTTAAAAAGATGAGGTTTATAAAGGCAATACTGATAGATTGTCACTGTTACCACATCAGCACCACCAGAACACAGTGCTTCATAAAAATGACACACAGAGCAGTACTGAAAATAACAATTTTTTCAGTAGGTCTGATTTTTTTTTTTCCATTGTTACATCAATGAGCCAGGAATCCTGGTTTTCTTACTTTGGTTGTTATTTGTTGATTTTGCATGGTTGGAGATTTTTCAGAGGTGGCAAGGATATTACTGGAAAATGTGTCTGGTTTTATCTGCACCATTTTAATTTTCATATTTCCCAAAAACTCTCCAGGAGAAAATACTATTTACATACCAGTTTTACAACACCAGTTACAAAGAATCACAGAATCACGGAATCACAGAACAACCAGGTTGGAAGGGACTCATCGGATCTTTCTTTTCATGAGGATAGATATTCTTTAGGAAAAACACTGGCATTTTATAGTCCCTTACAGTTTCTTCCTGTTTCTTCACAGAACAGCAGTAAATTCTCCAAAGGGCAGACCACCTGCAACTCTTAACTTCATTGAAAAAGGGATGGAGATACTTAGCACTTTGCCGGACTCAGGCCAGATTCTGTATTTACAGTGACATTTATTTAAAACTGATTAATGGGTTTGTGCTGGCAGAGCTAACACACAGGAAGAAAACCACCTGTCACCAAGCTGGGCATCTCATCCAAGCCCATGCACCAGGTGGTCAACCTCATCAACCATCGGTTTCTGAATCCTCCAAGCCATTACTTCTACAAGCATCCCCAGCATGAGCATCACTGACTTGTCCAAGCTTCAGTACCCCTTCCTGTTCTGGCTGACACTTTGCAGGCATCCCCACAAAGTTTATGAACTTGTTAAGATATAGATCTGCTGAATTTTAAAACTACTAATAAAATCCCTTAGAACTCAAAATTTCCTGATTTGGAGTATGCATGAAGTCTTCTTCTTAGTTTCTGCACTACACAGAGCTTAAGGAATCTCATACAGTTTTTGGATAATTTCCTCAGAGATATGCAAATGACTTTCTCTCTGTTCCTGAAGAGTTCCACTAGTTAATATGCTAAAGTGTATAAAGCAACATGGTTCCAAAACCAGAGTGCAATGCAATACAATACAGCTATTCTGCATCCAGTACAGGAAGGAAAACACAGGTAAAATAACTTTCATGTGTTTTTTTTTAAATGAGACAAATCCAGTGTGCATAGCAACAAGCAAGGGATCTTATACGGTTCAACTGGTGTTTCAACCCTTGGTGTAATGAAAATGTATCTGTGAAATCTTCAGATCTGATGCCTCAGTGTCTGCCTGTATCTGACCTGAGCACTCACACAGCAGCACTTGTGTGCACACCACTTACAGAGAGAGAGAGAGCACATAACAAGCTCTGAATGAACAGCAAGTAGGGATCAGGGAAACTGATGGAAAGGTTAAAGCCAACAGCAAGATGCCACAAATGACTTGTGAAGGTCACATTCCCTTCTCTATAGGCTTAAACAAAGCTGAGGTTTGGAACATCACGTGCCTGTTGACCAGAGCCCTACTTCTACTCTCCCGCAGGGCAGAGTGGAAGCAAACACATTAAGATGCAGTTTGGGCCAGATCAGAAAAACAACAATGTTTATTTTGACAACTCCTGACTTCTTGGGCATGAGTTGGTAGGATTGTCCTTGGCTTTAAAACTGTAGTTTCAAAACTCATCATGCCTAAAATGACTGTGCCAATACATTAACGTAATTTCAGATATAGGGAGAACAACTCATCAAAGTAGGAGGGTGGTGGAACTGAGAGATCTTCAAGATGAATGTCCAGAAGGAAGAAATTCCTGCCCTTTCTTCTGGATATTGTTGAGATTGCCGTTTTCTTGCTCTTAGATGTTTTGCACACCCATTTGATGAAAGATGTAAAAAAATATAACATAGAAAGAATAAGCAGACCTTGAAAATACAACATATCTGCCAGAGAAGTTCTAGAATTAGGGAGAGAGAGGCTGTGTATTCACTTCCTATTGCCTCTTCTTTAGACTAGGGAAATGGTGTGAGCTGTATCCATCCTTCAGGCCCCTTTCTGCTTTTCCAGCCACCCACCTCCAGCTGGCCAAGTTGCTTTGTCGTTTTGAGCCCTCTGCAGAGAAACTGTTCCTGACCTGGCTGCTTGTACCTGAGAGTGTAGGACAGCAAAGAGAACAGTCTTTCTGTTCCCTAATCCTGTCTGACCCACTTGGCCTGTGGACATGCATCTGGCCAGCTTCCAAAAAGTGAATGTGGTGATAAGGGAAGACAAAAAGGATTTGGGAAGAACAGATATATTGATACACTGGGCACCAGTAAGGAAGTTAATGTTATTGCCATGGTGCTGGCATGGGATACTGAAGGGCAACATAGAGCAAACTCCACCACACAGGTTCTATTTACCTAAACTCCTGGAAATGACTGAACTAAATATTCAGTTAAAAAAAAAAAAAAGAAGAAAAATATTTGTAATAGTGCCAAGTGGGAAAAAAAAAGGTAGCAATTCTTGCATTAAAAACATTACCTATGCAAATTCAGTGGAAAGTTAAAGAATATTCTAAGGGATAGGAACAGAGAACAGACATAAAAAAAAATCCAAAGACACCACCCGTTTGTAGCCTTCAGGCTTGACATCAGGAAAAAATATTTCACAGAAAGGGTCATTGGGCATTGGTACAGGCTGCCCAGGGAGGTGGTTGAGTCATCTTCCCTAAAGGTGTTTAAAAGACGAGTGGATGAGGTGCTGAGGGGCATGTTTTAGTGATTGATGGGAACGATTGGACTCGATGATCCAGTGGGTCCTTTCCAACCTACTGATTCTATGATTCTATGCTTCGTCGCTCCAAGGTGTGACGAAAGTTACCTACACTATCCAAAGTAGCCTGCTTGCCATTCTGGGCTTTCATAGCCTTCCCAGTAATGAGTGCCAATACGTAATTATTCTCCTAATTGCTAAGTGTTTCCTAATGTCTAAGCGAGGCTCCTCTGAGTGTTTAATCAACACCTCTCTAGCCCTGTCCTTGGCCTGGGGAACAAATCGTGAGTATCCTCTTTGTAGCACTGTTCGCTGTTTGAAACTTGTTTCCACATTCACATTTTATGCTTTCTTTATTAAACTAAACAAATCCTCCCTGATCACCCTTTCTGATAGGTCATGCTGTCTAAATCTCTTAGCATTCCTGTCGCTCTTGCCAAGCTCCCCCCTGTATACACCAGAGGTATGCATGCACATATATAGACTCTACTTCTTAAAGTACATGTGCCCAAAATGGGACACATACCCCAGGAAAGGTTTTGCCCCTGCTAAGTAGAGTGGAATAACAGCTTTTCATCTCCTATATGTGACACGCGAGAATGGCTTAACAACCGTCTTGTCTGCTTGCTTATATTCAGCCTCTGGTCTCATACAGCACAGTTCTTCTATTTTTTACTATATTAAGGCACAGACCAATATTCACCAGTTCTGGAGGGTTTTTTGCATTTATTTTTTCTTTCAAAGTTATTAATTTTTATTGAATTTTTAATGCTTTACTTCAAATATAGGTTATATCTCATAGATCACAATTACTTAAATTTTAACCATGTCTTCCCGAACAGCTGCATCTCTTCCCAGAATGTTATCTTCTGCAAATTGTATAAGGTTACACCCTATATCATGAGGAAACTTGGCAACAAGAACATCCAGGCACTCTGGAACTGGGGCAGACCTGTCAGCCCCAAATGACCTTGCTGGTGGAAAGTGAATAATGTATAAGTTCTCTTGGAGCATGACTTTTTCAGGTTGCTGTGCTCTCTGCCTCATAGTTATTTCTTCTGAACAAGGATGTTCCTCCTTCTCAGACATTGTAGCTCATTAATTCCACCAGCCAGGAGGCCACAGAACGTGGCCTCGGTCTTGTTGTGCTGCATATTGTCTGCTGATGTAGTGTATAATTTGGGTTAAGCAGTGCTCATCTAGATTGGTTTTCTTCCTCTGTCAGTGAGAAGATTTCACAGGGCTATGCCAAGAGTTCTACGACAGCCAAGATACAACTGTTTTGCCTTTATCCACTGGGTCAAAGAACTAAATTGAATTCATGTGATATGCATTATTCTTAACAAATCCATGTTGGCTGCTCTTCATAGGCTTATAATCCTCCAGGGATGAGAAAATAATTCTTTTCAGTATCTTTCCAAGTACTGGAGCTGCAATGTTTGATTTAGAGTTGTGGGTCCTCCCTTCCCCTGTTTTTTAAAGACAATTTAACATAAATCAGCAGAGCTGACATGCAGGTTGCACCCATACAAATGGGTAGAACAATGCAAGAAAAGTTCCTGAGCACTGGGACTGAATCCTCCCCATTTTATACGGAGGGAAGAGTGGTGGTTTTATCTTGGCCAGCAAGCATTTTCCCAAACAGTCTCTACAAAACACACAAGAGCTGGTGCAGTCTGGATGAGGCCATCCTGTTTTGGATGTTAGAAGTTTAAAAATATAGCTGTAGTCAACCATACAATCAGCCTTGAGCAAAACAATGGCTCCAAAGTTTTTTATTTTGTAGATTTTGTCAGTGTTTATTTTGTAGATTTTGCATCACTGATCCCTGTAGAAAGAGACAACAGAATGTTTTCAGATATCTGGAATAATTAACAAAGTAGGTAAATGAGGGAATATGACCCACTTCCTACAGAAGAAAGAGACTTTGGGGAAATGGTTGAAGCAAAAAAAAGTAGTGTATATGGTATATATAATCATCATCAGAGGTTTGACATGGGGAAACAGAGCATCACATGCTACCCTCTAGGACCGCACCTCAGTTGTTGGACTGGATCACACCCTCTGCTCTCCATAGTGGACACAGATGTTGTTCTGATCTAGGGAAACAGAGAGAAAAGTTAACACAGCAAGACAAAAGGTTTATGACATTGAAAGATTTCTAGCCTTATAATTAAAAAGAGAAAAAGATATAAGGACATCTGTGCAGCAGAGAGAGTGCAGGAGTAACTCAAGATAATCTAAGTACTGTCTAAAACCAGAAAGAACACTTTTTTTCAGTTTTCAGTGAAACAAATGACTCTGTATTATGGAGGGAACTCAGAAGTGAGCAGAGACTGTCATCATCTCCAGCAAAATCCCTCTGGCAGGTGGATCGGGAAGGCAGAGATGTGACAAGAGGGAGATGTGATGGTAGGTTTGATGCCCTGTGATGGGACCAGAGCAGAGTGAAAGCCTTAGTGCAGATCTGCTTCCAAACTGTCCTCAAAGTGAGAAAACCAAACCACAAAAAGAGAGTTGACTATGAAAGGTTTGTTTTTATTAGATAACAAATAAAAACAATTAGTTTTTAAAACAGAGAAAACTGTGTGTTCTGGATGAAAGACTTCAGTGTTAAAGACTTTCTAAGAATGTCAGACATCAGTAAGAAGAGGACATCAATAAGAAGAGGAAGGTCTACGAGCTTTGGGGGAAGGGGCAGACAACCTGGGTGGACTATAGGGAGGAAGTAAGAATGTGCAGGAAAAAAATCAGGAAGGCTAAGGCCCAACTAGAAATCAGATTGGCCAAGTCTGTGAAAGACAATAAAAATCTTTTTACAAATATATCAACAGTAAAAGGAGGACTAGGGAGAATCTCCAGTTCCTACTAGATGCAGAGGGAACAACAGTAACAGCGGATGAAGATAAGACTGAAGTACTCCCTGCCTACTGTGCTTCAGTCTTTAATAATAAAGAAAGTTGTTCCCTTTGCACACAGCCCCAGGGACTGGAGGAGTAGAATGAGGTTCCCACAGTCCAAGGGGTTAGACACTTGCTTGTCCGGCTAGACGTCCACAAGTCTATGGGGCTGGTTGGAGTCCACCCAAGAGTTTTGAGGGAACTGGCGGATGTGTTGGCCAAACCCCTTTCCATCATCTTCCAACAGCCCTGGATGACTGGGGAGGTACCACTGGACTGGAGGTTGGCTGATGTTGTGCCCATCCATAAGAAGGGGCACAAGGCACATCTGGGGAATTACAGGCCTGTCAGTCTGACCTCAGTGCCAGAGAAAGTCATAAAACAGGTGATCCTGAGTGCTATCATGAAGTACTTGCAAGAGAACTAGGTGATCAGGCCCAGTCAACACGGGTTTACGAGAGGCAGGTCCTGCCAAACTAACCTAATCAGCTTCTATGACCAAGTAACTAGACTCTTGCTTGATGGAAAGGCTGTGGATGTGGTCTTCTTGGACTTTAGTAAAGCCTTTGACACAGCTTCTCACAACATTCTGCTATGGAAACTGTCAGCCTCTGGCCTGGACAGGTGCACACTCTCCTCAGTGGAAAACTGGTTAAATGACTGGGCCCAGCGAGTGGTGGTAAATGACGTTAAGTCCAGCTGGAGGCCAGTTACACGTGGTGCTCCCCGGGGTTCAGTGCTGGGTCCAGTCGTGTTCAATGTCTTTATCAATAACCTGGATGAGGGCATCGAGTGCACCCTTAGCAAGTCTGCAGATGACGCAAAGCTGTGTTGATCTGCTGGAGGGTAGGAGGCTCTGCAAAGGGATCTGAACAGGCTGGACTGCTGGGCAGGGTCCAATGGCATGAGGTTTAACACGGCCAAATGCTGGGTCCTGCACTTGGGGCACAACAACTCTATGCAGAGCTACAGACTAGGAAAAGCCTGGCTGGAAATCTGCCAGGAGGAGAAAGACCTGGGGGTGTTGGTCAGTAGCTGACTGAACATGGGCCAGCAGTGTGCCCAGGTGGCCAAGAAGGCCAATGGCATCCTGGTTTGTATCAGAAATGGTGTGACCAGAAGGTCCAGGGAGTTTATTCTCCCTCTGTATTCAGCACTGGTGAGACCGTTCCTTGAGTCCTGTGTTCAGTTCTGGGTCCCTCACCACAAGAAGGATGTTGAGGCTCTGAAGTTAGTCCAGAGAAGAGCGATGAAGCTGGTGAAGGGGTTTGAGAACAAGTTGTACGAGGAGCAACTGAGAGAGCTGAGGTTGTTTAGCCTGGAGAAGAGGAGACTGAGGGGAGACCTTATTGCTCTCTACAACTACCTCAAGGGAGGTTGTAGAGAGGAGGGAGCTGGCCTCTTCTTCCAAGTGAAAGGGGACAGGACAAGAGGGAATGGCCTCAAGCTCTGCCAGGGGAGGTTCAGGCTTGACATACGGAAAAAATTCTTCACGGAAAGGGTTGTTAGGCACTGGAACAGGCTGCCCAGAGAGGTGGTTGGCTCGCCTTCCCTGGAGGTGTTTAAGGTGTGGGTGGATGAGATATTGAGGGGTATGGTTTAGTGTTTGATAGGAACGGTTGGACTCGATGATCCGATGGGTCTCTTCCAACCTGGTAATTCTGTGATTCTGTTTTCTTTTATACACTCTTCACTTTTGAAATAGTCGATCAAAAATTCTCAAGAACAGATCCATGTCCACATGCTGACAGTGGGGCTTCATCTCCATCTGTGAGGAGATGCTGTGACTGCCCCATGCTTGGCACATACAATTCCAGCCACCTCTAACAGCCCCACTGCAGGACACAGCTGAGCTCCTTAGCCATGCTGAGAGGGCTGGGGTGAAAATAAGTTTCCAAAAGGTGTCAAAGGCAGAGGAGAAGGATGTCAAGGATGGAGTAGCAGCAAAGGGAACACCAGACCAGAGGAGGAAGAGGGCAAGAAGCACTGCAGGCCCGAGCAGGGATCCCCTGCAGCCCTGGAGATACCTTGATAGAGCAGAGACCACCCTGCAGCACATGAACTGGCTGTAGCAGGGGAACATTCCCCTCAGGAGCTGTAGCTGTGGGGAGCCCAGGCAGGAGCAGGTTGTCACTGATGGATTGCAACACAAGGAAGAGCCCATGCTGGGGCAGGAAGAATGTGAGGAGAGAGGGAGCAGTGGAGAGGAGCTGGGATGGACCAAGTCCATCACAGTCTACAGCTCCCTCAGGAAAGGCACTGCAGGAGAAGTTGCCCATCTCCTCTCTCTGGGGACCAGCAGCAGGACATGAGGAAATAGAATGAAGTTGCATCAAGGGAAGTTCAGATTGGATGCTGGGGAAAGGTTCTTCTCTGAGAGGGTTGTTGATCACTGGAACATGCTACCCAGGGATGCAGTCAGGATACCAAGTCTGTCAGATATTAAGTAGCATCTGGATGATGCTCTTAGTCATATGGTTTAGTTTTTGGTAGTCCTGCAAATAGCAGAGAGTTGGACTCAATAAGCCTTGTGGAATCCTTCCAGCTTGAGATATTCCATTATTCTATGACCATAACCCCCCTCCACATTCCCTGTGCTACTTATGGGGAGAGGGTTTAAAGAAGAAAGGATGAACCTGGGAAAGGTGAGGGTGGCAAAGAATAATAATTTTTTTTCTCTTTGTCACTAGCTGAATCTATTCTAATTGGCAACAAATTAAATTAATTTTCCCCAAGTTGAGTATAATTTGCCTACGATGACAGCATTAGTAAATGATCTCCCTGTCTTTATCTTGTACCTTTTCATCCTATTTTGTCTTCCTGCCCTATTAAAGAGTAGGAGTGAGAGAGCAGCTGAAGGAGTGTTGGCTGCTGGCCAAGGTTAACCCACCACAGCCAGATAAGATGGAATTTAGTACAGCTTTCAAGACAGTCTCCAGCCGCAGTCTCACCTGGGAGCTGAGGATGCTCAATTTCAACATAAAGAAGTGAAGCTGAGCTGGAAAACTGGCTGGGTAGCTGACTGACACCACTACAAGCAATGGCCGAATGTTCAGCTTCAAGCTGGCAAGGAAGAACCTCCAGGCCAACACAGAGATCCAAACACACTCGTCAGCTACCAGGAAGATGACACAGGCTGCACCCTTAGCCAGGCAGCAGGTGAGAGCAAAATGGATGGGGGCAGGGAAGAAGAGGGGGCTGACACTGTGAATGGCAGCACTTCTACCAACAGACACAGAACAGAGAATAGGTCCAAAAGAAACCTCAGCAGCATGAAGAAGGAAAAGCACAAAGCTCTGCAACCACAGCAGAAGAATCCCATGCATCAGCACAGGCTGGGGAGGACTGGTTGAGCAACAGCCCTGCTGGAAGGGGCCAATGTGCTGGGGCAGAAGCCAGCTGAAACGGGAGCCAACATCTCACTGCAGAGAAGGCAAACTGCAGAGAGCACTGCAGGTAAGGGATGTTATCCCTTCTCTGCCTGCCACTGGCAAGGCCACTCTGAAGATACTGAGCACTCAGGTGAGGACCTTCACTTCAACAGGATGCTCAGGAACCAAGGAGCGTCCAGGCCTGGGCTACCAAGGTGGTCAGGCACATCACCTAGAGGGAAAGGGGCCTGTCTTCTCTGGCAAGGAGAGGGTTAGGACCATCTACAAACTGTCTAGAGCTGCCAAGATGGGAATTATAAAGACAGTACAGCTAAACCCTTTCAGCACTAGCGGTCAAGAGAAGAACAAGCAATGGCCACAAACGGCAGCATGGAAAATTCAGGTTAGCCTTGAAGACAAACTTTTTCACTAGGTGGTTAAGCCCAGGATCAGGCTTCCCAGAGCGGCTGTGGAGTTTCTGTTCTTGGAGGTTTTCATGGCTTTGTTAGACAAACCCACAACTGATCCACACTAAGTGCTAGTTAAACCTTGCTTTGAGCAAGTGGTTGGACCAGAGACCTCTAGAAGCACTTCAATGACTCTGATTATAATGGCTGTAAAGTAAACTAGTTGTGATAAGCAAGGAAAGTCCTGTAAGTTATGAAGAATATTTGCAGTCACTGAAAAAGAGATGCTTGGAATAAGGAGTTTGACGGTTAAATCATGTTGAGGAAAAAATGCAATAAAGATAAATGTCATATAAAGAAAGTTGGTGAAATCATAAACATAGATTACCTAAGGGATCACACTATTTTATTTTGATATTATATTTATTTTGTTTTTATTTTTTAAATAAAATAAAAAAAATCTCCTAGTGTCTTTCGAAGGGAAGCACAGCAGGGAATATTCTTTGCAGCAAAGGTAGAGCTGAGCTACTACTGTTATGTTCCTGCAATTACTGGAGAGTTGGTGGACCTGGGACCCCTTGCAGAGCCCTACCAGTGTTGCTCAGCTGTGGGGTAGCATCTTTTCCCTGTGCACTCCAGGATTTTAGGGTTTGGACACAGGTGGTAAATACAAAACTAAGCATGAGCTGAGAGCTGACCTCTTAAATACAGGTGTGAATCCCAGTCAACTTGTGCAAAGCGTTTCCACACTCATAGAAGTCAGTAGGACTGGGAATCATTGTCTCCCTGGAGACAAGTTACCACCAGTCAGGGTTCTGCCTCTGTTGGAAGGTGCAGAAATGGGATGTAGAACCCACGACTGATGAGCATTATGGATGCTATAAGTAAGCGACAACTGGCAAGGCTTAAAGTAGGTCTGAGAGACCTGTGGTGTGCAGATACGGTCCTAACAAATGCTGCTGTGACCACATCTGACTGACAGACTTCAAAAAAGACAAACTGAGAGTGGACTACGTGAAAGGAAGGGCTCTTTGAAAGACCATGGGAATGGAGAACCTATTTTAGAATGTCCTGTTTCATAATGAGTCTTGTTTAGTCTGGCAGAAGAGTGGCTGCAAGGGAACATGACTGCTTTCTATAAATGCAGCAGAGAGGGAAACACTGGGGAGAAGTATTTAAGTGAAAAGCCAGTTCTGATGCAAAACCAAGTGGTATAAATTGGCTAAGAAAATAATCTGGAAGATTTTAAACCAGCCAATTAGAAATGTCCCAAGGCTGCCTAATAGCACTAAGGTGTGATGGGGCATCCAAACTATTTTTCTGACAGAGTTTGACATGTTTTGAACCAGATCATATGGCTGTTTGTAAAAGCAGATGATGGGACTCTGTCACCCAGGAGCTGCTCTGCCTCTAGCCCTGTAGGGCTGGTGTGTTGGAGGGTAGAGATGCCGCACCCCCCATGCTGTTCTACCATCGGTGCAAAATGACACTGCTCTTTAAATTGCTTTAGTAAAAAAAGCATAAATGCTATCTTTTGCTTTCACAAATTTCATGTCAATCTTAGCACTGTTCTTCCTTCTTTGTTCCCCTGGTGTCCCGGGGAGACACTGTAGTCCAGCCAAAGGACAACGCCTTATGTGTTTTGTTTTCTATTTTTTCTAGCACCGCCTCACACTGCCTCTGAAGCAGCATATCTGTTATTCCCTTTTCTCCTTTATCTCCATGCTGTGCCATCCATCTCACTCTTGCTCCTTGTTTCTTTTCTTCTGTCCTGTGCTATGTCTGCTTGATCTTCCCTATCATCCTGGATGTTAGACTCCAGCTCCCAGCTCTTCTGCCACCAACACTAACCTCTTCCCTGTCATGTCTTCCTGAAGAGGATTTGATATTACCCGCAAATTGTTATTACATGGGAATCTATACCTACCGCATTCTGTGTGAAGTATGTGCCTGACAAAAGTATGATATAAGGGAGAATATAAATTAAATGTGCAGATATACATTGATGTAAGTGTACTATAACTGCTCATTTCTATGAATGGACCATCAAAGATTCCAGGAGATTGCAGAGTACATTGTGGCGAACAGAGAAGCTGCATGACTGGGTTAAGGTGGATTTTTTTTCTTGGGAATATTGCCTTCCTATTGTTAGCCTTCTTGCTAAAAGGAAAGTTCCAGACCTTCAGTCCCTTGCTACATGGTTTTTCCTACATGTGACCGTTGTCTGGTGAGCAGAGAATGTTTAAAAAAGTTGTCAGAATGCTCACTAAAGAGTAAACCAGATCCTGCTCTGAAAAATCTATCATCTGAAAGTCAGGCAGAGAAGCATGGTGAATATATAAGTGGACACTTAAGGTCTGGTCAACAGGATGCTCTTTAGTCTCTGCTGACGGTATCTTCATTGACTGTAATGGGCACTTGGACACTCAGCTCAGAGGCAGATTCTCAAAGAAATATTTAACCAACTGATATGCAAGTATCAAGTGTCACTGGAGAAGCCCCAGGGTATCTCAGATGTATTTATGGAACCAGTAGAATTACAAAGGACCTACAGTGGACTTATGACCTTCTGAAGCAGGAACTGGAGATTAGGCAGAGTCCTATAGGACATCTTAAATGACACTGAAGTGCTATATGTGGGCAACTGAATCAATCTCTGTGTGTCTCAATCTGGAGCTCCCTTCTGGAGAAGGCTTACAGCTAAAATAAAAATTTTCATGTGTGGCTGAAGAAACCAAATAAGCTGGTTTTGCATGCTCCAGAGTTTCAGTGCAACACTTGCAACTCAATATTGATTAACTACTAAAAATAAGAACGACTTAGAAAAAAAAAGAGCTCCGAAGAGGAGCAAAAGAAAAGTATAAGTGAAAAATAAAAAAGGTAGGTGACTGTTAATTGATTCATATTACAGCATACAGTGGCTTCATATCACAGGATGCAGTAGCTGAAGGCTTTGATGCTATAAATACAAAAACAGCCTTAGAAATGGCCTAAACTGAAATAAAACCAACTTTGAATGAAAACAAATTGTTCACTGGCTCAGAGGTGTCAGATTAACTTCTCTGCTGATTCAGTGGATCAAAAACTGTATTGATCCAATGCTTCTGACTTTCCACATTATGTCCAGAAAATGTAACCCAAGTACCGATAGACTGGGAGATTGCTGCCTGACAAGTACCTTTTTTTTTCTCTCAACAGAAAATTTTTGTCTTCATTTTTCCAGCAGTCCAAAACATCCTCTGCTCACCACATTGTGAGATGACAACAATGCTCAGCTGTCTTTGGCCTGAGTTATGGCGCCCTGCCAGAAAATGTCTCAAGTTGTGATAAGTCTTAAATCAACACATTTTACCCACTGAAGAGGGAGGCAAAACTGTTTCTAAACCATATAAAATATTCATGTCTAGCATCTTGTGAGATACCATCTGGTTAGATCTAACCAAAGCAGAGCTGATAGTGACATAGAAACACACCAGATAGAAAGTAGGATGACTCGAAGACTCTTTGTTTCATGACCTAAAAAAAGATCACTGTAAAACCAGTGAGCCCTATTTCAGGAACAATTAACTTTTAAAACAAAGAATAATCCAAAAGAGAAATGTTTATCCTTTGGGTCTTGGATTAGGAAAATAATAATGTACTTCAAATTAAATCATGCCTTTCCTGAAGGCACTGACAATTTCAATTTAATATTTGCCTAAAGCATCTAAAAAAAAAAAAAAAAAAAAAAACCAACAAAAAAACCCAAGCCCCAGCATTTCTACAGCTGGAAGAATAAACAAAGGGCAAATCCTGCCACATTGTGATCTCCTAGCATTTTATATTTATATTCCTACAAATAAATAAGTCCTTTTTTCCCTAAAAGCCACTTTTCACAGGGCAAAATACTGAGACTTGGGAGACCTGAGTTTTATATCTGCCAGAACTGCTGTTCTGACATATGACTCTGAGACAAGCATTTTGCTTCTGTTAGTGCTTCCCTCCCTGCTTTCAGCCGATTCCAGACAGAGACAGTTTTACTGTGCCTTATGCAATGGAGCCTCTAGGTGATATTGCAATGTAAATAGTGACAGCACAGGTGCAATTGTGAGTGGAATACGGCTTTTATTATCCAGTTACAAGGTCACTGTTGGGTGAAAGGATTGCTGCATAAAACATTACTGAGCCATCAGCCTATGGCTGTCTCCTGGTTATGCAATAATGTAATTTCAAATGCAGGGAAAGTATCTAAGGCTCCCCAAAGCTCGCCAAGTTTGAGGCACTGCAGAGCATCAGGGGTAAAACAGCATCATGCAGGTGAGAATGGATGCAGAGACACATGAGCTGCAGAGACCTTCCCCATCCTGTCTGCAATTTACCCATTCCCTTTCTCAAGGCTAAGCAAGCTTCGTGACACCTTGGAGGACACGGAACTATTGTACCAAGCCTCATGGAAGAGAAAGACAAAGGAGGCAGAAATGAAATGATTGCCTTGAGTGGCAGAGTCGAATCAGGACTAGGGTAATCTCCATTCCCTCAGCACACTGTGGACCTTGTGATAAAACTAAAATGTTGCCACTTTAACAGCAGCGTCAGTCACACAGTATGGGCTCTGCACAGGCTTTGAAAACCAGGGAAGAGAGCATCAAATGTTCCAGCCCACTTAATTTGAAAGCTGCCTATAATAAACCCTTGGGAACATGTAAAACAGACAGGTCAAATGACATAGTTACACAAATATCACTGGATTTCTATCATTTAGGAATAAACGGCTTTGATCTGTTCAATTTAAAAGTGCTTAAAACGTGTACACTATGTTAAAGTCTAACATTAAATGCTTTTCTTCTTGCATTTTCTAAAAGCTTAGGGAGAACTTGCACACAGCATGACAAAACTTAGCCTTAATAACATAAATATCTATGCACAAGTAATTTGAAATAGTGTGCCGTTGCAAAATATTCTATATTCAGTAAAATGACAGCTCTAATCTAGTTCTTATATGCAGAAATCCTTAAAGAAGCAATCCACTGCCCTTTAAAAGCCCCTCTCTATTCCTCCCTTTCCCACCTGTTTTATTTATAGCTCTCTCCTTTGTAAAAACCACCATGATCTAAGAATGTAAAGTCCTCATAAAACCTCTTTGTGATCTGGGATGTGAAATCAGCAGTGCTTAGGGATGTTATGCATATGCAGGGGAGACTCCAGTGTGATACCCCAATATTCACAATCAACCCTACATTGCAGCGTCAACGTCAACAACTTTGCTTTAAACCCATGCTCACTCTAAGTTTGTCTAAATTCACCAAAATGCCTCTTGGCCCTCCTCCCACTTACTTTCAGCAGGCATTTCACTACGTCTGTGAGCAGGTATCCTCTCTCCCTGTTTCCTCTCGTTGCACAATTGGCTTTCCCTGGGCCTCTCTGGCAGTTCCAGCCCTTTTTGGGAGCTGTGTATTCCTCCCCTCCTCTTTCAGCCTTGTATTGAGGAGGATGTCTGTGGTGGGGATATGATGCAGCAGAATGTCAATGCCAGAAGTGGCCATTGTCATGGAAATGAGGTGCAGGAGTCAGGCATTGTCTGTGCAAGAAGGAGACATGTTGCTATTTTCTCCCTTCTCCCCTTCTGGGAGATTATATTTGAACCAATGAACTCTGTCTCTCTTATGTTTGCAAGTATTACATCGTTCCTTAGAACCAATTTCTCCATCTCCTCCCTCACCTACATTGTTGTGCCATCTCCTCTTCCTCACGTCCAACCAGTCATTATGGGCTTGTCTTGGCTTTTTTTAAGATTTCACAAATAAAAATGTGAAATAAGTGGATTCGACATGAACGTACTCATGCTGAGGACTATATTTACCTATGCCAATATATAACACACAAGTGCTGAATACACGTCTCGAGAGAAAATGAAGTCTTGTCCTCACTTAACTGAAGAGCAACAGGAGATGTGCAGGAAGGAAACTATTTCCCTGAGGGCACACTCTTGTCATATTAATATAGGTCCCTGATGGCATAGTTATTCATGCCCTTTCCAAAGTTCGCTGTTGAAAGTCTTCTTCCTGGTTTGACTCAAGAAGGACTTTAGAGGGAGAATCACTAAGGCAGATACTGTAATTTTCCAGTGTTACAAATAGGAAGGACAGACTTCTGGTGTCTTACTCTTGCAACCCACTGTGGTTGAGTGTCACGCTGCTGCTATATGGTTATCTAGTACATTAGAATAAGGTCGCTCTTGGTTGCTGCTGACTGCCAAAGTCATTGTTTCACAGCCCTGTGAACTGTATGTAATCAGGCTCGTGGTTTGGAGACTGGAAATAAAAAAAGACACGTGTCAAAAAGCAAGCTCCAGAAGATCTGGGATCCACCAGCAAAAGCCAGAAGATCCAGGCATGGGACTCCCCAGGACAGGCTGGCATTACCCTCACTGGACAGGTCACTGCACGCTTCACCTGTGAAAAAGCTGTCTTCCACCCAGGTGTTCCTGCTCTGACTATCATCAAAATTTGAGATTTTTTTGGGCATTTGGTAATACGCCACCAGATCTAGCTGGCCTGACAAGAAATAAGCTGTGTTACAAACTCAGTGACAGCTAAAAGTTCTCTTTAAAATAATTTCCTTATGAGATCTCTGCCTTCAAACAAGCAAGACCTAGACCACAAATGTTTTCACACTGAACCTTATCAGGCCTTGCCCTGATAAGGTTCAAACTGGTTTCTTGATACTCTGGGAAAAAGATATCATGTATTTCAAAGGCAGGGAAACGTGTGTCCTTGCCCTGTTATCCACCTTCAGGAAGGGTTTGGTGAATCTAATGTGTATCTGATGAATATTGAATTGTATTCTGAATATTTCTGATTAAAAATGGTTTGAGACTGTCATTTTGGAGCTCTGACAGATGGGTGGCACATATAAAGTACACAGTGTGTTCTGCACAAAGGGTAGCTGAAAGACAGTATAACTGCTAATTGTTTGTGTATTTAAATATCATGCCTATGTACTTATCTCGGTGCTCACAATACATAATGTGTTGTTACTGCATGCACCTTTTGTGAAACAAGGTACAAATCCAAAGATGCCTGCCATACCAGCCTTCAACAGAAGGATGCACGTTGTACGTGCATAACCTTTTCACAGCTGACAGTGTTGAAAGCAAAGGATTTACACATAAAAAATGTATGCACACATTGTGCACTAAAGCATTGAAATGTACACCCTACTGTACCTTATACATACGACATACAGAATCACAGAATCACAGAACAACCAGGTTGGAAGGGACCCATCGGATCTTCTAGTCCAACCATTCCTATCTAACACTAAACCAAGTCCCTCAAGACCTCATCCACCCGTGCATTAAACACCTCCAGGGAAGGTGAATCAACCACCTCCCTGGGCAGCCTATTCCAATGCCCAATGATCCTCTGTGTGAAAAAATACATGATATCTACGCCAAATATTTAGGGAAAGTAAATGCAATTGCTCATATCCCATATGCTCCCCAAGCAATGGGAACATGCTGAGTTGTGGGCCTGGAGGAAGCAGTATTCCTTGGGGAATACTGAAGCACTGTGGGATAAGGAAGAACACTAGAGAGGGAAATAAGTAGGCCAAACTACGACAGCCCTAGCTTGGCTTGTTAAGTGTGTGCAGAGAAAGGAGTGTTTAAACTCATGTTAAGATTTGCTTTTTCTCTCTGGAGAGAAAGGAAGGATACGTTTGACTGGGGAGTGCGAGAGAGCACGTTCTCTCTCTTTATTTCCCCCTTATCTGGCCTTTAGTGCACTGCTCTGCCCTTGACTTCACACAGCCATGTGCAACATTCCTCCTTCTCCTGTCCTACATTCCTCTACCTCTGCTCCCACTGACATATCTCCCTCTCAAGAACTTAGTTTACCCTCCAAAGTGCTCTCTTGCATGCACCACCACCCACTTTCCCCCCTGCACTGCCAACAAACATTTCTAGGACTTGTGGAGTCAAAATGGAGAACTGTACAGCCACAGTATGAATGATATGCACAGTACATATACACTCACAATACACAGTGTAGTCCGTAAACACCACACACGCCTTGTGTTACGCACATGCCTTGTGTCATGCACCTAACACACCATATATACCACAAACACCATGCATTCCATGCATCCTATGTACTATACACATCATGCACCCAGTGAATCCTGTGCAGTCAGTTCACACCATGGACCTTTACACATGATACTCAGTGCATTCCATGCATCTCCGTGCATTCTGAGCACCCCATGCACTGTACACCATGCTTAGTGCACCACACGCCTCATGTTTAGGACACCCTGTGCACCAGACACACACAATATACCATACATCCCATGCCTAGCATACCCCATGCACCATACATACCCTGTGTACCATACACACCATGCTCAGGGCATCCCATGCACCGAACACCCCCCATATATATCATATACACTGTGCTCAGGGAACCTCATGCACCATACAGCCACCACAGACCCCACACACCTCATACATACTATGCTCAGGGCACCCCTTGCAGCATACACAGCATGCTTGGTGCATCCCATGAACCATACACATCCCTGCACACCATACAGCCCATGCTCCCAGTGCACCATACACACCATACATTCCCAACACCCTGTGCATCATACAAGCCTTATGCACCATACACACCAGGCACAGTGCACCCTGTGCACCATACACGCCACACTCAGTGCACCCTGTGCACCCACCGTGCACCATGCACACCACGCTCAGTGCATCCCGTGCACCATACACCCACAATACACCCCACCTATACACCATATACATCCCGTACACCACTCACCCCCATACCACAGTCCCCTACACACACACACATCATACACACCATGCTCTCAGTGCTCCACACACACGTGCACCATTCACCTCCCATACATCCTACATCTCCCATACACCTCCCCATACACTATACATATCTGCACACCATATACACCATGCTCAGGGGACCCTGCACACCATACACACCCATACACCATGTACACCGTATACGCTATGCTCAGGACACCCCGTACACCATACACGCCATGCTCCAAGTCTACCATACACGCCACATACACAATACATACCCCATGCACTGTATACAGCATGCTCAGTTCACCTAGTGCACCATATATATTACATACCTGACATTCAGTGCACCCTGTGCACCATATACATCAAGCTCAGTGCACCTCCCGCACCACATACACCCCAAACACCCTGTGCACCATACGACCTCTACGCACCCACCATGCACCATACACACTACACTCAGAGCACGTCATGCACCCCATGCATCCCCTATGTACCCCCCATGCATACCATGCTTGGTGACCTCCGTGCATGATACACACCATGCTCAGTGCACACCATATACCGCCAGCACCATAAACCCCCAACACAACCCCCTATGCACCACACATAACATAGTCACTGCCCCCCATTTGGCCCATGCACCATGTACCCCAAATACAATCCCCTGTGCACCACACACACCATGCTCAGGGCACCACATATACCCCAAACACCCCATACATTCCAGGCACCTGATGCACCACACACACCCCATGCACCATAGACACCAGGTTCAGTGCACCTCCTGTACCCTATACACCCCACACACCCCATGTGCACCATACAACTCCCATGCACCTCCCATGCACATCAGGCTCAGTGCCACCTATGCACCCTATAGATCCTACGTTACCCGTGCACCATGTACCCCCCATGCTTCATACACACTGTGCTCCGTGCACCCTGTGCAACCCCATGCACCCACCATGCACCTGCACACCATGCTTGGTGCCCCCCGTGCACCATACCCACCAGGCTCAGTGCACCCCACATACCCCATACACCCCCATGCACCATACACACCACGCTCAGTGCACCCCATATATCTCATTCATCTTATGCACCCCACACACCATACACATCATGCTCAGTGCTCCCTGTCCAACCCACACACCGCATGCAACATACACACAAGGGTCAGTGCACCTCCAGCACATCCTATGCACCCTGTGTACCATGCACACCATGCTCTCAGTGCACCATACACCCCATGTACCTCCCGTGCACTATGCACACCATTCTCAGTGCACCCCATAAACCCCCCATGCACTATGTACACCATGCTCTCAGTGCACCATACACTGCATGCACCGCATGCACCCTTCCCATGCTCCATACACTCCATGCACCACTCCCATGCTCCATACACCCCATACCTCCCCATGCACCCCACAACTCCCCATACTCCATACATCCCATACCCTCACGCTCCATACACCCCATGCTCCATAACCTCCATGCACCACCTCCATGCTCCATACACCCCATGCACCCCACACCTCCCCATGCACCCCACAACTCCCCATGCTCTATACACCCCATACACCCCATACCCTCACGCTCCATACACCCCATGCACCCCACACCTTCCCATGCACCCCACACCCCTCCATGCTCCATACACCCTATACACCCCACACCCTCACGCTCCATACACCCCATGCACCCCACACCTTCCCATGCACCCCACACCCCTCCATGCTCCATACACCCTATACACCCCACACCCTCACACTCCATACACCCCATGCTCCATACACCCCGCACACCCCACACCCTCACGCTCCATACACCCCATGCACCCCACACCTTCCCATGCACCCCACACCCCTCCATGCTCCATACACCCCCCACACCCCACACTCTCACGCTCCATACACCCCACACCCTCTCATGCACACCACAGCCCTCCATGCTCCATACAGCCCCCGCTGTGCTCCATACACCCTATGTACCCCACCACCCCATGCTCCATACACCCCACATACCCCATGCTCCATACACCCCCCACCCCCTATACCCTATGCATCCCACACCCTCTCATGCACACCACAGCCCTCCATGCTCCATACAGCCCCCCGCTGTGCTCCATACACCCTAGGTACCCCACCACCCCATGCTCCATACACCCCACCCTCACTGCACCCCGTGCCCGCCCCCCATTCACCCAGCGCGAGCCACCGCGGTGGGCGGGGCCGGAGGCGCTCTCCCCCCCCCCGCGCGCGCTCCCATTGGCCACGATGGAAGAGGCCCCGCCCCCCGCGGCGGCGCGTGCGTCCCGGGGAGAAGGAGACGGGAAGGGGAGGAGGCGGGTCCCGGTTGCCATGGCAGTGACGTCAAAGAGTGCCGGGGACGGGGAGCGCCGGCACAGGAAAGGTCAAAGTAAAGGCGAGGAGGGGACGCGAGGGGCCGAGGCCCAGAGCTCGCTCGGGCGGCCCGGCCCGCACAGCTGGGGCGGAGAGACCCCTCCGCGCCGAGGGACCTCGCAGGTACTGGGAGGGGGAGGCAGTGGGGTACTGGGTGGGGGGCAGGTACTGGGGGACACACACAATTTCCCCCATCTTCCCCCCCCCCGCAGTCATTCCCGAGGGGCAGAGGGAGCATCTTGTAGCCTCCCGACCCCCGCGATGGAAAAGGAGGATTTTGGAGAGAAGGTGTGGGCTACCGCTCCCGGGCGCTTGACGAGGTGGGATGGGGATTTTAAGGGTTGGAGAGGGGCCCCGCAGCTTTTGCGGGGTGGGATGGGGACTTGGGGGGAGGGAGAGGGGCCCTGCAGCTTTTGTGGGGTGGGTCGGGGTGTTGTGGGGAGGAATAGGAGCCCCACAGCTTTTGCGGGGTGTGATGGGGATTTAGGGAGTTGGGAGAGGAGCCCTGCAGCCTTTGCGGTGTGGGATGAGGTCTTCGGGGGTTGGAGAGGAGCCCCACAGCCTTTGCAGGATGGGACGGTGTCTTGGGGGTGGAAGAGAATCCACAAACCTTTCACACACCCTTTTCTTCCTCCCACGGGCCATGGGGTCCCTTTTGCAGCGCGCAGCCCTTAAGGATGTGACATCCCCCCACCCCCACATTTTCCCTTTGCTTTGACCTCCTTGACCTGAATACAGAGGTTAGGCTGCTTTGGGGTTTGGTTGAGGTGTTTTTGGCTGTCAAGGCTTCTGCTCCCCTCATCCCGGCCCCTGGCTTTGCATAACTTGTCTCCTTTGCCTTTCCCTTCTTCTGTGCACTTTGTCCTGGCCTTGTGGGCTGCAGTGTGAAGGACAAAACTGTTCTGAGGCCCCGTTTTTTTCCCCATCTATCCAGAGAGCTTGATCACATATCAGGCAGACTCCCTAATTATATACATACATGTACAAAAAAAATGAGGTCGGACCAGAGAGGGTTCAGAGAAGGGCCGCTAAGATGATTGGAGGACTAGGAAACCTACCACATGAAGGAAGGCTGAGAGAGCTCGGTTTGTTCAGCCTTGAGAAGGGAAGGCTTAGAGGAGACCTTATTACCATATGCCAGTACAGATAGGGGATCTGCCAAGATGATAGAGACTCCCTTTTTATAAGGAGTCACATGGAAAAGACAAGGAGTGGTGGATATAAGTTGTTCCTTGGTTGGTTCTGATTGAATTCCAGAAGAAAATTTTTCACTCTGGTAAGAGTTAAATATTGCAATAATCTCCTGAGGGAAATGGTAGATTCTTCTACACTGGATGCTTTTAAGGCTTGGGTTGACAGGGTTCTGAGCCATCTCATTTAAGCTATATATCACCTAAAATGGTAGGGCCAGATGATCCTTGACGTCCCTTCCAACCTGGCGCTGAAGTAGATCCTGTGACAGCACAGAACAAGGCCCTTGGGTGTGATTATTTTTTTTTCTTTTTTTAGAAAACCCTGGAGTGAAACTGCTGTTAGTATGTGGAGTTTGAATGCCACAGGCAGTGTGTTGTCTCTTCATGTTCAAGGAATAATTTAAAGGAGCTGCAATGATTCATTAATAGAAAGTATTAGCTGCATGAAGGGAAAACCAGGTGAAGTTTCTAACTTTACGAGAAACTTATTCTGTGACCTTGGATAAATCTTTCTGCATCAGTTTTCTGTTTGCTTATGAATTGGTGCTTTCCAAAAATGTGTTGTGATTAAATAGACTAATGACTGTGAAACACTTATCTGCTGTAGTAATAAGAGGTAGGCAGCAGTTATTTCTACTACAGAAGCATAGAGGCTGTAGCCAGGATGTGTGTTTCACTTGCAGAATTTCAGTGGAAACAAGGACTGACATAAAAAGACATTTAATGACCTGTTATATTGCCTGATTTGCACTGTGTGGTCATTTTACTCTTAATATTTTATGTGTAGGGTGCTCTAATATGCTTTTAAAGGGCTGCCATTCCACAGTGCAAGTAGTTTGCGGGTTTTCTTCCCCTCCTGTTTGCCTATAGCAAAGCTGGTATTCTTTTCCACTGCCAAGGAAACCTTGTGAATTTCCGATTGGGCTGATTATCGCTGATAGCTGGCAATTCTAAGCTACCTGGTGTTAGATATGGTGTTTTGGTAGGGAACTGGGAAAGATGTGTTGTGGTGTACTTGATGGGATGAAGAAATTACTTGTGGCATTGGCTTGTAACTTTCGGCAGTACTGTTTAGTTGTAATTGCCGGGGTGGGTAGTTGCATTAACTCCACGCTACCTCAAGGTGCCTCTGTATTGGCAAGAATACTGGGGAGAGGGACAAAAAGTTCCTTACATGTGTAATGAAAGATAAACCAAATGGTTTAAGCTTAGGAATTGTATTTTCCCCCTCACCTTACATGATGCTCTCTATAGAAAATCTCTATAGAAAAAGCCTTAAGAATGACATAGGCAGAAGCTTAAGTACAGGTTTGCTAGAAAAAAGAAGGAATGACCTGTTGCAGTTCATATGCTGCTCTGAAGTGGTGGGCAGCTACTGCAATAATGGGTGAAAGCAGCCCAGCACAGATCTGCGAGTCGATGTTTCTGCTGTGAATACTGTCCTGAGTTGCACAGACATGTGCAGCTAGATTACTTGTCTCGTTTTTTCTTTGTAAAAATCTGTGGTACAAGGATACACCAGGAAGTGTATGTGACTGATATCTTAGGGGGGCTTTGAAAGTAATTGGATCTATAGTTGCTTGCTTTTCTACTCAAGTTAATATGAAACTTCTCTAATATGTTTTAACAGTAAATAGGAAAGCTTTTAGTGTTGAGGAGGAGGAAAGCACAATGCAGTTGAGGTTGTTCGGGATTTTTCTGTATATTTTCTCAACAAAAGTGAAAGCTGCTCTAGTAAAATGGCAATTCATTGTTAATTCATAATATGTAGGTGCCCTGGAAAAAATCAAATACTCAGTATCATAGCTACCCTTAGGTATCTTTAATTTGTGCAAGCAGGGCTCACTGAGTAACAACTCCAAGTCTCATTGACCTTAGTAGGATTTTAGAGGTCATATTTTAAAACAGATAAGTTGTGCTTGAATTGTTTTTTTCAGTCGTAGGAGCAAGTATTCATGTGCATAATTACATGCTTTTTCCAGTTCTCTATTACATTTTCTGTTTTTCTTTTGATTCTTATAAGTGCTACAATAAATCTGGATTCATCTTGGATTTTATTTTTTTATCTCTCATCTTAGTATGAGGAAGAAACACAAGTTTTTGAAAACAAGTTCTTTTTCAAGGTCACTGTGAAACAGAGCAAACTATGAGGTTTTACAAATAGCTAGAAGGGCCAGTTTTAGGATCGGAGAAACTTGGCCAGCACAACCCAGACGTATGCGGGTGACATCAGCATTTTCCTGAGCCATTTATGCTATTCACTTCTGTTCCCAGCAGTGCCTTCTGTCTTATGTAAGCTTCCACTGTACATCCTGTCCTGCTGTTCTCATGCATGAAAATTCATCAGCGTTATCTTACTGTAAGGGTTCAGAACTGAATAGTTCCTGGTTGCTTGTTGTCTCAAATGTCCACATGCAAATTTCTTACAAGCAGAGATCTGTGCCAGGAGCATAATACTGTCCTCCTAGAAGATATCAGAGGAATAACTTGGAGTGAGACACAGCTCCTTTTGGTAATGGGAACTGTAACCACCGTGAAGTAGCGTGGCTATGGATGTAATCGAGAGTCTTTACTGGACAGAAGCCTTCATCTATATCATACATAGATAGACCACTAATGCAGTTTTGATGGCTGATGATAAAACAGATATTGATGCTTTAAACTTGTTCTTGTAGTTCACATTTAGTCACGCATAATGAAGATACTGTCGCTCAATGGGTGAAATGGAAGCGAACACTCCATTATAAGCTTTCAAAACCAAACATTCTTTCTGGTTTTCTGGCTTGCTAAATCTAGCTGAAACTTGCTGGCATAAAATCCTGCAATAATGCAGTGTTCATGGTTTAATTCAGGAAATCGGGCTCCTTCTTTGAACAGTAGCTGATGTTTCAGTTTAAAAAAAAAAAAAAAAAGGGGGTGGGGAGGGCTTGCTGTTCTTCAGCATATTCTGGTCTCTTTTGTTAATGCTCTAGCAGCGTGAAGGAGCCAAATTCCTTCTTACTTGTGGTGAACGTGGTTGTCCTTTTCTGGCTCCATGGCTTGTTTAGAGCAGCTGGAAAGTTTCCGTATGAGCACTGATGTAGCCCAGTTGTGTACATAACTGTACAAGATGTATAGCTGTGCATTGGAACCACAGTGGAAGGGAAGTAGAGTTGATGTGGAGGAGAAACTCACCTGAAAATGAGTGCTGGTGTGGAAGACCCCTGGAAGTAATGGCATAAGCTTTCCTATAACTTTCCACAAGTGATCTGTTCCATGCTGCATGAAACAATTCCTCACTGTAATGGACAAACAAGAGGAATATAAGACTTGACATCTGAAAAGGAACAGGTGCCATGCTTTGACACTTAAAAGCTGAACAGATTCCTTTAAGTAATCCCTTATTGCAGAGTTTAAGGAAATTTATTGGCAAGACATCTAAGAGGGACTTGAATTTTCATTCTGAGTAGGGAATTGAATTACCACTATTACTTTTATCACACAAATCTAGGAATGCATGGACTTTTTAGTTCTTTTGTTATTTTTTGGAGGATATGCAAATATGTTTTAAAACCATATGTGGGAAAATGGACAGCAATGCAGTTGTATGGATTTTAGCAGAGACCTGTTGCAGCTGTAAGAATAAACCTTGTTAAAAAAATTACTTCAAAAGCACCTGCATGTCACACAAAGACTCCTTTGCACTATATTTTATTGCTTTACAGATATTTATGTGGATATGAAAGCACACATGCATGTTGTTATTATTCAGTTGCTTTTTTCATTCTGTGGATGTAGGCAAATAACACGTAGTCTGGATGCTTAAATCTGCTAAAATATTTAGAAGAAAGTTGGCTCTTGGAAAAAGTTTCCCACAGGATGCAGTGGGTGTCAGGTCTAAAGGTCAATGGCAGACAAAGTAAAGCGAAAGTTCTTTCAGATTTATTTTTCCACTTCTTTTTTTTTTTTTTTTATTTTAAACAAGCCCTTCTTGTGTGAAGAAGCATGGAACCCTTCTTTGTTACTTCCTAAACACTACCAGGCATTTACAGATCTGTTCGTCCTCAAGCAGAAAGTTTTGTTGAAAACTGTTTTTTCTTTAGTGGGAGGGAAATCAACACAGTTAATATATTCATTAACTCTAGCATGGAGGTTCCTGGTGTAAATCAAAAAAGCCATATGGAGTTTTAAGCAGCTGTCATGTATGGCTTAGGAAATGAACATCCCTCATACTAATACAAGGGTGAGATGGGAACTACATTGTTAGTCGCAGCGTCCTTTTCAACACATAAGATTTGGCTATAACAGTCATGGAATTAATGGAGGCATCTGTCAGGTTCTATGGAGCAGTGGGTTGTCTGCCTAAAATAAAAATACCAGTGTGCTTACTCTTTTAAGTATCCACTGGTGGTTAGTGCTCATGCTGCACCAATAAAAATAATCATGAATTGTGGCTGACTTGGTCCTGAATCTGTTTCCTGTCTTAAATACATACGTAAATATATTTATATGTATTTAATATGTGTACTTAACCTGCATATGTTTTATGTATGTGTATATATATTTATTATAAGTTGGGGAAGAAGTATACAGGGATTTTAAAGAGTTAAGTGGCAAAACGTTCTCTTCATGGAGTCAATGTACACTGTAATGACTGGTTAGCCCCTGGGAACAATCTTGCACTGAAGTTTATTCACCATCTGTATCAGTGACCTGGAAGAAGTGTTCAGGGTGGTGCTTAAAGAAATAGAAAAGGCTTGTGTGATGGCACAAAGTCTTTGCTGGAGACATATAGGAGGAGGAGTGGGCAGATGGCAGTCAGTACAAAACAGGTGAATGATCAGATTGAGAGCCAGCTGAACAGACTATGCAGGTGAGCATGCTGTTTGCGTTTCTGTCTTGGTGAATGTGATAGGGAATTTTTTTTTCTGTTGTGATCTATGAGCAAAGAGGTAAAAATTTTGTAGCTGGAAGCCTATGTAATGGATAATACGAATGTGCTGCATGACAATCTAGGTCTAGAAGGTACCAAGTCCTATACTTGGTGATTTGTTTACATAATTTATCTAGTTTGTTTGAAAACTTTTGCCTGGCTCAGTGGTAGTTTCAAGATTGCTTGGAAACACTGTGCAGTGGTGAAGGTAAAGAAGAACAAAGCGATAGTTGTACTGATGAATGATTGAACCCATAGCACTTTGCACAGTGCTAACAATTATATAAAAAATAATTCAGAAAAAGGGAAAACTCTACTTCACTGGTTCCTGCATAATATTAATAATATAGTGTACAGATTGAAGAGAGTGTATCTGGAGCCTGTTTATCACCCTACTGGTAACTTTGTCAACACAATAGCAATCTCAGTCTTTCCTATTTATATTTATTTCAAAATCTTCCTGCTTTTTTCATTTTTTATGGAGTTCCTTAAGTTAGAACAGCAATCATGTGGTCTAATTAGGGAATGCCCTACTACCCAGTAAAGAGGTATTGCTTTATCTGAACTGGCACTTAATGAGAAGCAGCATAACCTGCTTTGCTGTTTAAGATTTATTTAGTACAGATAAGTTTTCTATGCCTGAGGTTACTCTTTAGTAATACTTGTTTGATCCTTGTATATTGTTTTCTTAGCATGCCCCAGTGCTAACACCACTAAGGAGTTTTTCACAGCACAAGGAAGTTGAAGGGATTAGGTCTATATTTCTGCAGAAGTAAGGGTTAGAAAGATAAAGTTAAAAAAAAAGATGAAAATAATTCACAAGAAGTGCCCTAGATAAGATTGTTTCATGTGTACGGGCATGTTGAATCCTGTGGGATTCAGGAAGCTAAACTATTAAAAGGCTGTTTAATTCTTATGTTTCACCCTGTATCAACATGATGTTAGATATCAAAGAGGTATTAGTGGAATTTGCAAGAACGTAGGCATTTTATGTAAAGATTATAGAAATAAAGTCTTAGTCCAAAGTAAATCTTCTGTATTATAATAACTGTGTGAAGAATGAATGTTTGAGCCTCAACATGAGTATAATAAATCAATATGCCAGATGAGCCTCAGAGGACTTCATTGTTTTCTCCGCAGATGCGGCATGGTTTAGCTAAAAGCAGGGTCATCATTCTCCTTATATTCAAAGTGTTTCTCAGTGTTCCTGTAAACTGAGCTCTTTTCTCTGCATTATCTTAAACTGCTCAGATCATCATTTGGAGTGTTCAGTGCACTGATTGAGTATTCTTATTATGCAGGAATCGCAGCAAACTCAGCGTTGAATGAGAGATGAGATACGTTGTGTATTGTTGGTAACCTACAGATAAGACTCAAATTTGTACCTTCTGGAAGGTATTGTTTCCCAAAGCTGATGCTTGGCAACAAATGATGCCCTGCTGACCCTCTGCAGCTTGGCAGAAGACGCTCCTTACTGCGTGAGCTTCAGAAGTGTGCATCCCAGGGTACAAACTGCTCAGGGCTGTTGGCACAGGGCATTTTTTTCCTTTTTGTTTTTTTTTAACCTCCTTTGTTTCCTTTTGCCATATCTTCAGGACCAGGCAAATGGAATAGTAAAATAGAGGGCAGAGTTATGTAGTAAGATAAAAATTGGAAACAAAAGGGTATAGGTAGAACAGAGTTAAATCTTTGTTCTGGTTTAAGTAGAGTGGCCTGTCTAACGGTTGGGCTGCTGTTACCTAGTATTTCTGAGGCACATCTTGGCTGTTGGACCTACAAAGTTGGTAGTTAAAGCACTAGTCTGTCATCGATGTTAGCTTTGGTTAATTATTTCAAGTTAAAATTGTGATTCGTTTTTCCATCATGTTTTTCTTTGTTTTGCCTCAGCCTTACTAGTGTTTTGACTGGGGATGCAAAAGCTGTGTGTCATTCATGGCTCTCCCTGTTGATTGGCACCTTTGTGTTTAAAGGCTGTTGCTTTTTCTTTTTATCCAAATTCATCCTGCTGGCTGATTGGTTCATATTTGATATATAACATTATTTTAATATGTGTTCTTACAATATTATGACTATATTGTGTAATGTTAATCTGCTGTTTTCTGAGAGTATATTTAGCTTTTTATAAAGGCCACGTGTGATACATTGTTAGCACTGCTAGTGAACTTTGCAGCTAAATTATCTGATTGCATAGGGATCGTGCTTGTAAAGAAATAGTCTTTAACATTGCCTCTCAGTCGCCTCCTTTTGGGGTTTTGCTTATCTTAAATTATTGTTCAGTAAATATTAAGAGTAATCAATATTGCTTCTGGAAGGATAAGTAAACACATTTCTCCATGAAATTAAGATAAAAAATACTACAGCTAACGAATTTGTAGTAGTAGTTTCACAGGTATATCCTTTATGCCGGTATGACAAAGGCAGTGTTTTCACGAATGTTTTTCCTGATGATGGTTCTATAAGTCTCGCTCTCCCATCTCCCTGTAGGTCAAGAACATCTTCGTTTTCACTTAGCCCTGTGCAGTGGGATAACTGTCTGCTGACAGGATCGGGCACTCCCAAGTCACTGGAACATTTGGAATGTTCTGGTATCAGGGAAGCTAGTTCTGCAGCCTGTCCCTCAACTGTTCTGAAAATATCAAGGGCATATTTCAAGGAAATGACAAGGGAAGTTAAGGTGGCTTCTAGAGCTTTATGAAGATTGGTGTGCCATATCTCTAACCTTTATAGCAGAAGAGAAAACTATAACTGAATGGCGCTTGCAGTGTTCAAACCTTGAATCAACTGTGACAGAAGCCGTATTCTTTAACAAGGAAACATGATGTTTTCTGTGCTAAAAATACACATCTATCTATTTTGACTTCCCATTCCTCTGATTTTTTTTTCAATTGTTCTGTAACTTGAAAAATGAGGTACTGCACCTGATCTGATGCTTTCAATATTGCTAATTACAAAATAAATGTAGTAGTTAATATCCTCAGACATGATGTGATTAGGCGTGATTGTCTGGTCTTTGTATTTTTCATTTAATTTCATCCTGTATGACTGCTTTGAGTTCAAAAACCTAATGAAAATTTTACACTGAGTTTTTTCACTTTGAATGTGGTGACTAAATGACTTGATAAGCATGGGAGTTGATCAGGAACTGTTAAGCTGGTGGTTCAGTTAAAAGTCGGGTTATGCTAATTATTAACTAGAAGCAGTAAAATCTCAGAAAAGTAAAATGAATCCATGTACTTAAACATTCCTTGATTCTAAGAAACTAATTATAGTTGTGGTTCTGTATGTTAATGTGAAATTGCATACTCCTGTACTGGGGAGTACTGGTTTATTTGTTGTTCTTTCTTACACAACAGATTTCAGTGTGAAGTTCCTTATTGTTGTAGTTAATGATATCTGACTTACTGCTTATACTTAAATGAAGAAACAAGACCTCTGTTTACACAGCTTGAATTGCTGTTAAGCATAGTATTACTTTTTAATTTCTCTTAAGAATACCAGGCATCCCAATAACACCAGACCTCAGCTGCAGTTCTCAAAGTTAATCATTAATCACTTTTCTTTTTGTGAAAAGGGGAATGTTTTTCTAGTCATCTGCCTTATAGAAAAAGGTGAAAACTGCTTTTATGTCAATGTACTGTACTGGTACACTACAAATATACTATTGCAGAATTTTCCTTAATAGTGTAGATGGCTTATATATGCCGTTAATTTGCACCGTGTGGCGGTCTACTTCAGTTATTTATTTGCCCCTGTAAAAATCAAGGCATTATTTTAGCTGTCTGGTCAATCTTTGTGGAGATAGGACTTCCAGATCCTTGGAGATTGAAGCATTGTGTTGTATGGGTTGTGATCATAGGATCATGGAATGATTTGTGTTGGAAGGGAACTTAAAGATCATCCAGTTCCAACCCACTTCCATGAGCAGGGACAACTCCCACTGAATCAGGTTGCTCAAAGTCCTGTGCAGCCTTGCCTTGAACACCTCCAGGGATGGGGCATCCACCACTTCACTGGGCAGTCTGGGCCAGGGCCTCCTCACCCTCACAGGAAAAAACTTTCTCCTAGTATCTCATCTAAATCTCCGCTCTTTCAGCTTAAAACCATTACCTTTGTCCTATTGCTATACTCCCTGATAAAGAGCCCTTCCCCATCTTTCCTATACACAAGGATAACTGGTGGTGGTGATTCCTGTTTTTGAAGTTACTGCTTTAAGTTGGAATATGTAATTAGTTTGAGGAGTTCTACTTTTAAATAGCATTGTGGTTAAATTGGAATGTCAAATATTGAACGTGAGATCACATTTGCTTATGTAGTTTGACTAAGTGTTGTTAATATGGCAGTATTTGTCTCTGCCCATGGCAGGGGGGCTTGGAAGTGGATGATCTTTAAGGTCGCTTCCAACCCAAACCATTATGTGGTTCCACTGACCTCTGCCTGAGATACTACAGTTGTGCAGAAGTGGCTGAGATTTGCAGTTGGTCAAACAGATAAAGAACAGAAGTCTTCAGGCCAGTAGCATCCTTCCTCTTCAAACTCTTTTCAGGGAACATCATCTAGTTTATGAACTGAGTATGGCAGGATCCCTGTGAAAAGTCATGTGTTTACTTATTTGTTTTACTTTTCTGAACATGTTCTTTTTCATGCATAAAAGTGGTGCGATGAGGTAGGCAGCTTCAGGGGGTTTTAGGCTCATTTCTTTTGAGGAGATGATTTGCTTTGTTTTGGGCTCTAGTACAGTTTACTTTTTAAAATACTGATAACTTAAATCTATAATGTAGAAACTCCAGAAGCTCCAAATTTTGGCCTTGGCTCTCATCTCTTACGTTGACTTTTCTGCAGAGCTGTGCACTAGAGCTAATAAAGTAACTCATGTCCATGTATTTAGTAGCCAAGGAGCCATCAAATCCAAATTGTACCGCATCCTAGGTTGGAGGTTTTCACAAATATTTTTCAGGAATATTAGTATTCAGAAGTGTATTATACTGCCAAGTTATTCAGGAGGGGGTTTGCCTTAGGTGCTTTAGATGCTTCTGACTACTTGAAAACATTTTTGTTCATTCTTGCATTCTTTTGTTTTGTCTTTGCCTCTCCAAGATCAGGATGCTTTCTGGAATAATCCATACTGCCCACATACCAGCAGGTGGAGCATCAGTGACATAAGACAGGCCTCGGTCTCCCTCCAGCATTTGGGAAAAGTGGCTGCCATGTAAGTCCTGCACAGTTCTTTTCCATGGAAGTGAAATCTGCTGTCTCTGTTTGGCAGCACTCTGGAAGCAGCTCCATGTTAACGTGTTCTGCGAACAAAAAATGTTGAAAGACATCAGAAGCATTTGGGCAATGCACTTGGAAACACAGTGTAAATTTTGGGGTTGTCCTATGCAGGGATAGGAGTTAGACTCTGTTCCTTGTTGGTCCCAACTCGGGTCATTCTGAATCTGTGAACTTTCAGACTTTGCAAAGAGTGAAAGGCAACTTGTGTGAGTGAAAGGTTCCTCTGCTGCTCTTCTCAAATGTCAGTTTCCTGTTTCAGGGCATGAAGTATTGAAGCTGCATCTCAATAGTTATAAAGTTGGTGCTATCTTTAAGGGAGTGTAATTTTACCAAAATAAATTTTTAGTTGTTGTTTACTGTGTCTCACTCACATTACTCTTCCACACTCAGAATGTTGATCTCTGAGGTCTTAAATATTGCTATCTTTTCCTGTTTCAGTAGTGGGGGATGGAGAAAAGTTCCTGTTGTAATTAATATCAGAAAGAAATTTTTCACAGAGAGGGTCATTGGGCACTGGAAGAGGCTGCCCAGGGTGGTGGTTGGCTCGCCTTCCCTGGAGATGTTTGCGGTGTGGGTGGACGAGGTGCTGAGGGACATGGTTTAGAGATTGGTGGGAATGGTTGGACTCAATGATCCGGTGGGTCTCTTCCAACCTGTGATTCTATGATCTGTGCTGCTTTAACACTGTAGTGCCATCAATACAGGCAGTCCTGCCCTGTGCAGTACCTTTTCCTTGTCAATTCTAAGGACTGCACTGCCATCCAGTAACTGAGAGTGGCCTTCTGATGTAGTAGAAAACTGATCATCTTTCTCTTTTTTTTTTTTTTCATCTCCAGGATTAGTTTGCAGCTAATTAATATAGTGGTTGTCCAAGTAACTTGCATCGTGAAATTGTAAAATTCTTGCAACAGTGGAGGAAGTAGGAACCCCTCCGGTGGAAGATAGAGCGTGGGACTTTTTTTCTTCCACAGTGCTCTTTGAACTGTCTTGAAAGTGCAGCAGTAGACAGGCCCTGTGGTGTGAGTATTCTTTCTCTTCATGTTTTAGGAATGGTTATTGCAGAACAACCTCTCTCATTAAGATAATTATAAAGCACTACTAAATTGCACTAAATGCTGTTGTTATTGCACAGCTATTTTCTGTTTGGGGTGTGACAAAGATCTCAGCTGCTCATGCATTACTCTGTATTTTCCAGGTGTGCATAAAATCTAAGTGTTTAGCTTCTGTGATTCAAATTGCAGCTAATAAAAGTTGCTTTAGGATTAACTTTGGAATAACTGCGTGTTATTACTTCCAGACTGCCTATCACTATAGGCTGGATAATGGCGTTCTTTATTACTGATCCAGGTTTCCTTCCCTCCTAAGAAATAGATAACTTTTTTTATTTAGTTTTCATATGAAAAACAGAGTGGATGAAGATGAATCCTAAATAATTCTCTTTGAGAAAGCACTTTGCCAAGACTGTATATAGGAATAATTTATGGCAGATCCTACTTTTTTTTTTTTTTTGACAGTGCAGTGTTAGGATGTTTCTTGACATTGTGAACCCCGAAATGGACCTGTAAGTTTCCAATTTTTTCAGAAAATGTTCTGCCAAATTAAAATGCATTGGGAGAGTATTCTAATTCATATTGCAAATTATGTAATGGGTTAAAGCTTTGGAAATAATTTCTTGCCATATGTGCTTCTCCTGCCATTTACTTTATTTTGACACTCAATAGACATCTCAGTAAACTGATTCAACTTGTACAACGGTTGAAAGGTCATGTAGTGAACTGCATTCCTGTTTTAATTGGGATCAGTAATGCATTTCTGACATGATTGTTCTGATGGTCTCCAGTTACTATTGTGCAGTTCTTGTGGAACATGCAAATTGACTTCTGTTGGATGAAACAAAATTGGGAGGCGTGCTTCTGGACTTGGCTAATGTGTTTGGTTTAAGGCTATTTAGACCATCGATGGGACTAGGGTTAATCTTGAATCGAGGCTGCATGGAACACGTGTAGTTTGAGTACTGTTTTCAGCACAAACTGTTCTGTTTTGCAGATCTCCTCCTGGTGTGGTACACTACCTGCTAAAATGGGCACAGGGTTGTTTTTCTAAGATGGCTACATTGGCTAGTTAGCAAGAAGGTGTGAAAAGTACCAGTCAGTGCAACGAAGAGAGAGTTCATTTTAGCTGCTAGTCATGCTGATTAAACTCAGTAGCTGTCATTCTTATTTTTAAACCCTGTGACAGCATGAGATAATTCAAGGTTTGCAAGACCAAAAGTACTCAAAAATCAGGATTCTAGTATCAGGTGAATGACCAAGATTTTCCCTTCACCAGGTTTTTTCATATGTTACATTGAACTGTTGCTTAATCTAGGGTGGTCCTAGGAGTGAGCTGTAGGAACCAGTCCTTCTACTTACTCTTAAATCACTCCAAACTGTTTATTGTAATTGCTTTGTTTCTGATTATCACTAGAGCTCTGCATTTGTGACAAAAGGGACAGGATAATGCATTGTGCTGTCCACGTTCTATATTCATTTTATTGTTATTTGAAAAACCATATTTAATAATGGAAGGAAACTGAACCGAGACTTGCTATGAAAAAATACAGACTCAAAATCTGTAATCTATCCTTAAGTGTAGGCATCCTTCTGTATTGCTAAAGAGTGACATTTTAATAACTTCATCTTCAAAATTTTATTCTGGGAAAATATTGCACTGCCTTTTCCAAATTTGAGAGACCTCCTACAAATAAGCTAAGTGAAAATACCTTTCATTTTGCCTGTTTTTAAAGATACTGGTGTAAAATTGTAGTCTTGAAAGGTTTTCTTTTGGAAGAACATTGAGTGATCTACAAGGTGACCCTGGGATAGAATGTTTGGCAGCTGATTTAAATTCAATAGGCTTAGGTATGCAACTTGTGTTTTCTTTGTAGTTTATTATTTAAAATATTTGGCACTAGCTGATTAAAATAGTTCTAACATTAAATATTTGTGATTCCAGAACTGTTGGAGCTGCTAGCACTGTAGTCTATTGATAACACCTGGGCATTTATAGGAGAGACTGTATTGATGTCAACTATAGATTATTCTTTCTCCAAAGAGTTATTGACTTCATCAGGTTGGAGGGTAATAATTTAAATAAAGCAATAGTTGTTGGAAGCATATCACAGGAATAAATGAGATCATGCAGTTGCAAGTGCAATGGTCAGAAGAGATTTCTGGAGGTCCAACCATGTGCTCAAAGCAGGGCTCTAACTAGCACTTCATGTGGATCAGCTGTGGGTTTGTCTAACAAAGCCATGAAAACCTTCAAGAACAGAAACTCCACAGCCGCTCTGGGAAGCCTGATCCTGGGCTTCACCACCTAGTGAAAAAGTTTGTCTTCAAGGCTAACCTGAATCTTCCATGCTGCTGTTTGTGGCCATTGCTTGGTCTTCCCTTGACCGCTAGTGCTGAAAGGGTTTAGCTGTACTGTCTTTATAATTCCCATCTTGGCAGCTCTAGACATTTTGTTAGATGGTCCTAACCCTCTCCTTGCCAGAGAAGACAGGCCCCTTTCCCTCTAGGTGATGTGCCTGACCACCTTGGTAGCCCAGGCCTGGACGCTCCTTGGTTCCTGAGCATCCTGTTGAAGTGAAGGTCCTCACCTGAGTGCTCAGTATCTTCAGAGTGGCCTTGCCAGTGGCAGGCAGAGAAGGGATAACATCCCTTACCTGCAGTGCTCTCTGCAGTTTGCCTTCTCTGCAGTGAGATGTTGGCTCCCGTTTCAGCTGGCTTCTGCCCCAGCACATTGGCCCCTTCCAGCAGGGCTGTTGCTCAGCCAGTTCTCCCCAGCCTGTGCTGATGCATGGGATTCTTCTGCTGTGGTTGCAGAGCTTTGTGCTTTTCCTTCTTCATGCTGCTGAGGTTTCTTTTGGACCTATTCTCTGTTCTGTGTCTGTTGGTAGAAGTGCTGCCATTCGCAGTGTTTGCCCCCTCTTCTTCCCTGCCTCCATCCATTTTGCTCTCACCTGCTGCCTGGCTGAGGGTGCAGCCTGTGTCATCTTCCTGGTAACTGATGAGTATGTTTGGAGCCCCATGTTGGCCCTGAGGTTCTTCTTTGCCACTGCTTGTAGTGGTGTCAGCCAGCTACCCAGCCAGTTTTCCAGCTCACCTTACTTTCTTCTTGTTGAGCTTAGGCTTCCTCAGCTCTCAGATGAGACTACTGCTGGAGATTTGTCTTGAATGCCATAATAAAGTCGAAGTATGTTACTGACACCATTCTGCTTTCATCAAAGAACCCCTTCCAACTCTTCATGTGAGGCCGATTCTGCTTTAGAGAAATCTTCAACTGTTCTTGATTACCTTTTACTCCACACCTTTAAAAATTAATGCTACATTGATGTGTTCCATGTGCTTTCCAGACAGTGGTTGTACTTTGTATCTCCTCTTTTGTCTTTTCTCAGACATGAGTGTGGTGGTGTTTGTGCTTGTCAGGACCTTTCTGTGAATGTCATGACATTTTTTTCTAGATTGTGCTGGTGATTTCATATAGAATGCAACAAAAGAATAGTACTACATTGGGTAAGTTGTAAGCAAAATTTTTAACAGTCAGTATGAAAATCAAATATTTATTTTCATGATTTAAAAAAAAAAAAGTCCTGCTAAAAGTCACTTCTGTCTTCTGTGGGGAAAAAAGTGAGTTCTTCCTTTTTTTAATAGTAATCTGATAACTAAATGCTAAATGTTACACAGCTCCAAGAAGTAGGGAAATATGACTCAGATTTGTTAGATATATTCCTGGTATATTTGCTGAAATACAAAAACTGTTTTAATTCTGGTTACTTTACCAATTATTGAAAGAGGTTGCTTGATTCTAGGGAAAATGGTGTTTGAGAGGTTTTGAAAGTAGTAATTTTCAAACTATATTTGTCAGATGCTATGTAAGATTGGTTTGAGATTATCTAGCAATGTTTTCAAAATTAACTGTTTTGCCAGTGCATTAGTGTTTCCAATTGCTGTCAGTGAATCCTGAAAATTATCTTCTGATAAGAACCTGTTTAAATCTACATTTTAAATAGAAGTAATCCTTCTGAGAGTTGCTGGAAGGTATTTTATATGTGCTTTCTGATTTGTTTTTGTGATTGATCCTGAAATGGATGCCGTGATTGCAAACTGTTCTTATATGGACTGCTTCCTTTGTGGAAGCAGGCTGTATGGGGGTACTTAAAAGAATAAGTCTCTTGGGTCTTATTGCAAACCGACTGATTAACTTCTGTTTTTTAACCTTTGCAAAACGACAAAGATGCATTGTAAATCCTAAGTGTCATGCGCTTACCTGATGTTTGTCACTTGCATGCTTGCTGGGTTGAGATTATTTTCATTGAAGTTATTAAAAAAGTTGTATATGCTTTGGGAGCAAGGTTAAGATTGATGCTGGTGTACCGTTTACCTTTCAGTCTGATATCATTCAATATTCAATTGCAATAGAGGAGTTGAGCTCACTTCCTACAGTGGGGGAAATATGTTATTGCGACACTGGGTTTCACCAAAGTCTGCAGGCTGCAGGAACACGTTCCAGACTCTGCTTACCAAAATTAAATGTGAGAATGCCAGGATTTGTCACATTTGAACTATACTCACTTGCAAAGATTGGAATATGTTCACACAGTACTATCGTTAAAATGGGAACCTTGGTATTGTATTGCCCGTAGTTCTCTTGGTGCCCTGGTAATACAGTGTAGGCTTAATTTTTGGACTGCTGATGTTAACAGAATGGCACATCCAAATGTGTCCTTTTTCAAAGCAAAGGTAAGCAAAGAGACTCTGCAGTATGACTGTTTCCTTGCAGTTCTAAATTTTTTCCATCACATCACACACAGAGAACTATTGTTGGCAGCTAATACCACCAGAGAATTACAATTGCAAATCTGAGTGAAAAGTCATTAAGTGAAGGAGTGTGCTAAATGTGGCATTGATTCAAGCCTGGTACACCAGACTCAACTGATATCCGCTCAGTTTTTCCATTCATGCTTGGCCATATTTGAGTCCCTAGCACAGAGGGCTTCATTTTAAGAAACCTGCTACTGGAAATAGTAAAGACTGAATTACTTGTGTTATTTCTATTTGTATTATATGTATTTCAGTTATTTTTTAAAGGGTAGAGTTCTTCTAACTACTGCAAAAAAATATTAAATGTGTTCTTTGTTTCTATTTCTTGTCAAGCTTTGGGGTTGGAGTTTTTTCCCTCTTCTTTCTGTCTTGCACTCTCTAAAGAGAGCGATCAGATCTCTAATTGTGTATTCAGTATTGTGAACTTCGTATTTTTCAGGTTGGACAGTCTTTTGAATCTTATACTTAAAGATGCCATATAAAAGAAAGAGCTTGTTTTCTACAGACAGCTTTGGACCAGAGATATTAGTTACCTTTAAAGAAGAAAAGGCAGACCATGAACCTGAATTAGGAACTGAAAGATTCTTCAGGATAACATGGAGACGTGTCATGTAGAGGTAGTTATCAAATATAAACAGTTATTTGTTTTAGCAGTTTGCAATTAAGCATCTTCAAGAATGTACCCCTGATTAAACAATCTACTTTTAGTGTAGCTCTTTACCAGGAATGAGGCCAAAATTCCTTCCCTGCAAGAGGCACCAAAAGAGAAAGGTAAATTGCTTGAAACTATGAAACTAGAACTATGCTGTGGTCAACAACATTGAGTTTTATCTTAAACCCATTGAGTCTATATAATCAAAATGTCCTGATAAACCTGAAGAAGGAATACTTTGATGGAAACATAAGGAATGCAGTCAATTCCTTATGTGAAATTTGGCCTCATACCCTTGAGGTATGAGTAATGCTTGAGGCTTGGGGAAGTCGCAGTAAACCTCTGGCTTGTGTGGCTTAGATTTGGAAGTTGTGAGTGAACACAAACTTTAGGTATAATAACAGGGTCCCTTTCTTCGTAGTAAACATTTTTTATTAATTTGGAGTATTGACAGCAGAACAGTTCTAGACAGGTGATGGTGCATGGCTGTCGCTCAGTGGCAAAAAGGTAAATTTCCTGTGCCAGAAGGACTTTATGTGGTCTTGAAGCTTTGCATCATTCTGTGTTCTCTACATGTAGTGTTAAGATGGGATTTCACACTTGAAAGAATATCTCTATTGCTGTTCTTAAGAAAAACAGTTAAAGGCATTAACAGAAACCAATAGTCAATATTCCTCTGTTTGTGATGGTGTTAGAATAAATCCTGTTGGCTTCCAGTGTTTTTAAGCCTTATGAAAATGAGAGGGTGGTGCCTTTAACAGAAGCTGGAGTATGCTGCCTGCTGCCATTTACTTAAAAAAAGAAAGTGTTTGGGAGAATAGTTTTGATGCTTCTTAATAAATATACAGCTTCAATTTTTGATTAAAGTTTTATAGAAATTGTCTTTCAAGCATGTAGTGTAGAGTGATCTGCAGTGCCTCTGCCCTATTAACATCATTTGGAAATGAAAATTTCAACTCCTGTACAAGTAAAATCACTTTACAAGGTGCAGTGTGAGTATTTGTAGTTGTCAGCAAATTTGATAAAGCAGCAAGAGGCTTCGTTGTCAGGCATGTGGGCTGGTTTGTGATGATTTATATGTTCAAACCAAAGAAGGTTGTGGAGATTTTGTTCTCTTGGGGCAGGTGACATTGTAGTAACCTTCATTACTCCTTAAGAAGTAAGCGTTAAAGGAAAGCAGTAGAAGAAATGGTTCACTGCAACTTAATGCTCAGCAGCCTAATTAGCCAAATACCGTGTGCCTACCTCTGCATGAAATAGCCTATTTCTTTCCACTCTGAAATGGGAATTTTCAGTTTTGGAACAGCCTGAAGAGCCCTTTCTTGCAAAATGACCACTGGCTTTTTAACTATTTATTCTTAAAAATAATGAAGGTCAGCATGGTATCCATAGTGACTGCATGCAACTTCCTCATTAATCTTGGCATAGTGCTATAATAACTAAATCCACTTACTATTAACTTTTCATGTTTCAGGAGGAAACCTTTATAAGAAATCCAGATGTGATTTGGTTTCCGTAACAGAAATCTTGGTTATTGTAGTTTTTCTTCACTTTGAAACTCCTTGTCATAATTTCTCCACCTTAAATTATAGAAGTTTGTGTATAATCTGGCAGTAGGAAACTTTTAACTTTTTCTTTTCTTTCTGAAGTGATAAAGGCTGCTTTGGGAGTATAGCAATTTGCTTTCTGCTGATAATAAAAGGAACACATTCCACTAAAACTACAAAATTAAAACACAGGTATTACATGAGTATGATCAAAGTGGAATTATGTGGTTAAAAATCTGCTGACAGCAGCTTCAGACCCTCCACATCCATCACAAGGACTGGGGAAACTCCTGCAATAGGAGCACCACAGGGATCCTTTGAATTTTGACTTTTGGATTACTTCTGTGCACAGCAGTATGGAATTGGAGTGTTGGGAGAATATGCCACAACTAACTCAGTGCAATCCAAAAAAATTAAACCAAAGTTAGGCATTATTTCCCCTTTAAGTCTTATGCATTGTAAATAATGATTTATAACCTCCATCTTAAGGCAGTTACTTTTTTCCCTTCCTACTCTGTCCTCCTTTAATGCTTACTCAAGCATGAGTAGGTTTGGAGTTGTTTTTTCAATTAGTTGATTGTAGTAGAGCTTAGTAAACTAATTCTGATACTAAATTTAAATGTTTTCATAATTCTGTCATACTTCTATTTCTGATGTTTTCCTTACAAACATGACTTCTTTTGGTATGTCTTTAATTTTGCATATAAGCTTATTTAAAAATAGAAATGATTATGAAAGGATAGCTATCTGCAAAGTTCAGCGGATGTTCAAAGTTGAAATCCATTTATTTTTAAGAGCTTTAGGAATGAGAGTATAGGGAAGTAAAGTCAAAGGAGATATATATATTCCAAATATATAAATAAAATATATATTTTTAAATAAATGTAAAATATAGATTAAATAAAACAGTTTTAACCTAAAGAGGTCTTAATGTAGATTAAAACTTGGGGACTTGGGTTCTAATTTGTTGCATTTAGAAACTTTGCTAATATAATGTAAGTTGAGAATGTAGAACTGTATTTTTGTTACTAAATGTGAAAATAGGATTTTCCTCAAAATTAGCTGAACAGCAATTGGTTGGAATGTTCTAGAAGCATGTCTTAAATCTTGGTCTTTTTTATTTTTCCTCCATAAAGGTGACCAGCTGCTTTGTGCTGTTAGAGTTATGGTTATGTGTAGTAGTCTGTTGCTGTAAACATCCCCGACTGGAAGCTGTACCAGTTCTAGCTTTCAGTCAGATGTTTGCTGCACCTGGCTATTCTTGGACATCCTCAGCAGGAGAAGCTGTCACAAATACATATTCACATATCTCCCTAACACTGTTTCTGAATTGCCTTTAAATTAGTTAATTTGATTGTTATTAAGATTGTAGGCGTGATTTCCTGTATTCCAGTCTGAAGTGGACACACAAAGCTGTTGCATATGGATCGGTGGGAACAGAATTTTTGCTGCTTTGTGGTATGAGCTACAGAATTATGCTTCTCTGGAACATAACAGCAAGCCGTGGTTAATTTCTTGTGCAATTACCCATAAACCAGAGTTGCTTCATGAGTTGTCTGGTTTAGCAGCTTCTGTTACTTATCACTCTTAGGAAAAATTATTATAAATGCTGTCAAATACTTAGCAGAAATTTTATCTGATGTGCCTTGCTTTTTGTTGTTTGATTTCTTTTCCTGAAGTTCACATTCTGAGTTTCCTGGAGCACCAGGTGGTGCTTTTATTGTTTGTAAGCTGGATATATCCCAAGGCCAAAATAAAGGTTAAAAAAGTAGGACAGAGAATGTATTTTTGCACTAACAATGCATAGTGTGTACAGTTGTTTATGGTATGGTCATCTTTATGCTGTGCCCCACCATGGCACACAAAAGTTTATTTTTCATGTAAATAAAAGCTTTTGCAAGTACTTCTTCAGAACTAACTCTTCAGTCATTTGGTTCCAGCATGACTTAAAACAATCATGGGGACAGGAACAGCCATTTGCAAAAAAGTATCATCGCTTTTCTCAGAGTGGGATCTGCACGTGCTGTTCCCTGCTTCTAGTCTGGGATTTTATTTCTCCTTTGTTTCTCTCTGTAGTCTTCTGGTTTTAATGGAATGGCCTATGCCAGTAACTTCCACTGTTATGAAGACAGAAAATATTTTACTGCATTGTTTTACCTCTTGATTCTTCCCCCTCCCAAAATGTTATGTTTTTGTTCCCTGACACATAAAAGGAAAACTTTATAGTACAGTAAACCTAGGTATTATTAGTTTAACTTTGCTCTAGTGATCCTTTAAAAGGAGATTATGTCCAAAGATATGTAAAGTGAAAGATTTTCTCTATAATTTATCAGAGTATAAACTGTTAGGATTTTGTAGTCCTGGGAAGGCCTGACTGATAAGCACTGGAAGGGTAATGGATTTCAAGCAGGCAGTGAATGACCAACATGAACCAAGGATGGCTATTCTTCTTCTGTGATGCTTCCAGGGCCATAATTATTTTGCTTCTGTTACCTGAGTGTTCTATCTGGAGACACAGAAGCATGTGTCTTAAGTTACTAAACTTATTTATTGATCCAATTCGTTTATAGCACCTTTACAAAGATTTGCTTTTAAAGCAATTCACACACCTAACCTCCGTTAAAATGATATTTTTTAAGTATTATCTGTTTGGCTTGATAATTCATGTTGGTATATTTATAAAAAAGAAGCAGTATCTAAGATCTTGATTTCTTTAAAAAAAAAAGTGCTGGTAATTTTTCTGCGAATACTTAGCCTTTCGTAGTTCTATATAGTATTTGGACTTAGAGAGGGAGAGTTCTCTGTTAAACTTCAGTGACTGATGAAAAAAAACATGTTATAATTAACCTGGCAGACACTTTAGGTAGTGCTGCCTCAGCCATTCCATGTGCCAGATAACACAGTGCTTTTTTGTTTATATAAGCTTACTTCATGTGCAGTTTCAGTCCAGTCTTGTAGAATTTTACTTATGTATACATTTATATTGTGCTGGTGTCTCATACATGTACTCAAAGACAGCTGCCTGTGTCTTCATCTCAGAACAAATGGAAGTGGCTTGTAACTGTGCAAAATAAATAAATTTTGATAAAAACCCACACTTTTTTTTGTTCATTGCAGTTTTTTGGGGTTTTTTGTGAAGTGTTAGCTATAGAAGGGTCTCCTTTTTGCATACATGAAGTACAAATTACTGAACATCTTAACATCTCTCAAACGTAGCTGTTGTTTGCAGCTGAAGAAGGTGGGAGTCTCTGAAAGTGCACATCTGTTATGCAGTGATTCCAGGTGAGCTCAGAGTGCTGGGATTGCTGGGGTGGAATGCTGGGAATTTGGTGTGCTAGCTGTGCAGTCAGTTCTGCCGAAGGGGTAGGGGCAGGGAGGCGCTGAAGCAACTCTTGTAGAATTAGGCAGCACAAGGCCACAAATACACAAGCAGACTTTGGGAATGGAACAGGCAGATTTGACATGTCAGCCTGATGACTGACAAGCAAGTTACGCGTCTCGCTAACATCAGGTCTGTGACTTGCTTGTAAGGAGCTGTGGATCAGCTGCTGATGCTTTGAAGTGTACAGATTCTGAAACAGAGGAAAATACCTGAATGAAAATCAGGGTAATGGTCTAGAAACCAGAGTGAAATTGTGGATGCAGGTATTAATCTCAGGTGGCTGTTGTATTTGTCTGCTGTACATTGCAGCTGCAATCTGCAGTTACCTTTGGAGATGGAAGCTTAGGGAGGAATACAAAGATCCTCACTTGCTGAGCAAGTGGAATGCCTGCGAAGATCTAGTGTTTGGGGTCTGGATTAGTTGCCTGTGGGTCACCTCGGGACAGTTTTTATGACTGCTTAAAAAGCAGTACATCAAAGTCCTTGCTGACTTTAGTCTGGCCTCTGTGAAGCACTGCCTTCCCTTGCTCTGACCTTGCAGCTACATTCAGCAGAAATGCCTCAGCTCATGTTTTTCTTCATGTGAAGAACAACTAGTCAGTATTTGGACAGCTTCGACTGATGCTTTACTTATGAAACATTCTGCATCTATGGTTCCTTTCTCCCAGTAAATCTGCAAAGCACCTGTTTAGACAAGAACTTTGAGAAGGCTGTGACTTGGCCTCTCATCTGCTTGGTTTTTTCAAAGTATTCTTTGACTGAACTGCTGAGATCTTGTTTTCTTAAGACTATAGACATTAAACGTACCTGTAAAATCTAAAATAAATTGTTGAAGCTAAAGTAGCATGTCTTGCTGCTTTAATGACTCGTATTTCTGAGTAATCCACGTGTAGGAAAATAAAAATGGAGAAGATGACTGAAATAATAGGAGTACCTTGAGAAAGTTCTGGAGGAGGAATGAGAATTAATTTAAGAAAATGCAACATGAAGAGAAAGATGTACAAATGTAACAACAAAAGCTGCAAAATTTGTCAACAGCTTCCTTCAGGGTGCTGTGTTCAACACCACAAAGGTTTATTTTTGCATGAACAATTTGAGGACTGTTACCCAGTTTGTACTACGCCATTCATCTCCTGTATATTTTTGCTGTTGAATTTCAATCTTGAACAAAATTACCTGAATTTCAGATTTGTAGGTGTCCACTCTGAGCATCAAGGCCCTTGGCAGGTTAAGGGCAGCAGAGTGCTGATCTCCAGCAATCTGTGAGAAGCTTTTCTTGTGTCTTTACAGCATCAGGGACTGTACGTGTGTATTAGTATGTTCTGATATTTAGAAGATAAGGTGATGAAAAAAAATGTTCCGTTTTTGTAGTGTCAGTAAAGCTTAATAAGTCTTGCATGTGCCTTATGAGGTGTGGAAATAGTGGCTCACAAAATGTATTGAAGTATGTCTGCATAGATTCATTTTTGAAAACCTTAAAAGCCAATGTTGTATTTATATTGTTAAGCTAATTTTTAGTTCCTGTAAACATCCTCCACTCAGCTATAACACATGGTAGGGCTGGGTCGTGGATGTTTACTTCAACTGACTTGGAAAGGCAGCTTTCCTCAATGACCAAGTGACATTTTTGGCAGGAACAGAATTCTATTTTTCAGTAGTGTTCAAAAAAATCTTACTGTATTTTAAATACTATGATTTCTATGGAAGCAGTATGGATTTCTAGAAATTCTCATTATTTATACTGACTGTATAAATATTTATTGCGAATCAATCTTTAACTGCTGAAATCAGTATATTTTTCTAATTGAAAATAAACTGATAATGTATCTTTGCTTGTAAAGTAACTTCTGATACCCTGATGATAGAAAAATAACCAAAAATTTTATATTGAATGTTCAATTCTTGATTGCAGTTGTGATTTATTACTTGTTATTGATTTGCTTATTGTCAAAGGAGGAATAGATATGATGGGTAAGGCTGAAAAAAACCCCAAACTGATCATTGCCATAATTAAACTGCTAAGCTTTAACTCTTTCTGTTGCCCTTTATAGCAAACAAAATGAGAAACATCTCATTTTGATGGGGCAAATCTGGATTGTAGAACAAGGAAGGAGACCAGCATCAATTGCTTTCTGTGTAACTCTTCTTCTATCATGTCTTATCCCCTGGAGTCCCATTCCTACTAATAAGTGATGGATGTGATGCTAAATGAAGTATGACTCTAGCATTGGGAGAATGTTAAGTACCAAATTTAACTATCCAAAAAGAGCTCAAATATTTTTATTAAAATGAAAAAATGAAGGACGTGGAATTCATCATAATTGTGAAGTATAATCTAGTTTCTTGAGGATCACTTTTACAATTTTGTATCTTCATGAATATTGGGAAGGATCATACTCGGACATGTAACAAGTTTCTTACATAAGGCAAATACATTATCTAAATTATCAAGAATTTTTCATACATGAGCAGCATTTTGCTAGTTGAGATTTTTACTGTGCTTTTTGGGGTTTGTTTCCATACTCAAAAGAGTACTTTTAACTTGCAGAAGTCCTTGTAGGTAGGCAGTACATAATATATGACGCTGCAAACAATTGCATGCAAAAAACCCCCATCACATTCTGGGTTTATGTCGAATTCTAATGTGTGAACACTGCAGTATAACCATGTATTTATTGTGTGTACTATTTATGTTCATAAGAAGTTCTGGTGCATTTTTTTTTTCAGTGAATGTTTAATGCATTGATTTTTTCCTGTTGGGGTGAACTAAGGAAGTTTGAGAGATGTGAGTAGTTCCCAGGAGAGCTAATGTAATTAAAAAAGTCTACCTCCAGAAAAGAATCTGCATGCTCTTCTGTTCTGTTCCCCAGAGTTAGATGCCTTGTGGCATCCCTAACTATCTCTGAGAACACTTCACTCCAAATTGCTAAGTATATCACTTCTCTTCATCTTGAAAAATTATCCTGCCACAGGTTTCCATGCTTTGGGAATGACAAATTTTTGACAGCACAGAGAAGGTGAGGAGGACAGACCTGTGAAGCTGTAACATGTTGCAGCTTTGGTGTTGTGTGTTAATGTTGACGTATGCTCTTGTCTTACCTCACTAATGATTTCTGCCCTTGTTCCTATAAAGGAATGTGTAGTGCATACACATCTCTTCTGCCACTGAGAGTGCAGTGAAATGCACTGGCTGTTCTTTCTCAATCTGGATCAGTTCATTTTCTTGGTGTTTTATGTGGTGCCATGAGGTGGCGTAGCCATGGAATAGTGCAGTAACATAAAAAAGGGCATTGTACAAACAAAAGGGTGTTGTATGAACAAAGCTAGAGTCTGGCTGTTGTTTAGTTATAGAAAGAACAGTTGTGACCACTTTTGCTTGGACACTTAAAAAGTAAGTGGGAGTAAAATGTTAAAATTAGTAAATCCAAAGAGCCTATGGAAGCTTGAAAGGTGCATATTTTGCATATTTGGATGTGACAGTAGTTTGAGTCCAAAAGTGATTTCAGTCTTAGGGAGTAAAGTTTTGTTTAGTTGCTCCTTGGATAAATGGGCAGTAGAGTAGGTTATGATCAACATAAGTAGGTTATCCTCAACATAAGAAGGAGATGGAGCTGTTGAAATCAGTCCAGAGGAAGGCTACAAGAATGATGAGAGGGATGGAGCACCTTTGCTATGAGGACAGGCTGAGAGAGTTGGGCTTATTCAGCCTGGAGAAGAGAAGGCTCCAAGGAGATCTTATAGCGACCGTCTAGCACCTGAAGGGGCTACAAGAAACCTGTGGAGGGGCTGTTCACAAAGGCTTGTAGTGATAGGACAAGGAATAATGGCTATAAATTGGGGAGGGGCAGATTTAGACTAGACATTGGGAAGAATTTCTTCACCATGAGAGTGGTGAGACACTGGGACAGGTTGCCAAGGGAAGCTGTGGATGCCCCATCCCTGGAGATGTTCAAGGCCAAGTTGGATGGGGCTTGGAGCAACCTGGTCTAGTGGGAGGTGTCTCTGCCCATGGCAGGAGGGTCGGAACTGGATGATCTTTAAGGTCCCTTCCAACCCAAACCATTCTATGATTCTATGCTGTAGACTGTTCAGGCAGTTCAGGAAAGCTTTAACTTGTTTGGGTCTTTTCCTCTGAATTAAGGGCTAGTAGACCTCTAACGTGTGCATCTTTAAGACAGGAAAGCCTAACCCGTTAAACAATGCATGGGCTCTGTAAGCAGAATGAAGGAAATGGTGTTCATGTCAGTTTGGATCATTTGTTGTCTGATAACATCGCTTTCTCAGTACAGAAATAATTTCCTGTAAACAATATGGCTTTATCTATCTTTAAAACCTGCCATTTTAATTAAGTGAAAAATTATTTTCCCAAACTTTATACAAGTTTATCTTTGACAGGAAAAAAGGGAGGTGGCAGGGATGAAAGATGCTTTGTGAACTGAACTCTGTTTATTTAGGTTACTGAAAACATGCTGAAAATGTATACATTAACTGCATTACTTAATGGGTGCTTTTTTATAAACACATTTTCCCAAATATTAATAAATTAGTTGAAATGACTAGCAGAGAACATGGTATATCAATAATTTTTTTGGAGATGTTTCATGCATAGTCTAAGGAATTTGTAAGCTAGCAAATCTCTCCTTAGCCTGGAATCAAACTTAGTATTAATAGGCAACAGAAATGTTATAGCTGGGCGTAATTTCATGAAATATGAGATTTTTGTGCACACTGCACGTGAAGTCCTGTCTATTCTGTTAAACTGTCTGCTGTAGCTACTGAAAGTTGGTTGCTTCCTTCCTCCTGCCTGCAATGGACACATACCCAGTAATTCCACTTTTGCAGCTACTCTGTTCTCTAGGCGAAGGAATATCTCAGATGCATCACATGCCAAGGATCTTGCTGGTCTGGCTTTAGCAACCAGAGACACAAACTTCATGACATCACCTTTAGAGAGTGTTAATGAAATCTTCCTTCTGCTATTAAACACAGCAATACCCCCTACCCCTTCTGGCAGAAATTACAATCTTATTTTTTAAAAAAAAAAGCTGGGGTTATGGGGTGGAGGCAGGAAAACAAGAAGCAACCTGGATCTTATTGGAAGAATCCTCGTGAGCAAGGGGGGAAAAGGTACCCTAATACTCAGTTTTCAGGTCAGAGAAACTGGTGTGTGTGGGTTGTTGTTGCTAGAGGCCAAGACTCAAGACAACATCTGTTGGGCTTCTGCTTCAAGACACCTAATTAAGTGAAGTGAAAGATGCAGGTATGGCTGGGCTAGAGACTCTGAAAAATCTCCTCGTGTTTTCTCTGAAAAGCCAAAAGAGGAGGGAAAGAAAACCTCATCCAAAAATTAATACCTTAGCTGAAGTAACCTGCTGTCTTTCAGAGAATTGTTAAAGGATTTTCACCAGACAATGGGTAACTCTAAGCTTGCTTTACTTACAGCTCAGAGTTGGGCCATCACCTCAGTGAGTGGCAAAGGCCCACACAAAATGATCAGATATTTATGTATTTCAACATAACATTATACTATAGGCATTCACTTTGAAAATCTCTTAGTGTTTTTCCACGTACTCTTAGTTCTTTATTCTTCATTAACTTGAAAGTCCACTTTGAGAATTCACCTCTGCTGTCTTGTTTTGGTTCTCCTTCAGAAGTGATGCTTCAATAGGTCATGTTCCTCCACCAGTCATAAAAGTCACTTACCTTCTTTCTTGAGACACATCTATTCACCTTTAAACTTCAAAGGAAAAATACAAGCTGTTCCATTAACTTATGTCTAGTCTATGGCTATACTCAAAAATAGGTTGACCATTTAGTCAACAGTTATCATCAAATCTAATACCGATGGTCTAACTCTGACATTTTTTACACATCTGTTGATTCAGCTGGACTGAGGTTATGCATGGGACAATTCAACAGTATTCTTGTAGTTATTGTAACGATTAATTTCCAACACCTGTTATTATTACATTCTTAAAACTAAAACTCTTTATTAAAATCAACTATCAATAATACCTAAGTCCTGCGTGGCCTGCAGGAAAGCCAGGGAGGGACTGTTTACACAGACTTGTAGTGATAGGATTAGGGGCAATGGGTATAAACTTGTGAGGGGCAGATTTAGACTAGACATAACGAGGAATTTCTTCACTATGAGAGTGGTGAGACACTAGAACATGTTGCCCAGGGAAGCTGTGGCTGCCCCATTCCTGGAGGGGTTCAAGGCCAGGTTGGATGGGGCCTTGGGTAACCTGATCTAGTGGGACATGTCCCTGCCCATGGCAGTGGGGTTGGAACTAAACAATCTTTAAGGTACCTTCCAAACTAAACTATTCTATGATTCTACAATGCTATATATTTATAGTATTTTCTCATTTCCCTCAACAGAATTGAGGTATTCTCCTTTGTATTTGAAATTTAATACTGCTTCTCATTTGTTTTTGCCAAAGCTGACCAAAAATCAAAGAACACCACAAAAAAAACCCACAAACTTTTTTGCACGTGTGGAGACTTTTTTCTGTAAAAGCTCCTTCCAAATGAGAAACTGAGGGAAGGACAAGTGCTAAAATTCAGAGATGATTTTTTTGAGAGGATTGTATGCACTATCAGTTCCAATTCAGAGAACTCTTGCACAGTTTGAGATTTTTCAACTGTTTAACTCTGACTAGCTTTTAAGTGTCGACTCTGTGCTAATAACTGAAGCCCTGCTTTGTATAAGCAGTTTCATGCAGACCTGTTTGCTAGTCCACCTATGCTGTACTTAGACTGTATCAGTTAGAAGTTCTGGTTTTAGATCCTTGAAATGCTATGTTTGCATCAGAGATGACAAATTTTTTATGCTCATTTTAATGCATGTAAATAAACTTCAACTTTTTTTAAAAAAAGAATGTGATTTTTTAATTCCAATAAGAGAGAATTCAGAAGATGCTTAATTTTGTTTAATATACTTGCTCTGTATTTTCAATAATGTGAGACATTCTTGTTTTCTATAAGGGAGTTCATAATAAAGCCCACTTATGCTTACAATATTACATATTAGCTACGTAAACAAAGCTTTTGAAGTCATTTAACACTCCAGAGACAGCAGAATTGGACTTCTGTTGGTGTCCTAACTTCTTGGGTTGACGTATAAATGCAGAGGCATCTTTAGTTTGGCTGAATTCTGCCATATAAACTTTCTTTTCCATTCTCAGTGCTAAATACCACAGTAAGTGCAATGTGTGCTGCTAGAGAATAAGTGGGTGGCAGTGTAAGAACATTTTCCATTATTTTACTTGTATTACACATCGTGCTTCATATTGAACTTTGAGTCCAAAAATGGTCCAGATTAATTTCATATGCATTTATGCCAGAAGAAGTGATAGGGTTTGAAGCTAAATGGAAACAAGATATCCATTTTTTCATATGGAGTTCATCAGGAATAGCTAGGTGGTTTTTAAACTACTAGAATATAAGCTCTCAAATGTTTCTACTAACATCCATGTCTTGCTTCATATTCTCTTACTTAGAATCATAGGACCATAGAATCACCAGGTTGGAAAAGGCCTCTTAGATTATCGAGTCCAACCATTCCTATCAAACACTAAACCATATCCCTGAGCACCTTATCTACCTGTCTTTTAAACACCTCCAGGGAAGGTGAATCAACTACCTCCCTGGGCAGCCTGTTCCAGTGCACAATGACCCTTTCTGTGATTTTTTTTTCCCTGATGTCCAGTCTGAGCCTCCCTTAGTGAAGCTTGAGGCCATTTTCTCTTGTCCTGTCCCCTTTCACTTGGGAGAAGAGGCCATTACTCTCCTCTCTACAACCTCCTTTCAGGTAGTGGTAGAGAGCAATGAGGTCTTCTCTCAGACTCCTCTTCTCCAGGCTAAACAACCCCAGCTCTCTCAGCCGCTCCTCATAGGGTCTGTTCTCCAGCCCCTTCACCAGCTTCATTGCTCTTCTCTGGACTCGCTCCAGAGCCTCAACATCCTTCTTGTGGTGAAGGGCCCAGAACTGAACACAGGATTCAAGGAGCAGTCTCACCACTGCTGAGTACAGAGGGAGAATAACCTCCCTGAACCTGCTGGTCACACCATTTCTGATACAAACCAGGATGCCATTGGCCTTCTTGGCCACCTGGGCACACTGCTGGCTCATGTTCAGTCGGCTGTCAACCAACACCCCCAGGTCCCTCTCCTCCTGGCAGCTTTCTAGACAGACTTCTCCCAGTCTGTAGCTCTGCATAGGGTTGTTGTGCCCCAAGTGCAGGACCTGGCATTTGGCCGTGTTAAACCTCATGCCACTGGACTCAGCCCAGCAGTCCAGCCTGTTCAGATCCCTTTGCAGAGCCTCCCTACCCTCCAGCAGATCCACACTTCCACCCAGCTTAGTGTCATCTGCAAACTTACTAAGAGTACCCTCAATGCCTTCATCCAGGTCATCGATGAAGACATTGAACAGGGCTGGATCCAGCACTGAGCCCTGGGAAACCCCACTTGTCACTGGCCTCCAGATGGACTTTTAAACACCATTTACCACCACTCTCTGGGCCTGGCCATCCAACCAGTTTTCCACCCAGGAGACACCCAGAGGCTGACAGTTTCCGTAGCAGAATGCTGTGAGAAACTGTGTCAAAGGCTTTACTGAAGTCCAGGAAGACCACATCCACAGCCTTTCCCTCATCCAGCAGCTGAGTCACTTTGTCATAGGAGGCGATCAGGTTAGTTTGGCAAGACCTGCCTTTGGTAAACCCGTGTTGGCTGGACCTGATCACCCGATTCTCTTGCATGTGCTTCATGACAGCACTCAAGATCACCTGTTCCATGACTTTCCCTGGCACTGAGGTCAGACTGACTGGCCTGTAGTTCCCTGGATCCTCCCTGTGATCCTTCTTGTAGATGGGCACAACATCAGCCTCCAGTCTAGTTGAACTTCCCCAGTCTTCCAGGACTGTTGGAAGATGATGGAAAGGGGTTTGTCCAGCACATCCGCCAGCTCCCTCAATACTCTTGGGTGAATCCCATCTGGCCCCATAGACTTGTGGGTGTCTAGCTGGGTAAGCAAGGCTCTGACCACCTCCTCTTGGACCATGGGAGCCTCATTTTGCTCCTCGACTTTCGGGGTTTGAACACAGAGGGAACAACTTTATTTACAGTTAAAGACTGAGGCAAAGAAGGCATTAAGTACCTCAGCCTTTTCCTCATCCCCTGTCACTGTTGTTCCTTCTGCATTCAATAGGGACTGTATGGTCTCCCTGGTTCTCCTTTATTGTTTACATATTTATAGAAAGATTTTTTGTTATCTTTCACAGACTTAGCCAATCTGATTTCTAGTTGAGCATTAGCCCCTCTGAGTTTTTCTCTACGCAATCTCACTTCTCTCCTGCAGTCCACCCAAGAGGCTTCTCCCCTTTTCCAGAGCCCAGAAACATTCCTCTTCTTCTTGATGTCACTCAAGATCTCTCTGTTCAACCAAGCTGTTTTTCCCCCTGCCAGCTTTTTTTTTCCAGAACATGGGGATGGCTTTCTCCTGAGCTGCCAGGATCTCCTTTTTGAAGAGCTCCCAGCCCTCATGGGCTCCCTTGCCCTTAAGTACTGTCTCCCAGGAGACTTTGCCAACCAGCCTTCTAAAGAGTTCAAAGTTTGCCCTCTGGAAATCTAGTGCTACTGTCCTGCTAACCACACTCTTCATTTCACCTAGAACAGAAAACCCTGTCATCTCGTGATCATTTAGTCCTAGGTGTCCTCCTACTGCCACATCCCCCACAAGGCCTTCTCTGTTCACAAACAGCAGGTCCAGGAGGGCACGTTCCCTCGTTGGTTCATTCACCAGCTGCGCAAGGAAGTTGTCTTCCATGCACTCCAGGAACCTCCTAGACTGCTTCCTTTCTGCTCTATTGTACTTCCAGCAGATATCAGGAAGATTGAAGTCTGCCACAAGAACTAGAGGCATCAATCTAGAGATTAACCCCAGCTGGTTATAGAAGAGTTCACCAGCTGCTTCTCCTTGGCTGGGTGACTTGTAACATACTCCCATCACAAAATCTAACCTTCTTGTGGGCTCTTCTGATTTTAACCCACAGGCACTCAATCTCCTCATCACCATGAGTAATGATGAGGCATATGTCTCCCGACCCCAAACTATTTTGATACAATCATATAAATGCTATTTAAACCAAAGTTATTTAAATGAAGGGGCCAATTATTGAAAGGTGCCTTTCTCCACTCCTGTGGCAGAGGTTCTAGCAGTGTTACAGGGTCCTGCCAGGCTTGTGTTGTGTTTGTACAGAACAAACAAGTCTGAAACTTCATCCGCTTGTACTGAGACACTGGCTCTAGTGAACTGTCCAGAGCATTGCTGTTGGTCACCATTATACCAGCTAACTGCATGGTTAGAACAAAGAGCTGCTTTGACAAAACCACCACTGATTTCCCTTCCTGAAGATCACCCCCGTAGCCACAAGCACTAGTTATTTTCTAATGAACAATTTCAGTGTGGTCCTAATCATAATTTTGTTCCCCACAGCTTGAGGTTACTGTGAAGTGAATTTACGTGCAGGAATTTAGTACTGCTGTTTCTGTAATAAAGTTTTATGTACTCCCATAAAAGACTGATGAATAAAGCCTCTGGTTTCAAGTTGTGTTATCAGAGAGACATGTATATACAGATCTGCCCATCTATCTGTACAGGAAATACTGGCACGTCACTACTTCCACTGTGTTTTAGTTTTTTATGAAGCTTTCAGTCCCTACTGTGTACACTGCAGTGTCAGAAAACGAGAATTACCAGACTTTTGAGTTTTTCAGTGATGTTGCAGTGATGTATGGGTTTTTAATTGGACCTTGTCAAATTTCATTTTTTTTCTTGAAGTAAAAATGCTTTGACGCTTACATTGATAAGATGAAATGCTTTGGGAATTTCTAGACTGCAATGTTTAAGACACTTTTAAAGCGAATAAAAGCTACGTCTATGGCAAATTTATATTTACTTTGTGGGATGTATTATTGTTCAAGTATTTT